>JAKSZU010000009.1:70928540-71656040 GCA_026018925.1 Tupaia tana | reverse complement strand
GAATCAATTGAGATAATTAGGTGTGTTTTTTTTTAAATATTCTGTTAATGTATTACATTGATTGAGTTTTATATACTGAATGTAGCATTCCAGTAATAAATTTCACTTGGCTATGGTGCATAATCCTTTTAATATGTTGCTTAATATGATTTGTTAGTGTTTTGTTGAGGATTTTTGCTTCAATATTCATACATAATATTGGTCTGCAGTTTTCTTTTCTTACAGTGTTTTTGTCTCACTTTGTTATGGTAAAGCTGGCCTCATAAAATGAGTTTGAAAGTATTACCTCTTTATGCTTTGGGAGAATTGGAGGAGAATTGGTATTTATTCTTTTAATAGTTGATACGATTTATCAGTAAAGCTACCTGGTACTGGGGTTTTCTCTCTTGTGAGTTTTTTTGCTTTTGTTTGGTTTTTGTTTTTTTTTTTTTTTTTTGAAGGAATTTTTTGCTATAGGGCACGTGTGCTTGCCAGAAAGACAGAGAGAGACAGAGACAGAAAGAGAGAAATCACCCCCTGGGTAGATGTCCACATCACAATCCCTTCCCCTCCATTCTCTTCCTTAGAATCTTGGGCACACACGCACATGTGCCCAGCGTGAGTTGAAGCCACTGGGTCCGGGATTCGAACAGTGGTCGACCATGTGGGAGTCCAGCAACATAGGCATTACACTAACTGCTGGTCCCTACTTTCTTTATTTTTATTTATTTAGTTAGTTATTTACTTTAATTTGACCAGAGAGAGACAGAGTGAGTGAGAGAGGAGACGTGAGAAAGCAAGCCACCAGGTCTAGACTCGAACTGCGGTCTGTCATGTGGAAGTCCAACTCACTTAACCACCATGCCACCTGCTGGCTTCCCATGATTCAATCTTAATCGGTTGTGTGTTTTTAGAAATCTGTCTGTTCCATTTAGGTGATCCAATTTGTTAATGTGTAGTTGTTCATAGTATTCTCTTATAATTTTTTTTAATTTCTGTAAAGTCAGTAAATATGTCCTACTTTTTTTCTCATTTTAATTATTTGAGTCTTCTTCTTTTTTGTCAATCTACCTAAAGCATGTTAATTTTGTTTGTCTTCACAAAGAACCAACTCATGATTTTTTTACATTATTTTATTTTATTATTTATTTGTGTGTGTGTGTGAGAGAGAGAGATAGGGAATGTGTGCTTTCTGGAGACAGAGACAGAGGGCAAAATGGGGAAAGTGAGAAAGCATTCCAAGGGACTATGGCCACACCACAATCACTTCTCCTCCATTCTTCTCTTTAGATTGTAGGCATGTACACACATGTGCCTGATGTTTTAAGCTGCCAGGTTGAGGACTCAAATTGTACAGTCAGCCAGTTCAGATCCAGCTGCCTTAACCTCCATGCCTCCTGCTGAACCCTTTTTTATTTTTCACTATACTTTTTCTCTACTTTATTTTCTTTATCTCTCCTGTAATCTATTATTCCCTTCTTTCTTCTAGCTTTGGGTTCAATTTGTTTTTCTTTTTATAGTCTTTAAGATGTAAAGTTAAGTAGTTGATTTGAGAGCTTTCTTCTTTTATAATGTTAGCATTCACAGCTATAAATTTCCCTCTTAGCACTGTTTCATTATGTCTCCTTAATTTTGGTATATGGTATTTTTAATTTTGTTTGTTTCTATTTTGTAATTTTCTTTGTGTTTTCTTCTTTTTTAAAAAAATAATTATTTTATTTAACTTTATTTATTCGTTATTTTAATTTGACCAGAGAGAGTAAGACAGTGAGAGAGGAAAAGTAAGAAAGCAAGCCACCATGTTTGGGATTCAAACCATGGTCAGTCATGTGGGAGTCCAATGCCCTTAGCTGCCATGTCACCTGCCAGCCTTCTTTGTGGTTTCTTCTTTGATACATCAGTTGTTTGAATGTGTTAATTTCTACATATGTGTAGATTTTCCAGTTTTCCTTCTGCTACTGATTTCCAATTTCATTCCATTGTGGCCAACAAAAATTCCTCATTTTATTTCAAGCTTTTAACGTTTACTAAGAATTGTTTTGTGGCGTAACATGAATATTCTAGGTACACTTGAAAAAAATGTGCACTCTCCTCTTGAGAACAAATAGAGAGGCAGGACGTTAGTGAGAAACAGATATGGCTTATTACCTGTTGATGATGACATGTATAGTATTCTCAACTGGATTGGTCTGAGAAGTATTTCATGATGGGCAAAGGCTTTTTACAAGCAAAATGAGAAATAGTGATTGACTGTTTTAAAAAATAATTAGAATAATCATAATAATGATTGGGAAAAACATAGCAAAGATATTGAATGATGAAGTGGGAAGACTAATGTCTCTGTATTGACTGACATGCATGGCATTCCCTTTTGAAAAAGCAATGTAATACACTGTAAAGTTATATGTAATCCAATGTAATATAAAGAAGATTATGATGATAATAAAAAAAATTAAAAAAAACGTGCACTCTCCTCTTGTTGGAAGGAGTGTTCCATAAATGTATGTTTGGTCTGATTGGTCTATACTGTTGTTATTGATCTTCTGTCTAGTTCTGTTTCCTTATTGATCTTCTGTCTAGTTCTCTCCATTGAAAGTGGAATATTGACGTCTCCAACTATATCAAAGAACTGTTTTTCTCTCAATTATGTGAATGTTTTCCTGATACACTTAGGAATTCTCCTCATTCGTACAGATAAGTTTACATTTTTATATCTTCTTGGTGAATTTATCATTATGCTCTTCTTTGTCTCTGAAACAAAATTTTTTTGTCAAAAAATCTATTTTATTTGATATTCATGTAGCCACCCCTGTTATTTTTTGGTTATTATTTGCACAAAATATCTTTTATGTACTTTCACTTTTAACCTGTGTATATTCTTAGATATGAAGTGAATCTCTCATAGATAATAAACAGTTGGGTCTTGTATTTTTTAAGACAAAGAAACAAAGTAATTTATTTTTTGATTTCCAATGTAATATTTTTCCTTGCAAAGAACCAATGTACAGTTTAGAATTAAAATGCTGCAGAGCATTTTTCCACACAAACAGGGACTCAGATATTTTTTAAAAAATAATATGATACTTTAATTTTACTTAGACATACTATATAACCTTAATGCAGTTGCAGTTGTTTTTATAGATTTAATTTTTAAACTCATCTATCTCAAAAAATGAACATTTTATGTTTTATAATATAATACAATATGATATTAAAATGATACAAACTAGAATTTTAACTAGCTTACTGTCATTGAAGTACGAGTTAAAATTTAAAGCAAATAGAACTAACTTTCTCTTCAAACTGCTTCTTTTTATTTTTGAATTTTTTTTATTTCAAGAAAGACAGTTTTAGCTTTAATGAATAAAAATCGAAAAATGTTAAAAGAACTTTACTTAAGTCCTAAAGCCAGGACACAGGTTAGGATTTTGTTCAAATAGTAGGTACATGGACCTGTCAACGACTTAAGAGAAGACAAAAATCCTTAACTCTGGGACCAGCAGTTAGCGTAATGGCTATGTTACTGGACTCCCATGTAGTCGACTGCGGTTTGAGTCCCAAACCCGATGGCTTAAAACTCATGCCAGGCGTGTGTGTGTGCGTGCCCAAGATTCCGAGAAGAGAATGGAGGAGAAGGGATTGTGGCGTGGCCATCCCCCCTAGGGGGTGATTTCTCACTTTCTGTCTCTCTGTGTCTCTCTGTCTGTCTGGTGACCACTCTATAGCAAAATCCTCTCCCAAAGAAAAGAAAAAAAAATCCTTAACTCTGGAAAACAAAGCCTAGAAGAAGATCAGTAATGTTTTAGTCAAAATTCATACAATTCTATTTCACCAGTTCAGACTCATGTACTTAATCTATCTTCTGTTGTGTGATCTTTCTGTTTAAATTCTGGAAGATGACCTTCAACTCTGGACGTGTCCCTACCATTAAGCTGGCCATTTTCATAGTTGTTTTTGAACCCTTATTTCTTTGTGTCTGTCTTTTGTTTTCCTGATATAGCACTCCTTTCAGAATTTCATGGAAAACTGGTCTGGTGTTGGTAAATTCTTTCAAGATTTGTTTATCTCAGAATGTTCTTGTCTTCTCTTCCCATATGAAGGATAATCTTGCCAGATATAGTATTCTTGGTTGAAATTGTTTTTCACTCAACACTTTGAGTATATTTCCCATTCTTTCTTTACTCACGTTTTTTCCAATGAGAGGTCTGCTGTTAGCCTGATGGGATATCCTTTGTAGGTAACTTGACATTTCTCTCTTGCCAATCTTACGATCTTGTCTTTGTCTGCGGTTTTGGTAAATCTGGCTATAACATGTCTTGGAGAAGGTCATCTTGGGTTGATCCTATTTGGGGTCCTTTGTATTTCTTAGGTCTGGATCTTTGAGTGCCTCTCTAGGTTTGGAAAGTTTTCTTCCAGGATTTCACAGAATATATTATCAATGCCCTTAGTCTCTTCACCTTCTGGGATACCAATTATCTGTATATTTGGACATTAAATGGTATCTACTATTTCCATATATTATTCTCATTGTCTTGTATTATTTTCTCAGTCTTTGTGGTGGATTTTACTAGTTCAGCAATTCTCTCTTCTACATCTAATATTTGATTTTCTGCATGATCTAGTCTGCTTTTAATACTTTCAAGGAAAGTTTTGACTTCCTATATTATAGCCTTCATCTCTAACAGTTCCATTTGATTCTGTTTTTATAGTGTGTATTTCCTCTTTCAGCTGTCACAAAAACTTCCTCACCTCCTAGAACTCATCAACTCTTTTCTCCTACATCTTCTGGGGTTAATTGCTTCTCTTTTCTTCCATCTCTGTTAGCTTTGTCACTATGAATATTCTAAATTCTTTATCAGACCTTCCATGAGTTCTATTGTACTGTCTGTGGATGAAGAAGAATTATTTTTTTTCCCTTGAGGGAGAGGTATTTTCTTGGTGTCATATATCTTGTTCTTCTGTGATGATTTCTAGTCTTCTGATGGGTTATTTGTTTCTTAATTTCTAGCTCAATTTGAGCAATCTGAGGTATGCAGGTGGAAGTGATCTGTAATTTTTTCCATTCCATTTTTCTCAGATTCAGTGGGAATTGAGGAATATTTTGACCCTAATAGTATTCAGATGTTTGACTACATTTCACTTAGACCTGTCTAGATGCTCAGTGCATGGAGCACTTAGCAGCAAAGTGATGAGGTAAAACATAAAGAATAAGAAAACAGAGAGAGAGAGAGAAAATATATATATGTATTTATTTATTTAAAAAAAATGAAAACTATTTGGTGCACTAAAGCACTAGTTCTCAGCTCTAATGGAGGACTGTCTTCTTCTGAAGGCCTGCCCTTTTTGCCTCTCTTAAATGGGAGGGAGGAAAGGAGGTTATTAGCAAGATAAAGGAGGATTTGAGAGCCAAAAAAATAGTTTACTTTGAAAAATTAGAAGAAAATAAAAATTTAAAAATGAAAAGACACAGAGAGACTGAAAGAAACAGAAAGAAGGATAGAGGGGGCTCTACCAGGGTGAATTCTCAGCAGAAAATCTTCATTTCTCTTATTCCCTGAAATCACTAGTTCTCAGCTCTCATTAAGGACTCCAGATCTTGCATTTTTTATTCATTTTGGTAATCCATGTATTTTTATTGGAGAGTTTAATCTATTTACATTTAAAGTAATTACTTACAGAGAGGAATTACTATTGCCATTTTGCTATGTTTTTCTGCATGTTTAATATTTGTCTCCCATTTCTTTCTTTACTGTCTTCTTTTATGTTTAACTGATTTTTTAGTAGTGGCATATTTTGATTCCCTTCTCATATCTTTTTGTGTATGCTCTATAGAGATTGTTTTTGTGTAGTTACCATGGAAATTACATATCACAACCTAAAATTATAACAATCTATTTTAACATGATACTAATTTTGAACACATGTAAAAATTCTACACCTATCTTTATGGCTCTGCTTCCACCTTCCATTTTATATTATTGATGTCACATATCAGGTCTTTATATATTGTGTATTCATTAGCATATATTTATAACTTTTTATTTTTATTTTTTAAATCTAGTTTGAAGAATAAAAAGTAAAGCTGTGAATCAAATGGTGATAATTCATGTTTTCATATTTATCCATAGCCATAGCCATTACTAGAGAACTTATACATATTTTCACATGGCTTTAAGTTACTATCATCATTTCATTTTAACTCGAAGGACAACCTTTAGAAATGTTTGTAGGGTAGATATAGTTATAATAAACTCTTCAGCTTTTATTTATCTAGCTATATCTTTATCTCTTTCATTTTTTTTTTTTTTTTGGAGAGGTTTTTCGCTATAGGGCGCGTGCGCTCGCCAGACAGACAGAGAGAGACAGAGAGATAGAAAGCGAGAAATCACCCCCCAGGGGGGATGGTCACGCCGCAATCCCTTCTCCTCCATTCTCCTCTCGGGATCTTGGGCACGCACGCACACGCGCCCGGCGTGAGTTGTAAGCCACCGGGTCCGAGACGCGAACCGCGGTCGACTACGTGAGAGTCCAGCGACATAGCCATTACGCTAACTGCTGGTTCCCAATCTCTTTCATTTTTGAAGGACAGAGTTATGGATTTATAATTCTCATTTGAGAGTTATTTTTTCTTTTTTTTCTCTCTTTCTTTTGCATTCAATCACTGGTCATCTTTACAACATACAAAATGGATTTTCCCAGCATGAATACATTGTATATTAGTCCAGTCAAAGATATTACCATATACATTATCATCAGCACATAGTTTCCATTTTTGTGTTTATTAAGTGTATTTTTATTCCAGCACTTTAAATATGTAATTTCACTGTCTTCTGACTGGAAAGGCTTTGGCTTCTGTTGAGAAATCTACTAATAATCTTATCAAGGATCTGTTATACATGATGAGTCACTTTTTTCTTGCTGTTTTCAAAATTCTCTTTTTGTCATCAGATTTCAACACTTTTATTACAATGTGTCTCAGTGTATGTCACTTCAATTTTACCCTATTTAGAGTTTGTTGAGATTCTTGCATTTGTGTATCTATCTCTTTCTTTAAATTTAGGACATTTTCTTCCACTGTGTCTTCAAATAGCTTTTGGCTTTTTTTCTTCCCTTTCTTTGACTCCTATGAATGTTTTGTCTGATTAATGGTGTGCTGTAAGTCCCTTAGGCTCTGTTTACTTTTCTTCGTTCCTTTTCATTTTGCAACACAGACATAATTTCAAATAGTCTGTCTTCATGTTCTTGTCTGATTCTTTTCTTCTATTTACTTTGGCTGTTAAACCCCTCAAGTAAATTGTACAATTCTATGATTGTATTTTTTTCATCCGCTAGAACCTATGTTTCTTTTCTTAAAATTAACTTCTAGGAACAAGCAGGTGTCATGGTTAAGATGCTGAATTTCTACATGGCCGACAGTGGCTCAAGTCCTGTACCCAGTAGCTTGAAAATCACATAGGGTGCATGTTCGTGTGTGGCCAAAATCCCAAGAGGAGAATTGAGGAGAAGGGATTGCAATGTGACCATCATCTCTGGAGGATGATTTCTCACATTCCCTCTCTCTGTCCTTCTGTGGCAAGTGCATATGCATGTTCTATGGCAATACTAATAATAATAATAATTAATATTCCAGTGTTGATATTCAGATTTTGTTCATACATCATGATTTTTAAAATCATTTGCCTATGTTTTCTTTTAACACTTTTTAGCATATTTAAGGTAATGGCCTTAAAGTACTTATCTAGTAACTCCAAAGCCTAGACTTCTTCAGGGATATTTTCTGAAGGTTTATTTTCTTTTTTTCAATGCATCATAGTTTCCTATTTCTTTGTATGCCTTGTGATATTTTGCTGAAATTGGGTATTTGAAACAAAAAAGTTACTTTTCCTGGTCTTTGAGATTGGCTCCATGCCATGCAGAGAACATCTTAACTAATTAACACTGTGCAAGGCCTTAAACTCTTTTAATGTTTTTTTTTTTTTTTTCTGGACGTGTGCGTGTGTGTGTGTGTGTGTGTGTGTGTGTGTGCATGTGTGCTTTTACCCAACTCCCTAGTACACACGGTTTCTTTTAAATGTCTTCATTTCCCTGAAAGTTTTGCCCCTACTTCCTTTTAAGTCTTAACTCTTCAATTATATTTTTCTTCCCATAATCTCTTGCTCCTGGGCATCTACAGTTTTGTAGTCCTTTATGATTTACAGGGGCTATGCCTGCTACTTCTGATAGTTTTCCTGTCCTGAGTTAGATTACATAGAGATCAATCTCTCTGGTTCAGAAATTCCCCTTCTTCCAGATATTTGTCCATTCCATCCTTTACTAGGCCTGTATTCCTGGGATTCCACAGTCCAGTTCAAAATAATGTGTTAAAATATTTTGTTTGTTGATAGTCTCTCTTCAGTTCACTTCGTGGATTTATACCTGATCTGTGCCTTTGTACCCAGGTAGGTGGGGTCTTGAGAGGAAAAGGATAAAAATACATGTGGTCAGTTTGTTGCCTTTAGACAGAAGCAGCCTGAAATAAAAGCTAACATAAAATCTAAAGTAAAACTATAGTAGTAAAAGGTTTAAATATATGTGTGTATATGTGCATATGCACACCTATGTACATATATACATATGTATATATTTATATATGTATATCTATATCTATTCCCCTGTGGGATAAGGCTGAAGCTGCCCCCCAAGGCATTTTTACTGAGGTCACACACTTCCCTGACTTATTCCCCTTCCCTTCCTGGTTTCCCCTGGGAACATCTACTTAATAAAGCAGCACTAATGCATGAATAAAAAAGAGAGGGACTCTCTAGCAGTCTGAAGATAGGTAAGCAAGTTTAATTTGGTTTGTTCTGTTCTCTCTAGTTCTTGAAAGGAGACAAGGGAAAAAATAAGTTGCTTACCCCAAACCATGTTATGTCAGGGAGTGGATAGAGAAAGGGTAGGTAAAACCAATAAATTTTCTTACTGTTTTAAGTAAAGCTTTATTGACCTAATACACATGTATTTTTTATACTCATTTGTATAATACATCTATTTTCTCTTTATTTTCCCTAGTGTTTTAAATGTATCTTTTTCTTTGCTGGTCATTTGTTTCATTACAGTAGATCTTTGATTTTTAAGAACACCTGTAAAGTAGGTTCAGTTCATTTCTAGGTGTTTTTTTTTTTAATATTTATGTAGGAAAATGAGAGCTTAGTGTTTCTTTCATCATTTTGTCAAAAGTCACTCCAGGGAACCAGCAGTTAGCGTAATGGCTATGTCGCTGGACTCCCACGTGGTCGACTGCGGTTCGCGTCTCGGACCCGGTGGCTTACAACTCACGCCGGGCGCGTGTGCGTGCGTGCCCAAGATCCCGAGAGGAGGATGGAGGAGAAGGGATTGCGGCGTGACCATCCCCCCTGGGGGGTGATTTCTCGCTTTCTGTCTCTATGTCTCTCTCTGTCTGTCTGGCGAGCGCACGCGCCCTATAGCGAAAAACCTCTCCAAAAAAAAAAAAAAAAAAAAAAGTCACTCCAAATTCTAGTACACATAGGTTTTTAATTATTTTTAATTTGTTTTGGGGTGTTCATTTTTTTGTATATTTTATTTATTTTTTCATGAAAGTGGAAGAAAGAGAGAGACAGGAAAAGAGAGAGAGGGGCACACCCATTTTGAATCTAGATGCTATCACCCACCACTAACCTCAGCCAGTCTGGATCATGGGTACTCATGCATGTTGAGTGTATGAAGTGGTCCTGGGAGGTGAACCCAGGACCTTCTCATATTGGTCTAGTTGCATTACTACTGTACCACTGTCTGTCCTTCTATTACCCATCCCCCGGTATTTATTTATTTAAAGAGGTTTTTGTTATAGGGTGCATGTACTTGCTAAAGAGACAGAAGAGACAGAAAATAAAAATCACCCCCCCAGGGGGGATGGCCATGATGCAATCCCTTCTCCTCCATAAGCTTGACGTGAATTTTACGCTGCTGGGCCTGGGACTCAAACCATGGTCAATGACATGGGAGTCCAGCACTTTAATCACTATGCCACTTGCTGGACCCAGTAGGTTTTTTTTTTTTTAAATGCCTATTCTGATCAGTATAATTGAATTGAGACCTGGAAATATGCACTTCACATTTCCTAGGAGTTTCCAATATGTAACTAGCTTAGAAGGTTCTGTCATAGAGAACAAACTTCTTTAGAAAAGTACAAAGAAGTTTCAAGACAAAATGGCACCTCTAGGTCTAGCTGGAATTAGAGGACACAGGCCTCAATCTAGGGATATTATGAAGAGGAGAGCATTTAAACAAGCACCCATGATATACCCTTTCAGAAATCTCTTCCAGAACTTGTGTGAATATGTGAAGTCTATGACCTCAATAGAAGAAACTATTTATGATTCAGTAGGCTATCTTGCAGAGATTGTGTCAGTTTAGGAACTAATCTTCCTTGGACTGATGTGTGTAAAGCAGTTCTGAGAAGAAATTGCTTGTACTAGCAGTTTAAGGCCAACTAAAACATGCTAGTAAAGACCGAAAATACTACTTGGGGAATTCTAACTCAATAGTACCCAAGATCAGAATACAAGATGCACAGTTGTGATGGTGTTAAGGCTTTTAAACTACAGTAGTTAGAGGAAACCTGGCTAGTGGAGAAAGTGGTAGTAGCCCTAGCATCTGGAGAAGTAAAGAAATGGCAATCCTAATGTCATACAATGTACTATGTACTGACAGTGTTGACTATAAGTTGAGTAGCCTTGCTGCCTTTGGCTATGGCTGTTCCTGAGCAAGATTTTTTTTTTTTTTCCGGATGTGTTAAGACAGATTTCAATATTTGCAGGTGCATTGGGAGGAGGAGCTTTCAAACTCCCTTCAGGAAGAACTGAGTTAACTGAGGCTGTTCTTCTGGTGAGATTTGGATTTTGTTGAAGAATGAGTAAGGATTCAGTCCCATTTTTTAAACAAGGAACATTTCCAGAGACAAATGTTACTTCGTAAAGCATTCTAAATGCAAACAGTTCTCACATAACGCTCACAATTAGATTCTGTATTATTAACTGATTACATTGGGGTGTGTGTGTGTGTATTGTTCCATGCTTTTAAATCTTTTCTGTGCTAACTATGTATTTAATCTGTTCTCTGGTTAGCAGCTGTGCATACCATGTGCAAGGCCTCTTTTTGGTGGCTTTGTTTGCCCTTCTCACTGCACAAGTGATGAAAATGAAAATTATTTACTATGGTAATAGTGTCTCTATTAGGGTTAAATCATTTGCATGAGAAGTATGAGAATGGAATGTATCACCAAGTGTGTGTGACATTTCTTTGTAGATTTTTAAAAAAGAACAATTGCTTTGTGAGATTGTTTTATGCTTTAATCCTGGCTAAAGAAAGAAAGGTGAACTAGATGCCCTCTCAAAACCCATAATAACCTTTGAAGCCTTCCATTTGATGTGCTTAGAACAATCACTCACATACTCATTTGCATGGCTCTACATACCTTATACCTCTCTCTGGACTTTTCTGCAATCACTGATTGTGCAGCTCACTGAAGTGTATTTGAACCCAGAGAAAGGTCTAGAAACTACCACGTTGTGTGCAGCTCCAGTTTAACTACATTTGTTATGTACTGCAGTCTATGAGAATGGTCTCTCCACCATCTTGAACATTTGTATATATAGAACTTTATCAAAACAATATTCATCCTGAGGTAGGGGCCCCTTTTGTCATAAAGTCAAAGTACTAAAACCTTTGTAATGCCATCTTACACCTCTATTTTTCCTACCTCAAACCACAGGGTACCTTAGATTGATTGTAAGGAGTTTGTGTTGGGTTAGCCACTAGTTACAAGCAAAGGCTGAAGTCAGGGAGAGTGAAGAGGGGAGATACAGTCTTTCAACAGTCCTTGGAAAGAATAGAAATTACGGTAGGTTAAACTCAACTTAAATCACTGTTGGGAACCAGCAGTTAGCGTAATGGCTATGTCGCTGGACTCCCACGTAGTCGACTGCGGTTCGTGTCCCGGACCCGGTGGCTTACAACTCATGCCGGGCGCGTGTGCGTACGTGCCCAAGATCCCGAGAGGAGAATGGAGGAGAAGGGATTGCGGCGTGACCATTCCCCCTGGGGGGTGATTTCTCGCTTTCTGTCTCTATGTCTCTCTCTGTCTGTCTGGCGAGCGCACACACCCTATAGCGGAAACCTCTAAAAAAAAAAAAAAAAAAACTCAACTTAAATCACTGTAGAACAACTAAGAAGCCTAAAGAGGACTTTAGTGTGTGAGGAAGGTGGAGTATAGCACAGAATCAGAGTATGCCTTGATATACATAATTAAGGGTAAGTGTGGTTAGTTTCAGATTCACACCAGATGAACAAGTGAATGAATGAATGAAAAGTTCCAATAATTTTTGACACTATGTTTTTTCATTAATATATAACACTACAGAATATAGTAGCTTAAACATTCATTTTCCTTAAGTTAAG
Organism: Tupaia tana; assembly: GCA_026018925.1. Lineage (NCBI taxonomy): Eukaryota > Metazoa > Chordata > Mammalia > Scandentia > Tupaiidae > Tupaia > Tupaia tana. The sequence continues at coordinate 71,643,605 of JAKSZU010000009.1, read as the reverse complement.
AGGATCAGGCAAAAGCTGTTATCTTACAAATCTTTTAGCTGACAAGTTGTGATTATGGATATAGTTAAGGGTGATTTGTTTGAAGTCAGTTATTTCTGTTTGGCAAAGTTTCTAGTATAAATTCAAAATAGCCTTCTTAAGTTTGAAATGAGACCACAGTGCTACTTAACTCTTGTCAGAAGGAGGAATTTAACTACTTTCACTGTTAGCTTTATATTTTTTTTACTTTATTTTATTTTATTTATTACTATCATAATCTTGTTTATATTGCATTGAATCACATATACATTTACAGTATATTACATTTCTTTTTCCAGAAGGAATCCTATGCATATCAGTCAATACAAACACATTAAAATCCCCAGCATCATCATCTAATAGCTTTTCATTGTTTTTTCCAGATTACTATTATTATTATTATTATTCCAATTATTTTTAAACATTCAATCACTGTTTATCATTTTACTTGTAAAAAGACTTTACCCAACATGCAATACTTCTCAGACAAGTCGAGTTGAGAATACTATACATGTCATCATCAACAGGTAATAAACCATTTCTGTGCCCCACTAATGTCATGACTCTATTTGTTCTCTTGCTATCTTTCTCCATACTCTTCTCTTCTCCCGTCCTGTTCCAAACTGTCTTCATCATCGCTAACTATGTTCACTGTTTTTATGCCTTCCAATATTTCTATTTCTACCATAAAGTGTGGATAGTCGGTATATATTAAGTGGATACATACAATATCTTTCTTTCATATCCTGGCTTGCTTCACTCAGCAATAGGTCCTCCATATCTGACCACTTTCTATCAAATGCCAGGGTCTTTTTTTATGACTGAGTAATATTCCATAGAATATATGTGCCACACTTTTTCAATCCATTCATCAGTTTGTGGACAATTGGGTTGGCTCCATGTCTTAGTGATCATGAATAATGTTGCAATAAATATTGATGTGCAAGTGCTTTTCTGACTGAGCAGTCTCCTGTCTTTTGGGTAGAAACCCAGAAGTGGGATGGTTGGATCAAATGGTAGTTCTATTTGTAGATCTTTATGGAACTTTCATATTGTTCTCCACAGTGGCTGAACCAGTTTACATTCCCACCCATAGTGTAGGAGAGTTCCCTCCTCACGACATCTCGCCAACACTTATCATTTTTTATATTTTTAAACTTTGCCATTCTGACAGGGGTTAGGTGGTATCTCAATGTGGTTTTAATCTGCATCTCCCTTATGATGAGGTATGTCGAACATTTCCTCATATGCTTTTTGGCTGTTTACATGTCTTCCTTAGAGAGAGTTTCGTTCAGCTCATTTTCCCATCTTTTAATTGGGTTAATCTTTTTTTTTTTTTCATGTAAGATGCTTGAGTTCCTTATGTATTCTGGTTATCAGTCCCTTGTCTGAGGCATATTTTACAAAAATATTCTCCCATTCTGAGGGTTGTCAGTTCATATTTGTTACTGTGTTCTTTGCTGTGCAGAAACTTCTTAGTCTGATATAGCCCCACTTGTCTATTTTAAGGATTATTGCCTGTGCTTCAGGAGTGTTACAAAGACTTTACCTACTCCAATGTCTCCCAGAGTTTCCCCAGTATTTCCCACCAGTAGTTTTATAGTTTGAGGTCTTAGGTTCAGATCTTTGATCCATTATGAGTTGACTTTTTTTAATGGTGAAAGATGGGGGTTCAGTTTCATTTTTCTGCAGGTGGATACCCAGTTTTTCCAGCGCCATTTACTAAAGACGTTTTCCTTTTCCCACTGGATTGACTGGTACCCTTTGTCAGAAATCAGTTGGATATAAGCTTTGGGATTTATTTCTGGGATCTCTTTCCTATTCCTTTGGTCCACATGTGTGTTTTTGTGCCAATACCATGCTGTTTTGATGATCACAGCTTTATAATATATCTTGGGATAAGGGAGTGATATGCCTCCCACTCCACTCTTATTACAGAGGATTGCTTTGGCAATACAAGGTCTTTTATGATTCCAGATAAATTATATGATTGTCTTTTCTAGATCTGTGAAGAATATCTCTGGTATTTTGATAGGAATTGCATTAAATATGTAGATTAATTTGGGTAGAATTGCCATTTGGGTTATGTTAATTCTTCCAATCCAGGAACATGGGATGTCCTTCCACTTTTTTAATGTGCTTATCAATATCTTTTTAAAAATTTTCATTGTTTTCTTTGTGAAGGTCTTTGGCTTCCTTAGTTAGGTTTATCCCTAGGTATCTTATACATTTTGTGGCTATGGTAAAAAAGGATTCCTTTCCTCAGCTCTACCTCATTAAACTTGTTGTTCATATATAAAAGTGCTATAGATTTTTGAATGTTGATTTTGTATCCTGCCACTTTATTGTATTCACTTACTACTTTGAGAAGTTTTTTTTTTTTTTTTTTTTTTTTTTTTTCATGGAAACCTTTGGGTTTTCTAAGTATACCATTATATCATCTGCACATAAAGATATTTTCAACCCTACTTTGCCTATTTGATGGCCTTTTATATTTTTCTCTTCTCTGATTGCATTAGCTAAGACTTCCAGCACTATATTAAAAAGCAGTGGAGAAAGTGGGCAGCCTTGCCTAGTACCAGTTTTTAGTGGAAAAGCTTGCAGCTTTTCCCCATTCAGCATAATGTTAGCTGTAGGTTTTTCATAGATGGCTTTTTTTGTGTTGAGAAATGGCTCTTCTATACCAATCTTACTGAGGATCTTAATCATGAAAGGATGTTGTATTTTATCAAATGCTTTTTCTGCACCAATTGAAATGATCATAGGTTTTTAATCTTTCTTTCTGTTAAAATGGTGTATTACATTTATGGTCTTGCATATGTTGAACCACCTTTGCATCCCTGGAATAAAGCCTACCTGGTCATGATGAATAATCTTTGTTTTATGTTGTTGGATATGATTTGTATCTTGTTGAGAATTTTTGCATCTATATTCATCAATAATATTGATCTGTAGTTTTCCTTTCTTGTCATGTCCTTATCTGTTTTGGGAATGAGGATGATGGTGGTTTCATAAAATGAATTTGGAAGGTTTTCTTCCTTTTGAATCTTAAGAAATAATTTGAGTAGGATAGGGACTAACTCTTCCTTAAAAGTTGTGTAGATTTCAGAAGTGAAGCCATCTGACCTGGGCTTTTCATTGTCGGAAGGTTATTACTGATTCAATCTCCTGGCCTGTTATGGTTCTATTCATGTTTTCTATGTCCTCCTGATTCAATCTTGGTAGATTATATGCATCTAGGAATTTGTCCATATCCTCCAAGTTATCTTGTTTGTTGGCATATAGTCGCTCATACTATCCTCTAATGATATTTTGTATTTCTATTATGTCTGTTGTAATATTGCCTGTTTCATCACATATTTGATTTATCTGGTTTCCTCCTTTCTTTTTCTTTATCAGCTAGCCAATGGTGTGTCGATCTTGTTAGTCTTTTCAAAGAATAAGCTTTTGCTTTCATTTATTTTCTGTATGGTTCATTTATTTTCTATTTTATTTATTTCTGCTCAAATCTTTATTATTTATTTTCACTTGGCATTTTTGGGTATTTTTGTTGTTGTTGTTTTTCCAATTCCTTGAGGCATGATGTTAGGTTGTCTATTTGCCACCTTTCCATATTTTTATGTGCACTAATTGCTATGAATTTCCTTCTTATGACTGCTTTTGCTGTGTCCCATAGATTATGAAAAATTGTGTACTAATTATCATTTGTTTCCATAATTTTTTTGATTTCAGACTTAATTTCTTCAGCAGTTTAGAAGTCATTCAGAAGTAGGTTGTTCAGTTTCCATGTGTTTGTGTATTTTCGAGGGTGTTTCTTAAAATTAATACTGAGTTTAATTCCATCAAGTTCAAAAGATGCTGGATATAGTTTCTATGCCTTTAAATCGGTAAAGGCTTGATTTGTGTCCTATCATATGGTCAGTCTTTGAAAAGGTTCCATGTTGGGGTGAGAAAAATGTATATTTTGTGGTCTTAGGGTGAAAAGTTCTATGAATATCTATCAAGTCCATTTGATTTATAGTATCACTTAGGTCCTGTATCTGTAGTTTTTGCAGAGAAGATCTGTCTAATGGAGATAATGGGGTGATCCTCAACAATTACAGTGTTGCTCCCTATCTCTCCTTTTAGCTCCAGCAGTCTTTCCTTCATATATTTAGGTGCTCCTGATTTGGATGCATAGATATTTATAAGTGTTATGTCTTCTTGCTGGATTATCCCATTTACTATAATATAATGCCTTTCTTTGTCTCTTCTTATAGTCTTTGTCTTGAAGTCTATTTTGTCTGAAATCAATATCACTACTCCAGCCTATTTTTGATTTCCATTTGCATGGAATATCATTTTCCAGCCCTTCACTTTTAGTCTATGTATGTGCATTTATCCATAGGTGCATTTCTTGTAGGCAACAGATAGAGAATTTCTGTATTTTTATCCATTCAGCTAGTCCATGTCTCTATTTTTTTTTGAGAGGTTTTTGCTATAGGGTGCATGTGCTTGCCAGAAAGACAGAGAGAGAAAGAGAAATAAAGAGAGAAATCACTCCCCCATTGGGGGGGGGGGGGCGGATGGCCATGCCGCAATCCCTTCTCCTCCATTCTCCTCTCAGGATCTTGGGCATGCATGCGCATGCACCTGGCCTGAGTTCAAGCCACTGGGTCCAGGACTCAAACCACATACATGGGAGTCCAGCGACAAAGCCATTATGCTAACTGCTGGTCCCAGTCTGTGTCTCTTAATTGGAGAATATAACCCATTGACATTCAATGTTATTATCAATATTTCCAGACCTGTTCTTATCATTAAGTGAGCTGTTTTCTTGGTTGCTTTTAGTTCACTTATAACAGTCCATCTGACTTTTTAGTTTTCCTGGGATAGTACGCTCTTCAGAACCTCCTGAAGAGCTGGTCTGGAGTTAGTAAATTCCTTCAGATTTTATCTTTTGACCCCTGGGGCAGGAACTTTGAGGGAGGACTGCCCCCCGTAACTTCAGCCCCAGGACCCCCAAGCCAGAGACCCCTCTTTCAGCCAGGAACACCCTTAGTCCTACAAACACCCCACTCCCATCTTTCGACCCCTGGGCCAGGAACTTCGAGGGAGGACTGCCCCCTGTAACTTCAGTCCCGGGACCTCCAAGCCAGAGACACCTCTTTCAGCCAGTGAAGAAGTAGATACTTTTCTTTGTACACCTGAAGAGAATACTTGTTCTTGGATCACATTGCTAAACAATAGAAGAGAGACTTTGGCTGCCTTATTCCACAGCAAAAAGGAAACACACTTGCTCCTATTCAAGGAAACATTCTCATAAAAGGTTTTCCAAAGGGAACACATCTCCCAATGGTTAGAAGTAGAAGAAGAACCTCAGGTCTGAATAAAGAAGGAAATATGTCTCCATCTAAAGAACACAGTAACTCCCTTCCTTTTCTTGAAAAAATAGAGGACGTTACCAAAATGTCCAAGACAGAGTTTAGAACATTCATGTTGAATAAATACTATGAGTTGTAACAGAAAAGAGACAATGAACTACAGGAGATGAGAAAGTCCTTCCACCATATGAAGGAAGAAAAGGACATGCTAAGGAAGAATAAGACAGAACTATTAGAGGTGAAGTCTGTAATACAGGAAATCAAAAACTCTCTCGAAAGTATTAAAAGTCAATTAGACCATTCTGAAGGTCGAATCTCTGATGTAGAAGATGAAACTTCTGACCTAGAGAAAACCACCAAAAAGATAGATAAAATAACAAAAAAAAATGAAGATAACATACAAGAAATACTAGATTCCATTAGACGTCCTAATATCCGAATAATTGGTATCTCAGAAGATGAAGAAACTAATAAGGGCATGGAAAACCTATTCCATGAAATCTTGGAAGAAAATTTCTCAAGTATAGAGAGACACTCAAGCATCGAGATCCAAGAAATAAAAAGGACCCCAAATAGAATTAACCCAAGAAAATCTTCCCCAAGGCATATCATAGCCAGACTGGCTAAGACCACAGATAAAGATAAGATACTAAAACTGGCAAGAGAGAAACGACAAGTGACTTACAAAGGACACCACATCAGGCTGACACTGGACTTGTCAACGGAAACAATGCAAGCAAGGAAAGAATGGGAAGATGTATTGAAAGTGTTAAGAGAGAAACAATTTCAACCAAGACTGTTGTATCCTGCAAGATTATCCTTCATATGGGAAAAAAAAGATTAAAATCTTCACAGACAAATAAAACCTGAAAGAATTTGCCAGCACCAGGCCAGCTCTCCAAGAAACCTTGAAGAAAGTACTGTTCCAGGAAAACTAAAGAAGTAACAGCCAGAAACAAAGGAGTAAAAGGCAACTAAGACAATGGCCAACTTAAACGTCAGGACAGATCCATTAACATCGATAATAACATTGAATGATAATGGATTAAATTCTCCAATCAAGAGACACAGACTGGCTGAATGGATTGAAAAACAAAAACCCTCTATCTGCTGCCTACAGGAAACCTACTTCATGGATAAAGATATACATAGACTGAAAGTGAAGGGCTGGAAAAAGATTTTCCATGCAAATGGGAACCAAAAAAGAGCTGGAGTTGCAATACTAATCTCTGACAAAATAGGCTTTAAAACAAAAACTGTTTGAAGAGACAAAGAAGGGCACTATATTGTAGTAAAAAGGTCAATTGATCAAGAAGATATAACGCTTATTAATATCTATGTGCCTAACACAGGAGCACCCAAATATGTGAAGGAAAGACTGCTAGATCTAAAAAGGGAGATAGACTGCAACACACTAATTGTTGGAGACCTCAACACTGCACTATCCCCTCTGGATAGATCATCTAGACAAAAAATAGGTAAAGAGATAAAAGATCTAAACGATATCATAAATCAAATGGACTTAACAGACATCTAACGAATTTTCCATCCCAAAACCTCGAGATACACTTTTTTCTTGCTGCGACATGGAACATTCTCGAAGATTGACCACATCATTGGGCACAAAGCAAGCCTCTACAGATTCAAAAGCATAGAAACTTTACCCAGCATCTTCACCGACCATGATGGAATTAAACTTGAGTTTAATTTCAAGAGAAATCCTCAAAAATACTCTAATACATGGAAACTTAATAACCTACTCCTGAATGACTCCACAACTACTGAAGAAATAAAGACTGAAATCAAAAGGTTCATGGAAGCCAATGACATTGAGGACACGAGTTTCCATAATCTTTGGGACACTGCTAAAGAAGTCATAAGAGGGAAGTTAATAGCAATTAGTGCACATAAGAGGAGCATGGAAAGAAGGCAAATGGATCACCTAACATCATGCCTCACAGAATTGGAAAAGCAACAGCAAAAAGATCCAAAAAACTCCAGGAGAAAGGAAATAATAAAGATACGAGCAGAAATAAATGAAATAGAAAATAAACGAACTATACAGAAAATAAATAAAAGTAAAAGCTGGTTCTTTGAAAAGATAAACAAAATGGATGCACCACTAGCGAGACTTATTAAGAAGAAGAGAGAAAAGAACCAGGTGAATCAGATCTGCAATGAAGCAGGCAAAATAACAACAGACAAAGTAGAAATACAAAACATTATTAGAGGATACTATGAACATCTGTATGCAAAAAAAAAAACAAAACAAAACAAAACAAAAAAACAAAAAACAAAAAACACACAAAAAAACAAGATAATCCGGATGAGATGGACAAATTCCTGGACACATATAATCTACCTAGATTGAGCCAGGAGGATACAGAAAGCCTGAATAGGTCCATAACAAACCAGGAGATCAAATCGGTTATAAATAACCTCCCAACAAAGAAAAGCCCTGGCCCTGATGGATTCACCTCTGAATTCTACAAAACTTTCAAAGAAGAGTTAACCCCCATTCTGCTCAAGTTATTTCTAAAGATCCAGAAGGGTGAATCTCTCCCTAATTCATTCTATGAAGCCTCTGTCATACTTATCCTTAAAACAGATAAGGACAGGAAAAGGAAGGAAAACTATAGACCAATATCCCTGATGAATATAGACGCAAAGATTCTCAACAAGATACTAGCAAATCGTATACAACAACTTATAAAAAAGATTATACATCATGATCAGGTAGGCTTTATCCCAGGAATGCAAGGTTGGATCAACATACGCAAAACCATAAATGTAATACACCATATTAATAGGAAGAAAGATAAAAACCATATGGTCATATCGATTGATGCAGAAAAAGCATTTGATAAGATACAACACCCCTTCATGATCAAGACTCTCCGCAAAATCGGCATAGAAGGGTCATTTCTCAACACAATAAAAGGTATCTATGAAAACCCCATATCGAACATCATCCTCAATGGAGAAAAGCTGAAAGCTTTTCCACTAAAAACGGGTACAAGACAACAATGTCCACTTTCTCCACTCCTTTTCAATATAGTACTGGAAGTCCTGGGCACTGCTATCAGAAAAGAGGAAAAAAGGGAACCAGCAGTTAGCGTAATGGCTATGTCGCTGGACTCCCACGTAGTCGACCGCGGTTCGCGTCTCGGACCCGGTGGCTTACAACTCACGCCGGGCGCGTGTGCGTGCGTGCCCAAGATCCTGAGAGGAGAATGGAGGAGAAGGGATTGCGGCGTGACCATCCCCCCTGGGGGGTGATTTCTCGCTTTCTGTCTCTATGTCTCTCTCTGTCTGTCTGGCGAGCGCACGCGCCCTATAGCGAAAAAAACCTCTCCAAAAAAAAAAAAAAAAAAGAGGAAAAAATAAAAGGCATTCCAATAGGAAAAGAAGAGGTGAAACTCTCTATTTGTAGATGACATGATTGTATACATAGAAGAGCCAATGGTTTCCATAAAAATATTTCTGGAAGTAATGCATGAATAGAGTTACGTTGCAGGATACAAAATTAATATCCAGAAATCTATAGCATTTCTGTATACGAACAACAGGCAGACTGAGATAGAAGTGAAAAAAGTTGTTCCATTTACCATAGCCACAAAAAGTATAAGATACTTAGGGATAAATCTAACCAAAGAAGTTAAAAACCTCCACAAGGAAAACTATGAGAAGATAAAAAAAGAAATTGAAAATGACACAAAAAAGTGGAAGGACATCCCATGTTCCTGGATTGGAAGAATTAATATAATCAAAATGGCAATTCTACCCAAATTAATCTACCTATTTAATGCAATGCCAATCAAAGTACCAGACACATTCTTCACAGATCTAGGAAAGACAATCATAAAGTTTGTCTGGAATCATAAGAGACCCTGTATTGCCAAAGCAGTTCTGCACAAGAAGAATGGAGTGGGTGGCATCTCACTACCTGACCCAAAAATATACTACAAAGCTGTGGTAATCAAAACAGCATGGTAGTGGCACAGAAACAGACAGGTGGACCAATGGAACAGAATAGAGTCCCCAGACATGAATGTTCAAACATACAGCCAACTGATTTTTGACAAGGGGTACCAGTCAATCCAGTCGGAAAAGGAAAACCTCTTCAGCAAATTGTGCTGGCAAAACTGGTTCTCCACTTGCAGAAAGATGAATCTGAATCCCTACCTCTCACCTCTGACAAAAATAAAGTCAAGTTGGATCAAAGATCTAACCCTAAGAACTCAAACTATAAAACTGCTCCTGGAAAACACTGGGGAAAATCTGAGAGACATTGGGGGAGGGAAAGACTTCTTAAATAAGACTCCCAATGCACAGTTGATAATCCCCAAAATAGACAATTGGGATTACATCAGACTAAGAAGTTTCTGCATGGCAAAAGACACAGTGATAAGTGTGAACAGACAGCCCTCAGAATGGGAAAATATTTTTGTAAACTATGCATCAGATAAGGGACTCATAACCAGAATCCACAAGGAACTCAAGCAGCTGTTCCTGAAAAAGACGATCAATCCTATTAAAAGATGGGAGAATGAGTTGAAAAAACCACTCTCTAAAGATGACATACGAATAGCTAAAAGGCATATGAAAAAAATGCTCAAGATCCCTCATTGTAAGAGAAATGCAGATCAAAACAACAATGAGATATCACCTAACTCCAGTCAGAATGTCTAAGATTAAAAAAACAAAAAATGATAAGTGCTTGCAGGAGTGTGGTGAAAAGGGAACTCTCTTACACTGCTGTTGGGAATGTAAATTGGTCCAACCACTGTGGAGAACAATTTGGAGATTCCTCAAAAATGTGCAAATAGAACTACCATATGATCCAGCAATCCCACTCCTTGTTATCTACCCAAAGGACAGAGGAATACTTAATCGAAAAAGTGCTTGCACATCGATGTTTATTGTGGCACTTTTCACGATTGCTAAGTCATGGAAACAACCCAAATGCCCATGAACTGATGGTTAGAAAAACTGTGGCACATATACTCAATGGAATACTGTTCATCCATAAAAAACAACAAAACCCTGGCTTTTGAAAGGAAATGGATGAATATGGAAGACTCACTGCTGAGTGAAGCAAGCCATGCTATGAAGGAGAGGCATTGTATGTCCCCACTTAATATATACTGTCTGCACTCTATGACTGAAACTAATTGTCTAAAGGATATAGAAACGCTGTATATAGATGTAAATACCAGATATAGTGTGTGTGAAAGAGGAGGGTCTGAGGAAGGACAATTGGGGGAGGGACAGGGAGGCAAAGCATTAATGGCACAAAGAGGTGTGATATTATCTGTTGAAGATATTTTGTAGTTTCATCAACAGTACTAGGGAGAAATATTCACCTGTTTATCCATTTTGTAAGACAAATACTAATGTGATTGATTGTATGGAAGAAAATGGAATGAAAAAATAATAATAAAAGTAAAAAAAAGAAAAAAAAGAATAAAAAAAGATTTTGTTTATCTGAGAATGTTTTCATCTTTTTTTTTCCCCATATGCAAGATAATCTTGCTGGGTATAGTATTCTTGGTTGAAATTGTTTTTCATTCATCACTTTGACTATATTTCCCCATTCTAACCTTGCTTGCATCGTTTCCACTGAGAGGTCCGATGTTAGCCCGATGGGGTGACCTTTGTAAGTAACTTGATGTTTCCCTCTTGCCAACTTTAGTATCTTGTCTTTGTTGTTTTTGCCAGTCTGGCTATGATGTGCCTCAGAGAGGATCTTCTTTGGTTAATTCTACTTGGGTTCCTATGTATTTCTTGGGTCTGGATATTTGAATGCCTCTCTAGGCTTGGAAAGTTTTCTTTCAGGATTTTATGGAATAAATTATCAATGTTCTTATTATTTTCTTCCACTTCTGGGATACTAATTATCCGGATGTTGGGGCACTTGATGGTATCCAGTATTCCTCGTATATTATCCTCATTTTTCTTGGTTGTTTTCTCAATCTTCTTCATACTTTTTTCTAGGTCAGATGTTTTGTCTTCTACATTCGAGATTCAATGTTCTGCTTGATCTAATCTACTTTTAATGCTTTCAAGGGAGATTTTGATTTCCTGTATCACATTCTTCAACCCTAGAAGTTCCATCTGGTTCTTTTTTAAGGTGTCTATTCTTTCAAATTATGAAAAGACTTCCTCATCTCCTGGAGCTCCTTGTCTCTTTTCTCTTCCATCTCAGTTAGTTTGGTCACTACAAATATTCTGAATTCCTTATCAGACATGTCCATGATGTTCATTGTATTGACTGTGGGTAATGTAGGCTTGATGATTTCCCTTGGGAGAGAGACATTTTGTTGGTTGCTCATATTTCTTGAGCCTCTGCAATTGTTCCTAGTCATCTGGTGATCCATACATTCCTTTCTAACTTAGTCAAGGTATCTTTGAGTGTTAAAAGCTATGCAGGATTAGAAAATTGGTGATCTCTCTTCTGATCTGCCTCCCTGTTGCTCACCATTACCGTGAAATGTTGCCACTGGTCTTAGGTGACCCAAAGTCTTCCCTATTTCTAAGGAGTGGTGAGCCTCCAACTGAGCTAATAAGCTTTATCCCAGGAGCAAAGAAAAGATCCCATGGTGTATGTCATATGCTATTCAAAACACTGAAGTTCTGAGAGTCCAAAGGCAAGTGGGGAAGGGGCAGAAGATGAGCAATGAGTCCAGGCCATTAGGGCCTGCAGCTATAGGCAGCCTGGTGTCAGACAATGCCACTGGCTTGAACCGGTCTTCAGATGGGGTAGGGAGGGATGTAAATTCATCTTAAAGTCCCAAGAATCAAGGACCAGCAGTTGGAGTAATGTTTATGTCGCTGGACTCCCATGTAGTTCTACCATGGATTGAGTCTCGGACCCAGTGGTTTAAACTCATGCCGTGTGCATGTATGTATGTGCCCAAGATCCTGAGAAGAGAATGGAGGAGAAGAGATCATGGTGTGGCCATCCCCCCTTGGGGTGATTTTTCACTTTCTCTCTGTCTTCCTGGTGAGTGCACACGCCCTATAGTAAAAACCTCTCAAAAAAAAAAAAAAAATTTTCCAAGAAACAAACCTGAAGTCCAGAGACGAATAGGGGTGGTAATGAGCAATGGGTCCTGCTTTTAGCGCCTGCAGCCACAGGCAGCCTGGAGTCTGGCAGTGCTGCCTGCTTGAACCGGTCTCTGGATTGCCAGCTTTATATTTTTAAATTTTCTTCTTTTTATTTACTACTTCTTATACATGTAACTTTCTTTCTTCTCAGGTTGCAGTGTGGGGAGGAAGAAAGTAGATCTGGAAGCTCTTCAAACTCTCAGGAGAAGGGCTTGACAAATATAAAACTGTGTAAGGTTTATTTATTTTATTGTTATTATTATTAAGTTTGCTATAGGGTACATGTTATCACCAGGGAGAGACAGAGAGGAAGTGGGAAATGAAAAAGCAACCCACCAGATTCAGGAATCAAGTTGTAGTTGATCATGTAGGAATCCAGCACCTCAACCACCATACCACCTGCTGACCCCCACTACTACGTTCCTATTACCATATTTTTATCTATTAGTACTTTTTGCTTGTGAATTCTATTAATCTTTGAGGAAGAATATATTATCATTTAAGGCTATAGATCTCTCACCAGAACTTTTGATGTTATCACATTTATTTTTAATTTTAATTTTAAAAAGTTTCATTCTATGTTTATTTTATGCATTAATTCTGTTATTTGTTTTCTTTCTAATTTGCCAGAGGGTACAAGTGCTCACTGGAGAGAGACTGAGAGAGGGAAAGTGATAAAGCATTCCCCATGGGGGATGGTCATGCTGCAATCCCATCTCCTCTATTACTCCCTTTTTTGGGGATTTCAGGCATGCAAATGCACATACTTGGCATGTTTCTCAAGTTACTGAGTCTGGGACTTGAACTGCTTGTTTTCATGTGGGGTTCAGTGGCCTTAACCACCACCCCATGGACTGGCCCATAATTTACTTCTTTCTTATTTTATTTGTCAAGTAAGGTAACCTTTCTAGGTCACAATTACAAACCTCAAAAATAGGAATAATTGGGACCAGTAGATGGAGTAATGATTATGTCACTGGATTCCCATGTAGTTTCCTGTGGTCTGAGTCATGGCCCCAGCGGCTTAAAACTCATGTTAGAAAATTCACTTTACAAGGTAAGTGATGTATAGTGATTGAATGTATAAAAGAAATTAAAATAAAATAACATATATTTTTTAAAAATCACACACACACACACACACACACACACACACACAACTCACGCTAGGTGCATGTATGTGCATGTCCAAAATACCAAGAGGAGAATGGAGGAGAATGGATTGTGGCAGGAATCACCTCCCACCCCGGGGGTGATTTTCTCACTTATGACTCTCTGTCTCTCTAGCAAGTGCATGCGGCCTATAGCAAAAATCTCTTTTAAAAAAGGAATAATTGTATTATCTCAAAAGTGTTATTTTGAGGATAAAGTATGTACATAAATTAAATATCATAGAACTCTTTTATTTTCTTATTTATATTTAGGTATATTCAGAAAGCTTGTTATACACTTTGCAAACTAGATTTTGTTCCTGTTAAGTAATTCCTCACATATATTTGAATAAATTATTTTACTTTCTTTGTTTCTCTAATTGTAAACCAATGTCCTTTTCTCTATATATGTACTCTCAGCTGGAAAATGGGGATGGTTTAATAAGACTATCTCACAGTGTGCATGAAATAGGTCACCCAAATTTGTCCCTACAGGTGTTGGAAAGGAAGTTCAGCACTTCTTGTTCCTCCTTCTGGTGCTTACTTAGCTGATAAGATAGACATAGAGTGTATGTTCAATGTTTGTTAGGTATAGGAAATTTTTTGAGAGAGAAATTTTTGCTATAGGGCACATGCACTTGCTGGAGAGACAGAGAGACAGAAAGCGAGATATCATCCACCCTCTTTCCCCCCCAGGGGAGATGACCATGCCACAATCCCTTCTCCTCTATTCTCCTTTCAGGATCTTGGGCACACACACACACATACATACACACATGTCCACCATGAGGTTTAAGCCACCAGGTCTGGGACTCAAACCGTGGTCGATTGACCATGTGGTAGTCTAGCAACATAACAATTATGCAATCTTCTGGTTCCAAGGTATAAGAATATTTTTTTTTATTTTATTACATATAATCTCCTCTATTTTTAAAAGTGGCATATTTTTTAAATAATATTATCTAGCATGTAATACAGTACTTACTATTGTCAAGAACTATTGTTAAGTACTTTTCATAGGTTAACCTATTATTTAAGTTCCACTGTTATTTCCAATCTCGTAAAAGAGGATTGAGGCTCAGAAATGATAAACAACTTGCCCAAGATGATACACCTAGAAAGTGCAGAACAAATATTCAATGCCATGATCTGATTCCAGAATCTGTTCTCTTAATCACTGCCTAAAAATCTTATATTTCTGACTTTGGAATAAAAAAGACTAGAGCTTGACTTCTGGCTCTACCACTTGATTGTTGATATAACCTTAGACACACCTTACCACTTAATATTCTTTAGCTTCAAATTTATCATTTATATAATGAGAATAACAAAAGTTATTGACTATTGCTCATAAGATTATAGCTGTGAGGGCTCAATGAGATAATATATGTAAAAAATTTAGTATACTACTTGGTTTATAATGAATATTAGATAAATATGTCCTTGTCAGTTCAGTCTGTTATAAAATATAATACCATTTACTAGGTGGTTAAACAACAGAAATTTATTTTCTCAGTTATGGAATCTGGGAATGTTAAGGTCAAGGTGATGGTATGGTTGGTTTTTGGCAAAGTCTCTCTTTCCAGTTTGTATAACACCATCTTCTTAGTGTGTGCTCACTTGATGTAAAGAGAGAGAGAGAGAGCGAGCGAGCGAGCGCTGGCATTTCATTTTATAAGGGCACTAACCCTATTATATATAAAGGCACTACCCTCATGAGCTCATTTTACCTTAGTTATCTCCCAATGGCCCCTTGTCTCCCAAATACCATCATACTGGGGAGAAGGGCCTCAATATATGAATTTGGGGGGATATACCTTAGCAAAAGTTATCTATTTTTATTAATGACTTTGTTTCTTTGTATGATATAGTGCAAATAAATAGACTCTGAAATAAAACAGATTTTATATGTGAATCCTGGCTCTGCCACTTACCAAACATGAGGTATCAGTTAATTCACTTAACAATTGTGAGCCTCAAATCCATTATCTATGCAATAGTATTAATAAAACTAACTTCTTCATAGGATGGTTGTGTGGATGAAATAAGATGATCAATATAAAACATATATAAAGTACCTAGTTTTTTTTTCTTACCTTTTTGGTCTCAGTGTAAATAATCCTACTCTAGATATATTTGGTCAAAAAAGGAAATGTAACGTAGTGATAGAATCTTTGGAGGAAGAGAGTTATGCTGGAGTCACAGGTAACCTCATTTGTTAATTGTGTGACCTAGGAAAAGTTACTTAATCTCTCTAAACTATAATTCCTAACCTGAAAAATAGGAAAAGTTGCATTTATTTCAGAAACATTACTTTAAGGGAGTTCCTGCAGTCCCAGAGAGAGGTAAGAGTTGCTGCCTTACCTATGCTGACACCATTCTACCTTTCATTCATCCAGGAGCAACAGAGAAACACAAGTTATCCAGCCTTAACTCATCAGCAGGAACCACCACCCAGCCTGAAGTGCTGGAGGAGAGGCTGCTCTAGCTCACATATCCTGACCATCTTATATTCTATCTGCCCAGCTCAACATCCAGTCACACTGGGAGCAGAGAAATTTGGGTACACTGTAGTCAAACATATAAGACAGTTTTTGGAGGAATTTTCTCCACAAAGTCCCTCCCCTAGCAGCAAAAGGAGAGGAACTCCCCTCTGACAACCTAAACCCAAATCTCTCACTGTGGTTTCCACAGTCCCACTCACAGTAGAGGACAGAAACTTACATAGAGCTAACTCACACCATAAGGAAGCACACAAGCACATAGAAACATATAGCAAAGAATTAAGAAGTGATTATATATCACTAGATTACTAAAAATCAAAGCATACTTCTCCTGACCCCAAGATATAGCCAGGTCAGGCCAATCACAAGCCATCTACATTTGAGCTATGAATGACTCCTTTAAGGGACTAGGAAAGCTTAAGTTTTTCTGCTCAGACTTCATGCTCTTGACCCAAAGATCTAGCCTGGGTCAGAGTAATCCCAAATGCCCACTGAATCTGCTGCACAAAGGGACAAAACTGCAGAGAGTTTTAAGATCACGTTTTCCTACATGCCTCTGAACATTCAGATTTAACTCCAAAATTAAGAAAAAAAATGTATAATCCATCCAATGACTAGAAACCACCAGAAAGGCACAAGAAATATGAGAAACCAAGAAAATATCACTCCCCAAAAGGAAAAGAAAAACTCATCATCCACAGACAGTACAATGGGACTCATGGAAATGTCAGATAAAGAATTTAGAATATTTATAGTGACAAAGCTAACAGACATGCAAGAGAACAGAGACATAACAAACTCCAGAAGATGCAGGAGAAAAGAGATGAGTTCCAGGAAGTGAGGAAGTTCTATGAGAGGTGAAAGAAAAAATATGTACCATAAAAACGAATCAAACAGAACTGTTAGAGATAAAGGCTGTAATACAAGAAATCAAAACATCCCTTGAAAGTATTAAAAGCAGATTGGATCATGCAGAAGATCAAATCTCAGATGTAGAAGACAGAACCTCTGACCTAGAAAAATTTACCAAAAAGACTAAGAAAATCCCCTAAAATGAGAATAATATACAAGTAATACTAGATACCATTAAATGCCCAAATATTGAGATAACCAGTATCCCAGGAGGTGAAGAAACTAATAAGGGCATGGATACATGAAATCCTGGAAGAGCACTTTCCAAACCTAGAGAGTCATTCAAATATCCAGACCTAAGAAATACAAAGGACCCCACATAGAATCAACCCAAGAAGATCTTCTCCAAGGCACATCATAGCCAGATTGTCCAAAACCACAGACAGAGACAAGATATTAAAGCTGGCAATACAGAAATGTAAAGTTACTTTCAAAGGATATGCCATCACGCTAACATTGGACCTCTTATCAGAAACAATGCAAGCAAGAAAAGAATGGAAAATATACTTAAAGTGTTAAAAAACAATTTCAACCAAGGATAATATATCTGGCAAGATTATACTTCAAATGGGAAGAAAAGATAAAAAGCATTTCCAGATAAACAAAACCTAACAGAATTTATCAACACCAGATCAACTCTAAGATGTTCTGAAGGGGGTGCTATACCAGGAAAACTAAAGTCAGACACACAGAAATAAGAGTTTAAAAAACATCCATGAGAATGGCCAACTTAATTGCAGGGACAAGTCTGGAAAGATCAATAATAATGTTGAGTGTTAACTTCCAGAATTTAAATGGAAAAATTGGATGCAGTAACACTGAAAATTCAACAAAAGATAGATTAATTACATGAGACTGAACTGGTGAAATAGAATTTTATGACTTTTGACTAAAATATTACAGATTTTCTTCTATGCTGTGTTTTCCAGATTTAAGGATTTTTGTCTCCTCTTGAGCTATTGATAGGTTCATCTTCCTATTATTTGAACTGAATCGTAATATTTTTCTTGGCTTTTAAGTCTTAAGCAAATTTCTCTTAACATTTTAAAATTTTGAACTTTTAAAGCTAAAACTGCTTTTCTTTCTTTACCTACTACCCCAGCTAGGTGCTTCTTTATAGTATGTTCTTTCTACTCACTGAAGTTTATGCTTAAAGTCAGACACATGTTCATAGATATGTATATATCAGCCACAGCTGCTATTGAAAGTATTTAGATGAAGATCTTTTGTGAATCACTAAAATGTGAAAAAAAGCATGAAAGCAACTGTAGATACCAGAGACAGTGTGGGAGGAGGGTGGGAAATGGCAGAGGGTGAGAGTTAGGAATAAAGGGAGGAAAATAACCAAAATATATAAGAAATGAGAAATGGAAAATTATTTGTTAATGATAGCATTCATGATAATATACTTGATTGAGCCAATATACAGTGTATTCTGGATGGAAAGTCTCATTTTGTATACTGTATTGATGTACAGTGAATGAATGCAAATAAATAAATATAAAATTTAAAAAATCAAATCAGAGTTCCAAAAAATAGGAGAAAATCAGGAAACATCCCACCAAAGAAACATAACTCCTCAACATTAATGGATAAAACACAAGAGATCATAGAAATGTCAGAAAAAGAATACTAAATTTTTATTGTAACAAAACACAACAAGATGCAAGAGAAAACAGACAACCAATTCCAAGAAATGAGAAAATTTTTTCATGACTTGAAGGAGGGAATCCATTAAAAAAAACCTGAAAAAATAATCAGACAGGGAACCAGCAGTTAGTGTAATGGCTATGTCGCTGGACTCCCACGTAGTCGACCGCGGTTCGCATCCCGGACCTGGTGGCTTAAAACTCACGCCAGGAGCGTGTGCGTGCGTGCCCAAGATCCCAAGAGGAGAATGGAGGAAAAGGGATTGCGGCGTGACCATCCCCCCTGGGGAGTGATTTCTCGCTTTCTGTCTCTCTGTCTGTCTGGCGAGCGCATGTGCCCTATAGCGAAAACCTCTCCAAGGAAAAAAAAAATTCAGACAGAATTTCTGGAGGTAAAGAATACAACGCAGGAGATCAAAATCTCCCTCATGAGTATCCACAGTAGATTAGACTATAGAGAAGAAAGAATCTCTTACCTTGAAGACAGAAGCTCCAATTTAGTCCAAACAACTGAAAAGAATAAAAGAATAACCATCAAAAATTGGGACAACAGGGGCTGTCAGGTGACATGGTGGTTAAAGGTGCTGGACTCCCACATGGCCGACCGTGTTTCGAGTCCCAGACCTGGCGGCTTGCTTTCTTACTTCTTCTCTCTCTTTCACTATGTCCCTCTCTGGTCAAGTTAAAGATAGAAAAATAAATAAAGTTAAATAAAAATAATTATTTAAAAAAATTGGGACAACATTCCAAAATCCTAGACACCAGTAAATGGCCAAATATCCACATAGTAGGTATTCTAGGAGGCAAAGAGACAGAGAAAAGCACAGAAAATCTCTTTCATGATATATTAGCTGAACACTTTCCAAATTTAGAGAAGCATGCAGACATCCAAATCCAGGAAATACAAAGGACACCAAATAGATATAACATAAGAAGATCCTCTCCAAAACCTATCATAGTCAAATTGGTAAAAATTAAAGACAAAGACAATATTCTGAAAATAGTAAAAGATAAATACCAAGTTACCTACAAAGTTTACCCCATTAGACTAATACTGAACCTCTCAACAATGAAACAATGCAGGCAAAGAAAGAATGGGAAGACATATGTAAAGCCCTGAGAGAAAAACAATTTGAGCCAAGAGTGCTATATCCAGAAGAATTATCCTTCAAATGGGGAGGAGAAATAAAATAATTCCCAGATAAACAAATGCTGAAAGAATTTACCACAATTTAACCATCTTTTTTGGGAAATACAACACACGGAAAACTAAAGGGAGGTAAATAGAAATAAGAGAACACAAAACCCTTTGTCGCCATTAATTCCTCAAGCCTGCAGTCATGGAGCAGGGAGAGGCAGCAGTGAGGGAGACAAATTGAGGATGGAAGACTGCATCAGACTTCATGCTGCCTTTGGACTGCCCAAGATTATTTTGAGATTTCATAGTTTGCAACTCTTACATCCTCTTTCAGTTAAATCGCTCCAGTTCAGCCCCAGGTGCACCTGGTACTGAGCGACTGGGAAAGGAAGCAACACCTAAAGTTGGCTATATACATACTTCTCTGATTGGAAGATAAGGCCCTCTAACATAAACATGTCTGAGAAATAGAGCTCTTCTTCTCCCCTAACACAAAAGGGTAAACACCAGAAAAGTGGAAAGAAGTGTAAAAATCATCAGATAGTTAGAAACCAGCCCAGAGGCACAAGAAATATGGGAAAACAAGGAAACACCTCTCTTCCAATGGAACAGCACAGTTCTTCTTCAACCACAGATAGCACAAAAGAATTTACAGGAATGCCAGAAAAAGAATTCAGAATATTCATGGTGACAGAGAAGAGGAAGTCTTTTCAGGATTTAAAGGGAGAGAGAGAGACAACATAGAAAAGAAGTAATCAGAACTTCTAATGATGAAGACAGTAATACAGGAAATCAAGACCTCTCTCAAAAGTACTAATAGAAGATTGGACCATACAGGAGACAGAATCTCTGATCTCGAAAACAAAACCTCTGACTTAGATAAAACCACCAAAAATAATGAAAAATAAGAAGAAAATGAGGACAACATATGGGAAACACTAGACAATATTGAATGCCCAAATATCTGAATAATAGTGGTCCAGAAGGTGAAGAATCAGACAAAGAGATAGAACATCTATTCCATGAAATACTTGCAAAATATTTCCCAAATCTAGACAGGCACTCAGATATGCAGAACCAAGAAATACAAAGGACCCCAATCAGAATCAACATAAGAAGATACTCTCCACAGTACATCATAGACAGATTTATCAAAATTACAGACAAAGACAAGATTCTAAAAAAAGGCAAGAAAGTAATGTCAAGTCACTTACAAAGGTTATCATCAGACCTCTCAAACAAAACAATGCAGGCAAGAAAAGAATGTGTCGACATATTTAAAATAGTAAAAGAAAAACAATTTCAACCAAGAATACTATATCCAGCAAGATTATCCTTCACATGGGACGAATGAATAAAATCATTGTCAGATATTTAAAAAGTGAAAGAATTAATCAATATTAGAATAGCTTTTTAAAAAGTACTAAATGGGACACTCCAGTCTTTCGACACAGGGGCCAGGATCTTCGACGGAGGACTGCCCCCGAGTTGTTCCAGTCCCGGGACCCCAAGACAGACCCCCCTCTTTCAGCCAGGAACGCCCTCAGCTCATCCACACCAAACTCCCATCTTTCGACCCCTGGGCCAGGATCTTGGAGGGAGGACTGCCCACCAGAAGTTCGAGCCCCGGGACCCCAAGACAGACTCCCCTCTTTCAGCCAGGAACGCCCTCAGCTCATACATACCACACTCCCATCTTTCGACCCCTGGGCCAGGATCTTCGAGGGAGGAATGCCCCCCAGTAGTTTCAGGCCCGGGACCCCAAGACAGACCCCCCTCGTTCAGCCAGGAACGCCCTCAGTTCATCCAAACCACACTCCAATCTTACGACCACTGGGCCAGGATCTTCGAGGGAGGAGTGCCCCCCAGTAGTTGCAGCCCCGGGACCCGAGGCCAGACCCCCCTCTTTCAGCCAGGAACACCCTCAGTTCATCCACACCACACTCCCATCTTTCGACCCCTGGGCCAGGATCTTCGAGGGAGGACTACCCCCCAGTAGTTCCAGCCCCGGGACCCCAGGCCAAACCCCCCTCTTTCAGCCAGGAACGCCCTCAGTTCATCCACACCACACTCCC
The DNA here is from genome assembly GCA_026018925.1 of Tupaia tana. Lineage (NCBI taxonomy): Eukaryota > Metazoa > Chordata > Mammalia > Scandentia > Tupaiidae > Tupaia > Tupaia tana. Next base: position 71,621,685 of record JAKSZU010000009.1, on the reverse strand, counting down.
ATCATTTGACCGCTGGGCAAGAACCTTCGAGGGAGGACTGCCCCCCAGTAGTTCCAGACCCGGGACCCCAGGCCAAACCCCCCAGTTTCAGCCAGGATGCCCTCAGTTCAATCACAACACACTCCCATCTTTCGACCCCTGGGCCAGGATCATCGAGGGAGGACTGCCCCCCAGTAGATCCAGCCCCGGGACCCCAGGCCAGACCCCCCTCTTTCACCCAGGAACGCCCTCAGCTCATACACACCACACTCCCATCTTTAGAACCCTGGGCCTGGATCTTCGAGGGAGGATTGCCCCCCAGTACTTACAGCCCCGGGAACCCAGGCTAGACCCCCCTCTGTCAGCCAGGAACGCCTTCAGTTCATCCATACCACACTCCCATCTTTCGACCCCTGGGCCAGGATCTTCGAGGGAGGACTGCCCCCAGTAGTTCCAGCCCCAGGACCCCAGGCCAGACCCCCCTCTTTCAGCCAGGAACGCCCTCAGTTCATCCACACCACACTCACATCTTTCGACCCCTGGGCCAGGATCTTCGAGGGAGGACTGACCCCCAGTAGTTCCAGCCCCAGGACCCCAAGCCAGACCCCCCCTCTTTCAGCCAGGAACGCCCTCAGTTCATCCACACCACACTCCCATCTTTCGACCCCTCCGCCAGGACTTTCGAGGGAGGACTGCCCCCCAGTAGTTCCAGCCCCGGGACCCCAGGCCAGACACCCCCATTTCAGCCAGGAACGCCCTCAGCTCATCCACACCACACTCCCATATTTCGACCCCTGGGCCAGGATCTTCGAGGGAGGACTGCCCCCCAGTAGTTCCAGCCCCGCGACACCAGGCCAGACCCCCCCTCTTTCAGCCAGGAACGCCCTCAGTTCATCCACACCACAGTCACATATTTCGACCCCTGGGCCAGGATCTTCGAAGGAGGACTGACCCCAGTAGTTATAGCCCCAGGACCCCAGGCCAGACCCCCCTCTTTCAGCCAGGAACCCCCTCAGTTCATCCACACCACACTCCCATTTTTAGACCCCTGGGCCAGGATCATCGAGGGAGGACAGCCCCCCAGTAGATACAGCCCCGGGATCCCAAGCCAGACCCCCCTCATTCAGCCATGTACATTTTTTTTCCAATTTTTTTTCTCTGTCCTGTTACGCACATCTTTCATTTGTAAATTTCTCTCTTCTGATCAACACACAGGAACGCCCTCAGTTCATCCATACCACACTCCCATATTTGACCCCTGGGGCAGGATCTTAGAGGGAGGACTAGCCCCCAGTAGTTCCAGCCCCGGGACCCCAGGCCAGACCTCCCTCTTTCAGCCAGGAACGCACTCAGTTCATCAACACAACACTCCCATTTTTCGACCCCTGGGCCAGGATCTTCGAGGGAGGACTGCCCCCCAGTAGTTCTAGCCCCAGGACCCCAGGCCAGGCCCCCCTCATTCAGCCAGGAACGCCCTCAGTTCATCCACACCACACTCCCATCTTTCGACCACTGGGCCACGATCATTGAGGGAGGACTGTCCCCCAGTAGTTCCAGCACCGGGACCCCAGGCCAGACCTCCCTCTTTCAGCCAGGTAATTTTTTTCCTTTTTTTTTTTTCTCTGTCCTGTTACCCACATCTTTCATTTCTAAATTTCTCTCTTCTGATCAACATACCGGAACTCCCTCAGTTCATCCACACCACACTCCCATCTTTCGACCCCTGGGCCAGGATCTTCGAGGGAGGACTGCCCCCCAGTAGTTCCAGACCCGCGACCCCAGGCCACACCCCCCTTTTTCAGACAGCAACGCCCTCAGTTCATCCACACCACACTCCCATCTTTCGACACCTAGGCCAGGATCTTCGAGGGAGGACTGCCCCAGAGTAGTTCCAGCCCCGGGACCCCAGGCCAGACCCCCCTCTTTCAGCCAGGAACATCCTCAGTTCATCCACACCACACTCCCATCTTTCGATACCTGGGCCAGGATCTTCGAGGGAGGACTGCCCCCCAGTATTTCCAACCCCAGGACCCCAGGCTATACACCCCTCTTTCAGCCAGGAACGCCCTCAGTTCATCCACACCACACTCCCATCTTTAGACCCCTGGGCAAGGATCTTCGAGGGAGGACTGCCCCCCAGTAGTTCCAGCCCCGGGACCCCAGGACAGACCCCCCTCTTTCAGCCAGGTACATATTTTTTACCTTTTTTTTTTTTGTTTCTGTCCTGTAACCCACATCTTTGATTTGTAAATTTCCCTCTTCTGATCAATACACAGGAACGCCCTCAGTTCATGCACACCACACTCCCATCTTTCAACCCCTGGGCCAGGATCTTCGAGGGAGGACTGCCTCCCAGTAGTTCCAGCCCCGGGAAGCCAGGCCAGAACCCCCTCTTTCAGCCAGGAACGCCCTCAGTTCATCCACAACACGCATTTTTCGACACCTGGGCAAGGATCTTCGATGGAGGAATGCCCCCCAGTAGTTCCAGTCCCAGGACCCCAGTCCAGACCCCCCCCTTTCACCCAGGTACGCCCTCAGTTCATCCAGAGCACACTCCCATCTTTCGACACCTGGGCAAGGATCTTCGAGGGAGGACTGCCCCCCAGTAGTTAAAGCTCTGGGACCGCAGCCCAGACTCCCCTCTTTCAGCCAGGAATGCCCTCAGTTCATCCACACCACACTCCCATATTTCGATCCCTGGGCCAGGATATTTGAGAGAGGACTGCTCCTCAGTAGTTCCAGCCCGAGGAACCCAGGCCAGACCCCCCTCTTTCAGCATGGTACATTTTTTTTCCTTTTCTTTTTTCTCTGTCCTGTTACCCACATCTTTCATTTGTAAATTTCTCTCTTCTGATCAACACACAGGAACGCCCTCAGTTCATCCACACCACACTCCCATCTTTCGACCCCTGGGCCAGGATCTTCAAGGGAGGACTTCCCCCCAGTAGTTCCAGCCCCGGGCCCCGAGGTCAGACTCCCCTCTCTCAGCCAGGTACATTTTTTTTCTTTTTTTATTTCTCTGTCCTGTTACCCACAACGTTCATTTGTAAATTTCTCTGTTCTGATCAACACACAGGAACGCCCTCAGTTCATCCACACCACACTTCCATCTTTCGACCTCTGGACCACGATCTTCGAGGGAGGACTACCCCTAGTAGTTCCAGCCATGGGACCCCAGGCCAGACCCCGCTCTTACAGCCAGGAACGCCCTCAGTTCATCCATATCACAATCCCATCTTTCGACCCATGGGCCAGGATCTTCGAGGGAGGCCTGCCCCCCAGTAGTTCCAGCCCGGGACCCCAGGCCAGACCCCCCTCTTTCAGCCAGGAACACCTTATGTTCATCCACACCACACTCCCATCTTTTGACCCCTGGGCCAGGATCTTCGAGGGAGGACTGCCCCCCAGTAGTTCCAGTCCCCGGGCCCCAGGCCAGACCCACCTCTTTAAGCTAGTTACATTTTTTTCCTTTTTTTTTTTCTCTGTCCTGTTACCCACAACGTTCATTTGTAAATTTCTCTCTTCTGATCAACACACAGGAACGCCCTCAGTTCATCCACAACTCATTCCCATCTTTCGTCCTGTGCCAGAATCTTCGAGGGAGGACTGCCCGCCAGTAGATCCAGCCCCAGGACCCCAGTCAGACCCCCGTTTTTCAGCCAGCAACGCCCTCAGTTCATCCACACCACACTCCCATCTTTCGACACCTAGGCCAGGATCTTCGAGGGAGGACTGCCCCCCAGTAGTTCCAGCCCCGGGACCCCAGGCCAGACCCCCCTCTTTCAGCCAGGAACACCCTCAGTTCATCCACACCATACTCCCATCTTTCGACCCCTGGGCCAGGACCTTCGAGGGAGGACTGCCCCCCAATAATTCCTGCCCCAGGACCCCAGGCCAGACCACCCTCTTTCAGCCAGGAATGCCCTCAGTTCATTCACACCACACTCCCATCGTTCAACCCCTGGGAAATGATCTTCGAGGGAGGACTGCCCCCCAGTCTTTACAGCCCTGGGACCCCAGGCCAGACACCCCTCTTTCAGCCAGGTACATTTTTTTTCCTTTTTTCATTTTCTCTGTCCTCTTACCCCATTTTTCATTTGTAAATTTCACTCTTCTTATCAACACACAGGAACGCCCTCACTTCATCCACACCACACTCCCATCTTTTGACCCCTGGGCCAGGATATTCGAGGGAGGACTGCTCCCCAGTAGTTCCAGCACCAGGACCCCAGGCCAGACCCCCCTCTTTCAGCATGGTACATTTTTTTTTCCTTTTCTTTTTTCTCTTTCCTGTTACCCACATCTTTCATTTGTAAATTTCTCTCTTCTGATCAACACACAGGAATGCCCTCAGTTCATCCACATCACACTCCCATTATTCGACCCCTGGGCCAAGATCTTTGAGGGAGGACTGCCCCCTAATAGTTCCAGCCCCGGGTACACAGGCCAGTCCCCCCTCTTTCAGCCATGTACATTTTTTTTTCCTTTTTTTTTCCCTCTGTCCTGTTACCCACATCTTTCTTTTGCAAAATTCTCTCTTCTGATAAACACACAGGAACGCCCACAGTTCATCCACACCACACTCCCACATTTGACCCCTGGGCCAGGATCTTCGAGGGAGGACTGCCCCCCAGGAGTTCCAGCACCGGCACCCCAGGACAGACCTCCCTCTTTCAGCCAGGAATGCCCTCAGTTCATCCACACCACACTCCCATCTTTCGAACACTGGGCCAGGGTCTTTGAGGAAGGACTACCCCCCAGTAGTTCCAGCACCGGGACCACAGGCCAGACCCCCTCTTTGAGGCAAAAACGCCCTCAGTTCATCCACACCACACTCCCATCTTTTGACCCCTGGGCCAGGATCTTCGAGGGAGGACTGCCCCACAGTAGTTCCAGACCCGGGACCACAGGTCAGACCCCCCTCTTTCAGCCAGGAATGCCCTCAGTTCATGCACACCACACTACCATTTTTCGACCCCTGGCCAGGATGTTCGAAGGAGGACTGCCCTCCAGTAGTTCCAGCCCCGGGACCCCAGGCCAGACCCCCTCTTTCAGCCCGGAACGCCCTCAGTTCATCCACACCACACTCCCATCATTCGTCCCCTGGGCCAGGATCTTCGAGGGAGGACTGCCCCCCAGTAGATCCAGCCCCGAGACCCCAGGCCAGACCCCCCTGTTTCTGCCAGGACATTTTTTTCCTTTTTTCTTTCTCTGTCCTGGTACCCACATCTTTCATTTGTAAAATTCTCTCTTCTGATCAACACACAGGAACGCCCTCACTTCATCCACACCACACTCCCATCTTTCGACCCGTGGGCCAGGATCTTCGAGGGAGGACTAACCCCAGTTGTTCCATCCCCGGGACCCCAGGCCAGAAACCCTCTTTCAGCCAGGAACGCCCTCAGTTCATCCACACAACACTCCCATCTTTCGGCCCCTGGGCCAGGATCTTCGAGGGAGGACTGCCCTCCAGTAGTTACAGCCCCGGGACCCCAGGCCAGACCCCCCTCTTTCAGCCAGGAATGCCCTCAGTTCATCCACACCACACTCCCATCTTTCGACCACTGGGACAGGATCTTCGAGGGAGGACGGCCCCCCAGTAGTTCCAGCCCCAGGACCCCAGGCCAAACCCCCCTCTTTCACCATGGTACATTTTTTTTCCTTTTCTTTTTTCTCTGTCCTGTTACCCACATCGTTCATTTGTAAATTTCTCTCTTCTGATCAACACACAGGAATGCCCTCAGTTCATCCACATCACACTCCCATTATTCCACCCCTGGGCCAGGATCTTCGAGGGAGGACTGCCCCCCAGTAGTTCCAGACACTGGACTCCAGGCAAGACCCCCCTCTTTCAGCCAGGATCGCCCTCAGTTCATCCACACCAAACTTCAATCTTTCGACCCCTGGGCCAGGATCTTAGAGGGAGGACTGCCCCCCAGTAGTACCAGCCCCGGGGCCCCTGGTCAAACCCCCCTCTTTGAGTCAGGTACATTTTTTTTCCTTTTTTTTTTCGCTTTCCTGTTACCCACATCGTTGATTTGTAAATTTCTATCTTCTGATCAACACACAGGAAAGCCCTCAGTTCATCCCCACCACACTCCCATTTTTCGACCACTGGGCCAGGATCTTCAAGGGAGGACTGCCCCCCAGTAGTTCTAGCCCCGGGACCCCAGGCCAGACCCCCCTCTGTCAGCCAGGTACATTTTTTTTTCCTTTTTGTTTTTTTCTCTGTCCTGTTACCCACATCTTTCATTGGTAAATTTCTCTCTTCTGATCAACAAACAGGAACGCCCTCAGTTCATCCACACCACACTCCCATCTTTCAACACCTGGGCCAGGATCTTCGAGGGAGGACTGCCCACCAGTAGTTCCAGGCCCGGCACCCCAGGCCAGACCCCACTCTTTCAGCCAGGAACGCCCTAAGTTCATCCACACCACACTCCCATCTTTCGACCCCTGGGCGAGGATCTTCGAGGGAGGACTGCCCTCCAGTAGTTCCAGCCCCGGCACCCCAGGCCAGACCCCCCTCCTTCAGCGAGGAACGCCCTCAGTTCATCCACACCCCACTCCCATCTTTCGACCCCTGGGCCAGGATCTTCGAGGGAGGAATGCCCCCCAGAAGTTCCAGCCCCGTGACCCCAGGCCAGACCCCCCTTTTTCAGCCAGGAACGCCCTCAATTCATCCACACCACACTCCCATCTTTCGAAACCTGGGCCAGGATCTTTGATGGAGGACAGCCCCCCAGTATTTCTAGCCCCAGGATCCCAGGCTAGACCCCCCTCTTTCAGCCAGGTACTCCCTCAGTTCAGCCACACCACACTCCCATCTTTCGACCTCTGGGCCAGGATCTTCGATGGAGGACTGCCCCCCAGTAGTTCCAGCCCCGGGATCCCAGGCCAGATCCCCCTCTTTCAGCCAGGTACATTTTTTTTTCCTTTTTTTTTTTTCTCTGTCCTGTTACCCACATCTTTCATTTGTAAATTTCTCTCTTCTGATCAACACACAGGAACGGCCTCATTTCATCCACACCACACGCCCATCTTTCGACCACTGGGCCAGGATTCAAGGGAGGACTTCCCCCCAGTAGTTCCATTCCCGGGACCCCAGGCTAGACACCCCTCTTTCTTACAGGAACGACCTCAGTTCATCCACACCACACTCCCATCTTTCGACCCCTGGGCCAGGATCTTCGAGGGAGGACTGCCCCCCAGTAGTTCCAGCCCCGCGACACCAGGCCACACCCCCCTTTCAGCCATCAAAGCCCTCAGTTCATCCACACCACACTCCCATCTTTCGACACCTAGGCCAGGATCTTCGAAGGAGGACTGACCCCAGTAGTTCCAGCCCCTGGACCCCAGGCCAGACCCCCCTCTTTCAGCCAGGAACACCCTCAGTTCATCCACACCACACTCCCAGATTTCGACAACTAGGCCAGGATCTTGAAGGGAGGACTGCCCCCCAGTATTTCCAGCCCCAGGACCTCAGGCTAGACCCCCCTCTTTCAGCCAGGAACGCCCTCAGTTCATCCACACCACACTCCCATCTTTCGACCCCTGGGCGAGGATCTTCAAGGGAGGACTGCCCCCAAGTAGTTCCAGTCCCGGGACCCCAGGGGAGACCCCCCTCTTTCAGCCAGGACGCCCTCAGTTCATCCACACGACACTCCCATCTTTCGACCCCTGGGCCAGGATCTTCGAGGGAGGACGGCCCCCCTGTAGTTCCAGCCCTGGGATCCCAGGCCAGATCCCCCTCTTTCAGCCATGTACATTTTTATTTCCTTTTTTTTTTCTCTGTCCTGATACCCACATCTTTCATTTGTAAATTTCCCTCTTCTGATCAACACACAGGAACGGCCTCAGTTCATCCACACCACACTCCTATCTTTCGACCCCTGGGCCAGGATCTTCGAGGGAGGACTGCCCCCCAGTAGATCCAGCCCCGTACCCCCAGGCCAGACCCCACTCTTTCAGCCAGGAACGCCCTCAGTTCATCCACACCACACTCCCATCTTTCGACGCCTGGGCCAGGATCTTCGACGGAGGACTGCCCCCCAGTATTTCCAGCTCCGGGATCCCAATCCAGACCCCCCTCTTTCAGCCAGGGTCGCCCTCAGTTCTTCCACACCACACTCCCAGCTTTCGTCCCTGGGGCCAGGATCTTCGAGGGAGGACTGCCCCCCAGTAGTTCCAGCCCCGGGACCCCCGGCCAGACCCCCTCTTTCAGCCAGGTACATTTTTTTCCTTTTTTTTTCTCTATCCTGTTACGCACATCTTTTATTTCTAAATTTCTCTCTTCTGATCAACACAAAGGAACACCCTCAGTTCATCCACACCACACTCCCATCCTTCGACACCTGGGCCAGAAACTTCGAGGGAGGACTGCCCCCCAGTATTTCCAGCCCCAGGACCCCAGGCTAGACCCCCCTCTTTCAGCCAGGAACGCCCTCAGTTCATCGCCACCACACTCCCATCTTTCGACCACTGGGCCAGGATCTTCAAGGGAGGACTGCCCCCCAGTAGTTCCAGCCCCGGTACCCCAGGCCAGACCCCCCTCTTTCTGCCAGGTACATTATTTTTCCTTTATTTTTCTCTTTCCTGTTACCCACATCGTTCATTTGTAAATTTCTCTCTTCTGATCAACACACAGGAACGCCCTCAGTTTATCCACACCACACTCCCATCTTTCGACCACTGGGCCAGGATCTTCAAGGGAGGACTGCCCCCCAGTAGTTCCAGCCCCGGGACCCCAGGCCAGACCTCCCACTTTCAGTCAGGTACATTTTTTTTCCTTTTTTTTTTTATGTTTCCTGTTACCCACATCGTTCATTTGTAAATTTCTCTCTTCTGATCAACACACAGGAACGCCTTCAGTTCATCCACACCACACTCCCATCTTTCGACCACTAGACCATGATCTTCAAGGGAGGACTGCCCACCAGTAGTTCCAGCCCCGGGACCCCAGGCCAGACCCCCCTCTTTCAGCCAGGTACATTTTTTTTCCTTTTTCTTTTTCTCTGTCCTGTTACCCACACCTCTTATTGGTAAATTTCTCTCTCTGATCAACACACAGATACGCCCTCAGTTCATCCACACCACACTCCCATCTTTCGACCCCTGGGCCAGGTTTTTCGAGGGAGGATTGCCCCCCAGTAGTTCCAGCCCCGGGACCCCAGGCCAGACCCCCCTCCTTCAGCCAGGAACGCCCTCAGTTCATCCACACCACACTCGCATCTTTCGACCCCTGGGCCAGGATCTTCCTGGGAGGACTGCCCCCCAGTAGTTCCAGCCCCGTGACCCCAGGCCACATCACCCTTTTTCCGCCAGGAACGCCCTCAGTTTATCCACACCGCACTCCCATCTTTCGACACCTGGGCCAGGATCTTCGAGGGAAGACTGCCCCCCAGTAGTTCCAGCCCCAGGATCCCAGGCCAGACCCCCCCTCTTTCAGCCTGGTACATTTTTTTTACTTTTTTTTTTCTCTGTCCTGTTACCCACATCTTTCATTTGTAAATTTCTCTCTTCTGATCAACACACAGGAACGGCGTCAGTTCATCCACACCACACTCCCATTTTTCGACCACTGGGCCAGGATCTTCAAGGGAGGACTTCCCCCCAGTTGTTCCATCCCCGGGACCCCAGGCTAGTCCCCCCTCTTTCAGACAGGAACGCCCTCAGTTCATCCACACCACACTCCCATCTTTCGACACCTGGGCTAGGATCTTCGAGGGAGGAGTGCCCCCCAGTAGTTCCAGCCTCGGGACCCCAGGCCAAACCCCCCTCTTTCAGCCAGGAATGCCCTCAGTTCATCCACAGCACACTCCCATCATTCAACCCCTGGGCCAGAATCTTCAAGGGAGGAATGCCCCCCAGTAGTTCCAGCCCCGGGATCCCAGGACAGACACCCCTCTTTCGTCCAGGTACATTTTTTTTCCTTTTTTTTTCTCTGTCCTGTGACCCACATCTTTCATTTGTAAATTTCTCTCTTCTGATCAACACACAGGAATGCCCTCACTTCATCCACACCACACTCACATCTTTCGACCCCCTGGGCCAGGATCTTCGTGGGAGGACTGCCCCCCAGTAGTTCCAACCCCGGGGCCCCAGGCCAGACCCCCCTCTTTCAGACCGGAACGGCCTCAGTTCATCCACACCACACTCCCATCTTTCGACCCCTGGGCCAGGATCTTCAAGGGAGGACTACCCCCAGTTGTTCCATCCCGGGACCCTAGGCCAGACCCCCCCTCTTTCAGCCAGGAACGCCCTCAGTTCATCCACACCACACTCCCATCTTTCGGCCCCTGGGCCAGGATCTTCGAGGGAGGACTGCCCTCCAGTAGTTACAGCCCTGGGACCCCTGGCCAGACCTCCCTCTTGAAGCCAGGAACGCCCTCAGTTCATCCACACCACACTCCCATCTTTCGACCCCTGGGACAGGATCTTCGAGGGAGGAAGGCCCCCCAGTAGTTCCAGCCCCAGGACCCCAGGCCAAACCCCCCTCTTTCACCATAGTACATTTTTTTTCCTTTTCTTTTTTCTCTCTCCTGTTACCCACATCGTTCATTCGTAAATTTCTCTCTTCTGATCAACACACAGGAATGCCCTCAGTTCATCCACATCACACTCCCATTATTCCACCCCTGGGCCAGGATCTTCGAGGGAGGACTGCCCCCCAGTAGTTCCAGGCATGGGACTCCAGACCAGAGCCCCCTCTTTCAGCCAGGAAGACCCTCAGTTCATCCACACCAAACTTCAATCTTTCGACCCCTGGGCCAGGATCTTAGAGGGAGGCCTGCCCCCCAGTAGTACCAGCCCCGGGGCCCCCGGCCAGACCCCCCTCTTTCAGTCAGGTACATTTTTTTTCCTTTTTTTTTCTCTTTCCTGTTACCCACATCGTTCATTTGTAAAATTCTCTCTTCTGATCAACACACAGGAACACCCTCAGTTCATCCCCACCATACTCCCATCTTTCGACCACTGGGTCAGGATCTTCAAGGGAGGACTGCCCCCCAGTAGTTCCAGCCCTGGGACCCCAGGCCAGACCCCCCTCTTTCAGTCAGGTACATTTTTTTCCTTTTTTTTTTCTCTTTCCTGATACCCACATCGTTCATTTGTAAATTTCTCTCTTCTGATCAACACACAGGAACGCCCTCAGTTTATCCACACCACACTCCCATCTTTCGACCACTGGGCCAGGATCTTCAAGGGAGGACTGCCCCCCAGTAGTTCCAGCCCGGGGACCCCAGGCCAGACCTACCTCTTTCAGTCTGGTACATTTTTTTTCCTTTTTTTTTTTTCTCTTTCCTGTTACCCACATCATTCATTTGTAAATTTTCTCTCTTCTGATCAACACACAGGAACGCCCTCACTTCATCCACACCACACTCACATCTTTCGACCCCTGGGCCAGGATCTTCGAGGGAGGACTTCCCTCCAGTAGTTCCAGCCCTGGGACCCCTGGGCAGACCTCCCTCTTTCAGCCAGGAACGCCCTCAGTTCATCCACACCACACTCCCATCTTTCGACCCCTGGGACAGGATCTTCGAGGGGAGGACGGACCCCCAGTAGTTCCAGCCCCAGGACCCCAGGCCAAACCCCCTCTTTCACCATGGTATATTTTATTTCCTTTTCTTTTTTCTCTCTCCTGTTACCCACATCGTTCATCTGTAAATTTCTCTCTTCTGATCAACACACAGGAATGCCCTCAGTTCATCCACACCACACTCCCATATTTCGACCACTGGGCCAGGATCTTCAAGGGAGGACTGCTCCCCAGTAATTCCAGCCCCGGGACCCCAGGCCAGACCACCCTCTTTCAGTCAGGTACATTTTTTTTTTCCTTTTTTTTTTCTCTTTCCTGTTACCCACATCGTTCATTTGTAAATTTCTCTCTTCTGATCAACACACAGGAACGCCTTCAGTTCATCCACAGCACACTCCCATCTTTCGACCACTGGACCACGATCTTCAAGGGAGGACTGCCCCCCAGTAGTACCCAGCCCTGGGACCCCAGGCCAGACCCCCCTCTTTCAGCCAGGTACATTTTTTTTCCTTTTTCTTTTTCTCTGTCCTGTTACCCACACCTCTTATTGGTAAATTTCTCTCTTCTGATCAACACACAGGTGCGCCCTCAGTTCATCCACACCACACTCCCATCTTTCAAACCCTGGGCCAGGATCTTCATGGGAGGACTGCCCCCCAGTAATTACAGGCCCGGCAACCCTGGCCAGACCCCACTCTTTCAGCCAGGAACGCCCTCAGTTCATCCAAAACACACTCCCATCTTTTGACCCCCTGGGCCAGGATCTTGGAGGGAGGACCGCCCCCCAGTAGTTCCAGCCCCTGGACACCAGGACAGACCCCCCTCTTTCAGCCAGGAACACCCTCTGTTCATCCACAGCACACTCCCATATTTCGACCCCTGGGCCAGGATCTTCGAGGGAGGACTGCCCCCCAATAGTTCCAGCCCCAGCACCCCAGGACAGACACCCCTCTTTGAGCCAGGTACATTTTTTTTCCTTTTTCTTTTTCTCTGTCCTGTTACGCACATCTTTTATTTGTAAATTTCTCTCTTCTGATCAACACAAAGGAACACCCTCAGTTCATCCACACCACACTCACATCTTTCGACATCTGGGCCAGAATTTTCGAGGGAGGACTTCCCCTCAGTATTTCCAGCCCCAGGACCCCAGGCTAGACCCCCCTGTTTCAGCCAGGAATGCCCTCAGTTCATCCACACCACACTCCCATCTTTCGACCCCTGGGCCAGGATCTTCGAGGGAGGACTGCCCCCCAGTAGTTCCAGCCCCATCACCACAGGCCAGACCACCCTCCTTCAGCCAGGAACGCCCTCAGTTCATCCACACCACACTCCCATCTTTCGACCCCTGGGCCAGGATCTTCGAGGGAGGACTGCCCCCCAGTAGTTCCAGCCCCGTGACCCCAGGCCACACCCCCCTTTTTCAGGCAGGAACGCCCTCAGTTCATCCAGACCACACTCCCATCTTTCGACACCTGGGCCAGGATCTTCGAGGGAGGACTGCCCCCCAGTATTTCCAGTCACAGGACCCCAGGCTAGACCCCCCTCTTTCAGCCCGGAACGCCCTCAGTTCATCCACACCACACTCCCATCTTTCGACACCTGGGCCAGGATCTTAGAGGGAGGACTGCCCCCCAGGAGTACCAGCCCCCGGGGCCCCCAGGCCAGACCCCCCTCTTTCAGTCAGGTATATTTTTTTTCCTTTTTTTTTTTTTCTCTTTCCTCTTACCCACATCGTTCATTTGTAAATTTCTCTCTTCTGATCAACACACAGGAACGCCTTCAGTTCATCCACACCACACTCCCATCTTTCGACCACTGGACCACGATCTTCAAGGGAGGACTGCCCCCCAGTAGTTTCAGCCCAGGGACCCCAGGCCTGACCCCCCTCTTTCAGCCAGGTACATTTTTTTTCCTTTTTCTTTTTCTCTTTCCTGTTACCACACCTCTTATTGGTAAATTTCTCTCTTCTGATCAACACACAGGAACGCCCTCACTTCATCCACACCACACTCACATCTTTCGACCCCTGGGCCAGGATCTTCGAGGGAGGACTTCCCCCCAGTAGTTCCAGCCCTGGGACCCCTGGGCAGACCTCCCTCTTTCAGCCAGGAACGCCCTCAGTTCATCCACACCACACTCCCATCTTTCGACCCCTGGGACAGGATCTTCGAGGGAGGACGGACCCCCAGTAGTTCCAGCCCCAGGACCCCAGGCCAAACCCCCTCTTTCACCATGGTATATTTTTATTTCCTTTTCTTTTTTCTCTCTCCTGTTTCCCACATCGTTCATTTGTAAATTTCTCTCTTCTGATCAACACACAGGAATGCCCTCAGTTCATCCACACCACACTCCCATATTTCGACCACTGGGCCAGGATCTTCAAGGGAGGACTGCTCCCCAGTAGTTCCAGCCCCGGGACCCCAGGCCAGACCCCCCTCTTTCAGTCAGGTACATTTTTTTTTTCCTTTTTTTTTTCTCCTTCCTGTTACACACATCGTTCATTTGTAAATTTCTCTCTTCTGATCAACACACAGGAACGCCTTCAGTTTATCCACAGCACACTCCCATCTTTCGACAACTGGACCACGATCTTCAAGGGAGGACTGCCCCCCCAGTAGTACCAGCCCCGGGACCCCAGGCCAGACTCCCCTCTTTCAGCCAGGTACATTTTTTTTCCTTTTTCTTTCTCTCTGTCCTGTTACCCACACCTCTTATTGGTAAATTTCTCTCTTCTGATCAACACACAGGTGCGCCCTCAGTTCATCCACACCACACTCCCATCTTTCAAACCCTGGGCCAGGATCTTCATGGGAGGACTGCCCCCCAGTAATTACAGGCCCGGCAACCCTGGCCAGACCCCACTCTTTCAGCCAGGAACGCCCTCAGTTCATCCAAAAACACACTCCCATCTTTTGACCCCTGGGCCAGGATCTTGGAGGGAGGACCGCCCCCTAGTAGTTCCAGCCCCTGGACACCAGGACAGACCCCCCTCTTTCAGCCAGGAACACCCTCTGTTCATCCACAGCACACTCCCATATTTCGACCCCTGGGCCAGGATCTTCGAGGGTGGACTGCCCCCCAATAGTTCCAGCCCCAGCACCCCAGGATAGACACCCCTCTTTGAGCCAGGTACATTTTTTTTCCTTTTTCTTTTTCTCTGTCCTGTTACGCACATCTTTTATTTGTAAATTTCTCTCTTCTGATCAACACAAAGGAACACCCTCAGTTCATCCACACCACACTCACATCTTTCGACATCTGGGCCAGAATTTTCGAGGGAGGACTTCCCCTCAGTATTTCCAGCCCCAGGACCCCCAGGCTAGACCCCCCTGTTTCAGCCAGGAATGCCCTCAGTTCATCCACACCACACTCCCATCTTTCGACCCCTGGGCCAGGATCTTCGAGGGAGGACTGCCCCCCAGTAGTTCCAGCCCCATCACCACAGGCCAGACCACCCTCCTTCAGCCAGGAACGCCCTCAGTTCATCCACACCACACTCCCATCTTTCGAGCCCTGGGCCAGGATCTTCGAGGGAGGACTGCCCCCCAGCAGTTCCAGCCCCGTGACCCCAGGCCACACCCCCCTTTTTCAGCCAGGAACGCCCTCAGTTCATCCAGACCACACTCCCATCTTTCGACACCTGGGCCAGGATCTTCGAGGGAGGACTGCCCCCCAGTATTTCCAGTCACAGGACCCCAGGCTAGACCCCCCTCTTTCAGCCCGGAACGCCCTCTGTTCATCCACACCACACTCCCATCTTTCGACACCTGGGCCAGGATCTTAGAGGGAGGACTGCCCCCCAGGAGTACCAGCCCCGGGGCCCCCAGGCCAGACCCCCCTCTTTCAGTCAGGTATATTTTTTTTTCCTTTTTTTTTTTCTCTTTCCTGTTACCCACATCGTTCATTTGTAAATTTCTCTCTTCTGATCAACACACAGGAACGCTCTCAATTCATCCACACCACACTCCCATCTTTAGACCACTGGGCCAGGATCTTCAAGGGAGGACTGCCCCCCAGTAGTTCCAGCCCCGGGACCCCAGGCCTGACCCCCCTCTTTCAGCCAGGTACATTGTTTTTCCTTTTTCTTTTTCTCTGTCCTGTTACCCACATCTCTCATTGGTAAATTTCCCTCTTCTGATCAACACACAGGAATGCCCTCAGTTCATCCACACCACACTCCCATCTTTCAAACCCTGGGCCAGGATCTTTGAGGGAGGACTGCCCCCCAGTAGTTCCAGCCCCACGACCCCAGGCCACACCCCCCTTTTTCAGCCAGCAACGCCCTCAGGTCATCCACACCACACTCCCATCTTTCGACACCTGGGCTAGGATCTTCGAGGGAGGAGTGCCCCCCAGTAGTTCCAGCCCCGGGATCCCAGGCTAGACACCCCTCTTTCAGCCAGGTACATTTTTTTTCCTTTTTTTTTTCTCTGTCCTGTTACCCACATCTTTCATTTGTAAATTTCTCTCTTCTGATCAACACACAGGAACGCCCTCAGTTCATCCACACCACACTCCCATCTTTCGACCACTGGGCCAGGATCTTCAAGGGAGGACGTCCCCCCAGTAGTTCCAGCCCCGGCACCCCAGGCCAGACCCCCCTCCTTAGCCAGGAACGCCCTCAGTTCATCCACACCACACTCCCACCTTTCGACCCCTGGGCCAGGATCTTCGAGGGAGGACTGCCCCAGTAGTTCCAGCCCCACGACACCAGGCCACACCCCCCTTTTTCAGCCAGGAATGCCCTCAGTTCATCCACACCACACTCCCATCATTCGACCCCTGGGCCAGGATCTTCGAGGGAGGAATGCCCCCCAGTAGTTCCAGCCCCGGGATCCCAGGCCAGGCACCCCTCTTTCAGCCAGGTACATTTTTTTTTCCTTTTTTTTTCTCTGTCCTGTGACCCACATCTTTCATTTGTATTTTTGTCTCTTCTGATCAACACACAGGAACGCCCTCACTTCATCCACACCACACTCACATCTTTCGACCCCTGGGCCAGGATCTTCGTGGGAGGACTGCCCCCCAGTAGTTCCAGCCCCGGGGCCCCAGGCCAGACCCCCCTCTTTCAGCCAGGAACGCCTTCAGTTCATCCACACCACACTCCCATCTTTCAACCCCTGGGCCAGGATCTTCGAGGGAGGACTACCCCCAGTTGTTCCATCCCCGGGACCCCAGGACAGACCCCCTTCTTTCAGCCAGGAACACCCTCTGTTCATCCACACCACACTCCCATCTTTCGACCCCTGGGCCAGAATCTTCGAGGGAGGACTTCCCTCCAGTAGTTCCAGCCCCGGGACCCCTGGGCAGACCTCCCTCTTTCAGCCAGGACCGCCCTCAGTTCATCCACACCACACTCCCATCTTTCGACCCCTGGGACAGGATCTTCGAGGGAGGACGGACCCCCAGTAGTTCCAGCCCCAGGATCCCAGGCCAAACCCCCCTCTTTCACCATGCTATATTTTTTTTCCTTTTCTTTTTTCTCTCTCCTGTTACCCACATCGTTCATTTGTAAATTTCTCTCTTCTGATCAACACACAGGAATGCCCTCAGTTCATCCACATCACACTCCCATTATTCGACCCCTGGGCTAGGATCTTCGAGGGAGGACTGCCCCCCAGTAGTTCCAGGCACGGGACTCAAGGCCAGGCCCCCCTCTTTCAGCCAGGAACGCCCTCAGTTCATCCACACCAAACTTCAATCTTTCGACCCCTGGGCCAGGATCTTCGCGGGAGGACTGCCCCCAGTAGTTCCTGCCCCGGGACCCCAGGCCAGACCCCCCTCCTTCAGCCAGGAACGCCCTCAGTTCATCCACAACACAGTCACTTTTTTCAACCCCTGGGCAAGGATCTTCGATGGAGGAATGCCCCCCAGTAGTTCCAGCCCCGGGACCCCAGTCCAGACCCCCCCCCCTTTCAGCCAGGTTCACCCTCAGTTCATCCACAGCACACTCCCATCTTTCGACCCCTGGGCCAGGATCTTCGAGGGAGGACTGCTCCCCAGTAGTTCAAGTCCCAGGACCCCAGGCCAGACTCCCATCTTTCAGCCAGAAACTCCCTCCTTTCATCCACAACACACTCCCATCTTTCGACCCCTGGTCCAGGATCTTCCATGGAGGACTTCCCCCCAGTAGTTAAAGCTCTGGGACCCCAGCCCAGACTCCCCTCTTTCAGCCTGGAATGCCCTCAGTTCATCCACACCACACTCCCATCTTTCGATCCCTGTGATAGGATCTTCGAGGGAGGGCTGCCCCCCAGTAGTTCCAGCACCGGGACCCCTGGCAAGACCCCCCTCTTTCAGCCAGGAACCCCCTCAGTTCATCCACACCACACTCCCATCTTTTGACCACTGGGCCAGGATCTTCGAGGGAGGACTGCCCCCCAGTAGGTCCAGCCCTGCGACCTCAGGCCACACCCCCCTCTTTCAGCCAGCAACGCCCTCAGTTCATCCACACCACACTCCCATCATTCGACACCTAGGCCATGATCTTCGAGGGAGGACTGCCCCCCAGTAGTTCCAGCCCCGGGACCCCAGGCCAGACCCCCCTCTATCAGCCAGGAACACCCTCAGTTCATCCACACCACACTGCCATTTTTCGACCCCTGGGTCAGTATCTTCGAGGGATGACTGCCCTCCAGTAGTTTCAGCCCTGGAACCCCAGGCCAGACCCCCCTCTTTCAGCCAGGAACGCTCTCAGTTAATCCACACCACACTCCCATCTTTCGACCCCTGGGCCAGGATCTTCAAGGGAGGACTACCCCCAGTTGTTCCATCCCGGGACCCTAGGCCAGACCCCCCCTCTTTCAGCCAGGAACGCCCTCAGTTCATCCACACCACACTCCCATCTTTCGGCCCCTGGGCCAGGATCTTCGAGGGAGGACTGCCCTCCAGTAGTTACAGCCCTGGGACCCCTGGCCAGACCTCCCCCTTGAAGCCAGGAACGCCCTCAGTTCATCCACACCACACTCCCATCTTTCGACCCCTGGGACAGGATCTTCGAGGGAGGAAGGCCCCCCAGTAGTTCCAGCCCCAGGACCCCAGGCCAAACCCCCCTCTTTCACCATAGTACATTTTTTTTTCCTTTTCTTTTTTCTCTCTCCTGTTACCCACATCGTTCATTCGTAAATTTCTCTCTTCTGATCAACACACAGGAATGCCCTCAGTTCATCCACATCACACTCCCATTATTCGACCCCTGGGCCAGGATCTTCGAGGGAGGACTGCCCCCCAGTAGTTCCAGGCATGGGACTCCAGACCAGAGCCCCCTCTTTCAGCCAGGAAGACCCTCAGTTCATCCACACCAAACTTCAATCTTTCGACCCCTGGGCCAGGATCTTAGAGGGAGGCCTGCCCCCCAGTAGTACCAGCCCCGGGGCCCCCGGCCAGACCCCCCTCTTTCAGTCAGGTACATTTTTTTTCCTTTTTTTTTTTCTCTTTCCTGTTACCCACATCGTTCATTTGTAAAATTCTCTCTTCTGATCAACACACAGGAACACCCTCAGTTCATCCCCACCATACTCCCATCTTTCGACCACTGGGTCAGGATCTTCAAGGGAGGACTGCCCCCCAGTAGTTCCAGCCCTGGGACCCCAGGCCAGACCCCCCTCTTTCAGTCAGGTACATTTTTTTCCTTTTTTTTTTTCTCTTTCCTGATACCCACATCGTTCATTTGTAAATTTCTCTCTTCTGATCAACACACAGGAACGCCCTCAGTTTATCCACACCACACTCCCATCTTTCGACCACTGGGCCAGGATCTTCAAGGGAGGACTGCCCCCCAGTAGTTCCAGCCCGGGGACCCCAGGCCAGACCTACCTCTTTCAGTCTGGTACATTTTTTTTCCTTTTTTTTTTTTCTCTTTCCTGTTACCCACATCATTCATTTGTAAATTTCTCTCTTCTGATCAACACACAGGAACGCCCTCACTTCATCCACACCACACTCACATCTTTCGACCCCTGGGCCAGGATCTTCGAGGGAGGACTTCCCTCCAGTAGTTCCAGCCCTGGGACCCCTGGGCAGACCTCCCTCTTTCAGCCAGGAACGCCCTCAGTTCATCCACACCACACTCCCATCTTTCGACCCCTGGGACAGGATCTTCGAGGGAGGACGGACCCCCAGTAGTTCCAGCCCCAGGACCCCAGGCCAAACCCCCTCTTTCACCATGGTATATTTTATTTCCTTTTCTTTTTTCTCTCTCCTGTTACCCACATCGTTCATCTGTAAATTTCTCTCTTCTGATCAACACACAGGAATGCCCTCAGTTCATCCACACCACACTCCCATATTTCGACCACTGGGCCAGGATCTTCAAGGGAGGACTGCTCCCCAGTAGTTCCAGCCCCGGGACCCCAGGCCAGACCCCCCTCTTTCAGTCAGGTACATTTTTTTTTTCCTTTTTTTTTTCTCTTTCCTGTTACCCACATCGTTCATTTGTAAATTTCTCTCTTCTGATCAACACACAGGAACGCCTTCAGTTCATCCACAGCACACTCCCATCTTTCGACCACTGGACCACGATCTTCAAGGGAGGACTGCCCCCCAGTAGTACCAGCCCTGGGACCCCAGGCCAGACCCCCCTCTTTCAGCCAGGTACATTTTTTTTTCCTTTTTCTTTTTCTCTGTCCTGTTACCCACACCTCTTATTGGTAAATTTCTCTCTTCTGATCAACACACAGGTGCGCCCTCAGTTCATCCACACCACACTCCCATCTTTCAAACCCTGGGCCAGGATCTTCATGGGAGGACTGCCCCCCAGTAATTACAGGCCCGGCAACCCTGGCCAGACCCCACTCTTTCAGCCAGGAACGCCCTCAGTTCATCCAAAACACACTCCCATCTTTTGACCCCTGGGCCAGGATCTTGGAGGGAGGACCGCCCCCCAGTAGTTCCAGCCCCTGGACACCAGGACAGACCCCCCTCTTTCAGCCAGGAACACCCTCTGTTCATCCACAGCACACTACCATATTTCGACCCCTGGGCCAGGATCTTCGAGGGAGGACTGCCCCCCAATAGTTCCAGCCCCAGCACCCCAGGACAGACACCCCTCTTTGAGCCAGGTACATTTTTTTTCCTTTTTCTTTTTCTCTGTCCTGTTACGCACATCTTTTATTTGTAAATTTCTCTCTTCTGATCAACACAAAGGAACACCCTCAGTTCATCCACACCACACTCACATCTTTCGACATCTGGGCCAGAATTTTCGAGGGAGGACTTCCCCTCAGTATTTCCAGCCCCAGGACCCCAGGCTAGACCCCCCTGTTTCAGCCAGGAATGCCCTCAGTTCATCCACACCACACTCCCATCTTTCGACCCCTGGGCCAGGATCTTCGAGGGAGGACTGCCCCCCAGTAGTTCCAGCCCCATCACCACAGGCCAGACCACCCTCCTTCAGCCAGGAACGCCCTCAGTTCATCCACACCACACTCCCATCTTTCGACTCCTGGGCCAGGATCTTCGAGGGAGGACTGCCCCCCAGTAGTTCCAGCCCCGTGACCTCAGTCCACACCCCCCTTTTTCAGCCAGGAACGCCCTCAGTTCATCCAGACCACACTCCCATCTTTCGACACCTGGGCCAGGATCTTCGAGGGAGGACTGCCCCCCAGTATTTCCAGTCACAGGACCCCAGGCTAGACCCCCCTCTTTCAGCCCGGAACGCCCTCAGTTCATCCACACCACACTCCCATCTTTCGACACCTGGGCCAGGATCTTAGAGGGAGGACTGCCCCCCAGGAGTACCAGCCCCGGGGTCCCCAGGCCAGACCCCCCTCTTTCAGTCAGGTATATTTTTTTTCCTTTTTTTTTTTTCTCTTTCCTCTTACCCACATCGTTCATTTGTAAATTTCTCTCTTCTGATCAACACACAGGAACGCCTTCAGTTCATCCACACCACACTCCCATCTTTCGACCACTGGACCACGATCTTCAAGGGAGGACTGCCCCCCAGTAGTTCCAGCCCAGGGACCCCAGGCCTGACCCCCCTCTTTCAGCCAGGTACATTTTTTTTCCTTTTTCTTTTTCTCTTTCCTGTTACCACACCTCTTATTGGTAAATTTCTCTCTTCTGATCAACACACAGGAACGCCCTCACTTCATCCACACCACACTCACATCTTTCGACCCCTGGGCCAGGATCTTCGAGGGAGGACTTCCCCCCAGTAGTTCCAGCCCTGGGACCCCTGGGCAGACCTCCCTCTTTCAGCCAGGAACACCCTCAGTTCATCCACACCACACTCCCATCTTTCGACCCCTGGGACAGGATCTTCGAGGGAGGACGGACCCCCAGTAGTTCCAGCCCCAGGACCCCAGGCCAAACCCCCTCTTTCACCATGGTATATTTTATTTCCTTTTCTTTTTTCTCTCTCCTGTTACCCACATCGTTCATTTGTAAATTTCTCTCTTCTGATCAACACACAGGAATGCCCTCAGTTCATCCACACCACACTCCCATATTTCGACCACTGGGCCAGGATCTTCAAGGGAGGACTGCTCCCCAGTAGTTCCAGCCCCGGGACCCCAGGCCAGACCCCCCTCTTTCAGTCAGGTACATTTTTTTTTCCTTTTTTTTTTCTCCTTCCTGTTACCCACATCGTTCATTTGTAAATTTCTCTCTTCTGATCAACACACAGGAACGCCTTCAGTTCATCCACAGCACACTCCCATCTTTCGACCACTGGACCACGATCTTCAAGGGAGGACTGCCCCCCAGTAGTACCAGCCCCGGGACCCCAGGCCAGACCCCCCTCTTTCAGCCAGGTACATTTTTTTTCCTTTTTCTTTCTCTCTGTCCTGTTACCCACACCTCTTATTGGTAAATTTCTCTCTTCTGATCAACACACAGGTGCGCCCTCAGTTCATCCACACCACACTCCCATCTTTCAAACCCTGGGCCAGGATCTTCATGGGAGGTCTGCCCCCCAGTAATTACAGGCCCGGCAACCCTGGCCAGACCCCACTCTTTCAGCCAGGAACGCCCTCAGTTCATCCAAAACACACTCCCATCTTTTGACCCCTGGGCCAGGATCTTGGAGGGAGGACCGCCCCCTAGTAGTTCCAGCCCCTGGACACCAGGACAGACCCCCCTCTTTCAGCCAGGAACACCCTCTGTTCATCCACAGCACACTCCCATATTTCGACCCCTGGGCCAGGATCTTCGAGGGTGGACTGCCCCCCAATAGTTCCAGCCCCAGCACCCCAGGATAGACACCCCTCTTTGAGCCAGGTACATTTTTTTTCCTTTTTCTTTTTCTCTGTCCTGTTACGCACATCTTTTATTTGTAAATTTCTCTCTTCTGATCAACACAAAGGAACACCCTCAGTTCATCCACACCACACTCACATCTTTCGACATCTGGGCCAGAATTTTCGAGGGAGGACTTCCCCTCAGTATTTCCAGCCCCAGGACCCCAGGCTAGACCCCCCTGTTTCAGCCAGGAATGCCCTCAGTTCATCCACACCACACTCCCATCTTTCGACCCCTGGGCCAGGATCTTCGAGGGAGGACTGCCCCCCAGTAGTTCCAGCCCCATCACCACAGGCCAGACCACCCTCCTTCAGCCAGGAACGCCCTCAGTTCATCCACACCACACTCCCATCTTTCGACCCCTGGGCCAGGATCTTCGAGGGAGGACTGCCCCCCAGCAGTTCCAGCCCCGTGACCCCAGGCCACACCCCCCTTTTTCAGCCAGGAACGCCCTCAGTTCATCCAGACCACACTCCCATCTTTCGACACCTGGGCCAGGATCTTCGAGGGAGGACTGCCCCCCAGTATTTCCAGTCACAGGACCCCAGGCTAGACCCCCCTCTTTCAGCCCGGAACGCCCTCAGTTCATCCACACCACACTCCCATCTTTCGACACCTGGGCCAGGATCTTAGAGGGAGGACTGCCCCCCAGGAGTACCAGCCCCGGGACCCCATGCCAGACCACCCTCTTTCAGACAGGTACATTTTTTTCCTTTTTTTTTCTCTGTCCTGTTACCCACATCGTTCATTTGTACATTTCACTCTTCTGATCAACACAAAGGAACGCCCGCAGTTCATCCACACCACACTCCCATCTTTCGACCCCTGGGCCAGGATCTTCGAGAGAGGACTGAGCCCCCGTAGTTCCAGCCCCGGGGCCCCCAGGTAAGACCCCCGTCTTTCAGCCAGGTACATGTTTTTTTCCTTTTTTTTTTTCTCTTTCCTGTTACCCACATCGTTCATTTGTAAATTTCTCTCTTCTGATCAACACACAGGAACGCCCTCAATTCATCCACACCACACTCCCATCTTTAGACCACTGGGCCAGGATCTTCAAGGGAGGACTGCCCCCCAGTAGTTCCAGCCCCGGGACCCCAGGCCTGACCCCCCTCTTTCAGCCAGGTACATTGTTTTTCCTTTTTCTTTTTCTCTGTCCTGTTACCCACATCTCTCATTGGTAAATTTCCCTCTTCTGATCAACACACAGGAATGCCCTCAGTTCATCCATACCACACTCCCATCTTTCAAACCCTGGGCCAGGATCTTTGAGGGAGGACTGCCCCCCAGTAGTTCCAGCCCCACGACCCCAGGCCACACCCCCCCTTTTCAGCCAGCAACGCCCTCAGTTCATCCACACCACACTCCCATCTTTCGACACCTGGGCTAGGATCTTCGAGGGAGGAGTGCCCCCCAGTAGTTCCAGCCCCGGGATCCCAGGCTAGACACCCCTCTTTCAGCCAGGTACATTTTTTTTCCTTTTTTTTTTCTCTGTCCTGTTACCCACATCTTTCATTTGTAAATTTCTCTCTTCTGATCAACACACAGGAACGCCCTCAGTTCATCCACACCACACTCCCATCTTTCGACCACTGGGCCAGGATCTTCAAGGGAGGACGTCCCCCCAGTAGTTCCAGCCCCGGCACCCCAGGCCAGACCCCCCTCCTTAGCCAGGAACGCCCTCAGTTCATCCACACCACACTCCCACCTTTCGACCCCTGGGCCAGGATCTTCGAGGGAGGACTGCCCCCAGTAGTTCCAGCCCCACGACACCAGGCCACACCCCCCTTTTTCAGCCAGGAATGCCCTCAGTTCATCCACACCACACTCCCATCATTCGACCCCTGGGCCAGGATCTTCGAGGGAGGAATGCCCCCCAGTAGTTCCAGCCCCGGGATCCCAGGCCAGGCACCCCTCTTTCAGCCAGGTACATTTTTTTTTCCTTTTTTTTTCTCTGTCCTGTGACCCACATCTTTCATTTGTATTTTTGTCTCTTCTGATCAACACACAGGAACGCCCTCACTTCATCCACACCACACTCACATCTTTCGACCCCTGGGCCAGGATCTTCGTGGGAGGACTGCCCCCCAGTAGTTCCAGCCCCGGGGCCCCAGGCCAGACCCCCCTCTTTCAGCCAGGAACGCCTTCAGTTCATCCACACCACACTCCCATCTTTCAACCCCTGGGCCAGGATCTTCGAGGGAGGACTACCCCCAGTTGTTCCATCCCCGGGACCCCAGGACAGACCCCCTTCTTTCAGCCAGGAACACCCTCTGTTCATCCACACCACACTCCCATCTTTCGACCCCTGGGCCAGAATCTTCGAGGGAGGACTTCCCTCCAGTAGTTCCAGCCCCGGGACCCCTGGGCAGACCTCCCTCTTTCAGCCAGGACCGCCCTCAGTTCATCCACACCACACTCCCATCTTTCGACCCCTGGGACAGGATCTTCGAGGGAGGACGGACCCCCAGTAGTTCCAGCCCCAGGACCCCAGGCCAAACCCCCCTCTTTCACCATGCTATATTTTTTTTCCTTTTCTTTTTTCTCTCTCCTGTTACCCACATCGTTCATTTGTAAATTTCTCTCTTCTGATCAACACACAGGAATGCCCTCAGTTCATCCACATCACACTCCCATTATTCGACCCCTGGGCTAGGATCTTCGAGGGAGGACTGCCCCCCAGTAGTTCCAGGCACGGGACTCAAGGCCAGGCCCCCCTCTTTCAGCCAGGAACGCCCTCAGTTCATCCACACCAAACTTCAATCTTTCGACCCCTGGGCCAGGATCTTCGCGGGAGGACTGCCCCCAGTAGTTCATGCCCCGGGACCCCAGGCCAGACCCCCCTCCTTCAGCCAGGAACGCCCTCAGTTCATCCACAACACAGTCACTTTTTTCAACCCCTGGGCAAGGATCTTCGATGGAGGAATGCCCCCCAGTAGTTCCAGCCCCGGGACCCCAGTCCAGACCCCCCCCCCCTTTCAGCCAGGTTCACCCTCAGTTCATCCACAGCACACTCCCATCTTTCGACCCCTGGGCTAGGATCTTCGAGGGAGGACTGCTCCCCAGTAGTTCAAGTCCCAGGACCCCAGGCCAGACTCCCCTCTTTCAGCCAGAAACTCCCTCCTTTCATCCACAACACACTCCCATCTTTCGACCCCTGGTCCAGGATCTTCCATGGAGGACTTCCCCCCAGTAGTTAAAGCTCTGGGACCCCAGCCCAGACTCCCCTCTTTCAGCCTGGAATGCCCTCAGTTCATCCACACCACACTCCCATCTTTCGATCCCTGTGATAGGATCTTCGAGGGAGGGCTGCCCCCCAGTAGTTCCAGCTCCGGGACCCCTGGCAAGACCCCCCTCTTTCAGCCAGGAACCCCCTCAGTTCATCCACACCACACTCCCATCTTTTGACCACTGGGCCAGGATCTTCGAGGGAGGACTGCCCCCCAGTAGGTCCAGCCCTGCGACCTCAGGCCACACCCCCCTCTTTCAGCCAGCAACGCCCTCAGTTCATCCACACCACACTCCCATCATTCGACACCTAGGCCATGATCTTCGAGGGAGGACTGCCCCCCAGTAGTTCCAGCCCCGGGACCCCAGGCCAGACCCCCCTCTATCAGCCAGGAACACCCTCAGTTCATCCACACCACACTGCCATTTTTCGACCCCTGGGTCAGTATCTTCGAGGGATGACTGCCCTCCAGTAGTTTCAGCCCTGGAACCCCAGGCCAGACCCCCCTCTTTCAGCCAGGAACGCTCTCAGTTAATCCACACCACACTCCCATCGTTCAACACTTGGGCCAGGACCTTTGAGGGAGGACTGGCCCCCAGTCTTTCCAGCCCCGGGACCCCAAGCCAGACCCCTCTCTTTCAGCCAGGTACATTTTTTTCCTATTTTTTGTCTCTGTCCTGTAACCCACATCGTTGATTTGTAAATTTCCCTCTTCTGATCAATACACAGGAACGCCCTCAGTTCATCAACACCACACTCCCAACGTTCGACCCCTGGGCCAGGATCTTCGAGGGAGGACTGGCCCCCAGTAGTTCCAGCCCCCGGACCGCAGGCCAGACTCCCCTCTTTCAGCCAGGAACACCCTCAGATCATCCACAGCACACTCCCATCTTTCGACCCCTGGTCCAGGATCTTCGAGGGAGGACTGCCCCCCAGTAGTTCCAGCCCCGGGACCCTAGTCCTGACCCTCCTCTTTCAGCCAGGAACGCCCTCAGCTCATCCACACAACACTCCCATCTTTAGACCCCTGGGCCAGAATCTTCGAGGGATGACTTCCCCCCAGTAGTTCCAGCACCGGGACCCCAAGCCAGACCCCCTTCTTTCAGCCAGGAATGCCCTCAGTTCATCCACAACACACTCACATCTTTCGACCCCTGGGCCAGGATCTTCGAGGGAAGAATGCCCCCCAGTTGTCCCAGCCCCGGGACCCCAGCCAGAACCCCCCTTTCAGCCAGTAACGCCCTCATTTCATCCACACCACTCTCCCATCTTTCGACCCCTGGGCCAGGACCTTCGAGGGAGGACTGCCCCCCAGTAATTCCTGCCCCAGGACCCCAGGCCAGACCACCCTCTTTCAGCCAGGAATGCCCTCAGTTCATCCACACCACACTCCCATCGTTCAACCCCTGGGAAGGGATCTTCGAGGGAGGATTGCCCCCCAGTCTTTCCAGCCCCGGGACCCCAGGTCAGACACCCCTCTTTAAGCCAGGTACATTTTTTTTCCTTATTTTTTTCTCTGTCCTCTTACCCCATTTTTCATTTGTAAATTTCTCTCTTCTGATCAACACACAGGAACGCCCTCAGTTCATCCACACCACACTCCCATTATTCCACCCCTGGGCCACGATCTTCGAGGGAGGACTGCCCCCCAGTAGTTCCTGACCCGGGACACCAGGCCTGATCCCCCTCTTTCACCCAGGAACGCCCTCTGTTCATCCACACCACACTCCCATCTTACGACTCGTGGGCCAGGATCTTCGAGGGAGGACTGCCCCCAGTAGTTCCAGCCCTGGGAACCCAGGCCTGTCCCCCCTCTTTCAGCCATGTACATTTTTTTTCCTTTTTTTCCCCCCTGTCCTGTTACCCAAATCTTTCATTTGTAAATTTCACTCTTCTGATCAACACACAGGAACGCCCGCAGATCATCCACACCACAATCCCATCTTTCGAAACCTGGGCCAGGATCTTCAAGGGAGGACTACACCCCAGTACTTCCTGACCCGGGAACCCAGGCCAGACCTCCCTCTTTCAGCCCGGAACGCCCTCAGTTCATCCACACCACACTCCCATCTTTTGGCCCCTGGGCCAGGATCTTCGTGGGAGGACTGCCCTCCAGTAGTTCAAGCCCCGGGACCCTAGGCCAGACCTCCCTCTTTCAGCCAGGAACGCCCTCAGTTCATCCACACCACACTCCCATCTTTCGACCCCTGGGACAGGATCTTTGAGGGAGGACGGCTCCCCAGTAGTTCCAGCCCCAGGACCCCAGGCCAGACCCCCCTCTTTCAGCCAGGTACATTTTTTTTCCTTTTTTTTACTCTGTCCTGTTACCCACATCTTTCATTTGTAAATTTCTCTCTTTTGATCAACACACAGGAACGCACTCAGTTCATCCACACCACAATCCCATTTTTCGACCCCTGGGCCAGGATCTTCGAGGGAGGACTGCCCCCCAGTAATTCCAGCCCTTGGACCCCAGGCCAGACCCCCTCTTTCAGCCAGGAACGCCCTCAGTTCATCCAAACCACACTTCCATCTTTCGACACCTTCTCCAGGATCTTCGAGGGAGGACTGCACCCCAGTAGTTCCAGCCCCTGGCCCCCAGACCAGACCCCCCTTTTTCAGCCAGGAACGCCCTCAGTTCATCCACACCACACTCCCATTTTTCGACGCCTGGGCCAGGATC
Organism: Tupaia tana; assembly: GCA_026018925.1. Lineage (NCBI taxonomy): Eukaryota > Metazoa > Chordata > Mammalia > Scandentia > Tupaiidae > Tupaia > Tupaia tana. Next base: position 71,593,017 of record JAKSZU010000009.1, on the reverse strand, counting down.
TTCGAAGGAGGACTGCCATCCAGTAGTTCCAGCCCCGGGACCCCAGGCCAGACCCCCCTCTTTCAGCCAGGAATGCCCTTAGTTCATCCACACTACATTCCCATCTTTCGACCCCTGGGCCAGTATATTCGAGGGAGGACTGCCCCCCAGTAGTTCCAGCCCCAGGACCCCAGGCCAGACCCCCCTCTTTCAGCATGGTACTTTTTTTGTTTTGTTTTGTTTTTTTTTTTTGGAGAGGTTTTTCGCTATAGAGCGCATGCGCTCGCCAGACAGACAGAGAGAGACATAGAGACAGAAAGCGAGAAATCACCCCCCAGGGGGGATGGTAACGCCGCAATCCCTTCTCCTCCATTCTCCTCTCGGGATCTTGGGCACGCACACGCGCCCGGCGTGAGTTGTAAGCCACCGGGTCCGAGACGCGAACCACTGTCGATTACGTGGGAGTCCAGGGACATAGCCATTATGCTAACTGCTGGTTCCCAGCATGGTACATTTTTTTTTCCTTTTCTTTTTTCTCTGTACTGTTACCCACATCTTTCATTTGTAAATTTCTCTCTTCTGAGCAACACACAGGAATGCCCTCAGTTCATCCATATCACACTCCCATTATTCGACCCTTGGGCCAGGATCTTCGAGGGAGGACTGCCCCCCAGTAATTCCAGGCCCAGGACTCCTGGACTGACCCCCCTCTTTCAGCCAGGAATGCCCTCAGTTCACCCACACTACACTCCCATCTTTCGACCCCTGGGCCAGGATCTTCGAGGGAGGACAGCCCCCCAGTAGTTCCAGCCCCGGGCCCCCAGGTCAGACCCCCCTTTTTCAGCCAGGAACGCCCTCAGTTCATCCACAACACACTCACATCTTTCGACCCCTGGGCCAGGATCTTCGAGGGAGGAATGCCCCCCAGTTGTCCCAGCCCCAGGACCCCAGCCAGAACCCCCCTTTCAGCCAGGAACACCCTCAGTTCATCCACACCACACTCCCATCTTTCGATCCCTGGGCCAGGACCTTCGAGGGAGGACTGCCCCCCAGTAATTCCTGCCCCAGGACCCCAGGCCAGACCACCCTCTTTCAGCCAGGAATGCCCTCAGTTCATCCACACCACACTCCCATCGTTCAACCCCTGGGAAGGGATCTTCGAGGGAGGACTGCCCCCCAGTCTTTCTAGCCCCGGGACCCCAGGTCAGACACCCCTCTTTAAGCCAGGTACATTTTTTTTCGTTATTTTTTTCTCTGTCCTCTTACCCCATTTTTCATTTGTAAATTTCTCTCTTCTGATCAACACACAGGAACGCCCTCAGTTCATCCACACCACACTCCCATTATTCCACCCCTGGGCCACGATCTTCGAGGGAGGACTGCCCCCCAGTAGTTCCTGGCCCGGGACACCAGGCCTGATCCCCCTCTTTCACCCAGGAATGCCCTCAGTTCATCCACACCACACTCCCATCTTACGACTCGTGGGCCAGGATCTTCGAGGGAGGACTGCCCCCCAGTAGTTCCAGCCCCGGGAACCCAGGCCTGTCCCCCCTCTTTCAGCCATGTACATTTTTTTTCCTATTTTTTCCCCTCTGTCCTGTTACCCAAATCTTTCATTTGTAAATTTCTCTCTTCTGATCAACACACAGGAAAGCCCGCAGATCACCCACACCAGAATCCCATCTTTCGAACCCTGGGCCAGGATCTTCGAGGGAGGACTAGCACCCCAGTACTTCCTGACCCGGGAACCCAGGCCAGACCCCCCTCTTTCAGCCCGGAACGCCCTGAGTTCATCCACACCACACTCCCATCTTTCGGCCCCTGGGCCAGGATCTTCGTGGGAGGACTGCCCTCCAGTAGTTCCAGCCCCGGGACCCCAGGCCAGACCTCCCTCTTTCAGCCAGGAACGCCCTCAGTTCATCCACACCACACTCCCATCTTTCGACCCCTGGGACAGGATCTTCGAGGGAGGACGGCTCCCCAGTAGTTCCAGCCCCAGGACCCCAGGCCAGACCCCCCTCTTTCTGCCAGGTACATTTTTTTTTCCTTTTTTTTTACTCTGTCCTGTTACCCACATCTTTCATTTGTAATTTCTCTCTTTTGATCAACACACAGGAACGCACTCAGTTCATCCACACCACACTCCCATTTTTCGACCCCTGGGCCAGGATCTTCGAGGGAGGACTGCCCCCCAGTAGTTCCAGCCCCGGGACCCCAGGCCAGACCCCTCTCTTTCAGCCAGGTACATTTTTTTCCTTTTTTTTGTCTCTGTCCTGTAACCCACATCGTTGATTTATAAATTTCCCTCTTCTGATCAATACACAGGAACGCCCTCAGTTCATCAACACCACACTCCCAACTTTCGACCCCTGGGCCAGGATCTTCAAGGGAGGACTGGCCCCCAGTAGTTCCAGCCCCAGGACCGCAGGCAGACCCCCCTCTTTCAGCCAGGAACGCCCTCAGTTCATCCACAACACACTCTCATTTTTCGACCCCTGGGCAAGGATCTTTGATGGGGGAATGCCCCCCAGTATTTCCAGCCCTGGGACCCCAGGCCATACCCCCCACTATCAGCCAGGTACGCCCTCACATCATCCACAGCACACTCCCATCTTTCGACCCCTGGGTAGGATCCTCGAGGGAGGACTGCCCCCCAGTAGTTCAAGCCCCAGGACCCCAGGCCAGACCCCCCTCTTTCAGCCAGGAACGCCCTCAGTTCATCCACACCACTCTCCCATCTTTCAACCCCTGGGCCTGGATCTTCTAGGGAGGAATGCTCCCCGGTAGTTCCAGTCCCGGGACCCCAGTCCTGACCCCCCTCTTTCAGCCAGGAATGCCCTCAGCTCATCCACACCACACTCCCATCTTTCGACCACTGGGCCAGGATCTTCGAAAGACGACTTCCCCCCAGTAGTTCCAGCACCGGGACCCCAAGCTAGACCCCCTTCTTTCAGCCAGGAACGCCCTAAGTTCATCCACAACACAGTCACATCTTTTGATCCCTGGGCCAGGATCTTCGAGGGAGGAATGCCCCCCAGTTGTTCCAGCCCCGGGACCCCCAGCCAGAACCCCCTTTTCAGCCAGGAACACCCTCAGTTCATCCACACCACTCCCCCATTTTTCAACCCCTGGGCCAGGATCTTCTAGTGAGGACTGCCCCCCAGTAGTTCCAGCCCCAGGTCCCCAGGCTAGACCCCCCTCTTTCAGCGAGGAACGCCCTCCGTTCATCCACACCACACTCCCATCTTTCGACCCCTGGTCCAGGATTTTCGAGGGAGGAATTCCCCCCGTAGTTCCAGCCCCGGGACCCCAGGCCCGACCCCCCTTTTTCAGCCAGGAATGCCCTCAGTTCATCCACACCACTCTCCCATCTTTCAACCCCTGGGCCAGGATCTTTGAGGGAGGACTGCCCCCCAGTAGTTCCAGCACGGGGACCCCTGGACTGACCCCCCTCTTTCAGCCAGGCACATATTTTTTCCTCTTTTTTTTCTCTTTCCTGTTACCCACATCTTTCATTTGTAAATTTTTCTCTTCAGATCACAACACAGGAACATCCTCAGTTCATCCACACCACACGCCCATCTTTCGACCCCTGGGCCAGGATCTTCGAGGGAGGACTGCCCCCCAGTAGTTACAGCACGGGGATCCTAGGCCAGACTCCCCTCTTTCAGCCAAGAACATTTTTTTTCCTTTTTTTTTCTCTGTCCTGTTACCCACATCTTTCATTTGTAGATTTCTCTCTTATGAAAACACAGGAACGTCCTCAGCTCATCCACACAACAGTCCCATCTTTCGACCCCAAGGCCAAGATCTTCAAGGGAGGAGTGCTCCCCAGTAGTTCCAGCCCCGGCACCCCAGGACAGATCCCCCTCTTTCGGCAAGAAACGCCCTCAGTTCATCCAAACGACACTCCCATCTTTCGACCCCTGGGCCAGGATCTTAGAGGGAGGACTGCACCCCAGTAGTTCCAGACCCGGAACCCCAGGACAGACCCCCCTCTTTCAGCCAGTACTGCCCTCAGTTCATCCACACCACACTCCCATCTTTCGACCCCTGGGCCAGGATCTTCGAGGGAAGACTGCCCCGCAGTAGTTCCAGCGCGGGGTCCCCAGGTCAGACCCCCCTCTTTCAGCCAGGTACATTTTTTTTTTTTTATTTCTCTGTCCTGTTACCCACAAAGTTCATTTTTAAATTTCTCTCTTCTGATCAACACACAGGAACGCCCTTAGTTCATCCACACTACACTTCCATCTTTCAACCTCTGGACCACGATGTTCGAGGGAGGACTGCCCCTAGTAGTTCCAGCCCCGGGATCCCAGGCCAGACACCGCTCTTTCAGTCAGGAACGCCCTCAGTTTATCCACACCACACTCCCATCTTTCTACACCTGTGACAGGATCTTCGAGGGAGAGCTGCCCCCCAGTAGTTCCAGCCCCAGGACCCCTGGCAAGAACCCCCTCTTTCAGCCAGGAACGCCCTCAATTCATCCACACCACACTCCCATCTTTCGACCCCTGGGCCAGGATCTTCGAGGGAGGACTGACCCCAGTATTTCCAGCCCCGGTACCCCAAGCAAGACCCCCCTATTTCAGCCAGGAACGCTCTCAGTTCATCCACACCACACTCCCATCTTTCGACCCCTGGCCAGGATCTTCAGAGCAGGACTGCCCTACAGTAGTTCCAGCCCCAGGACGCCAGGCCAAACCCCCCTCTTTCAGCCAGGAACGCTCTCAGTTCATCCACACCACACTCCCATCGTTCAACCCTTGGGCCAGGATCTTCGAGGGAGGACTTGCCCCCAGTCTTTCCAGCCTCGGGTCCCCAGACGAGACTCCCCTCTTTCAGCCAGGTACATTTTTTTCCTTTTTTTTGTCTCTGTCCTGTAACCCACATCGTTGATTTGTAAATTTCCCTCTTCTGATCAATACACAGGAACGCCCTCAGTTCATCCACACCACACTCCCATCTTTCGACCCCTGGGCCAGGATCTTCGAGGGAGGACTGCCCCCCAGTAGTTCCAGCCCCGGACCCCAGGCCAGACCCCCCTCCTTCAGCCAGGAACGCCCTCAGTTCATCCACAACACACTCACTTTTTTCGACCCCTGGGCAAGGATCTTCGATGGAGGAATGCCCCCAGTAGTTCCAGCCCCGGGACCCGAGGGCAGACCGCCCCCTTTCAGCCAGGTACGCCCTCAGTTCATCCACAGTACACTCCCATCTTTCGACCCCTGGGCCAGGATCTTCGAGGGATGACTGCCCCCCAGTAGTTCAAGCCTCAGGACCCCAGGCCAGACTCCCCTCTTTCAGCCAGAAACTCCCTCCGTTCATCCACACCACACTCCCATCTTTCGACCAGTGGGCTAGGATCTTCGAGGGAGGACTGCCCCCCAGTAGTTAAAGCTCCGGGTCCCCAGCCCAGACTCCCCTCTTTCAGCCAGGAACGCCCTCAGTTCATCCACACCACACTCCCATCTTTCGATCCCTGAGCCAGGATATTCGAGGGAGGATTGCCCCCCAGTAGTTCCAGCCCCAGGACCCCAGGCCAAACCCCCCTCTTTCAGCATGGTACATTTATTTTCCTTTTCTTTTTTATCTGTCCTGTTACCCACATCTTTCATTTGTAAATTTCTCTCTTCTGACCAACACACAGGAATGCCCTCAGTTCATCCACATCACAATCCCATTATTCGACCCTTGGGCCAGGATCTTTGAGGGAGGACTGCCCCCAAGTAGTTCCAGGCCCAGGACTCCAGGCCTGACCCCCCTCTTTCAGCTAGGAACGCCCTCAGTTCATCCATACCACACTCCCATCTTACGACCCGTGGGCCAGGATCTTCGAGGGAGGACTGCTCCCCAGTAATTCCAACCCCGGGAACCCAGGCCAGTCCCCCCTCTTTCAGCCATGTACACTTTTTTTCCTTTTTTTTCCCCTCTGTCCTGTAACCCACATCTTTCATTTGTAAATTTCTCTCTTCTGATCAACACACAGGAACGCCCTCAGTTCATCCACAACACACTCCCATCTTTCGAACCCTGGGCCAGGATCTTCGAGGGAGGACTGCCCCCCAGTAGTTCCAGCCCTGGGCCCCCAGGTCAGAACCCCCTCTTTCAGCCAGGTACATTTTTTTTTCTTTTTTTATTTCTCTGTCCTGTTACCCACAACGTTCATTTGTAAATTTCTCTCTTCTGATCAACACACAGGAACGCCCTCAGTTCATCCACACCACTCTTCCATCTTTCGACCTCTGGACCACGATCTTCGAGGGAGGACTGCCCCTAGTAGTTCCAGCCCCGGGACCCAAGGCCAGACCCCGCTCTTTCAACCAGGAACGCCCTCAGTTCATCCACACCCCACTCCCATCTTTCGACACCTGTGACAGGAACTTCGAGGGAGGGCTGCCCCCCAGTAGTTCCAGCCCCGGGACCCCTGGCAAGACCCCCCTCTTTCAGCAAGTAACCCCCTCAGTTCATCCACACCACACTCCCATCTTTCGACCCCCTGGGCCAGGATCTTCGAGGGAGGACTGACCACAGTAGTTCCAGCCCTGGGATCCCAGGCATGACCCCACTCTTTCAGCCAGGAACGTCCTCAGTTCATCCACACCACACTCCCATCTTTCGACCCCTGGGCCAGGATCTTCGAGGGAGGACTGCCCCGCAGTAGGTGCATCCCCGGGACCGCAGGCCAGACCCCCCCTCTTTGAGCCAGGAACGCCCTCAGTTCATCTACAACACACGACCATTTTTCGACACCTGGCCCGGATCTTCGAAGGTGGACTGCCCTCCTGTAGTTCCAGCCCCGGGACCCGAGGCCAGACCTCCCTCTTTCAGCCAGGAATGCCCTCAGTTCATCCACACCACACTCCCATCTTTCGTACCCTGGGCCAGGATCTTCGAGGGAGGACTGCTCCCCAATAGTTCCAGCCCGGGACCCCAGGCCAGAACCCCTCTTTCTGCCAGGTGCATTTTTTTCTTTTTTTTTCTCTGTCCTGTTACCCACATCTTTCATTTGTAAAATTTTCTCTTCTGATCAACACAGAGGAACGCCCTCAGTTCATCCACACCACACTCCCATCTTTCGACCCCTTGGTCAGGATCTTGGAGGGAGGACTGCCACCCAGTAGTTCCAGCCACGGGACCCCAGGCCAGACCCCCCTCTTTCAGCCAGGAACGCCCTCAGTTCATCCACACCACACTCCCATCTTTCGACCCTTGGGCAAGGATCATCGAGGAAGGACTGAGCCCCCGTAGTTCCAGCCCCGGGGCCCCCAGGTCAGACCCCCGTCTTTCAGCCAGATACATGTTTTTTTCCTTTTTTTATTTCTCTGTCCTGTTACCCACATCGTTCATTTGTAAATTTCTCTCTTCTGATAAACACACGAACGCCCTCAGTTCATCCACACCTCACTCCCATCTTTCGACACCTGTGACAGGATCTTCGAGGGAGGGCTGCCCCCCAGTAATTCCATCTCCGGGACACCTGGCCAGACCCCCCTCTTTCAGCCAGGAACGCCCTCAGTTCATCCACACCACACTCCCATCTTTCGACCCCTGGGCCAGGATCTTCGAGGGAGGACTGCCCCGCAGTAGTTCCAGCCCCGGGACCCCATGCCAGACCACCCTCTTTCAGACAGGTACATTTTTTTCCTTTTTTTTTCTCTGTCCTGTTACCCACATCGTTCATTTGTAAATTTCACTCTTCTGATCAACACAAAGGAACGCCCGCAGTTCATCCACACCACACTCCCATCTTTCGACCCCTGGGCCAGGATCTTCGAGAGAGGACTGAGCCCCCGTAGTTCCAGCCCCGGGGCCCCCAGGTAAGACCCCCGTCTTTCAGCCAGGTACATGTTTTTTTTCCTTTTTTTATTTCTCTGTCCTGTTACACACATCGTTCATTTGTAAATTTCTCTCTTCTGATCAACACACATGAACTCCCTCAGTTCATCTACAACACACTCTCATTTTTCGACCCCTGGGCAAGGATCTTTGATGGGGGAATGCCCTCCTGTAGTTCCAGCCCCGGGACCCGAGGCCAGACCTCCCTCTTTCAGCCAGGAACGCCCTCAGTTCATCCACACCACACTCCCATCTTTTGTTCCCTGGGCCAGGATCTTCGAGGGAGGACTGCTCCCCAGTAGTTCCAGCCCCGGGACCCCAGGCCAGAACCCCTCTTTCAGCCAGGTGCATTTTTTTCCTTTTTTTTTTCTCTGTCCTGTTACCCACATCTTTCATTTGTAAAATTTTCTCTTCTGATCAACACAGAGGAACGCCCTCAGTACATCCACACCACACTCCCATCTTTCGATCCCTGGGCCAGGATCTTCGAGGGAGTACTGAGCCCCCGTAGTTCCAGCCCCGGGGCCCCCAGGTCAGACCACCGTCTTTCAGCCAGGTACATGTTTTTTTCCTTTTTTTATTTCTCTGTCCTGTTACGCACATCATTCATTTGTAAATTTCTCTCTTCTGATAAACACACGAACGCCCTCAGATCATCCACACCTCACTCGCATCTTTCGACACCTGTGACAGGATCTTCGAGGGAGGGCTGCCCCCCAGTAATTCCAGCCCCGGGACACCTGGCCAGACCCCCCTCTTTCAGCCAGGAACGCCCTCAGTTTATCCACACCACACTCCCATCTTTCGACCCCTGGGCCAGGATCTTCGAGGGAGGACTGCCCCGCAGTAGTTCCAGCCCCGGGACCCCATGCCAGACCACCCTCTTTCAGACAGGTACATTTTTTTCCTTTTTTTTTCTCTGTCCTGTTACCCACATCGTTCATTTGTAAATTTCACTCTTCTGATCAACACAAAGGAACGCCCGCAGTTCATCCACGCCACACTCCCATCTTTCGACCCCTGGGCCAGGATCTTCGAGAGAGGACTGAGCCCCCGTAGTTCCAGCCCCGGGGCCCCCAGGTAAGACCCCCCGTCTTTCAGCCAGGTACATGTTTTTTTTCCTTTTTTTATTTCTTTGTCCTGTTACACACATCGTTCATTTGTAAATTTCTCTCTTCTGATCAACACACATGAACGCCCTCAGTTCATCCACAACACACTCTCATTTTTCGACCCCTGGGCAACGATCTTTGATGGGGGAATGCCCCCCAGTATTTCCAGCCCTGGGACCCCAGGCCAGACCCCCCACTATCAGCCAGGTACGCCCTCAGATCATCCACAGCACACTCCCATCTTTCGACCCCTGGGCCAGGATCTTCGAAGGAAGACTGCCCTCCAGTAGTTCCAGCCCCGGGACCCCAGGCCAGACCCACCTCTTTCAGCCAGGAACGCCCTCAATTCATCCACACCTCACTCCCATCTTTCGACACCTGGGACAGGATATTCGAGGGAGGGCTGCCCCCCAGTAATTCCAGTCCCGGGACCCCTGACCAGACCCCCGTCTTTCTGCAAGGAACGCCCTCAATTCATCCACACCACACTCCCATCTTTCGACCCCTGGGCCAGGATCTTCGAGGGAGGGCTGCTCCCCAGTAATTCCAGCCCCGGGACACCTGGCCAGACCCCCCTCTTTCAGCCAGGAACGCCATCAGTTCATCCACACCACACTCCCATCTTTTGACCCCTGGGCCAGGATCTTCGAGGGAGGACTGCCCTGCAGTAGTTCCAGCCCCGGGACCCCATGCCAGACCACCCTCTTTCAGACAGGTACATTTTTTTCCTTTTTTTTTCTCTGTCCTGTTACCCACATCGTTCATTTGTAAATTTCACTCTTCTGATCAACACAAAGGAACGCCCGCAGTTCATCCACACCACACTCCCATCTTTCGACCCCTGGGCCAGGATCTTCGAGAGAGGACTGAGCCCCCGTAGTTCCAGCCCCGGGGCCCCCAGGTAAGACCCCCCGTCTTTCAGCCAGGTACATGTTTTTTTCCTTTTTTTATTTCTCTGTCCTGTTACACACATCGTTCATTTGTAAATTTCTCTCTTCTGATCAACACACATGAACGCCCTCAGTTCATCTACAACACACTCTCATTTTTCGACCCCTGGGCAAGGATCTTTGATGGGGGAATGCCCTCCTGTAGTTCCAGCCCCGGGACCCGAGGCCAGACCTCCCTCTTTCAGCCAGGAACGCCCTCAGTTCATCCACACCACACTCCCATCTTTTGTCCCCTGGGCCAGGATCTTCAAGGGAGGACTGCTCCCCAGTAGTTCCAGCCCCAGGACCCCAGGCCAGAACCCCTCTTTCAGCCAGGTGCATTTTTTTCCTTTTTTTTTTTCTCTGTCCTGTTGCCCACATCTTTCATTTGTAAAATTTTCTCTTCTGATCAACACAGAGGAACGCCCTCAGTTCATCCACACCACACTCCCATCTTTCGACCCCTTGGTCAGGATCTTCGAGCGAGGACTGCCCCCCAGTAGTTCCAGCCCCGGGACCACAGGCCAGACCCCCCTCTTTCAGCCAGGAACGCCCTCAGTTCATCCACACCACACTCCCATCTTTCGACCCCTGGGCCAGGATCTTCGAGGGAGGACTGAGCCCCCGTAGTTCCAGCCCCGGGGCCCCCAGGTCAGACCACCGTCTTTCAGCCAGGTACATGTTTTTTTTCCTTTTTTTATTTCTCTGTCCTGTTACGCACATCATTCATTTGTAAATTTCTCTCTTCTGATAAACACACGAACGCCCTCAGATCATCCACACCTCACTCCCATCTTTCGACACCTGTGACAGGATCTTTGAGGGAGGGCTGCCCCCCAGTAATTCTAGCCCCGGGACACCTGGCCTGACCCCCCTCTTTCAGCCAGGAACGCCCTCAGTTTATCCACACCACACTCCCATCTTTCGACCCCTGGGCCAGGATCTTTGAGGGAGGACTGCCCCGCAGTAGTTCCAGCCCCGGGACCCCATGCCAGACCACCCTCTTTCAGACAGGTACATTTTTTTCCTTTTTTTTTCTCTGTCCTGTTTCCCACATCGTTCATTTGTAAATTTCACTCTTCTGATCAACACAAAGGAACGCCCGCAGTTCATCCATGCCACACTCCCATCTTTCGACCCCTGGGCCAGGATCTTCGAGAGAGGACTGAGCCCCCGTAGTTCCACCCCGGGGCCCCCAGGTAAGACCCCCGTCTTTCAGCCAGGTACATGTTTTTTTTTTCCTTTTTTTATTTCTTTGTCCTGTTACACACATCGTTCATTTGTAAATTTCTCTCTTCTGATCAACACACATGAACGCCCTCAGTTCATCCACAACACACTCTCATTTTTCGACCCCTGGGCAACGATCTTTGATGGGGGAATGCCCCCCAGTATTTCCAGCCCTGGGACCCCAGGCCAGACCCCCCACTATCAGCCAGGTATGCCCTCAGATCATCCACAGCAAACTCCCATCTTTCGACCCCTGGGCCAGGATCTTCGAAGGAAGACTGCCCTCCAGTAGTTCCAGCCCCGGGACCCCAGGCCAGACCCACCTCTTTCAGCCAGGAACGCCCTCAATTCATCCACACCTCACTCCCATCTTTCGACACCTAGGACAGGATATTCGAGGGAGGGCTGCCCCCCAGTAATTCCAGTCCCGGGACCCCTGGCCAGACCCCCCTCTTTCAGCAAGGAACGCCCTCAATTCATCCACACCACACTCCCATATTTCGACCCCTGGGCCAGGATCTTCGAGGGAGGACTTTCCCCCAGTAGTTCCAGCCCCGGGACCGCAGGCCACACCCCCCCCTCTTTCAGCCAGGATCACCCTCAGTTCATCCACAACACACTCTCATTTTTCGACCCCTGGGCAAGGATCTTTGATGGGGGAATGCCCCCCAGTATTTCCAGCCCTGGGACCCCTGGCCAGACCCCCCACTATCAGCCAGGTACGCCCTCAGATCATCCACAGCACACTCCCATCTTTCGACACCTGGGCCAGGATCCTCGAGGGAGGACTGCCCCCCAGTAGTTCAAGCCCCAGGACCCCAGGCCAGACCCCCCTCTTTCAGCCAGGAACGCCCTCAGTTCATCCACACCACACTCCCATCTTTCGACCCCTGGGCCAGGATCTTCTAGGGAGGACTGCCCCCCAGTAGTTCCAGCCCCGGGACCCCAGTCCTGACCCCCCTCTTCAGCCAGGAACGCCCTCAGCTCATCCACACCACACTCCCATCTTTCGACCACTTGGCCAGGATCTTCGAAAGACGACTTCCTCCCAGTAGTTCCAGCACCAGGACCCCAAGCCAGACCCCTTTCTTTCAACCAGGAAGGCCCTCAGATCATCCACAACACACTCTCATGTTTTGATCCCTGGGCCAGGATCTTCGAGGGAGGGCTGCCCCCCAGTAGTTCCATCTCCGGGACACCTGGCCAGACCCCCCTCTTTCAGCCAGGAACGCCCTCAGTTCATCCACACCACACTCCCATCTTTCGACCCCTGGGCCAGGATCTTCGAGGGAGGACTGCCCCGCAGTAGTTCCAGCCCCGGGACCCCATGCCAGACCACCCTCTTTCAGACAGGTACATTTTTTTCCTTTTTTTTTCTCTGTCCTCTTACCCACATCGTTCATTTGTACATTTCACTCTTCTGATCAACACAAAGGAACGCCCGCAGTTCATCCACACCACACTCCCATCTTTCGACCCCTGGGCCAGGATCTTCGAGAGAGGACTGAGCCCCCGTAGTTCCAGCCCCGGGGCCCCCAGGTAAGACCCCCGTCTTTCAGCCAGGTACATGTTTTTTTCCTTTTTTTATTTCTCTGTCCTGTTACACACACATCGTTCATTTGTAAATTTCTCTCTTCTGATCAACACACATGAACTCCCTCAGTTCATCTACAACACACTCATTTTTCGACCCCTGGGCAAGGATCTTTGATGGGGGAATGCCCTCCTGTAGTTCCAGCCCCGGGACCCGAGGCCAGACCTCCCTCTTTCAGCCAGGAACGCCCTCAGTTCATCCACACCACACTCCCATCTTTTGTTCCCTGGGCCAGGATCTTCGAGGGAGGACTGCTCCCCAGTAGTTCCAGCCCCGGGACCCCAGGCCAGAACCCCTCTTTCAGCCAGGTGCATTTTTTTCCTTTTTTTTTTCTCTGTCCTGTTACCCACATCTTTCATTTGTAAAATTTTCTCTTCTGATCAACACAGAGGAACGCCCTCAGTACATCCACACCACACTCCCATCTTTCGACCCCTGGGCCAGGATCTTCGAGGGAGTACTGAGCCCCCGTAGTTCCAGCCCCGGGGCCCCCAGGTCAGACCACCGTCTTTCAGCCAGGTACATGTTTTTTTTTCCTTTTTTTATTTCTCTGTCCTGTTACGCACATCGTTCATTTGTAAATTTCTCTCTTCTGATAAACACACGAACGCCCTCAGATCATCCACACCTCACTCCCATCTTTCGACACCTGTGACAGGATCTTCGAGGGAGGGCTGCCCCCCAGTAATTCCAGCCCCGGGACACCTGGCCAGACCCCCCTCTTTCAGCCAGGAACGCCCCTCAGTTTATCCACACCACACTCCCATCTTTCGACCCCTGGGCCAGGATCTTCGAGGGAGGACTGCCCCGCAGTAGTTCCAGCCCCGGGACCCCCATGCCAGACCACCCTCTTTCAGACAGGTACATTTTTTTTTCCTTTTTTTTTCTCTGTCCTGTTACCCACATCGTTCATTTGTAAATTTCACTCTTCTGATCAACACAAAGGAACGCCCGCAGTTCATCCACGCCACACTCCCATCTTTCGACCCCTGGGCCAGGATCTTCGAGAGAGGACTGAGCCCCCGTAGTTCCAGCCCCGGGGCCCCCAGGTAAGACCCCGTCTTTCAGCCAGGTACATGTTTTTTTTCCTTTTTTTATTTCTTTGTCCTGTTACACACATCGTTCATTTGTAAATTTCTCTCTTCTGATCAACACACATGAACGCCCTCAGTTCATCCACAACACACTCTCATTTTTCGACCCCTGGGCAACGATCTTTGATGGGGAATGCCCCCCAGTATTTCCAGCCCTGGGACCCCAGGCCAGACCCCCCACTATCAGCCAGGTACGCCCTCAGATCATCCACAGCACACTCCCATCTTTCGACCCCTGGGCCAGGATCTTCGAAGGAAGACTGCCCTCCAGTAGTTCCAGCCCCGGGACCCCAGGCCAGACCCACCTCTTTCAGCCAGGAAACGCCCTCAATTCATCCACACCTCACTCCCATCTTTCAACACCTGGGACAGGATATTCGAGGGAGGGCTGCCCCCCAGTAATTCCAGTCCCGGGACCCCTGACCAGACCCCCCTCTTTCTGCAAGGAACGCCCTCAATTCATCCACACCACACTCCCATCTTTCGACCCCTGGGCCAGGATCTTCGAGGGAGGGCTGCTCCCCAGTAATTCCAGCCCCGGGACACCTGGCCAGACCCCCCTCTTTCAGCCAGGAACGCCATCAGTTCATCCACACCACACTCCCATCTTTTGACCCCTGGGCCAGGATCTTCGAGGGAGGACTGCCCTGCAGTAGTTCCAGCCCCGGGACCCCATGCCAGACCACCCTCTTTCAGACAGGTACATTTTTTTCCTTTTTTTTTCTCTGTCCTGTTACCCACATCGTTCATTTGTAAATTTCACTCTTCTGATCAACACAAAGGAACGCCCGCAGTTCATCCACACCACACTCCCATCTTTCGACCCCTGGGCCAGGATCTTCGAGAGAGGACTGAGCCCCCGTAGTTCCAGCCCCGGGGCCCCCAGGTAAGACCCCCGTCTTTCAGCCAGGTACATGTTTTTTTTCCTTTTTTTATTTCTCTGTCCTGTTACACACATCGTTCATTTGTAAATTTCTCTCTTCTGATCAACACACATGAACGCCCTCAGTTCATCTACAACACACTCTCATTTTTCGACCCCTGGGCAAGGATCTTTGATGGGGGAATGCCCCTCCTGTAGTTCCAGCCCCGGGACCCGAGGCCAGACCTCCCTCTTTCAGCCAGGAACGCCCTCAGTTCATCCACACCACACTCCCATCTTTTGTCCCCTGGGCCAGGATCTTCAAGGGAGGACTGCTCCCCAGTAGTTCCAGCCCCAGGACCCCAGGCCAGAACCCCTCTTTCAGCCAGGTGCATTTTTTTCCTTTTTTTTTTTTTCTCTGTCCTGTTACCCACATCTTTCATTTGTAAAATTTTCTCTTCTGATCAACACAGAGGAACGCCCTCAGTTCATCCACACCACACTCCCATCTTTCGACCCCTTGGTCAGGATCTTCGAGGGAGGACTGTCCCCCAGTAGTTCCAGCCCCGGGACCACAGGCCAGACCCCCCTCTTTCAGCCAGGAACGCCCTCAGTTCATCCACACCACACTCCCATCTTTCGACCCCTGGGCCAGGATCTTCGAGGGAGGACTGAGCCCCCGTAGTTCCAGCCCCGGGGCCCCCAGGTCAGACCACCGTCTTTCAGCCAGGTACATGTTTTTTTTCCTTTTTTTATTTCTCTGTCCTGTTACGCACATCATTCATTTGTAAATTTCTCTCTTCTGATAAACACACGAACGCCCTCAGATCATCCACACCTCACTCCCATCTTTCGACACCTGTGACAGGATCTTTGAGGGAGGGCTGCCCCCCAGTAATTCTAGCCCCGGGACACCTGGCCTGACCCCCCTCTTTCAGCCAGGAACGCCCTCAGTTTATCCACACCACACTCCCATCTTTCGACCCCTGGGCCAGGATCTTTGAGGGAGGACTGCCCCGCAGTAGTTCCAGCCCCGGGACCCCATGCCAGACCACCCTCTTTCAGACAGGTACATTTTTTTCCTTTTTTTTTCTCTGTCCTGTTTCCCACATCGTTCATTTGTAAATTTCACTCTTCTGATCAACACAAAGGAACGCCCGCAGTTCATCCATGCCACACTCCCATCTTTCGACCCCTGGGCCAGGATCTTCGAGAGAGGACTGAGCCCCCGTAGTTCCACCCCGGGGCCCCCAGGTAAGACCCCCGTCTTTCAGCCAGGTACATGTTTTTTTTTTCCTTTTTTTATTTCTTTGTCCTGTTACACACATCGTTCATTTGTAAATTTCTCTCTTCTGATCAACACACATGAACGCCCTCAGTTCATCCACAACACACTCTCATTTTTCGACCCCTGGGCAACGATCTTTGATGGGGGAATGCCCCCCAGTATTTCCAGCCCTGGGACCCCAGGCCAGACCCCCCACTATCAGCCAGGTATGCCCTCAGATCATCCACAGCAAACTCCCATCTTTCGACCCCTGGGCCAGGATCTTCGAAGGAAGACTGCCCTCCAGTAGTTCCAGCCCCGGGACCCCAGGCCAGACCCACCTCTTTCAGCCAGGAACGCCCTCAATTCATCCACACCTCACTCCCATCTTTCGACACCTAGGACAGGATATTCGAGGGAGGGCTGCCCCCCAGTAATTCCAGTCCCGGGACCCCTGGCCAGACCCCCCTCTTTCAGCAAGGAACGCCCTCAATTCATCCAGACCACACTCCCATATTTCGACCCCTGGGCCAGGATCTTCGAGGGAGGACTGGCCCCCAGTAGTTCCAGCCCCGGGACCGCAGGCCACACCCCCCCTCTTTCAGCCAGGATCACCCTCAGTTCATCCACAACACACTCTCATTTTTCGACCCCTGGGCAAGGATCTTTGATGGGGGAATGCCCCCCAGTATTTCCAGCCCTGGGACCCCTGGCCAGACCCCCCACTATCAGCCAGGTACGCCCTCAAATCATCCACAGCACACTCCCATCTTTCGAAACCTGGGCCAGGATCCTCGAGGGAGGACTGCCCCCCAGTAGTTCAAGCCCCAGGACCCCAGGCCAGACCCCCCTCTTTCAGCCAGGAACGCCCTCAGTGCATCCACACCACACTCCCATCTTTCGACCCCTGGGCCAGGATCTTCTAGGGAGGACTGCCCCCCAGTAGTTCCAGCCCCGGGACCCCAGTCCTGACCCCCCTCTTCAGCCAGGAACGCCCTCAGCTCATCCACACCACACTCCCATCTTTCGACCACTTGGCCAGGATCTTCGAAAGACGACTTCCTCCCAGTAGTTCCTGCACCGGGACCCCAAGCCAGACCCCTTTCTTTCAGCCAGGAAGGCCCTCAGATCATCCACAACACACTCTCATGTTTTGATCCCTGGGCCAGGATCTTCGAGGGAGGAATGCCCCCCAGTTGTTCCAGCCCCGGGACCCCAGCCAGAACCCCCCTTTCAGCCAGGAACGCCCTCAGTTCATCCACACCACTCTCCCATTTTTCAACGCCTGGGCCAGGATCTTCTAGGGAGGACTGCCCCCCAGTAGTTCCAGCCCCAGTTCCCCAGGCCAGACCCCCCTCTTTCAGCGAGGAACGCCCTCCGTTCACCCACACCACACTCCCTTCTTTGACCCCTGGTCCAGGATTTTCGAGGGAGGAATTCCCCCCAGTAGTTCCAGCCCCGGGACCCCAGGCCCGACCCCCCCTCTTTCAGCCAGGAATGCTCTCAGTTCATCCACACCACTCTCCCATCTTTCAACCCCTGGGCCAGGATCTTTGAGGGAGGACTGCCCACCAGTAGTTCCAGCACGGGGACCCCAGGACTGACCCCCTCTTTCAGCCAGGTACATATTTTTTCCTCTTTTTTTTCTCTTTCCTGTTACCCACATCTTTCATTTGTAAATTTTTCTCTTCTGATCACAACACAGGAACATCCTCAGTTCATCCACACCACACGCCCATCTTTCGACCCCTGGGCCACGATCTTCGAGGGAGGACTGCCCCCCAGTAGTTCCAGCATGGGGATCCCAGGTCAGACCCCCCCTCTTTCAGCCAGGAACATTTTTTTTCCTTTTTTTTTCTCTGTCCTGTTACCCACATCTTTCATTTGTAAATTTCTCTCTTTTGATCAAAACACAGGAACGTCCTCAGCTCATCCACACAACAGTCCCATCTTTCGACCCCAAGGCCAGGGTCTTCGAAGGAGGAGTGCCCCCCAGTAGTTCCAGCCCCCGCACCCCAGGACAGATCCCCCTCTTTCAGCCAGGAATGCCCTCAGTTCATCCACATCACAATCCCATCTTTCGACCCATGGGCCAGGATCTTCGAGGGAGGCCTGCCCCCCAGTAGTTCCAGCCCCGGGACCCCCAGGCCAGACCCCCCTCTTTCAGCCAGGAATGCCTTATGTTCATCCACACCACACTCCCATCTTTCGACCCCTGGGCCAGGATCTTCGAGCGAGAACTGCCCCCCTGTAGTTCCAGTCCCCGGGCCCCAAGGCCAGACCCCCCTCTTTCAGCCAGTTACATTTTTTTTCCTTTTTTTTTTCTCTGTCCTGTTACCCACAACGTTCATTTGTAAATTTCTCTCTTCTGATCAACACACAGGAACGCCCTCAGTTCATCCACAACTCATTCCCATCTTTCGTCCTGTGCCAGAATCTTCGAGGGAGGACTGCCCCCAGTAGATCCAGCCCCAGGACCCCAGTCAGACCCCCCTCTTTCAGCCAGGAACTCCCTCAGTTCATCCACACCACACTCCCATCTTTCGACCCCTGGGCCAGGATCTTCAAGTGAGCACTGCCCCCCCAGTAGTTCCAGTCCCGGGACCTCAGGCCAGACCCCCTCTTTCTGGCAGGAAAGCCCTCAGTTCATCCACACCACACTACCATCTTTCGACCCCGGGGCCAGGACCTTCGAGGGAGGACTGCCCCCCAGTAATTCCTGCCCCAGGACCCCAGGCCAGACCCCCCTCTTTCGGCAAGAAACGCCCTCAGTTCATCCACACCACACTCCATCTTTCGACTCCTGAACCAGGATCTTCGAGGGAGGACTGCCCCCCAGTAGTTCCAGCCCCTGCACCCCAGGCCAGACCCCCCTCTTTCGGCAAGAAAGGCCCACAGTTCATCCAAACGACACTCCCATCTTTCGACCCCTGGGCCAGGATCTTCAAGGGAGGACTGCACCCCAGTAGTTCCACACCCGGAACCCCAGGACAGACCCCCCTCTTTCAGCCAGTAATGCCCTCAGTTCATCCACACCACACTCCCATCTTTTGAACCCTGGGCCAGGATCTTCGAGGAAGACGGGCCCCCAGTAGTTCCAGCGTGGGGCTTCCAGGTCAGACCCCCCTCTTTCAGCCAGGTACATTTTTTTCCTTTTTTTTTTCTCTGTCCTGTTACCCACATCTTTCATTTGTAAAATTTTCTCTTGTGATCAACACAGAGGAACGCCCTCAGTTCATCCACACCACACTCCCATCTTTCGACCCCTTGGCCAGGATCTTCGAGGGAGGACTGCCCCCCAGTTGTTCCATCCCCGGACCCCAGGCCAGACCCCCTCTTTCAGCCCCGAACGCCCTCAGTTCATCCACACCACACTCCCATTTTTCGACCCCTGGGACAGGATCTTCGCAGGAGGACTGCACTCCAGTAGTTCTAACCCCGGGACCCCAGGCCAGACCCCCCTCTTTCAGCCAGGAATACCCTCAGTTCATCCACACCACATTCCCATCTTTGGACCCCTGGGCCATGAACTTCGAGGGAGGACTGCCCCCCAGTAGTTTCAGTCCCGGGTCCCCAGGCCAGACCCCCCTCTTTCAGCCAAGTACATTTTTTTCCTTTTTTTTTTTTTTCTCTGTCCTGTTACCCACATCTTTCATTTGTAAATTTCTCTCTTCTGATCAACACACAGGATCGTCCTCACTTCATCCACACCACACTCCCATCTTTTGACCCCTGGGCCAGGATCTTCGAGGGCGGACTACACCCCAGAAGTTCCAGCTTCGGCACCCCAGGCCAGACCCCCCTCTTTCAGCCAGGAACGCCCTTAGTTCATCCACACCACACTCCCATCTTTCGACCCCTGGGCCAGGATCTTAGAGGGAGGACTGAGCCCCCGTAGTTCCAGCCCCGGGGCCCCCAGGTCAGACCCCCGTCTTTCAGCCAGGTACATGTTTTTTTCCTTTTTTTATTTCTCTGTCCTGTTACCCACATCGTTCATTTGTAAATTTCTCTCTTCTGATCAACACACAGGAACGCCCTCAGTTCATCCACACCACTTTCCCATCTTTCGAGCCCTGGGCCAGGATATTTGAGGGAGGACTGCCCTCCAGTAGTACCAGCCCCGGGACCCCAGGCCAGACCCACCTCTTTCAGCCAGGAACGCCCTCAGTTCATCCACACCTCACTCCCATGTTTCGACACCTGTGACAGGATCTTCGAGGGAGGACTGCCCGCCAGTAGTTCCAGCCCCGGGACCCCAGGCCAGTCCCCCCTCTTTCAGCCAGGAACGCCCCCAGTTCATCCACACCACACTCCCATCTTTCGAGTCCTTTGACAGGATCTTCAAGGGAGGGCTGCCTCCCAGTAGTTCCAGCCTCGGGACCCCAGGCCAGTCCTCCCTCTTTCAGCCATGTACATTTTTTTCCCTTTTTTTTCCCCTCTGTCCTGTTCCCCACATCTTTCTTTTGTAAATTTCTCTCTTATGATCAACACACAGGAACGCCCTCAGTTCATCCACACCACACACCCATCTTTCGACCCCTGGGCCAGGATCTTTGAGGGAGGACTGAGCCCCCGTATTTCCAGCCCCGGGGCCCCCAGGTCAGACCCCCGTCTTTCAGCCAGGTCCATGTTTTTTTCCTTTTTTTATTTCTCTGTCCTGTTTCCCACATCGTTCATTTGTAAATTTCTCTCTTCTGATCAACACACAGGAACACCCTCAGTTCATCCACACCACACTCCCATCTTTCCACCCCTGGCGAAATCGCACGCCGTGCTCGTGTGCGGCGCACGACTTTTTCTTTATTCTGTATATTATTTTCTTCCCAGTTTCTCAGTCCTCACATTCTTTACCTGCTCCATCCCTGGCTGTCCAGATAGGGCTAGAATTACAATTCTGAAACATTCTAGCATTTTAAGACTCTCTAGAATACTCCATTTCCCTGAAACACCTGTGAAGAAGGAGATACATTTCTTTGGACACCTGAAGTGAATACTTTTTCTTGGTTTACATTACTAAACACAATTGAAGATAGACTTCGGCTGTCTCCATTCCATATCAGAAAGGAAACACACTTGCTTCTATTAGAAGAAACCTTCTCGTAAAAGGTTTTTCAAAGGGAACACATCTCCCAATGGGTAGAAGTACAAGAACCTCAGGCCTGAATAAAGCAGGAAATATGTCTCCATCAAAGGAACACAGTAACTCCCTTCCTGTTCCTGAAAAAATTGAGGACGTTAACAAAATGTCTGAGATACAGTTTAGAACATTCATGTTGAACAAGTACTATGAGCTGGAACAGAAAAGAGACAATGAATTACAGGAGATGAGAAAGTCCTTCAACGATATGAAGGAAGAAATTCTGAGGAAGAATAATACTGAACTATTAGAGGTGAAGTCTGAAATACAGGAAATCAAAATCTCTCTTGAAAGTGTTAAAAGTCGATTAGACCATGCTGAAGGTCGAATCTCTGATGTAGAAGATAAAACTTCTGACCTAGAGAAAACCACCAAAAAGATAGAGAAAATAACAAAAAAACATGAAGATAATATACGAGAATTACTAGATTCCATTAGACGTCCTAACGTCCGCATAATTGGTATCCCAGAAGGTGAAGAAACTAATAAGAGCATGGAAAACCTATTCCATGAAATCTTGGAAGAAAATTTCCCAAGCATAGAGAGGCACTCCAACATCCAGACCCAAGAAATACAAAGGACACCAAATAGAATCAACCCAAGAAGATCTTCCCCAAGGCATATCATAGCCAGACTGGCTAAGACCACAGATAGAGATAAGATACTAAAACTAGCAAGAGAGAAACGACAAGTGACTTACAAAGGTCACCCCATCAGGCTAACACCGGACTTCTCAACGGAAACAATGCAAGCAAGGAAAGAATGGGAAGATGTATCGAAAGTGTTAAGAGAGAAACAATTTCAACCAAGACTATTGTATCCTGCAAGATTATCCTTCATATGGGAAAAAAAGATTAATATCTTCTCAGACAAACAAAACCTGAAAGAATTTTCCAGCACCAGGCCAGCTCTCCATGAAACCCTGAAGAAAGTACTGTTCCAGGAAAACTAAAGAAGTAACAACCAGAAAAAAAGAGTAAAAGGCAACTAAGACAATGGCCAACTTAAATGCCGGGACAGATCCATTAACATCAATAATAACATTGAATGTTAATGGATTAAAATCTCCAATCAAGAGACACAGACTGGCTGAATGGATTAAAAAACAAAAACCCTCTATCTGTTGCCTACAGGAAACCCACTTCATGGATAAAGATATACATACACCGAAAGTGAAGAGTTGGAAAATGATTTTCCATGCAAATGGGAACCAAAAAGAGCTGGAGTCACAATACTGATCTCTGACAAAATAGGCTTTAAAACAAAAACTGTTCGAAGAGACAAAGAAGGGCACTATATTGTACTAAAAGTATCAATCGATCAAGAAGATATAACACTTATTAATATCTATGTGCCTAACACAGGAGCACCCAAATATGTAAAGGAAAGACTGCTAGATCTAAAAAGGGAGATAGACTGCAACACACTAATTGTTGGGGACCTCAACACTGCACTATCCCCCCCTGGATAGATCATCTAGACAAAAAATAGGTAAAGAGATAAAAGATCTAAACGATATCATAAATCAAATGGACTTAACAAACATCTATAGAACTTTCCATCCTAAAACCTCAAGATACACTTTTTTCTTGCCGCCACATGGAACATTCTCAAAGATTGACCACATCATTGGGCACAAAGCAAGCCTCTACAGATTCAAAAGCATAGAAATTATACCCAGCATCTTCACCGACCATGATGGAATTAAACTTGAGTTTAATTTCAAGAGAAATCCTCAAAAATACTCTAATACATGGAAACTTAATAACCTACTCCTGAATGACTCCACAACTACTGAAGAAATAAGGACTGAAATCAAAAGGTTCATGGAAGCCAATGACAATGAGGACACAAGTTTCCATAATCTTTGGGACACTGCTAAAACAGTCATAAGAGGGAAGTTCATAGCAATTAGTGCTCATAAGAGGAGCATGGAAAGAAGGCAAATGGATCACCTGACATCATGCCTCACAGAATTGGAAAAGCAATAGCAAAAAGATCCAGAAAACTCCAGGAGAAAGGAAATAATAAAGATACAAGCAGAAATAAATGAAATAGAAAATAAACGAACTATACAGAAAATAAATGAAAGTAAAAGCTGGTTCTTTGAAAGGATAAACAAAATTGATACACCACTAGCGAGACTTATTAAGAAGAAGAGAGAAAAGAACCAGGTGAATCAGATCTGCAATGAAGCAGGCAAAATAACAACAGACATAGTAGAAATAAAAAACATTATTAGGGGATACTATGAACATCTGTATGCCAAGAAACAAGATAATTTGGATGAGATGGACAAATTTCTGGACAGGTATAATCTACCTAGATTGAGCCAGGAGGATATAGAAAGTCTGAATAGGTCCATAACAAGACAGGAGATCAAATCAGTTATAAATAACCTCCCAACAAAGAAAAGCCCTGGCCCTGATGGATTCACCTCTGAATTCTACAAAACTTTCAAAGAAGAGTTAACCCCCATTCTGCTCAAGTTATTTCTAAATATCCAAAAGGGTGAATCTCTCCCTAATTCATTCTACGAAGCCTCTATCACCCTTTTCCTTAAAACTGATAAGGACAGGACAAGGAAGGAAAACTATAGACCAATATCCCTGATGAATATAGACGCGAAGATTCTCAACAAGGTACTAGCAAATCGTATACAACAACTTATCAAAAAGATTATACATCATGATCAGGTAAGCTTTATCCCAGGAATGCAAGGTTGGTTCAACATACGCAAAACCATAAATGTAATACACCATATTAATAGGAAGAAAGATAAAAACCATATGGTCATGTAAATTGATGCAGAAAAAGCATTTGATAAGATACAACATCCCTTCATGATCAAGACTCTCAGCAAAATGGGCATAGAAGGGCCATTTCTCAACACAATAAAAGCTATCTATGAAAAACCCATAGCGAACATCATCCTCAATGGAGAAAAGCTGAAAGCTTTTCCACTAAAAATGGGTACAAGACAAGGATGTCCACTTTCTCCACTCCTCTTCAATATAGTACTAGAAGTCTTGGCCATTGCAATCAGAAAAGAGGAAAAAATAAAAGGCATTCAAATAGGAAAAGAAGAGGTGAAACTCTCTCTATTTTCAGATGACATGATTGTATACATAGAAGACCCAATGGTTTCCATAAAAAATTTCTGGAAGTAATACATGAATACAGTAACGTTGCAGGATACAAAATTAATATCCAGAAATCTATAGCATTTCTGTATACGAACAACAGGCAGACTGAGATAGAACTGAAAAAAGTTGTTCCATTTACCATAGCCACAAAAAGTATAAGATACTTAGGGATAAATCTAACTAAAGAAGTTAAAGACCTCCATAAGGAAAACTATGAGAAGATAAAAAAAGAAATTGAAAATGACACAAAAAAGTGGAAGGACATCCCATGTTCCTGGATTGGAAGAATTAATATAATCAAAATGGCAATTTTACCCAAATTAATCTACCTATTTAATGCAATGCCAATGAAAGTACCAGACACATTCTTCACAGATCTAGGAAAGACAATCATAACGTTTGTCTGGAATCATAAAAGACCCCGTATTGCCAAAGCAGTTTTACACAAGAAGAATGGAGTGGGCGGCATCTCACTCCCTGACCCAAAAATATACTACAAAGCTGTGGTAATCAAAACAGCATGGTACTGGCACAGGGACAGACAGGTGGACCAATGGAACAGAATAGAGTCCCCAGACATGAATGCTCAAACATACAGTCAACTGATTTTTGACAAGGGGCACCAGTCAATCCTGTGGGAAAAGGATAACCTCTTCAGCAAATGGTGCTGGCAAAACTGGATCTCCACTTGCAGAAAGATGAATCTGAACCCCTACCTCTCACCTCTGACAAAAATAAAGTCAAGGTGGATCAAAGATCTAAACCTAAGACCTCAAACTATAAAACTGCTCCTGGAAAACACCGGGGAAACTCTGGGAGACATTGGGGTAGGGAAAAACTTCTTAAATAAGACTCCCAATGCACAGTCTATGATCCCTAAAATAGACAAGTGGGATTACATCAGACTAAGAAGTTTCTGCATGGCAAAAGACACAGTGATTAGTGTGAACAGACAGCCCTCAGAATGGGAAAATATTTTTGTAAACTATGCATCAGACAATGGACTGATAACCAGAATCCACAAGGAACTCAAGCGGCTGTTCTGGAAAAAGACAATCAATCCTATTAAAAGATGGGAGAATGAGTTGAAAAAACCACTTTCTAAAGATGACATACGAATAGCTAAAAGGCATATGAAAAAATGCTCAACATCCCTCATTGTAAGAGAAATGCAGATCAAAACAACAATGAGATATCACCTAACCCCAGTCAGAATGTCTAAGATTAAAAAAACAAAAAATGATAAGGGCTGGAGGGGGTGTGGTGAAAAGGGAACTCTCTTACACTGCTGGTGGGACTGTAAATTGGTACAACCACTGTGGAGAACAATTTGGAGATTCCTCCAAAATCTACAAATAGAACTACCATATGATCCAGCAATCCCACTCCTTGGTATCTACCCGAAGGACAGAAGAATAGTTAATCGAAAAAGTGCTTGCACATCGATGTTTATTGCGGCACTTTTCACGATTGCTAAGTCATGGAAACAACCTAAATGCCCACGAACTGATGAATGGTTAGAAAAACTGTGGCACATATACTCAATGGAATACTATTCATCCATAAAAAACAACAAATCCCTGACTTTTGAAAGGAAGTGGATGAATATGGAAGACTTACTGTTGAGTGAAGCAAGCCATGCTATGAAGGAGAGACATTGTATGTCCCCACTTAATATATACCGAGTGTCTGCACTCTAAATGTGTATATATATAGATACATATATATATTTGTATATATATGTATACATATATATACATATATATATTTGTATATATATGTATATATATATTTCTGAAACCATTCTGCTTCTGTTGTGATAGAGTTTTAAAATTATACAAAATTATAAGACATATTTTGAACATTATCTTTAAAATTCAGTATTTTGAGATCTTGAAAGTTGTTTGTAAACTGTCAAGAATTATGGAGTATGAGCTAAAATTTTTTGCTATGTAAAGTAAATGTTTGTGGAAAAATGTAAAAATAAATAAATTAAAAAAAAGTTATTGCAAAAAAAAAAGTACTAAATGGGGTACTATATCAGGAAAACTAAAGAGAGGCAGACAGAAATAAAAGAACAAAAAACAACCAAGGAAATGGCTAACAAAATAGCAGGGACAAATATTCAAATATTAGTAATAGTGTTGAAAGTGAATGGATTAAATTATTCAATCAAAAGGCACAGACTAAATGGGAAAAACAAACAAACCAACGAACCCAGAAACCCTCTATTTGCTGCCTACAAGAAATGTACCTCATGGAGAAAATCGTACATAGACTAAAAATGAAGGGCTGGAAAAAGATATCCCATGTAAAAGGAAATTAAAAAAAATAATAATAAAGAGGCTGGAGTCACAGTATTGGTATTAGAAAAATATAGGCTTTATGAAAAAATCCATAATTGACAAAGACAGACACTATATAGTACGAAAAGAGCTAATTCACCAAGAAGATATAACATTTATTAATATCTATGCACCCAAATTGAGAGCACCTATGTATATGAATGAAACACTGCTAGATCTAAAGGGAGAGATAGATTACAGTACAATAAATGCTGGGTATCTCAATACTCCAATATTCCCTTTGGACAAATAATCTAGACTGGAAAAAAAAAAAAGGCAATGACATACAGGACCTAAACGATACCATAAATGAAATGGATTTGACAGACATCTATAGAACTTTTCACACAACAACCACAAAATACAGTCTTTTTATCCCTGCATGAAACCCTTTTGAAGACTGACCACATGATAGGGTATGAAACAAGTCTTTAAAAATTCAAACGCATAGAAACTATATCCAGCATCTTGTCTGACCATGATGGAATTAAACTTGAAATTAATTTTAAAAAATACACAAATGTATGGGAACTAAACAAGCTATACCTGCATAACGTCACAACTAACTGAAGAAATTAAGACTGAAATTGAAAGATTCATTGAAACTAAGGATAACGAGTACACAAGTATCCAAGTTTGTATAATCTATGGTACAAAATGAAAATAGTCATGGAGACCAGCAGGTGTGTGATGGTTAAGGCACTGGACACTCCCAAATGGTCAACCACCATTCGAGTCCCGGATCTGGTGGCTTGATTCTCAATTTCCCTCTCTCTCTTTCTCTGTGTCTCACTCTGTTCAAATTAAAATAAATGAATAAATAAATAAAATTAAGTAAACAATTCTTAAAAAAACAGTCATAAGAAGGAAGTTCATAGTAATTAGTGCACGTAAGACAAAAATGGAAAGGTGGCCAATAGATAACAACACACCTCAGTGAACTGGAAAAACAACATCAAAAAAGTCTAAAAACTTCCACAAGAAAAGAAATAATAAAGATTGCAGGAGAAATAAATGAAATAGAGAATTAATGCACTATACAGAAAATAAATGAAAACAAATGCTAAGTCTTTGAGAAGTTAAACAATATTGATACACTGTTAGCTAGACTAATTAAGAAGAAATAACAGAACCAGAAAATCAAATTCACAATGAAACACAAAATATTACAACAGATATAACAGAAATGCAAAAGATCATTAGACAGGGACCAGCAGTTAGCATAATGGCTGTGTCACTGAACTCCCATGTAGTCAACTGGAGTTCAAGTCCTGGACTCAGTGGCTTAAACTCATGCTGGATGTGTGTACATGTGTGCCCAGGATCCCGAGAGGAGAATGGAGGAGAAGGGATTCTGGCATGGCCATTCCCCCTGGGAAGTAGTTTCTCACTTTTTGTCTCTCTGTCTCTCTCTCTGTCTTTCTGGTGAGCACACGAGTCCTATAACGAAAAACCTCTCAAAAATATCATCGGACAGGGAACCAGCAGTTAGCGTAATGGCTATGTCGCTGGACTCCCACATAGTCGACCACGGTTCGCGTCCCGGACCCGGTGGCTTAAAACTCACACCGGGCACGTGTGCGTGCGTGCTCAAGATCCCGAGAGGAGAATGGAGGAGAAGGGATTGCAGTGTGACCATCCCCCCTGGGGGAGTGATTTCTCACTTTCTATCTCTTTGTCTCTCTCTGTCTGTCTGGTGAGCGCACGCGCCCTATAGTGAAAAATCTCTCCAAAAAAAAAATATCATTGGACAATAATATAAGTGAGTATATGCCAACAAACAAGAAAACCTGGATGAGATGGGCAAATTTCTGGGCATGTATAATCTATCAAGGCTAAATTAGGAAGACATAGAAAGTCTGAATAGACTAACAAGTGATGAAATTGAAACAGCAATAAATAATCTTCCAACAAAGGAAAACCCAGGTCCCAACGGTTTTACCATTGAACTCTACAAAACTTTTAAAGA
Source organism: Tupaia tana (assembly GCA_026018925.1). Classification (NCBI taxonomy): domain Eukaryota; kingdom Metazoa; phylum Chordata; class Mammalia; order Scandentia; family Tupaiidae; genus Tupaia; species Tupaia tana. The sequence continues at coordinate 71,564,514 of JAKSZU010000009.1, read as the reverse complement.
AGAGATAATACTCATTATACTCAGACTATATCTATAGATCCAAAAGGAAGGAACCCTCCCAAATTGATTTTATGAAGCCTTCACTGCCTTCATCCTCTAAACAGACAAGAACAGAGTAACAAAAAAAAAAAAGAAAAGAAAACTACAGACCAAAGCAGAACTGCCAAAGCAATTCTGCACAAGCAGAGTTGAGTAGAAGGTATCTCACTCTCTGACCCCAAAATATATTACAAAACTGTGATAATCAAAACAGCATGGTATTGGCATGTAAAAGGGCATGTGGATCAATGGAATAGAATAGAGACCCCAGAAATAAATGGAAAACATACAGCCAACTGATTATTTTTTCTTTTTTTTTTTTTTTTTTTTTTTTTGAGAGATTTTCGCTATAGGGCGTGTGCGGTCACCAGACAGACAGAGAGAGACAGAGAGACAGAAAGTGAGAAATCACCCCCCAGGTGGATGGTCACACCGCAATCCCCTCTCCTCCATTCTCCTCTCGGGATCTTGGGCACACATGCACATGCACCCGGTGTGAGTTTTAAGCCACCGGGTCCGGGACGCCAACCGCGGTCGACTACATGGGAGTCCAGCGACATAGCCATTACGCTAACTGCTGGTTCCCCAGCCAACTGATTTTTGACAAGGAGCACCAGTCACTCCAGTGGGGAAAAGAAAATCTCTTTAGCAAATGGTGCTGTAAAAACTGGGTATTCACCTGCAGAAAGATGAAACAGGACACCTATTTCTCACCATTAACAGACAGCAACTAAAAATTGGATCTAAGATCTAAACCAAAGACCTCAAACTATGAAACTACTGGCGGATAATCCAAGGGAAGCTCTTGGAGACATTGAAATAGGTAACGACTTCTTTTTATTTATTTATTTATTTATTTATTTATTTATTTGTTTGTTTTGGTCCTAGGGCACATGCACTCACTGGGGAGAGAGAGAGAGAGAGAGAGAGAGAGAGAGAGAGATGCAGTGAGAATGAAAGCGAGAAATAACCCCATCCCCCCCAAGGTGAATGCTCACGCTGCAATCCTTTCTCCTCCATTCTTCTCCTGGGGCCTTGGGAACGTATGTACATATGCCCATTATGATTTTGTAGCCACAAGCTCCAAGATCACAGGTTCCATGATGACATAAACACTACACCATCTGCTGGTCCCCAAAGACTTTTTAAATAAGTTCTGCAAAGCATAGGCAATAATCCAAAGAATAGACAAGTTGGACTACATCAGATTAAAAAGCTTCTGCACACAGAAACAATAGAGTGAATCAACCACTCTCATAATTGGAGAATATATTTGCAAGTTATGCATCAAATAAGGAACTGATAATCAGAATATACAGGGAAATTGAGTTCAACTGAAAGACATACAAACAGTCAAAAGAATATCTGACAATAAAAATACTCAACATCCCTTATCATAAGGGAGATGCAAATCAAAACCACAGCAAGGGGACCAGCAGTTGGCATTAACGGCTAAGTCGCTGGACTCCCAGCGAGTCCCAGACCCAGTGACTTAAACTCACACTGGGTGCGTGTGCATGCATGCCCAAGATCCCGAGAGGAGAATGGAGGACAAGGGATTATGGCGTGGCCATCTCCCCTGGGGGAGTGATTTCTTGCTTTCTGTCTTTCTGTCTCTCTCAGTGTTTCTGGTGAGCACACGTGCCCTATAGCAAAACCTCTCCAAAAACAAACAAACGAACACAAAAAAACAGTGAGACACCACCTGACTCCATCAAAATGGTTAAGATTAAAAAAATTAAAATGATAAATGCTGGCAAGGCTGTCATTAAAAGGGAACTCTCCTATATCGTTGGTAGGAATGAAAATTAGCACAGCCACTGTGGAGAACATTATGAATATTCCTCAAAGACCTATAAATAGAACTACCATATGATCCAGCAATTCCATTCCCGGGTATCTACCCAAAGGACAGGAATATCCTCAGTCAGAAAAGTACTCACACATCCATGTTTATTGTGGCATATTCACAATTGCTAAGACATGAAACTAACCCAAATGTCCACAAACAGATGAATGGATTGAAAAAGCGGCACAAACACAGCGTAGAATACTGCTCAGCTGTAAAAGAAATACAAGACCTTGGCATTTAATAGAAGGTGGATGAACATGGAAGATCTACTTTTAAGAGAAGCAAGCCAAACTATGAAAGAGAGGCATTGTATGTCCTCACTCAATATATACCAAATGTCTGCACTTTATGCCAGAAACTTAAAGACTGAAAGATATTGAAGCATGGAGAACATTGTGGATATTAGAGACAGTACAGGAGAAGGGTGAAAATTAGGGGATGGTGAAGGGAAGGGAATCAAGAGGGAAAAGAAAGAAGCAAAACATTTGAGGGACACAAAAACTGGAAATTATCTGTTGATGATAACGTGTATATTATATCACCAGACTAATATGCAGTGTATTCATGTTGGAAAAATTCATTTTACATGCTGTAATGCTATACCATGATTAAATGTACAAAATTATTAAATAAATATAAATATAAAAGTAGAACACAAAACAATTAGAAAAAAAGAAGTGTAGCAAAAGGACAGGGATAAGTACACACATGTCAAAAATAACATTGAATTTCAGGATTAAATTTCCCAACTAAATGGCTAAAAGTTCAGATTCTTTTGTTTTACACAGAATCAGGTTTAAGTACAGATTCATCAATTATTTGATAGACAATTGTTTCCATGGGTTTCATATTGCATTTATACTTTTATTATTATAACTATGATTCCTTGTATAAAACCAGATAACAGAGAGAAAGTCCAAAATATTACAAGGAGCTGAGTCTTTCTTCAGAATGGATTTTAAAAAGGCTAAAATCAAGAACTTTGCAAATCACCAAATCGCTAACTTTACCATGTCTTCTCTTTTAAACATCTCTTTCCAATTTTCTTTTACTTTTTTGAGGTCTTCTTTTTTTAAAAAGGATTATTTATTTTATTTTATTTATTATTACTTTTTAAATTTGTTATAGGGCATATGTGTGCACCATAGAGAAACAGAGAGAAAAAGAGAGGAAGCAAGCTGCCAGGTCTAGGACTTAAACTGCAGGCAGCCATATGGGAGCCCAACGCCTTAACCACCATGTCTCCTGCTAGTCACAAGGACTTACTTCTTTATACACAATATGGTACTGTGGTCTTACAAGAACTCACAGTGAGTGAGTAAAAGTTTTCTTTTTTATCTCTTCCTAATGAGCTATTATTATGTACAATTTTACCAGCCTCTAACTGGACCAATGATTGATACTACAGATCCTTTCAGATTATAAACTCTTATCTCCCATAATACTCTACATGGAAATTACAAATTTTTCTTTCTTTGTTTATATTAAGATTATATTTGTTTTCAAAAATGCATCCTTATTAATTTATGAGACTTCTTGTTGTCTGATTTTTATTCACTTTGATTTTTCTTAGAACTGTATTTCACAGGAAAGAATATCATTGCCAAGTCAATATATACTTCCAAAATACCAGTAGAGTGAATTTCAAAAGTTCACAATGTAATGTAATGTTAAATGTTGAAGTTAGTGAATCTGTTTATATCCTTGATTTGTTTATAATATACCATATACATGCATTACAAACCATACTGTACCCTATAAAGATGTCCAATGATTATATGTAAATCGTAAATTGCAGTAAATATTAAAACAAATAATAAATAAATAGAAATCTACAGAGGACATTTTACCTAAAATAGAAAAAGAAATGAGACCCTATCATTTGATTTAAAATGGATGAATATAGAATACTTAATGCTAAGTGCAGTGAGCCAGACTTTGAAAGGTACACACTGTATATCCTGTATATCCCATGCTTTATGTACTTAATGTCTGCAGTCTATGGTAGAAATGGAAAGATCCAAAGATAAAATAGTTGAGAGAATATGTGTAGATAACAGAGTCTGTAATGTTGGGGAGTGGGTTGTAGTGGGTGGTAGATGGTGGGTGGGAGGAGCAAAGGAAAGCCACATATAATAGACAAAAGAATATAAAGTTCTCTTTTTAAAAAAATGTATATTTTTTTCTTTATGAAAATTAAAATTAAATCATTATTTTAAGGAGTAGATAAGATAAAGTACATAAAGTTCCTGGCACAAGGCAGATGCACAATCAATTTAGTTATCATTATTTGGACTCAATCCTACAAAGACCTTTCTTCTCCCTGGAAAAAATGTCTTTCTGGGGACCAGCAGTTAGCGTAATGGCTATGTCGCTGGACTCCCATGTAGTCGACCATGGTTCTGGTCCCGGACCCAGGGGCTTAAATTCATGCCGGGCGCGTGTGCGTGCGTGCCCAAGATCCCTAGAGGAGAGTGGAGGAGAAGGGATTGCAGCGTGACCATCCCCCCTGGGGGGGTGATTTCCTGCTTTCTGTCTCTGTCTGTCTGGCGAGCGCACGCGCCCTATAGCAAAAACCTCTCCAAAAAAAGAAAAAAATAAGTAAAAAAAAATGTCTTTCTGTTTCTTCAAAACTCTGGAGATAGTCTATTTCCTTGAACAAGATGGCAGACTAGGTCCTCAGAGAATATTTTTCAACTGACCACCCATGCTCACTTTTAAAGTAGTGAAAGGAACCAAGGGTTTAAGAATATGGTCCTTTGCAAAAAGATATATATAAATATTATAGAAAAATAGTCATAGGGCTGGTCCTTTAGTACAGTGGTTAAGTGTCATTTGGAGGGAGCTAGATACTGCTTGACTAACTATGGTTCAAATTCAGGCCTGATGGCTTAAAAAAATACCAGACACATGTGCATGTATGCCTAGGATCCTGATGAGAAGGACAAATGAAAGAAAGGAGATTGCAATGTGACCAGGCCCCACTGGGAGCACTTTTTCTTTTTTCCTCTGGCATGCGCTTTGGTATTAAAAATTTCAGGGACCAGCAGTTAGCGTAATGGCTATGTCGCTGGACTCCCACGTAGTCGACCGCGGTTTGCGTCCTGGACCCGGTGGCTTGAAACTCATGCCAGGCGCATGTGCGTGCGTGCCCAAGATCCCAAGAGGAGAATGGAGGAGAAGGGATTGCGGCGTGACCATCTCCTCTGGGGGGGTGATTTCTCGCTTTCTGCCTCTCTGTCTGTCTCTGTCTGTCTGGCGAGCGCACGCGCCCTATAGAAAAAACCTCTCCCAAAAAAAGAAAAAAAAATTCAGAAATTTTGTAGTAAAATTCTGAGCCTGAAATGTAAAATATATTTTGATAACTAAATTTCTTCATTTAGAGGTATTACTATCCTATTATCACATGTATAATCCATATCTATTATTGAAAATAGAGAAGATACAAATAAGCAAAAACATATTCCTTAACCAGGAGCTTATCCCTGTCACCAATTCAGTATATGTATTGCCAGACTTTGTATGTGTATATTTGTGTGTGTGTATGAGTGTGTGTGTAAGCCAAACAAATAAATACATACATATATTTAAAAGTAGGGTACAGTACCATTCACAGTTTTTGTCACTTACACCTTGAATATATTTCCATGATCAGAATTCTAAGCATCTTTAAAGCTTGTTTTTGACAAAGTTACTTTCCAATTCAACTTTTTCATGCAATGTTTCACTGTAGAGGAATTTCTTTCTAATGCCTGCTAGAAACTTCATTCTTGAGTCAGCTGCAATATCTGGAATCAGCCAATTATGCTCCTTAACTACTGGGCCACTATAGAGCTGATTCTGATCAAATGAAAAATCTAAGTATTAAGGAGGTATGAGATCCCCAAGTGCAAGTCGTCTTCTTTTTGCTGCCCTCAGCAGTCCTGAAATAATTTTCAAAAGCAAGCATAAAGAAATAAAATTTGCTTCACCCCTTCAAGGGAGAATGACTCAGTTAAGAAACATCTCTCTCATCAGTAGTTATGCTAAAAGTGATCATTATAATTTTCTTCTCTGTAATAAAACTTTACTTTGGAATAGCTGGAAGGATTTCCACTTCTGTGGGGATGGAAGTAGTAAGAAGGCAGAGCCTTTGAAATGGTAGAAGTACTGAGTGACATACCAACCATGCTAAGTGCCCAACAAAGACCTAGGCTCTTGTGGAGGAGTTCATTACCTTTTCTTACATTTCTTAGGATTCTGGACATGCTGGCTATGATTCATCCAAAGCTTTGCTATAGAAACATTCCCCAAATCCTAGACTGTGAGTCTTCATATGACTACTGCAAATGCCTCACCGTTTAAGAGAATTCTAAGACCTGAAGCTTATGGAATTTGTTATTAACTTTCACAATCAGTAAGTTTGTGGTGCTTTCATGGCTGTTAAACTTCAAAGTGTCTGATGCACATGATTGATTTATATCCTATTTGAAGATTTCTCAAGTTCTGATAAATAGGAAAGGACACATTCTTATGTCTTCCCCTGTGGTATGGAGCTGGAGCTGTGGTATTGAAAACAGAGAAAGTCTGGAGAACTTTTCAGTGGCAGGTCTTTATTTCATGGTTTTTTTTTTTGGAGGGGTGATTTTTAAATTTGGGGTTCTAATTATCATGTCCAAAAGAATATTAGTTCACTTCTACTAGTTTCCCTAAAATCTGTGAAAATTTGTCTGCTCAGCTTACACACTATTCTTTTGTGCCTCACTGATTTTATACATAGCATTCTTTTTTCTTTCTAAACGTTAGACTATCAGAGACACTACTAATAATTGAGCTGAATATTAATCTATCCACGCCTTACTGAAAAGTTTGTTTTCTTTCAACTCAGATGCATCTATCTTTCCTCATCAGAGGCTAGAGGAGGAAAGAGAAAAAATAAATTATCTTTTCTTTTGGTGGATATTAAATATCAAGCACTATACCAGGCAATTTGTATATGTTACCCAGATGTCAGCCAATGTTTTCCTTTGCTTTTTTTTTTTTTTTTTGGAGAGGTTTTCGCTATAGGGCACGTGTGCTCGCCATACAGACAGAGAGAGACATAGAGACAGAAAGCGAGAAATCACCCCACAGGAGGGATGGCCACGCCGCAATTCCTTCTCCTCCATTCTCCTCTCGGGATCTTGGGCATGCACGCACACGTGCCCAGCGTGAGTTTTAAGCCACCGGGTCCGGGACGCGAACCGCGGTTGACTACGTGGGAGTCCAGCGACATAGCCATTACGCTAACTGCTGATTCCCCTTTGCTTTGAGATTTATATAATTCTGGCATAAATTCTTTATCATGCACTGCAGAGAAGTCCAATGGATATGACTCATCAGGGAACTATGGTGTCATAATCACATCTGTTTTTGAGTTTCTGCTTCCATTAATCTATCAGTCTCACAGTTTTTCTCTTTTTCTATTTGATATCCACTCAGCCAGGCAACTTTCCTTTGATTTTGTCCCAAACTACTTTGTATATGTAATGCGTAGTAAAGAGAACATTTTACTGACAACTTGGAACTTAAGAGATTCTACATTCATTTAAATTAATAATTTAGTACTGAATTTTAGACATGCCTTTTCTTGTCAGTCTTCTGGCCATGCTACTACAAGGAATTTTTCACTGGTTATCTTTTTTTCATAGGTTCTGGCATATTTCTACCTTGCTCAAGCATCTCTCCCTCAAAGGTTTATTTTTTTTTCCTTTTCTTTTTTTAGGATTTTTTAAATTTTTTATTTTAAGAAAATAACCAAGAACCACTGTATATCTACTGTGGAAGAATTATCATGAATTATTTGAGATCAATCTTTTTGTTAACTTGCCAGAGGGCACACGTGTTCATCAGAAAGAGACAGAAAGAAAAAGCACCCCTCCATGGAGCATGGACATACTGCAAGCCCTTCTCCTCCACTGCTCCCTCCTTTGGGATTCTGGACATGCATGCACACATAAATGCACATGCACCTGGCACGTACTTGGCATCTTCCTCAAGCCACCAGTCCAAGACTCAAACCACACAGTTGGCCACGTGGAACCCAGCCACCTCAACCATGTCACCCACTCATGGGCTCTAAGACCAGCCTTCAATCACTCACAGTAAATTAAGCTCTCATGTTATTTGGATACAACCTATCTTTGAAAAGTTAAATATGGGGAACCAGCAGTTAGCGTAATGGCTATGTCGCTGGACTCCCACGTAGTCGACTGCGGTTCGCGTCTCGGACCCGGTGGCTTACAACTCACGCCGGGCGCGTGTGCGTGCGTGCCCAGGATCCCGAGAGGAGAATGGAGGAGAAGGGATTGCGGCGTGACCATCCCCCCTGGGGGGTGATTTCTCGCTTTCTGTCTCTATGTCTCTCTCTGTCTGTCTGGCGAGCGCACGCACCCTATAGTGAAAAAAACCTCTCCAAAAAAAAAAAAAAAAGTTAAATATGGGACCAGCAGTTAGCGTAATGGCTATGTCGCTGGACTCCCACGTAGTCGACCGTGGTTCGAGTCCCGGACCCGGCGGCTTAAACTCACGCCGGGCACGTGTGCGTGCGTGCCCAAGATCCCGAGAGGAGAATGGAGGAGAAGGGATTGCGGCGTGACCATCCCCCCTGGGGGTGATTTCCTGCTTTCTATCTCTCTGTCTCTCTCTGTCTGTCTGGCGAGCACACACGCCCTATAGCAAAGACCTCTCCAAAAAAAAAAAAAAAAAAGAAAGGAAAAAAAAAGTTAAATATGTCTCCTCACTGCTAAGTCTTTTATACTCACTGAGTGTAATATTCACATTACCAAGACCAGTGGGTGGCCCAGTAATGGTACACTGCTGGACTCCCACATAGCTGACTGCAGTTCGAGTCCCGGACCTGGTAGCTTAAAACTCATGCCAGGGTGGGTGTGCATGCGTGCCCAAAAATCCCAAGAGGAAAATGGAGGAGAAAGGACTGCAGCATGGCCATCTCCCCTGGGGGTGATTTCGCGCTTTCTGTCTGTCTATCTCTCTGGCAAAGGCATGCACCCTACAGCAAAAATCTCTTTAAAAAAATTTTTTTTTTAATTTAAAATTTTTTTATTACATTTCTTTTTCCAGAAGGAATACCATTCATATCAGTCAATACAGAGACATTAAAATCCCCATCATCATCATCCAATACCTTTTCATTTATTTCAGATTATTATTCCAATTATTTTTTAAACATTCAATCACTATCTATAATTTTTCTTGTAAAAAGACTTTACTCAACATGAAATACTTCTCAAACCTGTCCAGTTGAGAATACCATACACGTCATCATCAACAGGTAATAAACCATATCTGAATCCCACTAATGTCATGCCTATTTGTTCTCTTGCTATCCTTCTCCATACTCTTCTCTTCTCCTGTCCCATTCCACACTGTCTTTTTTTTCCCCCCCTTCCTTGATTCCCTACCTCTTACCCTCAGCCATCTCCCATTCTCCTCCCACCTTGTCTCTGGTATCTAAGTTTGCTTTCTATACTGTTTTTTCCCCACATTTTATTGAATCACCACCAACCCTAATCAATCCAAATACCCTCATAGCAAATACAGATGATACACACATTTCCATGAACACAAGTCTAACTTTATGCATCTTATAAAGTAGCACCTAGCTGTGGCTACATGTCCTACTACAGTCATTGAGTAGATATATATATATTTTTTTTTTCCTGAAACTTCTTTTTTTTTTTTTTTGGTAATTCAATTTACATTCCTTCCCTCAGCATCATCACAGCATACAAAATGCGATCTCCCATCCAGTACACTCTGCATAGTGATTCAATCATACCCATTACAAAAAAAAAAATTTCCATTACTAGTTCCTAGAATTATTTCTACCCCTCTTTCTGACCCTCCATCCCTTCCCACCCTCCTTAACAATAGGGAACATAGATTCTATTCAGGGTTGGATTAAGGGTGGGTCTCGTGCAGTTCCGCAATTGTAGGTGAGTCTCCATGTAATACAGTTTCATGCAAGCGGTTTTGGTAAGCAGAGATGATTATCAGTTGATGCGGCACAGCATCCATCTTGTGACCACCGGGAATGGTGTTGTGGGGATCTGCAGCATGAGTTATCCTCGGGTATCTGGCTTCCTTAAGAATGGTAGAGTAGATCTTGTTTTTCCCTGAGGTAATGCAGGGCTGGTAACCATCATCTTCCATAGGTAGAGAAAGTCTTCCTATACAATATATTTCTCAATTGGTTTAAGATAGCTAAAGTTTCTTTCTGTTGCTTATATTTGCAAGTTCTTAATCCTTGTTTTCAGCTTCAGTTTGCCGTCTGCAGCCAGCGGCCATGTGCAGGCCCGGGGGCCACGCGCAGGCCCAGCGGCCATGCGCAGGCTCGGGGGACACGCGCAGACCCAGCAGCCACACGCAGGCCCGGTGGCTACACGCAGATGCAGGCCCGGTGGCCACGCGCAGGCCCAGCGGCTACACACAGGTGCAGGCCCAGCTGCCACGCTCAGGTCCGGGGTCCACACGCAGTTCTGGCGGCCACGCACAGACCTGGCGGCTATGTGCAGGCACAGGCCCAGCTGCCATGCTCAGGCCCGGCAGCCACGCACAGGCCCGGTGGCCACACGCAGGCCCGGCGGCCACACGCAGACCCAGCGGCCACGCGTAGGTCCAGGGGCCACGCACAGGCCCGGCGGCAACACGCAGGCACAGGCCCGGCTGTCATGCTCAGGCCCGGGGGCCACGCTCAGGCCCGGCGGCCATGCGCAGGCACAGGCCCGGCGGCCGCGTGCCATCGCCGGAGAGGCAGCCGGGGCCGGGCGGCCCGGGCCGCGGAGAGCACGCCGCCCCGGGCCGGTGCCCGCCCCAGGCAGGCGCCCACCCTGGGCCGGCTACCAGAGCCCCGGGCCAGCAGCCAGAGCTCCGCGCAGTGCACAGGCCCAGAGCCCTGTGCGGGCGCGGCTCTTTAAAAAAATTTTCACATTACTAATTGATGTTATGGCTTATATAATCTTATTTCAAAATCATTTGAAATAACTGAATGACGAAGATCTGCAATGTCTATGAGCAAAGTAAAATTATATCAAGGAGAATATTTATGTACCTCAAAAAAAACTGCAGTGGCTTGATCATGACTGTCTACTCTTATCAGACTGGAGAAAATAAATTCAGCTGAAATTTTTGTTCCTCTAAGCTTCAATGCTGCTAGCTAATACACTACTTAGAAGCTGTTCACCTGCCTTAAGCCTTAAGCCCACATCCTCACTCTCATTCTTCCCAAATTGAGCTTAGCATCTCAACACTGGGTCACAAGGGCGTCTCTGAGGCTCCTGACCAAGAAAGGCCACCAGTTCACCAGTTCACAAGTCGCTGAGCAGGCCTGGAGTCAGTCCCACCAGCTCACCAGCTCTGTCGGTTGAGCAGGCCTGGAGTCAGTCCCACCAGCTTGCACTGGCCTTCTGGTCGGCAGCAGGACAGGACACGGGCTGAATGACAAGACCAGGAAGGACAGACTAGAAGTACCCTAATATAGTTACAGCTGTCCTTCCACAGCTCACTGGGACATCCGCATCTTTGAGATGGAACCCACAGACCCATTTTCTCTCTGCAGTCCTTGCTTCTTGCAGTTTTAATTTGACATAAACATGACAAAGAGATACAAATACACCAAAAACTAACATCGCCATCTGGAGAATTTACACGTTAGGAAAATGCAATGAGAAATGTGTATGTTTCAGTCCCTTTTCTGGTGCTCTTTTAAACTGTGCTTTCTTGCAAGAGAATTCATGAGCTATAATACTTAAGGAGATTCTCATCTGTAGGTTTGAGGATTTTCTTATCTGTCATATTCACCACCCATCCTGGAGCAAGACCAAAGAAAATCTGCCTTGGATCCTTCCGAGTACTGAGCATCTTGAAGAGTTCGTCCTTAGTGATATCTGGCAAAATATAACTGTACTTCCTGGCGAGCTCCAGTCTAGCTTCAGGAAATTTGGCAGGATCAGCCAGGTAGCCACGATTTTTAGCGTTGGTGTAATATGGCACCATTGCTTCAGGCGGAAGCATCCGCTTGGGGATGGGCTGTCCACGCAGGAAGAATGGAACAGGCTTGCATAGAATTTCCAGGCTTCTCGGATCGTAGAAGGCTGTGGTAATGACACCGCCGTTTTTCTCAATTGCAGCGATGGCTAGCTCTGAAGCCAACTGTACTTCAATATTAACTTTCGCTTTAAAGGTGTCAGCACCCTCCTCCACCAGCTGAACACCATAATCCCTTTTGAGTGGCTGGATGGTCACACCTCTCCCATTGACAAGTTGGGTTAAGTCAATAGGTTGAGTAGGATCAATTCGACCCAAATCAATGAGATACTGCAGTCTGTTGAGACTCAAAGGCTGATACTGGCGTCTGAAGCTATGTCCTTCATTAAACCCATATTTTGGAATGCCAATATAAAATGGAGTCTGGCCTCCCTCGAAGCCCAGCCGAGGCCGGGTTCCTCTCTGCCGTTCTCCTTTATGGCCTCTGCCACACTTTCTACCTCTTCTCCGACCTCTCGGTCGTCTCTCCAGTTTCCTGGAGCCGGGATTCGGCTTTAAGTTGGCCAGGCTCACATGCGGCAAGGTCCGGAGCAAGTCTAGGGCCGCGGCCCCTCTGCCCTTCACCGGCCCTGCCATGAGCTGTGGCGCCAAGCCCTTTTCTTTTTATAGTGTTTTACCTCAGCATATGAACAGAGATATTTTTATTTATTTATTTATTTTACAATTAAAGTATGAATTTATTTTGGTACAAAAACTTTTTGAAATTCATACATAGTTTTCCCATTACATGTTTTTTCCATGAGCTTCTTTATTTTGAAACATTTTTTTAAATTAATTAATTTACATTCATTCCCTAAGGATTGTCACAACATAGAAAATGTGATTTCCCATCCAGAATATACTGCATAGTGGCTTAATCATGCATGTTATTGTCAATAATTTTCCATTTCTAGCTTCATATATAAATAAATAAATATATATATATATATATGCACCCCTTCATATATAAATATATAAATATGTTTATATATATATATATATATATACCCCTATTTCTGACCCTCTGCCACTTTCCCCTCTTCCCATATTATCTCTGATGTCTACAGTTGTCTTCCACTCCTTTCCTCCCCACACGTTTTATTGATCACACAATTTCTTATATAATCTAACTACTTTCAATAGCAAGTACAGCTTGTAATTTCAAGAAAAGCAGTTTTAACTTTAATAAATCAAAGAAATTCTAAGGAAATTTGCTTAAAACTTAAAGCCAGGAAACACGTTAGGATTCTGTTCAAATAGTAGGTACATGATCCTATCGACAGCTCAAGACAGGACAAAAATCCTTAAAACAGGAAAACAAAGCCTAGAAGAAAATCAGCAATGTTTTAGTCAAAAGTCATAAAGTGCTATTTCACCAGTTCAGTCTCATGTACTTAATCTATCTTCTGTTGTGATTTGATCATCCTGATTAAATTCTGGGATATAATATTCAACTTCAGACTTGTCCAAATGATTAAGTTGGTCATTTTCTTAGTTTCTGAACTCTTATTTCTGTGTGTCTGTATTTAATTTTCCTGGTATAGCACTCCCTTGAGAACTTCTTGGAGAACTGGCCTGGTGTTGGTAAATTCTTTCAGGTTTTGTTTATCTGAGAAGGTTCTTATCTTTTCTTCTCGCATGAAGAATAATCTTGCCAGATATGGTATTCTTGGTTGAAATTGTTTTCCCTTAACATTTTGAATATATTTTCCTACTCTTTCCTCACTCGTATTGTTTCTGATGAGAGGTCTGCTGTTAGCCTGATGGACAATCCTTTGTAGGTGGCTTGCCGTTTTTCTCTTGCCAGTCTTAGTATCTTGTCTTTGTCTGTGGTTTTGGTCAATCTGGCTATAATGTGTCTTGGAGAAGATTTTCTTGGGTTGATTCTACTTGGGGTCCTTTGTATTTCTTGGGACGGGATCTTTGAGTGCCTCTCTAGGTTTGGAAAGTTTTCTTGCAGCATTTCATGCAATAGATTATCAATTCCCTCTTCACCTTCTGGGATGCCAATTATCCAGATGTCTGGACGTTTGATGGTATCTAGTATTTCTCATATATTATTCTATTTTTTTTTTTTTTGCAATTTTCTCAGTCTTTGTGGTGAGTTTTTCTAGGCCAGCAATTTTCACTTCCACGTCTGAGATTCTATTTTCTGTATGCTCTAGTCTGCTTTTAATACTTTCAAGGGAGATTTTGACTTTCTGTATTATCACCTTCATTTCTAACAGGTTCATTTGATTCTTTTTTAAAGTGTGTAATTTCTCTTTTAGATCTTTCAGGAATTTCCTCACCTCCTGGAACTCATCAGCTCCTTTCTCCTGCCTCTTCTGTAGTTCAATGAACTGCAGTTGGTTTTTCTTATATCTCTCAACTTCTCTATTTGCTGTCCCTTTCCAGAATCTTACTCCCCAACGTAATTCTCATTTTATCATACAAAACAATTTAGTTCTTTACCCCTTTACTCATTGTACAATTTAGTCTGCTCAAGGGGTCATAACAACCACTGGTGGTCAATAGAATGTGTGGCTAAAACAACAGATACATTTCTTACAATTCTGGAGGTTGGAAGTCCAAGGTTAAGGTTCAAGGATTTATTTCTAATTCCGCACTTTCTGGCTTATAGACAGATGCCTTTTTACTCTGTCCTCACATGGCCTTTCTGCTATGCATGAAAAGAAAGTATGTGTGAGGGAGAACTCTGTAGTGTCTCTTACTCTTCTTACAAGGATACCAGCCTTATTTGACTAAAGACACCCTTATGACATCATGTAACCTTAATTGTCTCTTGAAAGGCCTTATCTCCAAATACAGTCACACTGGGGGTTAGAGTTTAAAATTAAATGAGCTTTGAGATAACACAATTTACTCCATAATACTCATCTTAAGGCCTACCATTTTGTATCCAAAGATAGAGGTCCATGTATATTAAGGCTCACCATTCAGAAACACTAGAGACTAGTAGATACTTAAAGATTTCAATTCTCTGTCTCATGTGCTCTGTTTCTCTTAACAGTCTAGAAATAGACACTATAGTAGGCTGAACAATGACCATCCAAGGATACCAGGTCGTAATAGGTGAAATTTGTAAATGTTAACTTAGGCAAGGTGGTTTACAAATGATCACTAAATTAATGATTTTGAAATTGGGAAATTGTCCTGGATTACTCAGGTGGACATTAAGTGCAATGTCATCTATCTTATAGGAAGGAGGCAAGATGAAATTTTACATACACACAGAGGTGATGTGAAGATGAAGCGGAGAGATATCGAAGATTGAAGTCATATGGCCACACACTAAAGAATACCAGTAGCTACAAGAAACTGGAAGAAGCAAGAAACATTTGCCAATAGAGCCTACAGAATGAGCGTGGCCTTGCTGACACCTTGGTTTCAGTCCAGCAACATTGATTTTGAACTTATCTCCAGATCTGTAAGATAATATGAGTTGTTTAAATCCACAAAGGTTGTGGTAATTTGTTACAGTAGCCACAAGAAACTAATGCAAATAAAAATAAAATAAAACAAGTTTTCTCACTGATAGAAATTTATTCTAACATCGCCCCCAACAATAACACCATACGTAGTTTAGAAGGCAGGAGCTATGTTCAGGGTAGGGTTTAAATAATTTTTTAAAATAATTTGTTCATCCTTCCACATCTACGTTACCTCATTCAATTTTTATAATAAACGTTTGAGATAAGAATCATAATTCTACTTTTACTGATTAAAAAAAATGAACCTGGAAGACTTTAACTTGCCAAAAAGCATACAAATAAGAACTGGGAGAGCCAGGATTTAAACTTATAGGAAGAAACTTCAAGGTATTACAAAATCTATAAGTATATATGAAGGTAGCACTATTGAGTAGAAACTTTCCTAATGCTTAAAATAATCCTGGCTTTTTATTTAGTGACCTTTTTTTTTTATATGGTAGTAGACATTGCCATCAGTACAGTGGACATAACAGTGGACCTTCCCAACTGAAAACTTGAATAATTTTTTCAAATATAAGCTTTAAGATGCATTTAGATATTAGGTTTTCATGGAAACATGTTCAGGAATAAAAGAATTTCATTCTGTAACAGTGATTATGACAGTCTTAGAACTCAAGCAGTGTGAATTCTACTGTGGGTGTGGTGTTGGGGTGTGTAATTAACGTAGGATAACTTACTATAATACAAAGCAGACTATAAGTGATGTGATAAAATTTCTATCACTCCTTTTGGTCTCTCAGAATTTATCTCTAGATATTTTCTACAGATATGGGTAGGATTATAAGTTTGTTCTATTTTAATATATTTACTACAGAACATATCTGACATCTTAATGTGAACTTTCTTACCCTAAGTCCTAACCAGCTTATATTTTGAATCTGAATATTTTGAACATTTGGTAAATGATTCATCCTGACTTTTTTTACACTAAGAGAAGCGTGTCCTACTCCCTTCTCTGTTAACTGTGATGAATGCCTGAACAAATTGTTTTCCTCAAATCTCTGTTTTCTTCCCTAGACTACAAAAGAGAGAGAGAGAGAGAGAGAGAGAGAGAGAGAGAGAGCAATAAATGGAAAGGATGATTCAATTTCACCTCCTCATAATGGGTTAAATGAGCAGTGAGATTCCTGGAAGGGTTCTGAGAGGAAGTTGAATTTAAACTGGGTAATAATGTTAGCAGATACAGAAGGGGGGAATGTAATTTCAGACTGAGGAGAATGGTTTGAGAAAAGAAATGGGTGTGAAATACTGCTGGAGAAATATTCTTTCCTGTATTTAGAAACAGAATAGAGATTCTATTGAAGATGGAGTGTTTAAGAGGAATGTAGATTTTAGTAAGGGTGAAATATATAGAGGTCAGTTAACCCCATTTCCTCTATAAGGTCATAAACTGATAGAATAGGAATGTTACAGATTAAAAAAAAAAAGTTGGATTTCAGCAGGATATTTGGTAAGATATTTGGCTAACTTGATCTGGCTAACAGGATTTCCCAGGAGGTTAATAACTGAAAGACCATTACCAAAGAGTACGTTGGGTTAATTATATCTTCTTTTAATGTTTCTTTAAATTAGTGATTGTTTATACCAGATGGAGATTTTTTTGCATGGAATAATATAATTTTTTCATAAGAGTTGGTTCATAATAATAACAAACCTTGGATATCTTATTTTATAAAAAGTCTCTGAAATGTTTAGTATCAGAGAAAAGTGATTCACTATTTATTATTATGGTGACTCATAAATAATTAGAAACATGCAAATCAAGTGTTGTGAATGGATCAACAGATGACACAGTGGTTATGTCACTGGACTCCCATATGGTTGACTATTGTTCAAGTCCCAGACCTGGTGGCTTGAAAATCACGCCAGGGGACCAGCAGTCAGCATAATAGCTATGTTGCTGGACTCCCATGTAGTTGACCTTGGTTCAAGTCCTAGACACATGGCTTAAACTCATGCCGGGCGCATGTGCGTGCGTGCCCAAGATCCCGAGAGGAGAATGGAGAAGGGATTGCGGCGTGGCCATCCCCCCTGGGGGGTGATTTCTCGCTTTCTGTCTCTCTGTCTAGCGAGTGCACGTGCCCTATGGCAAAAACCTTTCAAAAAAAAGAAAAAAGAAAAAGAAAATCACATCAAGTGCATGTGCATGTGTGCCCAAGATCCCAGGAGGAAAATGGAGGAGAAAGGATTTCAGCATTGCAATCCCCTCTCAGGGGTGATTTCTCACTTTTCCTCTCACCATTTCTGTCTCTCTCTTGGGTGTGCTCTAAGAAAAAATTCTCTTAAAAAAGGTGTTATGAAAAATGAGTATTTTATAATTTCAGGAATTCCTGAGAATTCCCAGGAATTCTAATTTATTGATTCTGGACTCCAAAGAATAAAATATACTGAGAATTTGAAAGGTCCTACTTCTTTTCAGTCATCTTCAAATCTTATCTTATCACAAAGTTCTTTCTGGCCTCATTTCTCCCAGTACCAGCACTCCAGATTGTCCTCTATTCTGTTTGATTTTCTCCACACTACTTAGAATTTCCTGATACATTGTTATTTGTTTATTTTTGAAGTCTTCATTTTGTTATCTTTTTAATGGGCACTTGTGCTCCCTGGAGATAGAGAGGCAGAAAATGAGAAATCATCCCCTTCAGGGTGAATGAGCATACTTTAATCTCTCCTCCTCATTCTCTTGGGATTTTGGATATACACTCCCACATTCCCAGCTTAAGTTTTAAGCCACCGGATCAAGAACTCAAACTGCAGTTGACTATATGGCAGTCCAGCTATGTAACGATTATGCCACCAGAGCTGGTTCTGTCCTTTTTCTTTCTTTATTCATGGTAGAACACATTTACATGCACATGAGAGAGAGAGAGAGAAAAAGAGAGAGGAGAACCTTCCACAGGGGATGGTCCCATCATCCTCTTCTTCCAAACTTCTTGCCTGTTGGATCTTTTTTTTTTTTTTTTTTTTTTTTGAGAGAGATTTTCGCTATAGGGCGTGTGCGCTCGCCAGACAGACAGAGAGAGACATAGAGACAGAAAGTGAGAAATCAATCCCCAGGGGGGATGGTCACGCCACAATCCCTTCTCCTCCATTCTCCTCTCAGGATTTTGGGCATGCACGCACAAGCGCCCGGCATGAGTTTTAAGCCACCGGGTCTGGGATGTGAACCGCGGTCGACTACGTGGGAGTCCAGTGACATAGCCATTACGCTAACTGCTGGTTCCCTTGCCTGTTGGATCTTGAGCATTCAAGCACATGTCTGGTGTATTTCACCCTGACCAAGCTGGGTATTCAAACCATGGTCACCATGTGGGATCTAGACTCCCTTGGTGAGCATATTACCCAGCACCATGGAGGCATCTCAGCTTATTTTTTTGTTTTATTCTTCTCATAAGAATGCAAGCTCTATGAGGGTACGGAGTTTTACTTTCACTGTTAGGTACAAAGTTCTTAGAACAATGCTTACCATATAGTATGCAACTTTAAATTATTTATTTAATAAATAATGAATAAGTAATAGATTGTCAGATTTAGACTGACTAGAAAAGGAAGTGAATATAGAAGTGAGCCAATCAATGGGGACACAGGGATACTAGTGATCAAAATTTCAAAGATAAAGTTATACATTTAAGACATAGTCATGGAGATGGATGAATGATAAAGAGTGATGATGAAGGTTGGTGTTCAGGTAAGCAAGGCTAGTGGTAAGAATAGAAGAATGATTGGAAAAAAATCTACATAAAAATTGAAGTTGCCTTGGATGATGTCCAGAAAAAGTATGGAGATAAAGTTGATGATCTCAGGTACTAATATTCTTAGTAAATGTTGGGGTGGACCTGGAAGTCTGAGAATGACTCTCTTCTCTGAGGAGAGATTAGAGGTGGTACAATTAGATAACATGATTCTCAAAAGGAGCCTTTAGTTTAAATATTACCATTTGTTGAACTTCTACCACATATGTAAGATAAGGTACTAGATGTTTTACGTCTATTATGTGATGAAATCCTTACAAAAACCTCTAATGGTGTCCAAGAGTTTCTTCTAAACTGATACACTGTTATAACTTTCCTAAATACCAAGCTGCCTGAGGAAGAATGTTGTAAGGAATACGGAGGAAGCAGTGGAAGTAAATGCCATAGTTATTATAGTAGGAAGTGCTCTGGGTGGAGACATACAGGAAGTTCTTAGCCATGCATTTTCTGTGGTCAGATAGAGGCATCAGCAGTTTTCATCAGGAGGTAACATGAAGTAGTTATTAAATATCAGCTTGTTATACTCTGAGCATAGGTCTGTGGATGGTCAGTGGATTGTATGTGTCTTTGGGCTCTAGGAATTTGAACAGTGCACTCCAAAACTAGAGTACAAAATTGGAGACGATGGTCAGATATTAGATAGATGGCAATGGTATGGACAGGAAGGTTGGTAGTGGCTAACGTATACCAGGAATTGGTGTAGGGCACTTTTAGGGTAATGGCATCCACCACGTTTAAGGAAGGGTTTTATATGCAAATATGTTTGGGAGGGAGGGCAAGGAAAGTGATGGGGATGGTGATGAGAGCCATTTGGCAAGTCAGACATAATGTCTAGATCCAGATTACTTTACAAGAACACTGAGAGGCTGGGAGATATAGAAACAAACTTTCTGCTGCAAATGGCCTCCAGTTAAAGGGTTTCTTGTTTGATGCAGGATGATGTGGGTTGAATTGTGTCTTCCAAAAAGGTATCTCAAAGTCCTAACCCCAAGTACCTCAGAGTGTGACCTTACTTGAATATAGAATCATTGCCAATGTAATTAGTCAAGATTAGGTCACCCTGGAGTATGTTAGGCCCTTAGTACAATATGATTGGCATCCTTTTAAAAAGAAAAGATACAGGGACCAGTAGTTAGCGTAATGGCTATGTCCCTGGACTCCCATGTAGTTGACCGTGGTTCGAGTCCCGGACCCAGTGGCTTAAACTCACACCGGGCGTGTGTGCATGCGTGTCCAATATCCCGAGAGAAGAATGGAGGAGAAAGGACTGCAGCGTGGCCATCCCCACTAGGGGGATGATTTCTCGTTTTCTGTCTCTCTGTTTCTCTCTGGCTTTCTGGTGAATGCACGTGTCTTATAGCAAAAACCTCTCCATAAAAAGAAAAGATTCAGAAAATGACATATGGGGATAATGTCATGTGATGACAGAGGCAGAAATTGGAGTGATGCAGCTGCAAGCCAAGAAATGCACAAGATCAATCAGAAGCTAGGAAAAGGCAAGAAAGTATTCTACCTAGAGTGTCAGAGAGAGCCTGGCTCTGCTGACACCTTGATTTTGCACTTGTAGCCTCTAAAACTGTGAAAGAATCTGTTTTTGTTGTTTTAAACTACCCAGTTTGTGTTACTTTGTTAGGGCAGCCCTAGGAAACGAATACATAGGGACATCAAAAGTTCCCATGAAATTAGGTTCAATGTCCACCTCCAGTGGCTTCGCCACCTAGTGGATGCAGTCAGCCACACGCCAGGCTGACTTGGACACAACACAGCTCATTAACATCCAAGTACAAGTCTTCTCACTGCTGCCCTCTGGTGGCTTTCCATCTCAACTACATAGATTTACAGGTCTGCCCATATCACGTGAGGTAAGACATAAAGATCTGGTGACTTTTTCTTTTTCTTCCTTTCTTTTTTCTCTTTCTTCTTTCTTTCTTTCTCTTCCTTTCATTCTTTCTTTCTTTTTTGAGAAATTTTTGCTATAGGGCACATGTGCTTGCCAGAGAAACACAGAGAGACAGAAAGTAAGAAATCATGCCCCCATTGGGGATGGACATACTAATGTCTTTTCTTCCATTCTCATTTTTGTGTTTTGGGCATGCACTCACATGAGCCCAGAGTGAGTTTCAAGCCTCTAGGTATGGAACTCAAACTGCAGTGCAGTTGACCATGTGGGAGTCCAACGACATAACCATTACACTATTGGCTGGTCCCAAGGGTCTGGTGACTTTCAAAACTGAGGTTTCTCCATTTTTCCTGATACTCTGGCTTCTTTGTCTTTCACTTCACACTCAAGCTTTGTGAAATGATAATTGTACTCACAATCTTCACTCCGTTGACCTCTGTCTCTAGTTGACTGAGGTAATTTATTTTCTCTCCATGGCAGAGAAGCTTGGACCTCTCTTATCCTGACAACTCTGAGACCTTATACCCTAATGTCCCAATTCCTTTATAATGTTACCCTGTTAGAAAAATGAAAAATTATCTAAAATTAAAATTTTAGTTCCCGATAAAGTCTCTATGTCCATGCTAGCAAGTATTTTTATTTTTAGGTTTTTGCCATAGAGTGTGTGTGCTCAACAGAGAGAAACTGAGAGAGGGAAATTGAGAAATCATCCTCTGGGGCTGGGGATTGTGGATGGCCACACCACAATCCCTTGTCCTCCATTATCCTCTTTGGATTTAGGACATGCACACACACGTCTGGTGTGATTTTCAAGCCACTGGGTCTGGGGCTCAAACCATGGTCAGCCATGTGGGAGTCCAGCACCTTAACCACAATACCATATGCTTGTCCCAGTAAGGATATTTTATCAAGGCCTAGCAATTTTTCAACTCATGAGTCTCTGTGACCCCAAAATCTTGCTACCTAGTCACCAATATGTAAAGATCACTTGTGTTCACATTGTTTATGTAGATCCTGTGTTCATATCACTAGAGCTCCTGATATTATAATGAAACAAAAAGAGGAGTAACATCCAAAGAAAACCAGAAGACTTGTATTTGACATAAGACATAACCACAGTCAAATTTCATACACACACCCATTATCATCAATATCTTTTCTTTCATTAGCAGTTATGAGCAAACCTATGTGAGTCATTATCCCATCAAAATAAGACTCAGCAATAGTATTTCAATAAATTATTCTACCTTCGCTGGATACAATCAATCATAATGTCATCTTGACCTTTCATATCACAGAACGTGAGAACTTACAACAAGATTATAGATCGCCTAGTTCCACTTTCTTATTTTACATTTGTGGAAACTGAGGCCACATATAGGCGACAGATATTGGCTTGTACAGAGGCACACAGTTATTAAGATAAGACCTAAACTCCTAGTCTCCTGACTCCTAGTCTTGGTATTATTTTACTTTGCCACACTGCTAGGAGCCATCATATGAAACCAAGCTCAATGAGATCAATATTTAGTTAAGGGATTTTTCCCCTTATGATTCGCTAAGGAAATTATCTAGCAGATTTTAGCTGTATTAGGTTTGATAATATATAAAATAAGGTTTATTTTACTCAGCCTTATACTCAGAAGAAACTTTCATGGGGGAAAAAAGAAATATTGGCCATTTTCTTTCACAATGTCTCTGTAGACCCCACTGCCCAAGGATAGTCACAAGGTACTCTAGAAAATCTGCATGCCTATCCCCCAAAGTGCTTATTACTCAGAGTGTAATCTAAAAAGTAGGACTCCGAGGGGAATAAACCTCACATCTAGACACTCACTTCTGATAGGAAGCCACTGACTTGTAAGATACCGCTAAATAAATCAAAAACTTGTGCAAGACCAGACATTTCCAGGAGATGGCAGTATAAGGCAAGTCTGGATCAAAAGGAACTGAAAATTGAAAAGGGACAAAAAGTAATTTTTCATTGCATAGAAATAGGCTTAAGACAAGAACTTGGCACTGACTAAAAATTGTATAAAAACAACAGACAGTGATATGACAAGATCATATATGTCATCGGTGTGAGATTTCCCAGGCAATGACCACCCACTGTTTTAAAAGAAATGAGATTAAATTATTAAATACAGTTGGAAAGTTTGTTCTAAATACTTCTTTTTAAAATGTTTTTGGAGAGGTTTTTACCATAGCGCACGTGCACTCACCAGAGAGACAGAGAGACAGAAAGTGAGAAATCACCTTCTGGTGGGATGGCCATGCCTCAATCCCTTCTCCTTCATTCTCCTCTCAGGATCTTGGGCACACGCGCACATGTGCCCGGTGTGTTTAAGCCACCGTGTCCAGGATTTGAACCACAGTCGACTACATGGGAGTCCAGCAGCATAGTCATTATACCAACTGCTGGTCCCATGTTCTAAATGCTTCTAAGAAGTGAAACTCTGTGTTTAGCAATGAGATGACTTACATTCTCAAAGGAATGCGCTAAGTATATTATGCATGGGTAGGTTTGCACGGAGTTTATAATATCCACTTTTACTGGTTGTCTGACATGTTAGGCACTGTGTACTCTATACTTACATACATAAATTATGTCATTTAATCTCAAGACTGAAGTAACTACCATCATCTCAATTTTATTGATGAGGAAACTGAAATTTAGAAACTTTAAGTAAGTTTCCCAGCAGTCAATATTTATACATCAAATACAAAATCTCATCTATACCTTCCTTATTTTTCTTCATAACTTTAGATCTTCTTTCTTCTTAACTTTAGACCTGTTCTCTCGGTACTTTTGTCATTGATTCTTGACTATTTGAAAGTATGTTCACTTAAAAAGTATAATAGAGAGGGAACAAAGTTTTGTAGCATTGCCAAGAGAAAACTATACTATCTATCCTCTGATGAAAAGAGAAACAGCCCTGAGCTACTCAACTCACCAATTAACAATAGTATTATTGTGTGAATTTTAATTCATTTGTGGTTTACCTTTCTCTGACCTGGATTCCTGGCTTTCCAAACTGATTGGGGGGGGGGGCTGATTGACAGATGTAAAAAAATGAATGCAAACTCTGTGTGCAAACACTGAGTTTGCTCTTTGTCAACACACAAGGTTGGCTCTAAATGCAGTATTTCTAGTATCAACCTGAGCTGAACAATTAACTCTATTTACTGAACAAAATCCTCAGTTCCTCCTCAACTTGTATTGATCCTGGTGATCAGAATCACTGCATTTAATAGGATCAACATATAGGAAGCTGCACCCATATCTCTTTCATTGACTCGCTTTTTCCCCCTTTTCCTGCTTCTACAGTTAGAAATTTTAAAAAAGAAAAAGAAAAATTAGATCAGACCTTACCAGAAGAAATTTTTGGCTACCTAGAAATCTCACAGGGTAACATTTATACTGATAGTTATTATAGTCTAAAATCTAGTAGTCAGCCTTTAAGGCCAATTATTCATCCTGTCTGTAATCGAAAGCTGATTAGTCTCCAAAGAGCTGACTTAACTCACCAGCTTCACCAAAGATTGGTGTCTAAATCAAGATGTTATTATATAATGAGCTACAACTGAGAAAGGAATCATAACCAGCCACCCTGTGACCAGTCCATCTCTCCTATTTATTTACTGGGATGTCAAAACATAATCAGAAAGTTGCTTAGTAAGCACAAAGAAGAAGTGAAATAAGCTGCATTATTATTATAACTAACTATGGGTCTTTAAGTAAGTTGCTTTGTCTCTTGGCACTTCAGTTACTTGCTCCATAAAATGGACATAACAACATCTACTATTTTGTGAAATTGCTGTGAAGATTAAGTTAGTTAGTAAAAGCAATGTGCTCAGAATAATGCCTAGCAGCTAATGAATGTCTTAAAATGTTAGTTATTATTATTTTTAAGAACTAACACATCCATTTTGACAACAAAATTACCCAGAATTCACTCCCTTGCACCTCTCTTACCAGTCATTTATAGACTTTTTCATTATTTACATTTTTAAATTTCATTTTATTTTATACATTCAATCACATTATTTGGCTTACAAAGTGAGTATTTCAACAGGTGAACTTTTCTCCCTAGTCCAGTTGATAAAACTATAAAATATCTTCAACAGATAATACCACATTTCTTTGTCCCACTAATGTTTTGCCTCTCTATTTTTCATCTAAATGTCTTTCCTCAGACCCTACTCTTTCACACACACTGTATCTGATATTTATATCCATTTACTGTGTTTTTATATCCTTTAGTCAACCAGTTTCAGTCATAGAGTAAGGGCACTTGGTATATATTAAATGGGGACATACGATGTCTCTCCTTCATAGCCCAGCTTGCTTCACTCAGCAGTAAATCTTCCATATTCTTTCACTTCCTGTCAAAAGCCAGGGTCTTGGTGCTTTTTATGGCTGAATAGTATTCCATAGAGTATATGTGCCACAGTTTTTCAATCCATTCATCTGTTCATGGGCATTTGGGTTGGTTCCATGTCTTAGCAATTGTGAATAGTGCTGCAGTAAACAACCATGTGAAAGCATGTTTCTGATTAAGAATTCTTCTGTCCTTTGGGTAGATACCACGGAGTGGGATTGCTGGATCATATAGTAGGTTCTATTTGTAGATTTTTGAGTAATCTCCAAACTGTTCTCCACAGTGACTGGACCAATTTACATTTTCACCAGCAGTACAGGAGAGTTCATCTTTCACCACACTCTCGCTAGCACTTATCAATTTTGTTTTTCAGCCTTAGTCATTCTGACTGGGGTTAGGTGGTATCTCATTGTTGTTTTGATCTCCATTTCTCTAACAATGAGGAATGTTGAGCATTTTTTCATGTGCCTTTTGGCAATTCATATGTCATCCTTAGAATGTGGGTTTTTTTAAACTCATTCTCCCATCTTTTAATAAGGTTGATCAAGTTTTTCCAAACAGCTGCTTGAGTTCCTTATATATTCTGGATATCAGTTCCTTATCTGACCCATAGCTTACAAAAATATTTTCCCATCCTGAGGGCTGTCAAGTCACACTAATTACTGTGTCATTTGCCATGCAGAAACTTCTTAGTCTCATGTAATCCCACTTGTCTATTTTGGGGATTATCAACTATGCTATGGGGGCTTTATTTAAGAAGTCTTTGCCTACTCCAATGTCTCCCAGAGTTTCCCCAGTGTTTTCCAGAAGAAGTTTTACAGTTTGAGGTTTTAGATTTAGATATTTGATCCACCTTGACTTGATTTTTGTCAAAGGTGAGAGGTAGGGGTTCAGATTCATCTTTCTGCAGGTGGAAATCCAGTTTTTCCATCACCATTTGCTGAAGAGGTTTTCCTTTTGCCACTGGATTGACTTGTACACCTTGTCAAAAATCAGTTGACAGTATGTTTGGGAATTTATTTCTGGGGACTCTATACTGTTCCATTGGTCCACATGTCTGTTTCTGTGCCAGTACCATGATGTTTTGGTTACCACAGCATTGTAGTTTATTTTTGGGTCAGACAGTGAGATGTTGCCACTCCATTCTTCTTGAGCAGAGTTGCATTGGCAATACAGGGTCATTTATGATTCCAGACTAATTTTATGGTTGTCTTTTCTAGATCTGTGGAGAGTGTGTCTGGTACTTTGATTGGGATTGCATTAAATATATAGATTAATTTGGATAGAATTGCTATTTTGATTATATTAATTCTTCCAATCCAGGAACATGGGATGTCCTTCCACTTTTTTTTTTTTTTTTTTGAGAGGTTTTTGCTATAGGGCGCATGCGCTCGCCAGAAAGGCAGAGAGACAGAGAGACAGAAAGTGAGAAATCATCCCCCTCGGGGGTGGCCACACCACAACCCCTTCTCCTCCATTCTCCTCTCAGGATCTTGGGTATGCACGCACATGCACCTGGCATGAGTTTAAGCTACCGGGCCCAGGATTTGAACCACGGTCGACTATACGGGAGTCCAGCGACATAGTCATTACTCTAACTGCTGGTCCCTCCTTCAATTTTTTTGTGTCATTTTCAATTTCCTTTTTTAGGTTCTCATAGTTTCCCTTGTGGAGGTCTTTAACTTTTTTCATTAGATATATTCCTAAGTATCTCATACTTTTTGTGGCTATGGTAAATGGAATAACTTTTTTCAGTTCTATTTCAGTGTGCCTGTTGTACAGATATAGAAATGGTATAGATTTCTGTATATTGATTTTGTATCCTGCAACTTTACTGTATTCATGTATTATTTCCATACATTTTTTCATGGAAATCATTGGGTCTTCTATGTATACAATCATGTCATCTACGAATAGTGAGAGTTTCACGTCTTCTTTTCGTATTTGAATGCCTTTTATTTTTTCCTCTTTTCTAATTGCATTGGAGAGGACTTCCAGTACTATGTTGAAAAGGAGTGGAGAAAGTGGGCATCCTTGTCTTGTACCCATTTTTAGTGGAAAAGCTTTCAGCGTTTCTCCATTCAGGATGATGTTTGCTATGGGTTTTCCATAAATAGCTTTTATTTTGTTTAGAAATGACCCTTCCATGCTGATTTTGCTGAAAGCCTTGATCATGAAAGTATGTTGTATCTTATCAAATGCTTTTTCTGCATCAATTGATATGACCATATTTTTTTAATCTTTCTTCCTGTTAATATGGTGTATTACATTTATGGTTTTGCATATGTTGAACCAATCTTGCATTCCTGGAATAAAACCTACCTGATCATGATGAATAATCTTTTTCATAAGTGGTTGGATACAATTTTCTAGAATCTTGTTGAGAAATTTTGAATCCATATTCATAAATAGCTTTTTATATTTATAAAAAGCATTTTGATGTTGTATCTTATCAAATGTTTTTCTGCATCAATTGATATGACCATATGGTTTTTATCTTTCTTTCTGTTAATATGGTGTATTATATTTATGGTTTTGCATATGTTGAACCAACCTTGCATTCCTAGAATAAAGCCTACCTGATCATGATGTATAATCTTTTTTATAAGTGGTTGGGTACAATTTGCTAGTATGTTGTTGAGAAATTTTGAGTCTATATTCATCAGAGATATTGGTCTATAGTTTTCCTTCCTTGTCCTGTCCTTACCTGTTTGAAGGGTAAGGGTGATTCATAGAATGAATTAGGGAGAGATTCACTCTTTTAGATCTTTAGAAATAATTTGAGCAGAATGTGGGTTTAATTCTTCTTTGAAAGTTTTGTAGAATTCAGAGGTGAAGCCATCAGGGCCCGGGCTTTTTTTTTTTGGGAGGTTATTTATTACTGATTCAATTTTGTGGCTTGTTGTGGGCCTATTCCAGCTTTCTTTATCCTCCTGGCTCAATCTTGGTAGATTATATGTGCCCAGAAATTGGTCCATCTCATCCATGTTGTCTTGTTTCTTGGCATATAGATGTTCATAGTATCCTCCAATGATGTTCTGTATTTCTACTATGTCTGTTGTTATATTGCCTTCTGCGTTGTAGATTAGGTTTACCCAATTCCTTTCTTCTTCTTTTTTTTTTTTTTTCTTTTCTTTTTTTCTTTTTTGGAGAGGTTTTTTGCTATAGGGCACGTGTGCTCACTAGAAAGACAGAGAGAGACAGAGAGACAGAAAGCGAGAAATCACCCCCCAGGGGGGATGGCCACGATGCAATCCCTTCTCCTCCATTCTCCTCTCGGGATCTTGGGCACACATGCACATGCACCCGGTGTGGGTTTAAGCCACTGGGTCCGGGGCTTGAACCACGGTCGACTACATGGGAGTCCAGCGACATAGCCATTACGCTATCTGCTGGTCCCTCTCTCTTCTTCAATTTTGTCTATCTTTTCAAAGAACCAGCTTTTACTTTCATTTGTTTTCTGTATAGTTCTTTTATTTTCTATTTCATATATTTCTGCTCACACCTTTTTTACTTTCTTTCTCCTGGAGTTTTTTGGATCTCTTTGCTATTGCTTTTCCAATTCTCTGAGGCACGATGTTAGGTGATCCATTTGCCTTCTTTTTGTATTCTTCTGTACACTAATTAGTATGAATTTCCCTCTTATGACTGCCTTAGCAGTGTCCCAAAGATTATGGAAATTCCTGTCATCATTGTCATTGGCTTCCAGGAATCTTTTGATTTCAATCTTTATTTCTTCAGTAGTTATGGAGTCATTCAGGAGTAGGTTATTTAGTTTCCAGATATTTGAGTATTTTTTGAGTATTTCTCTTAAACTCAAGTTTAATTCTATCATGGTCAGAGAAGATGCTGGATATAGTTTCTATGCCTTTTAATCTGTACAGGCTTGCTTTGCGTCCTATGATGTATGTGGTCAGTCTTCGAGAAGGTTCCATGTGAGGGTGAGAAAAAAGTGTATCTCATGGTTTTTGGATGGAAAGTTCTATAGATGTCTGTTAAGTCCATTTGATTTATGATATCATTTAGATCCTTTATCTCTTTACCTATTTTTTGTCTAGATGATCTGTCCAGAGGGGATTGTGTGATGTTGAGGTCTCCAACAATTAGTGTGTTGCAGTCTGTATCTCCTTTTAGATCTAACAGTCTTTCCTTCATATATTTGAGTGCTTCTCTGTTAGGTGCATAGATATTTATAAGCATTATATCTTCTTGATCTATTGACCCTTTTACTACAATGTTGTGCCCTTCTTTGTCTTTTCTAACAGTTTTTGTTTTAAAGCCTATTTTGTGAGAAATTAGTATCACGAACTCCAGCTCCTTTTTGATTCCCATTTGCATGGAAAACCTTTTTCCTACTCTTCACTTTCAATCTATGTATGTCTTTATCCATGAAGTGGGTTTCCTGTAGGCAACAGATAGATGGTTTCTGTTTTTTTATTTTTTTATTTTTTTTATCCATTGGGCCAGTCTGTGACTCTTGATTGGAGAATTTAATCCATTAACATTCAATGTTATTATCAATGTTACCGGACTTGTCCCAACGTTTAAATTGGCCATTGTCTTTGTTGCCTTTTATTCCTTTGTTTCTGGATGTTAATTTTTTAGTTTTCCTGGAACAGTACTTTCTTCAGGATTTCTTGAAGAGCTGGTTATACACTTTTTTTGTTGTTGTTTCTTTAGAGCGAGAGATTTTTTTGCTATAAGGCACATATGCTGACCAGAGAGACAGAGACTGAAAACAAGAATTCACCCTCCAGGAGGGAAGACCACACTACAATCTTCTCCTCCATTCTCCTCTCAGGATTCTGTGCTTGCATGCACACACGCCTGAGTGAGTTTTAAGCCACCAGGTCTGAGATTTGAATCGCAGTCAACTACATGAGAGTCCAGCGACATAACCATTACACCATCTGCTGGTCCCCATTTAAAGAGTTTCTTAAGCATCACATTATCTTATCAGCTTCCTTGGTTGTATCTATGTAGCTATCATGTGTATATGGGTGATACCCACATTTGTATCTCCATCCCTGATAGCTCCTCTGAGTTTAACACTTATATATTCAACACCAACATTTAGCCTGATGTTTTCCAAAATTTTTTATGAGGAAAAAAATGTAGAAAATAGAAATAATGATACAAAATGCTGGGGTTAGTGGATAGGGCTGTCTGCAACCTGAGGCATGCAGCCTGACAAGCTGGATACTCTAGCTCCTAGGAAAAGCCTAGCTATTCTGAGGGCCAATATACAATAATCTCAAACTGGGTTAGGTTCTCCTCCTCAATGCTCCTACAAGTTATATTGGTTTTAACACTTAATCTGCCACCCTGAAATTCTCTTTTCAATTTTTTGCATTCCTTTCTAAAGTATAAGCTCTTTGAGAAAAGATTCTCCTTATAAATCACCTACGAGGTGATTAATAAATTTTTAAAAATATAATTTACCTCTAATATTTTAAAGTTTTCATTGTGGACTAATCCTTAATTTGATTGACAAATTCTTTTCTTAGACATATTAATATTGTCATCACTTTATAACAAAGACTAACTTTAAAACACACTTTCATCTCTCTGATCCATTTTGTATTTATTTTCTGTTTTATTTCTTTTTTTATTTTATTATTATTATTTTATACATTCAATTGCTCTATGTCATTTAGCTTGTAGAGAGAATTTACCCGACATGAAATACACCACAGATCAGTCCAGTTCAGAATACTATATGCATTATCACCAACAGGTAATAAATCATATCTATGTCTCACAAATGTCTCACCTCTCTATTTTCTCACTAATTTCGTTCCCTATATTCTTCCTTTGAGCCAAACCCCAGAATTATTTGGAGACACCTTCTATATTCCACAAACATCATTCCCTTTCTGTTATATATTTATTTTTAAAACCAATGCTAGTTATTTAATGGTTTTTAGACAAATAGAAAAAAATAAATATTACAAACAACTGAGAAATACTAAATAAAGACATTCATGGAAGAGGAGATGAGTAAAGATAGAAATTTAGGAATATCAGTCTAAAACTAGTTCTATCAATGAATAGGTTTCTTCTATACCAAACATTTTCTTCTAGTGATCTATCTTGTTTGAATATTATTTCAGAAAAAGATACTTCTATACAAATATCAAACTGTAAAGAAACTTCTATACAAACAATTGATTACAGTAATGGGTTTAGCTATGTTATACTGTTAATACTGGATTCATCTAGCTTCATATATAAAGAATGACGATGATATGTATACACTAGGAATTGTAAAACTGTTTTTTGCAAGCTTAAACTTCTCTCTTGTATTGCTGTTTTACCTCATCTTTTAGCTGTTTTGCATGTTTTTGCTATAGAAGAGATTAAAATCATAAGATCTCTACTCTTATATCTTTGAACCCTAGTGTCCCTCAAATGTGATTTATATGAAGTATACTTTAAAAATAAATATGTATTGTGGTTCATAATGGAATATTAATCTGCTAATGTTAGGTTATTTCAAGCTAGAATTTAATATATAAAAGCAGGATTTTTTTTCCCCTTCATAGTGGCATGTTGCAGAATGCCATTAAATTCATTCTCTCTGCTCTTGTAGGCAATAGTTGGTAGAAATAGTCCCAGCTCAGCGGGGCTTCTCAATTTCTGAGGTATGTTACAAGCTACATTTTCAAAGCTGGCTGGATAATAAAATTGCTGGCATATTTGTTGAATTGTAAATGCAAATCTGTGCACCATGTAATTAACATATTCCTGAAACAATAAATTAGCTCTGAGAGTTGAAAATGGAAACGTTAGGTAAATCATAGATATTTTTTGTTTGTGAAAGCATTTGAGGGGCCCATTTAAAAAGAAATACCATATATGTTTTAAATACTGTTTGCAAGCATAGTCCAGTTACCTTATTTCATTTCATAAAACTGTTGGTGTTTTCAAATGACTAACATAACACCTTTCCAAATTTTCTTAGAGAATCCATAATGAATTACTCATGGCCATTTTCAGGAACTTCAAACCATCATCCCCTCCCTCTCTTCCCAGATACTCTCAATTACCCACAGAGGATGAGAGGTGGGAAGAGTGGGTGATATATCAACATAACATGTGTTCCACAAATTAGAACTTTGGCCACTCAGTAGCAGCTGCCTTTAGCCTCTCTATTAATTAAGAATATGGTGGGCAATGGAATGCGAAAAAGAGGGAATCAAGGGGAGAAATGTAAACATTTAACAGACACAAATATGGAAAGTTATCTGTTGATGATAATGTGTATGGCAGTATTTTTGACTGAATTAATATACATATTCATGCTGAGAAAATTCATTTTGTATCTGTAAATATGTACAGTTGTTAAATTAAAAAACATAAGAATAAAAGGATATGTTCAGATACATGCTACATGAAAAACAACCAACAGGGCTTAAGAAAATAAAGGTTTGGTATTTTTTCACATGAAAACAAGTCTAGAGGTAGGTGGGTGATGGTTTTGATATTAGCTCAATAATACTATCTGAAGTCAAGGTGGTTTGCTTGTTTGTTTGTGTTTGTTTGTTTTATCAACTATTTTTATTATATTGACTACCTTCATACTTGTTGTCTTATTGTTGTAAGATAGCTGCTGAAGTTCCAGAGAACATGTTTATATTAAAATGGAGAGAAGGCAGGAAGGAAGGATTAGTGCCAGCAGATTTTTGCTTAATGTCTCACTGACAGAGTGAATCACATTGCCACTCGTAGTTGCAAGTGATTACGGAAAGTTGAGTTTTTGGCTTTCCAGCTTCTATAATGGGAAGTAGCAAAGAAAGAGGAGGCTGGAAATGGATAGGGACAGCTAATTAATAAGATTTTTTTCTTTGGCCTGCTGTGGTTATGTCTCTTCTCATTGCCAATAATGTCGCTATTAGTCTCATCAATCAGATTGGAACCCATTGATTTCTGCACTGGGAGTGATTTCTGTTCCTACATCCATGGATACAGGAAGGAATTCAAGGTTACTGGTCAAATGATATTTGGAGTGGCAAACGTCATGGCATTCCAAACCACCTCTTCCTTCTTTTTTTTTTTTTTTTTTTTTTTTTTGAGAAGTTTTTGCTATAGGGCGCATGCGCTCGCCAGATAGACAGAGGGAGACATAGAGACAGAAAGCGAGAAATCACCCTCCCAGGGGGGATGGTCACGCCACAATCCCTTCTCCTCCATTCTCCTCTCAGGATCTTGGGCACGCACGCACAAGCGCCTGGCGTGAGTTTTACGCCACCGGGTCCGGGACGTGAACCGTAGTCGACTACATGAGAGTCCAGCAACATAGCCATTACGCTAACTGCTGGTTCCCACCACTGCTTCTTTCTGATCTTACTTTACTGCCTGGGGTCAACTTAACATTTTGTTGTTGTTGTTTATAGTAATAATAATTATTATTACTTATACATTCGATTGCTATACATTATTTAAATTGTAAAGAGAATTTATCCAGCATGAAATATACCTCAGACCTTTTCAATTGAGAATACTATACACATAATCATCAATAGGTAATAAACCAATTCTGTGTCCCGTAAATCTCTTACCTCTCTCTAAATTTTTCTCAAATTTCCTTCCCTACACTCTTCCCCTCTCCCACTCTTCTTCCACTTTGTCCCCAGTGTCTATAATAATGTTCAATACTTTTATGTTCTCCAGTTTTTTGGTCTCTACCATAGAGTGCGGACAGTTGGTATAAGTTAATTGGAGGCATACAATGTCTCTTATTAATAGCCTGACTTGCTTCAGTCAGCAATAAATCTTCCATATTCATCCACGTTTTATCAAATGTCAGGGTCTGGTTGATTTTTATGGCTGAATTTTGTTCCATGGAGTATATATGACACACTTTTTCAATCCATTCACCCATTTGTGGACATTTGGATTGGTTCTATGTCTTAGCAATCATGAATAATGCCTCAGTAAACACAGATGTACAAGTACTTTGCTGACTGAGCATTCTCCTGTCTTTTGGGTAGATACCCAGGAGTGGAATTGCTGGATCATTTTGTAGTTCTATCTCAAGGTCTTTGAGGAACCTCTATATTGTTCTCCACAGTGTTGGGACCAATTTACATTCCCACCAACAATGTAGGAGAGTTACCCTTTCACCACATCTCCACTACAATTTACCATTTTTTAAAAAATATTCTCCATTCTGACTGGGTTGAAGGGGTATCTCATTTTGGTTTTGATCTGCATCTCCTTTATGATAAGGGATGTTGAGTATTTTTTTCATATGTATTTTGGCTGTTCACGTGACTTCCTTAAAGATTTATTTATTCAGTTACTTTTACCATCTTTTAATTAGGTTAACAGTTCTTTCCCAGTTAAGTTACTTGAGTTCCATTCCAAGGGTTATCAGTTCACACTAATCACTGTGCTCTTTTCTGTGCAGGAACTTCTATATCTGATGTGATCCCACTTGTCTATTTTGGGGATTATTGCTTGTGCTTTGG
Source organism: Tupaia tana (assembly GCA_026018925.1). NCBI lineage: Eukaryota > Metazoa > Chordata > Mammalia > Scandentia > Tupaiidae > Tupaia > Tupaia tana. Next base: position 71,529,557 of record JAKSZU010000009.1, on the reverse strand, counting down.
GGTTTTACTTAAGAAGTCTTTGCCTGCCCCAATGTCTCACAGATTTTCTCCAATGTTTTCCACCTGTAGTTTTACAGCTTGAGGTCCTAGGTTTAGATCTTTGATCCAATTTGAGTTAAATTTTGTTAATGGTGACAGATAGAGGTTCAGATTCATCTTTTGGCAGGTGGATACCCAGTTTTTTCAGCACCATTTGCTAAAGATGTTTTTCTTTTCCCACTGGATTGACTGGTACCCTTTGTCAAAGATTAGTTGACTGTATGTTCTGGGGTTTATTTCTGGGATTCTGCTCTGTCTCATTGGTCTTTGTGTCTATTTTTGTGCCAATACCATGTTGTTTTGATTATCACCACTTTGTAATATATTTTGGAGTCAGGAAATAAGATGCCACCCATTGCACGCTTCTTGCATAGGATTGCTTTGGCAATACAGGGTCTTTTATGATTCCAGTCAAATTCTATGATTATTTTTTTCTAAATCTGTGAAGAATGCCCCTTTGTAATTTTATAGGAATTGCATTAAATATGGATAGATTTGGGTAGAATTGCCATTTTGATTATATTAATTCTCCAAATCCAGGAACATGGAATGTCCTTCCATTTTTTGTGTCATTTTTAATTTCTTTCAAAAGATTTTCATAGTTTTCCCTATAGAGATCTTTGACTTCCTTGGTTAGATTTATGCCAAGGTATCATATACTTTTTGTGGCTATGTTAAATGGGATTACTTTCTTCAGTTCTGTCTCTGTCTGCTTATTGTTTGTAAGTAGAAATACTATACATTTCTGCAAGTTAATTTTGTATCCTGCCACTTTACTGTATGTATTTAATACTTAAAGAAATTTTCTTGTGGATACCATTGGGTATTCTAGGTATACAATCATGTCATCTGCATAGAGAGATAATTTCAACTCTTTCTTTTCTATTGGAATTCCTTTAATTTCATTCTCTTTTCTCATTGCATTGGCTAGAACTCCAGTACTATATTGAATACGAACGGAGAGAGTGGTAAGCCTTGTATCAGTTTTTAGTGGAGAAGATTTCAGCTTTTCCTCATTTAGTATAATGTTAACTATGTTTTTCGTAGACGGCTTTTATTATGCTGAGAAATGATCCTTCTATGCTGATTTTACTGAGAGTCTTAATCATGAAGGAATGTTGTGTTTTTCAAATGCTTTTTCTGCATTGATTGAAATAATCATATGGTTTTTATCTTTTTTCTGTTAATACGGTGTATTATATTTATGATTTTACATATGTTGAATCACCTTTGCATCCCTGGAATAAAGCCTACCTGGTCGTGATGAATAATTGTTTTTATATGGTGTTGGATACAATTTGCAAGTATCTTGTTGAGAGTTTTTACATCTATATTTCTCAGAGATATAGGTCTGTAGTTTTCCTTTCTTCTTGTATCTTTATCAGTTTTGGGAATAAGGGTGATGGAGGCTTCATAGGATGAATTTTGGAGGATTTCTTCCTTTTGGATCTTTAAAAATAATTTGAATAGAATGTGAGTTAACTCTTTAAAAGTTTTGTAGAATTCAGAAGTGAAGCCATCAGGACCTGGGCTTTTCTTTGTAGGGAAGTTATTTATTATTGTTTCAATCTTATCACTTGTTGTGGGTCTATTCAGGCTTTCTATGTCCTCCTGAGTCAATCTTGGTAGATTATAAGTGTCCACAAATTTGTTCATCTCATCCAGGCTTTCTTGTTTGTTGGCATATAGTAGCTCATAGTATCCTCTAATGATGTTTTGTATTTCTAGTAGGTCTGTTGTAATATTGCCAGCAAATTTGATTTATCTGGTTCCTTTCTCTCTTGTTCTTAATTAGTCTAGCTAATGGTGTGTCAAATTAGTCTAGCTAATGGTGTGTCAATCTTGTTTATCTTTTCAAAGAACCAGCTTTTGCTTTCATTTATTTTCTGTAGAATTTGCTTATTTTCTATTTCCTTTATTTCTGCTCAAACCTTTATTATTTTTTTTTCTCCTGGCATTTTTTGAATTTTTTTGTTGTTGGTTTCCTAGTTTCCTGAGGCATGATGTTAGGTTGACCTTTTGCTATCTTTTCATCTTTTTCTTATACTCACTAATTGCTATGAACTTCCCTCTTATGACTGATTTTGCAGTGTCCCATAGATTATGGAAACTCGGGTGCTAATTATCATTTGTTTCCATGAATCTTTTGATTTCAGTCTTAATCTCTTCAGTAATCATGAAGTCAATCAGAAGTAGATTAGTTAGTTTCCATGTACTTGTGTATTTTTGAGGGATTTTCCTGAAGTGAATTTCAAGTTTTATTCCATCATGGTCGGAGAAGATGCTAGATATAGTTTCTATGCCTTTGAATCTATAAAGACTGGGTTTTCACCCAATCATGTGGTCAATCTTTAAGAAGGTATCATGTGGGGGTGAGAAAAATGTATATTTTATGCTTTTTGGGTGGAAAATTCTATAGATGTCTGTCAAGTCCATCTAATTTATGGTATCGTTTAGGTCCTGTATCTCTTTGCTTAGTGTTTGTCTCATCGATTTGTCTAAAGGAGATAATGGGGTGTTGAGATCTCCAACAATTAGAGTGTTACAGTCTCCTTTTAGGTCTATCAATATTTTCTTTACATATTTGAGTGCTCCTGAATTGGGTACGTAGATATTTATAAGCATTATATCTTCTTGATGAATTAGCCCTTTTACTATTATATAATGCTCTTCTTTGTCACTTCCTGAAGTTCCTGTCTTAAACCTTATTTTGGCTGACATTTGTATAACGACTCCCATTCCTTTTTGATTTCCATTTGTATGGAATACCTTTTTCCAGGTCTTCACTTTTAGTCTATATATGTCTTTATCCATGAAATGGGTTTCTTGTAGGCATTAGATAGAGGGTTTCTGATTTATTATCCACTCAGCCAGTCTGTGTTCCTACCATTAACTTGGCCATATTCTGGGTTGTTTTTTGTTCTCTTATTTATGTCTATCTCTCTTTATTTTTCCTGGTATAGTACTCCTTTATTGGTATAGTACTCCTTGAAGAGCTGGTATTGAGTTGTTAAATTCTTTCAGATATTTTTCTTTTTTTTCTGGGAATCCTTTTATGCTTTTTTTCCCATATGAATGATAATCTTGCCAGGTACAGTAACCTTGGTTGAAATTGTTTTTCATTTAACACTTCGAATATATTTCCTCACTCATTCCTTGCTTGCATTTTTTCTAGTGAGAGGTCCGGTGTTAGCCTGATGAAATAAACTTTGTAAGTGACTTGACATTTCTCTCTTGTCAATTTTAGTATCTTGTCTTTGTGATTTTGGCCAATATGGCTATGATATGCCATGGATAAAATTTCTTGTATTGATTCTATTTGGGATTTTTTGTATTTCTTGTGTCTGAATGTTTGAGTGCTTCTCTAGACTTGGAAAGTTTTCTTCCAGGATTTCATGGAATAGATTATCAATGCCCTTATTAGTTCTTCACCTTCTGAGATACTAATTATTCAGATGACTGGGCATTTAATAGTACTTAGTATTTCTCGTATATTGTCCTCATTTTTTTTTTTGGTTATTTTCTGAGCATTTTTGATAATTTTTTCTAGGTCAGAGGTTTTATCTTTTACCTCCTAGATTCGATCTTTTGCATGATCTAATCTGCTTTTAGTACTTTCAAGGGATGTTTTGATTTCCTGTATTACAGCCTTCATATCTAACAGTTCCATTTGATTCTTTTTCATGGTGTCTAATTCTTCTTTTGTATAGTGGAATGACTTCCTCATCTCTTGGTGTTCAATGTCTCTTTTCTTTTGCATTTCATAAACTTTTGTAACTATAAATATTCTAAATTCTTTTTTCTGACATTTTGGTAATATCCTCTAATTTTTTTCATACTTGGAAACAAGTTACTGTGTTTTCTTGCTGGAGATGTTTTACTTGTTTCTCTCATCCTTGAGGCTCTTCTCTTATTTTTAGCCATTTGGTAATATATTCACTTTTGGCTAATTTGTTGGTGAAGGATTCTGTGACTATGAGCTCATGTGTTTCCCTTTACTGTGAAAATAATTCTGTGCTAATTTCTACATTCTACTCTGTCTTCCAATGTGGTAACCTCAGGCAAGGTTTTGAGAGCAGACTTATGAAAAGGGGTGTTTTCTTTTTCCAACCAGTTCTGAGGGGGGGAAAGAAATCTCTGCATCTCACAGTATTCAGATGTTTGGCTACTATGTACCCAGACCTGTCTAGGTAGTGGGTGAGGGCTGAGCAACAAAATGAAAAAGTAGGGTAAAAGAAAATGAAACTATAAAACATAAATAGGAAGGAAAAAACAAAGAAAAAATAAAGAACAAAACAAAAATAACAGAAAAAAGGATAAAACAGGTCCCCCCAAAATAAAATTAAGTTAGAAATGAAAACCATATGGTGCACTAGCAGCACACACAGCAGTGGAGATGCCTGCAAGAAGAAGAAGAGACAAATTAGGAAGAGAAAGCGTCAGAAGGATTAAAACATTTTTTTTGTTAGAAAAGATAGTAAATAACAGTATATATAAAGATTTTCTCTGCCTTTTTTTAGCTTCTAGAGTCTGGAAGAGGAGAACCCTGACTCAGGACTTCACAGCAGTGAGGGTATGTCCAGTAAGGGGCAGCACATGCAGAGATCGAACTTAACTCTGTTTTCTCCTTAGGATTAATTCTCATATAAATATCATATTTCATAAGTTACAAGACACAATATTTGTCATATTTTTATCTCTCTGAAATTAGGGTTTATTTTCAATAAATGCATCTTACAACCAATATTGGCCAGGAGATTCTTGGATGTAGTTACCACTGCATGTACATGTGGAGACCTACTCATTGCAGTTTGTAATATTAACACAAAATAATGGTGTGCTTTACAATCAGTCTCATATTAATTTAATGAAGTATATTACACAGCTAAAGAAATAGCCCTGCTCCTACTTTAGACTTGCCAAATTATTGGAGATAGCAGGAAGGAGGTAGAGCTTAGGTATAAACTGAAAATTACTCCATGGGCATTAAAGAAGACTATCATCAAGTAAATATCAAAAAAAAGTTAAGAATATAAGGGGGACCAGCAGTTAGCGTAATGGCTATGTCACTGGACTCCCATGTAGTCGACAGCGGTTCGCGTCCCGGACATGGTGGCTTAAAACTCATGCTGGGCACGTGTGCGTGCGTGCCCAAGATCCCGAGAGGAGAATGGAGGAGGGGGGATTGTGGCATGGCCATCCCCCCGGGGGATGATTTCTCGCTTTCTGTCTCTCTGTCTGTCTGGCAAGCGCACGCGCCCTATAGCAAAAACCTCTCCAAAAAAAAAAAAAAGTTAAGAATATGACGAGGGCCAACTCTGTGATACAGTGGTAATGTGCTACTCAAAAGAAACTGAATCCTACATGGCAACTGTGGTTTGAATCCCCAGTCCAGTCAGCCTGAAATAGTTTGGGAGACACACAAGTGCCCAGGATCCTATGCACTGGAGAACTGCAGGAAGAAAATTGCAGCATGACCAGACTCTGTAGAAACTGCTCATCTCTCTCTCTCTTGCTTTCACTCTCACTCATGTGTGGATGCACACACTTTATCATGAATAACAACAAAAATTAAATATAGGATGTGGCCAGCAGATAGCATGATGGTTAATGTGCTGAACTCCGTAACTACATGGCCAACTATTGTTCAAGTCCCAGATGCCCCTCACTTTCCCTCTTTCTGTCTCTCCAGTGAGAGTATACGCTCTATGGCCAAAAAACATATATATATATATATATATATATATATATATATATATACACACACACACACACACACACACACAAACACACACACACACACATATGAAAATGGGCATTATTAATTTATTTAAGTGAAAATAATTAAGAAATAATATTTTGATTATAAATGACAGTGGACAACCACACTGTTTGTTGGATAACAAGATTTTCTTTGTGTTGGTCTTTGAGCTAGTGAAAGGTTATTTCCAACCATCTGATCTGGATTCACTTCACGGTCACATCACTTAAACTCTTTCTGGAGGGTATCAAAAAAATTCCTCTCAAACTTTCGATTTGGTCTCTGGAGAAAAACTGTAGATTGATGCCTACATCACAGGGCAGCTAGATTTATCATTCTTCAGATACCAAGTAGGTTTCAGAATGTTCCTGTCAGGAGTCTTGAAGTTAGTTAATCCAAAATACCTGTTAGCAGCTGTACTTGGTACTCATCCAGATGCAAGTCCCCTGGAGGCACTTTTCTGATCTCTCTTTCTTTGTTATCCTGTGATTAATCCTCCCAATGCTGTGCTCACCCCCAGACTCTTCTATGCTCTGAAATCCTCTTTTCATTATAACCAATCTCCCCCATCTTTCTCTCCTCAAAACTCCTTCTCTACCTCTGGTCTTCACTGAAACTTGGCCATTTCTAAAACACATCATTTTTACTTCAACCGTCTTTTGCTAAAGCTGCTTATTGTCTCCTAGTACTCATATTACATGCTTGCAAGGCAGTTGGCATTCTTGTTACTTCTAAACTGTTCATCCACATTTCTGCACAAAATTCTTCCCACCTTTGAAACTCCTGCCATTTAGCTGTGGTAACCTCCCCTATCTTGTTTCTGTTCTACCAACCCAATGATGCCTCTCTCACATACACTGGAGACTTTGGCACTTAGCTTTATCTTTTGCTCTGCACCATTATTGTCGTCATTATGGATATCTTGAAGGCAACTTCTCCAATGCTTTAACTCAGAGTTTTTGAACTTCATGACTCCAACCATTTGCATCTTTACTTAATTTTAATGACTCTTCACCATAGAATAGTTACACCCTGAAATTTGTTGCCCAGAACTATATTGGCTTTAAATCTTAATTTCCAATTTCCTAAATCTCACTCTGACCACACTGATTCCTTTTTTCAGTTTTATTTTTCTTATTTCTTATATTCAATCACTGTATATCTTTACAACATAGAAAATAAATTTTTCCAGCATGAATACACTGTATGTATGTTAGTCCAGTCAAAGATAATTTTCTACTTTATCACTTTCTTTCTCAACCTGGAAAGCTACATTACCATTATATCAACCCCCAATCACAACCATCCATGGAATAACTGATAGATTTGATTAATTTATTCAGTAAATAGTTATAAAAGCCCTACTATATTCGATATTTTGTACCTAGCACTGTAGATATTCTAATAAGCTAAATACATGTTGTTTCTTTTTTTTTTCTTGAGAGGTTTTTGCGCTATAGGGTGCGTGCGCTCACCAGACAGACAGAGAGAGACATAGAGACAGAAAGCGAGAAATCACCCCCCAGGGGGGATGGTCACGCCGCAATCCCTTCTCCTCCATTCTCCCCTGGGGATCTTGGGCACGCATGCACACGCGTTCAGCATGAGTTTTAAGCCACCGGGTCCAGGATGCGAACTGCAGTCGACTACGTGGGAGTCCAGCGGCATAGCCATTATGCTAACTGCTGGTCCCAATACATGTTGTTTCTGATCTTGTGGAATTACAGTCTATTGGGGGAAACAAAGATTACTTAATCAAATATTCACACAAACAAATAAAAATCCACAAACTGAAATAAATGTCCTGGAGTAAAAAAAAATACAAGTACCATGAAATCATGTAATAGATCTGATGTTTTTCAGCAGGAAATGTCAGGGAAGAGTCCTCATGGAAGTGATCTTTTAACTGAAATGTGGAGGCTAAGTATGGGTTGCATAAGCATCCAAAGGAGAGGAAAAAACATGGGCAAAGGCTGTGAGGCAAGAAATTCAGGGAATAGTAAAAGAACTAGAAAAAAGACAAAGTGACTTCATTGTAGAAAGCAATTTGGGGAGAGGAACCGAAGTATCTGGAGGGGAGGCAGGATCGTGGAAATGCAGTCTTTGCCACCATGCTGTTGAAGGCACTGAGAGGTGTAAAGTGGGTTAATAAAATATCTGTGTTTTACTAGACTCTCTGGTTATAGTTTAAATGGGGGAGGCAAAAGTAAATTCAGAGGTATAGCAGTGGTTGCCAGTTGCTTATCCCTTCTTTCTTAGTTACAACGTATTTTTTTTTTCCTGGATTGACATATTGCCTATTGAAATGGAAGATATCTTACACTTTTTATAGCTCTGAGTAGTTACCTGAATAAATTCTGGCCAACAAGACTTAAGGGAGAATATATGGAATTTCCAGGAAGCATTTCTAAAAGAGGAAGTTCACATCTTTTATCCTCCCTACCCACCCCCATTTTTGTCTAGAACGCAGCCATAGAATAAATGCCTCCTGGAAATGTGAGGGAAAAATCAGCTTTTATTTTTTTTGAAATAACAAAGCTAGTGCAGTTTACCTGGAAACATTCATGTTCCATGAGCTAAACATAGCAGAGCCAGAAGGAAGAAAAGGCCTGGATCTTTGCTGACCTGGAGCAAACATCTCTAAAGTGCCCACCTCTGGAATTTCTTAGGGAATAAAGAAGTAAACCTCATGGAGAACCATTCTATACCTCATTTTACTTAGGTATGGTGACCCAAGACTGCCTTCAGAGACAGACCATCAACTCAACTAGAATATATAATGGGAGAAAAAGATTCATTTTATAAAGCAACGAAGAAGACAAAATACATTGGCAATAACTAAACAAGTAATGTGAAAGATTAATATAACAAAGTCTTTAAAAACCTATTAATGGAACCACCATTGCCTTCCTGAGCCTCACTCACTGGTGCACGAGAGACAAAGGGAGCAAGCTGCTGATAAAGGATGCCTCTGAATTTCCTGCTGGTGTCTTTTAAACACCCAGGTGTACTTTCAGATCCCACAGTGCAATGACCCACACACTGCACTGTGACTTGTGCTTATTTCTTTAAATTGTTCCAGCCCAGTCCCAGGTGCATATCATCCTGCAGAGTTGTTAGAAGAACCAAGCACCTGAAACTATACATACATCCTACTCTGATTGAAATATACAGCCCTCTACAAAAACACACCTGGGAGAAGAACTGTTCTTTTACCCTGACACTGCTGAACCAATTCAAAAAAGTAGGAAGAAGCAAGAACTTCATCAGATGACTAAAAACCAATACAGATGCACAAGATGAAAAAATAGGGGACTGTGACCAGCAGTTAGCGTAATGGCTATGTTGCTGGACTCCAACATAGTCAACCGTGATTTGTGTCCTGGACCTGTGGCTTAAAACTCATGCCGGGTGCGTGTGCATGAGTGCTCAAGATCCCGAGAAGAGAATGGAGGAGAAGGGATTGTGGCATGGCCATCCCCCTTGGGGGGGGGGGGTTATTTCTCACTTTCTGTCTCTCTGTCTCTCTGTCTGTCTGGCGAGCGCACATGCCCTATAGCAAAAAAAAAAAAAAAAAAAAAAAAAGAAAAGAAAAAAAGAAAACGGGACTAATTCTCACTCAAGGGAATACAACAACATTTCATCAACCACAGACATTACAAGAGGACTTACAGAAATGTCAGAAAAATAATTTAGAATATTCACAGTGACAAAGCTAAATGAGATGCAGTAGAAAGTAGACAACCAGTTCCAGGAGACGAGGAAGTCCTTCCATGACCTGAAGGAGAAACTCTACAAAGAGATAGACACATTAAAAATAACCAAACATGTCCCAACCTGCAGGACAGTCAAACAGGTTTCCTGAGGGAAGGAGTGAGAGATGGGACGAACGGCGCAGTGTTGCAACACGGAGATGACGCAGTGTTACAACTCTTCAGAGTCATCCGTTTATTGTGGGCAGCACGGAGACGACACAGTGTTACAGTTCTTCAGGGTTGTCCGGAGATGACGCGGTGTCACAGCTCAGGGTTGTCCGGAGAAGATGCGGTGTCACAACTCAGGGTTGTCCGGAGACGACGCCGTGTTACAACTCAGGGTCATCCGGAGACGACGTGGTGTCATAGCTCTTCAGGGTCTTCAGGGTTATCTGGCGATTGTGGGCCAGGGATCGTGGTTATATACATGTTGGTAGGCAGTGATTGGTTGAATGAAGGATTGTAAAAGGTGGGTTATGATTGGTTGCTTTGTGGATCAATCACGAGGTGCCAGATATGCAAATCTGAGGGATTCTAAGCTCACCGATTTGCTATGGGAAGTGGCCAATCAGAGTATGGTTTTGAAGGTGAGGTTTTTGAAGGGGAGCCAATTGTGGCCTTTGTCATTTTGTAATTGTTTGCTCTCTGAGCCTAAGATGGCAATAGTAAGAGACTCATGAAAATGGCCTCAGCAGACTCACTGGTGCGCAGCCTCCCACACAAACAGGGGCCAGCCAGTGGCATGGTGGTTAAGGTGCTGGACTCCCACATGACTGACCATGGTTTGTGTCCCATACTTGGCAGCTTGCTTTCTCTCTCTCTCTCTCTCTTGAAATTGAAGAATAGTAATAAATATATGAAATTAAATAAATAATTATTTTAAAAATAATCAAGTATAACTTCTAGAGATGAAGACAGTAATACAGGAAACCAAAACCTCCTTCAAAAGTATTAATAGCAGATTAGACCATGCAGAAGATCAAATCTCTGATCTAGAAAACAAAACCACCAAAAGAATTTTTAAAAAAATTAGCATATACAGGAAATACTAAAAACCATTCAACATCCAAATATCTCAATAATAGGAATTCTAGAAGGTGAAGAATCTGATAAGAGCATAGAAGACCTATTCCAGAAATACTTGTGGAAAACATTCCAAGCCTAGAGAAATATTCAGACATCCACACACACAAAGAACTCTAAATAGAATCAACATAAGAAGATCTTCTCCATGGCATATTGTAGCCAGATTGGCCAAAATGAAGAGAAAGACAACATTCTAACAATGGCAGAAGAGAAATATCAACATTTCTCTTTATGAATGTTATCCTATTAGGCTAACATCAGACCTTTCAATTAGAACAATGCAAGAAAGGGAAGAATGGTAAGACATAGTCAAAACACTGAAGGAAAAATAATTTCAACTAAGAATACTATACCCAGCAAGGTTATCCTTTAAATGGGAAGAAAAATGTAAAATAATTCTCGGATAAAGAAAAATTGAATTTACCAACACTAGACCAGATCTTCAAGAAGCACAGAAGGGAGTACTGCATTAGGATAACTAAACAGAGATCAACAGAGCTAAGACCAAAAGTACAAAAACAACAACAACAAAAAAACGGTTAACAAGATGGCAGGGATAAGTCAACACATATCAGTTATCATGATGAATGTTAACAAATTAAATTTTACAATTAAAAGACACTGACTATGGCCAGTAGGTGTTGGAATGGTTAAGGTGCTAGAATATCACATGGTCAATTGTGGTTTGAGTCCCAAACCCAGTGGCTAGAAATTTAAATTGAGCATGTATGCACTCATGTCCAAAATCCCAGAAGGAAAATGGAGAAGGTATTGCTGCATAGCCATCCCCTTCGGGAGGTGATTTATTACTTACTCTCATTGTCTCTCTCTATATCTTTCTGGTGAGCACATCCATCCTATGGCTTGAAAATCACAACAAATAAATAGATAAATAAACAAATGTTTAAAAAAATAAGATGCAGACTATTAAATGAATAAAAGAAATAAAAGCCCTTTATCTGCTACTTATAAAGAGCACATCATATTTATGAAGACGTACATAGGCTGAAATATCGAAGATATTTCACACAAACAGAAAACAAAAAGAGGTTGCAAGTCACAATATTGATATCAGACAAAACAGACTTCGAAAAAAAAACTGTAAGAAGAGACAAAGAAGGACTCCTTCACCTATAGGACATAACACTTATGTCTGTGCACCCAACACTGGGGCACCAAGGTATGTGAAAGGCTGCTAGATCTAAAGGGAGAGAATTAAACACATCAATCAACACTCCACTGTCTCTTTTGGACAAGTTATCTAGACAAAAATAAGTGAAGAGACACAGGAATTATATGACATCATAAATCAAGTGGATTTGACAGACATCTATAGAACATTTCACCCAACAACTAAAAAATACACATTCTTCTCACTCCCACATGGAACATTTTCAAAGATTAACCACACAATAGGACATTAAACAAGTCTTTACAAATTCAAAGATACAGAAACTAAATCCAGCATCTTTTCTGACCACAATGGAAAGAAATTTGAAATCAACTACAAAAAGAAACCTTGAAAATACACAAACACATGGAAACTTAACCTACCTCTGAATGATATCATGACCACTGATAAAATTAAGACTGAAATTACAAGATTCATTTAAACCAATGATAACGAACACACAAGTTTTCATAACTATGGGACACAGCAAGAAAAGTCTTATAAGAGAGGATTTCATAGCAATTAGTGTTCATAGGAAAAAGAAAAAAAAAGAAATGTGGAAAGTAGACAACCTAATGACACATCTCAGAGCACTGGAAAAAGACGCACACAAACACACACGCATACACAGTACCAGAAGAAAAGAAATAACAAAGATTAGAATTGAAATAAATGAAAGAGAGAGTAAAAGAACTATACAGAAAATAAATGAAACCAAAGGTTTGTTCTTCGAAAAGATAAACAAAATTGACACACTGTTAGGCTAGACTAGTCAAGAAGAACAGAGAAAGGAACAAGATAAATAAAATCAGTAATGAAACAGGCAATATTCCAACACACATAACACAAATACAAAAAGATCATGAGATAGTACTATACACCTACAAACAAGTAAACCAAGATGAGATGGACTAATTTCTGGATATGTATTACTTATCAAGGTTGAATCAGAAATATTGAGAAAGCCTGAATAGACCAATAACAAACAATGAGACTGAATCAGTAATAGTCTCCCAACAAAGTACAGGATCTGATGGTCTCACTTTCATGTTCTACAAAATTTTTAAAGAAGACCTAACCCCAATACTTTTCAAATTATTCTTAAAGATCCAAAAAGAAAGAACCCTCTCAAATTGATTCTATGCAGCCTTCTTTATCCTGATCCCAAAAATAGATAAAGACATAACAAAACCAAAAATAAACTACAGACCAATATCCCTGATGTAACACATGCAAATATTCTCAGCAAAATACTAGCAAATTATATCAAACAATGCATTGAAAACAGTGTATGGGACCAGCAGTTAGCACAATGGCTATGTCGCTGGACTCTCATGTAGTCGACTGCGGTTCAAGTCCCGGACCTGGTGGCTTAAACTCATGCTGGGCGCATGTGCATGTGTGTCCAAGGTCCTGAGAGGAGAATGGAGGAGAAAGGATTGGAGCATGGCCATCCCCCCTGGGGAGGTAAGTTCTCACTTTCTGTCTTTCTGTTTCTCTTTCTTGCAAGTGCATGTGCCCTATAGCAAAAACCTCTCAAAAAAAAAAAAAAAAAGAAAGAAAAAAGAAAAAGAAACCTAGGAATAAAGAAGTGTAAGACCCCTACAAATAAAACTATGAAAAACTTTAAAAAGAAATAGAAAATGATTGACAAAATTGGAAAGACATTCCGTTTCTGCTTTGGAAAAATTAATATAATCAAAATATTAATCCAACTCAAATTAATCTACAAATTCAATGCAATTTCAATAAGACTACCAGAGTTATTCTCCTCAGAAATAGAAAAAAAATAAAATGAAACTTGTCATCAAAGGCCCTGTATCATCAAAGCAATACTGTGCAATACTGACCTCAAAATGTATTATAAAACTTTGATCATGAAAACAGCATGATACTGGTACAAAAACATGTTAGCAGACCAATGGAACAGAACATAGAACACAGAAATAAACCCCAAAACATACAGTCAACTGATATTTGACAAAGGGTACAAGACAATCCAGTGGGGAAAAGAAAATCTCTTCAGCAAATGGTGCTGAAAAAACTTGATATTCACCTGCAGAAAAATGAACTGGACTCCTGTATCTCCCCACTTAAAAAAATCAACTCAATATGGATCAAAGATCTAAATGTAAAATCTAAAACTATAATTACTGATGGAAAGCACAGCAGAAACTCTTAGAGACATCGGAATAGGCAAAGACTTCTTAAGCAAGACCCCCAAAGCACAGGTGATAATCCAAAATATAGACAAGCGGAACATTATCAAGCTAAAAAGCTTCTGCACAGCAAAAGAAACAATATTTAGAGTGAGGACACAACTCTTTGAAAGAGAATATAATTGTTAACTTATGTTTCAGATAACAGAACTGCTAACCAGAATATACAGGGAACTCAATCAGTTTACCCTCAAAAACAAACAAACAAAAACCAATTAATTAAAAAGTGGGCAAACAAGCTAAATAGACAAGCCTCCAATGAAGATAAACACATGTCCACAAGGCATATGAAAAAATGTTCAATGTCTCTTATCATAAGGGAACTGCAAATGAAACCCCAATGAGATGCCACTAATCCAAGTTAGAATGGCTAAGATTTAAAAAAATAAGGAATGATTAATGCTGGGGAGGTTGTGGTGAAAAATGAACCCTACCACACTGTTGGTGGGAATGTAAATTAGTACAGTCACTGTGGAGAACAATATGGAGGTTCCTCAAATACCTATTTGTAAATAGGGGGCCTGCAGGTGGCATAGTTGTTAAGGCTCTGTGTTTTCACATGGTTTACCATGGTTTCAGTCCCAGATCCAGGGGCTGGAGAATTACACTGGGCATATGTATGTATGCCCAAAACCTGAGAGGAGAATGAAGGAAATGGGATTGTGGAATTACCATCCTCCCTAGGGAGTAATTTCTCACTTTCCCTTGCTCTGTCATTTTCTAGTGAGTGGACACCTTATGACAAAAACCTATAAAAAATTAAAAAAAGTATTCCAATAATAGAACTACCATAAGACCCAGTAATTTCATTCCTGGACATCTACCCAAAGGATAAGAAAACGCAATGTCAGAGTAATACTTACACATCCATGTTTATTGTAGTAGTTTTCACAATTGCTAAGACATGGAATCAACTTAAATGTCCAAGAACAGGTGAATGGATTGAAAAAATGTGGCACATAAACATGAGAAGTACTATTCAGCCATAAAAGCAATGAAACCCTGACATTTGACATAAAGTGGATCCATATGGAAGACTTAATGTCAAGTGAAGCAAGACAGACTATGAAAGACAGGCATTGCATGTCCCCATTTAATACATGCCCAATGTCTGTGCTCCATGGCAGAATCTGAAAGATTGGAAGGTATAATAACAGGTAGAACAACTGAAGGTACTAGAGAACATAGGAGGGAGTGGGTAATAGAGGCAGGATGAAGGAAATCAGGGGCAAAAAACATTTAGCAGAAACAAAAACAAAATGGTATTTGTTGATGATAATGTATATGGTAATATCTATGACATGCCTAATGTGCACTGTATTCATGCTGGGAAAAACATTTTGTACACTGTAAAGATGTACAGTGATTAAATGTAATTTTTATAATATATAAAAAGATTTAAATAAAAAAATAATTTAATGTTTTTCCTATAACGATCTATGTATTTTTGTTAAATTAATTCTAGATACTACCTAACTTCCATGGCTACTGTAAATTTTATCTTCATTATTGTATTATCATGTGGCAACTTTGATGAACTGTTTTTGGAATAGTTTGTTGGTTGATTCTTTTTGTCTTTGCATATAAGGAATCATGGATTATAATAATAATAATAATAGTAAAAGAAATCATCATTTTTTTAGAGCTTTTTTTTTGCCTCAGGGCATTTATAATCTCCAGAGAGAAAGAGAGAAAAAAAAAACCAGACATCAAGAGGGAAAGTGAGAAATTACAAGCCAGAGGGATGGCCACCTTGCAATCTCTTCTCTTCCATACTCCTCCTGGGATCTTGGGCACACATGCACACATGCCCAGCGTGACTCTCAGGTCACTGGATCTGACACTCAGACGACAGAGAGTCCAATGATGTAAACTCTATGCCATCTACTGGCCCCAAGATTTGGGTTCTTTTTTTTAAAATTTATTTTATTTAACATTTATTTATTTATTGTTAATTTGACCAGAGAGGAACAAAGCATTCAAGAGAGAGAGAGAGAGAAAGTAAGTGGCCAGGTCTGAGACTTGAACCACAGTCGGCCATGTGGGAGTCCAGCACCCTTAACCACCACACCACCTGCCGGCCCCAAGATTTGGGTTCTTTACTGCATGCATGTTATACTTCAATTTTAAAATAAAATAATAGGCAATTTTAAACTTGGAGAAAATATTTGTGGTGCACATCTCTGACAAAGGATTTTCATCAGAATATACAAAGAACTTCTACAAACCAATATTAAATAGTCAAGCAACTCAATTTAAAATGATTTGAACAGATATCTCACAAAAGACAATTCTCATCAATAAACTCAAGAAAAGTTCTGAATAACATTAGTCATCAGAAAATACAAGTTAAAGCTATAGAGATATACTATGTTATATCTACTATGATGGCTAAAAGAAAACACATTGTATATGGTAAATATGTAAGACTTTATCTGTTAAATAAAAATAAATAAGGACCAACAGGTGGTGCAGTGGTTAAGGTGCTGGTCTCCCACATGGCCAACTACAGTTCAAGTCTCAGACTCGGTAGCTTGAAACTCACTCTGGGTGCATGTGCATGTGTACCCAAAATACTGAGAGGAGAATGGAGGAGATGGGATTGCAGCATGACCATCTCCCTGGAGAGGTAATTTCTCAGTTTCTGTCTTTCTGTCTCTCTGATGAGCACATGTGCCCTACAGCAAAAAATCTCAAATAAATAAATAAAATACAAAAAAACACACACAAGTATTTTTAAAAAGACAAGACAATACTAAATGTCAAGAAGAGTATGGAGAAACTGAGACTCATAAATTGTTTGTGGGGGTGTAAAATGGTGCATCTTTGGAAAATTCTTTGGCAGTTTCTTATATGTTTAAACATATTTACTTCCTATATCCAGCGATCCCACTACATATATACTTAAGAAAAATAAAAACATACATCTATGAAGGAATTTTACAAGACTGTTTTGAGCAGTTGCATTCATAACACCTCAGACTAGAAGCAATCCAAGTGTACACTGAGAGAAGGATGGATAAAAAATTATGGTATATCCATACAAAGGAATACTACTTAATAATTAAAAGGATAACCAGTGACACAAATGAGTCTTAAAATCACATTGAGTAAAGCCTGATACAAAAGAATCCATATTCTATTATAGAATCATAGAGTATATAAGAATGTCAGTAGCCTCCAGAAGCTAAAAAAGGCAAGGAAATTGACTCTCTCCTGGAACCTCCAAAAGGGAGTTCAATCATGCTAATATTTTGATTTTGCCCAGTGAGACCTGCATCTAACTTCTGACCCAGAAAAACATAAGATAATAAGTTTGTGAGTTTGTAAAATCACTACATTTGTGGCAATTTCTTGCATCTGCAATAAAAAAATAATAGAGTGACTAGAATAAATATCTACATGTTTATATCCATAGTTTTACACACATTGAATTCACCTTGCCTTTTCTTGTGTATATAGTGTCAAGTTTCAAGCAATATATTTAACAAATATTATTATTAAAAACAATGCTGACCAAAGATTTTACGGCAGTCAAATACATATCTATTTCATAATGACAGTGATATTTTCCTCCATAGAAGTAATTGGCTATGGTGTAAACTTATTTCAGATTAATAAACAAGATTATCCAACAAGGGTTTATAATTTACTTAAAAGCCTATTAACTACTGAAATAATTCATGAATTGTTTGTGTTATCATAATAGATTTATTATAAAATAAGTTATCATCAATATTTTTATATGATTATGAAATATATTTGTTATTATCAATACTTTTTCCCCAAGGTTTATTGTAATGTCACAATTATATTATTAAAGAAGGTAAAGAAAGTGTCTTCTGGACTTCAGTATTAAAAAAAACAAACAAACAAACAAAAAACACTACATGGGTTATATTATCCTTGCATATAAGATCTTCTTTCTCTTCTCTGTAAGTGCTTAATCCTTCAAATCTTTTGTAATTCAAAGGCTAGAGAAATATATGAAAGGGACTGTCTACAAACTGTATATCTTAAGTTCTTAAATCTTAAGAATTGGAAGGCATCATTAAGATTATGTATTTCATTATTAGATGAAGATACTGGGATTTGAGTCCTTTCTAAAACTTTGAGTAGACATAATAAACATTTCTTCAGGATCTCTTGTTCCTGAGCTAGCTTTAAATATATATGTATGTATATATATATATATAATTTTTCTATTTCCTTTTAATTCATATAGTCAATCACATTATTTAGCTTACAAAGTGAATATTCCAACTTGTGAACATTTCTCCCTCGTCTAGTTGATAAAACTATAAAATTATCTTCAGCAGATAATACCACACTTCTTTCCCACACTTCTTTTCCTTTAAATGTCATTCTTCAGACTCTACTCTTTCACACACATTATATCAGGTATTCACATCCATTTACTGTGTTTCTATATCCTTTAGTCAATCAGTTTCAGTCATAGAGTGTGGACACTTGGTATATATTAAGTAGGGATATACAATGTCTCTCCCTCATAGTCCGGCTTGCTTCACTCAGCAGTAAATCTTCAAGATTCTTCAACTTTCTGTCAAAAGCCATAGTCTTATTGTTTTTTATGGCTGAATAGTATTCCATAGAGTATATGTGCCACAGTTTTTCTATATATTCATCTGTTCGTGGCCATTTGGGTTGGTTCCATGTCTTAGCAATTGTGAATAGTGCCACAATAAACATTGATGTACAAGCACTTTTCTGATTGAGTGTTCTTCTTTTATTTGGGGAGATACCAAGGAGTGGGATTGCTGGATCCTATGGTAGTTCTATTTGTAGATTTTTGAGGAATCTCCAAATTGTTCTCCATAGTGGCTGGACCAATTTATATTTCCACCAGCAGTGTAAGAGAGTTCCCCTTTCACCACACCCCTGCCAGCACTTATCATTTTTTGTTTTTTTAATCTTTGTCATTCTGACTGGGGTTAGGTGGTATCTCATTGTTGTTTTGATCTGCATTTCCCTTACAATGAGGGATGTTGAGCATTTTTTTCATATGCCTTTTGGCTATTCCTATGTCATCCTTAGAGAGTTGTTTTCTCAACTCATTCTCCCATCTTTTAATAGGGTTGATCATCTTTTTTCAGAATAGCTGCTTGAGTTCCTTGTGTATTCTGGTTATCAGTCCCTTATCTGATGCATAGTTTACAAGAATATTTTCCCATTGTGAGAGCTGTCTATTCACATCAATTACTGTGTCTTTTGCCATGCAGAAACTTCTTAGTCTGATGTAATCCCACTTCTCTATTTTGGGGATTATTGGCTGTGCTTTGGGATTCTTATTTAAGAGATCTTTGCCTACTCCAATGTCTCCCAGAGTTTCCCCAGAATTTTCCAGGAGCAGTTTTATAGGTTGAGGTCTTAGGTTTAGATCTTTGATCAACTTTGAGTTGATTTTTTGTTAAAGGTGAGAGGTAGGGGTCCAGATTCATATTTCTACAGGTGGATATCCAGTTTTTCCAGGCCCATTTGCTAAAGAGGTTTTCCTTTTCCCACTGGATTGACTGGTACCCCTTGTTAAAAATCAGTTGACTATGTGTTTGGAAATTTATTTCTGGGGACTCGCACTGCGCGTTTGCAATTTCACTAGAGGCCTAGAGATGGAACTGGAGCTTTCCTGCAGAGCAAGGGCCAGTCTATGGGACAAGAGAGGGAAGGGTATTAACAAAACAAAAAGGAAGAGCAAAGAAAAAATAATAAAATCCCGCCTACCTGTCTCGGGAATTGAGTCTTGGTCTTGGAGCCTGGAAGTGGGGCGGGGTGCAGTGGTGCCCCTGCCTCAATGTCCTTTGTTGGCCAGGGCCCTAGAGATGGAACAAGATCTCTCCTGCATAGCAAAGGCCAGTCTGTGGGACAAGGGAGGAGAACTTTCTTTTTAAATTGTTATTATTATCTATTGATCATAATGTGTTCTGTATTCTCAACTGAACTGGTTTGAAGTGTATTCATGTTGGATAAATTCAATTTACAATCTAAGTGAGGTATAGTGATTAAATGTATAAAATAAATTAAAATAAAAAGATTTTTTTAATTGACAGATAAAATTCTTTTTGCTTACCATTTACGATATGTCTTGAGTATAGACACATTGTGGATTGACCAAATATAACTAATTACCGTATGCATTAAGTTATAATTTTTGTGATGAGAACACTTACTAGCCATTCTAAGTATTTTATAAGAATATAATATATTGGGGGACCAGCAGTTAGCATAATGGCTATGTCACTGGACTCCCACGTAGTCGACTGCAGTTCGAGTCCCGGACCTGGTGGCCTAAACTCACGCCGGGCGCATGTGCGTGCGTGCCCAAAGTCCTGAGAGGAGAATGGAGGAGAAGGGATTGCAGCGTGGCCATCCCCCCTGGGGGGTGATTTCTCGCTTTCTGTCTCTCTGTCTCTCTCTGTCTGTCTGGCGAGCGCACGCGCCCTATAGCAAAAAAAAAAAATGCAATATATTGTCATTAACTATGTATAGTCACCGTGTTGTACAATAGATCTCTTGAAATTATTCTTCCTATCTAACTTAAATTTTTTATCCTTTGACCAATATCCAAGGTTCCAAATGGTTCTGGGCTCTAATGGTCTTATGAAGCTTTGGAGGCCTATGAACTATTCTTTATTCTAGCATCCTGGACTGGGAAGACACTGGCATGAGTAACCATCATGTTTTAGAAGGTGTTCTTTTTTTTTTTTTTTTTTTTGGAGAGGTTTTTCGCTATAGGGCGCGTGCGCTCGCCAGACAGACAGAGACATAGAGACAGAAAGCGAGAAATCACCCCCCAGGGGAGATGGTCACGCCGCAATCCCTTCTCCTCCATTCTCCTCTTGGGATCTTGGGCACGCACGCACACGTGCCCGGCGTGAGTTTTAAGCCACTGGGTCCAGGACGCGAACCGTGGTTGACTACATGGGAGTCCAGCGACATAGCCATTACGCTAACTGCTGGTTCCCTAGAAGGTGTTCTTTAGCCCATGCTCTTTGGTGGTGTGGATTTATAAACTCCAGCATTGACACCCTGTGAGTGGATGGGAACTAATATTTCTTTTTCTTCACTATGTCATTGTAGCAAGTGATAATAAGAATCTATACTGGCCAGGAAAATTTAGACTTCTCTATCTCTAGCCCCAGAAATAGGACTAATCGTGAAAAGTGAAGCTTTTTAGATTCTTTGATGAATCACATGGCAGCACGCAAATAATCTACCCATGAGAGCTCATATTCTCAGAATAAATCAAGATTACATGTCTTCAAACCCTCTCCCGCCCCAAGAATAGCATACAAGAAGCCAGCTCAAAAAAAGGTAGATTTAGGATTTTACTTTCTTTCAATTTTATCTAACTGCTGGCTTCAAAAGACAGGGTACTATTTTAAGTAGCTAGAGGATGGCAGGGACATATGTTCATTCCATAGCTCACAGAGGCTTGAAACTACATCCTATATATGTTGACTTAAATCCATACCAACATGTAGAAAAGGGTTCAATCTTTGACAGTTAGCTTTGGAAATGCTGTCTCCTTAGGAAGTATCATTATAATGCATATTCAGATATGGGTATAAGTTTGGACAGATCAGGAGATGACTTTCTCATGTTTTATAGTATAACTGTTAAGTAAGATATTTCTCAAAATAACCTCCAGAGTAAATATGTGAAAGTGTAGGTATTTCTAGTGAATTCATCCTTTTATTGATTTGAAAGTGAAAATATTAATAGTACTATGGCATGCCTGAGAAAGTTTATGTGTTTGATTACTTTGAAAGCTTGGGTTATTCAAGAATACTTCACTTTATGCTATATATGATTTGTGTAAAAATGCATCAATTATGTCTTCAGTTTGAACACATTTTTGGCATGAAAAAGAAAACCCACAAGATTACAGTGCAACCTGGATTGAGTAATCCTTTTTCCTCCATTTCGCCATCCCATCAGGATTTTAGGCATACATGCATGGCATATTTTTCAAGATACTAGGGCCGCAATTTGAACAGCAGTGGGCTAAGTGGAATCCAGCTCCTTATGCACAGTGCTTAACCACTGTGCATTTGAGACTGGCCTCTCTAAGTCTCTAAGCCTCTCTGAGGCTTATGTGCATATATGCATGTGCATATTCAGTGTTTTCCAGGCTAACCTGGCTGGGGATTTGAACTATGGTCACCATATAGGTTCCAGCTTCTCTTGAACAAAGCATTACCTTTGTGCCACAAAGCCAGCATGTAAGATTTTTAAGTACTTGAATAATTTCAGAAATATGAGGAATTTTTAGGATATTATTATACAAAAAGTTGATTTCATAGTGATTATATGTTGACAAAATATAAAAGCATTTACATCAGTTATTATACAGTATGTAGGCAACTAAATTTTTCATTTGACTAAATTTATTATTCCAAATTAATGACATTCGATAACAATTTATTAATTATATATGGAATGTCTTCTGTATCTCTTTCTGACAATTCAAAGTAAGTTAGAATTTCTTTTTGTTTCCAGGGTCTTGTCATCTTTTTAAGTAAAAATTCTCAATAAAGTCGTTTTTTCTTACAAGTATCACTCTTCTAAAATAATTATGCTTTAGGCCACTGTTAATCAGTATATGAAGATAAAAAAGGCAAAAAACAACAAGCTGATGTAATAAATAAAAAGTATTTATTAGAAGATGAAGTTTTTAGAGGAAATAGAAAATCTGAACAGGAACAGCAAAAAATGAGTTTCAATCTATAGGGAAATGCAGATAAAACCACACTGAGATATCACTTAACTCTAGTCAGAATGTCAAAAATTAAAAAGATAAAGAATGGTTGGGACCAGGAGTTAGTCTAATGGTTACATCACTGTACTCCCACATAGTCAACTGTCATTCAAGTCCTGAATCCAGTAGCTTAAAAGTCATGTTAGGTGCATGTGCATGTGTGCCCAAAATCCTGAGAGGAGAATGAAGGAGAAGGGATTGGAAAGTGGCAATCCTCCCAGGGGGTGATTTCTTGCTTTCTGTCTCTCTGTCTCTGTCTCTCTCTGTCTTTCTCTGTCACTTCAGTGAGCACACATGGCATATAGCAAAACACTCTCTAAAATAAATAAGCAAATAAATGAGAATGGTAAGTGCTGACAAGGCTGTGGTGAGAAGAGAGCCTTATACACTGTTGGTGGGAATGTAAATTAATACAAACACTATGGAGAATAATATGAAGGTTCCTCAGAAACCTACAAATAAAACTACTATATGACTCAGTAATTCCACTTTCTTTAAAAAGTTAATTAATTAGTTAATTAGTTTTAAATTTGACCAGAGAGCAACAGAGAGTGATAGAGGGAGGGAGAGAAAGCAAGCAGCCAGGTCTGGAACTCAAACCATGTGGGAGTCCAACATCTTAACCACCACACCACCTGCCAACCCCAGTAATTCCACTTTTAGGTACTACCCAGAAAATAGGAAAAACATAAATTGGGAAAACGTTTGTACATTCATGTTTATTAAAGCATTATTGACAATTGCTAAGACATATAATCAACCCAAATGTCCAAGAACAGAATAATAGTTTGAAGAAATGTGACCTGTATACATACGGAATACTACTTAGCCATAAAAACAATAAGACTCTGACATTTGCTACAAAGTGGACAAATACGAATGACTTAATATAACCAAAACAAGCCGGACTATGAAAGACAGCATTGTATGTCACCCTTAATATATACTGAATGTCTGTGCTCTGTAGCAGAAACTGAAAGGTTGTAAGGTATAATAGCAGGAAGGGCAACTGTAGATATTAGAGACAATATAGGAGGGGGTGGCATGGGTATAGAGGGTGCACAATAGGGAGTGGAGGAGAGGGGATCAGGAAAAAAAACATATATTAGACACAAAAATGAAAAGTTATCTGTTGGTGACAATATATATGGTATTATCTTTGACTTGACTAATATGCACTGTATTCATGGTGAGAAAAACCATGTTGTGCACTATAAAGATGTGATTAAATGTAAATTAAATGATTAAATGTAAATTTGAAAAATTAGAATGGCAAAAATTAGCAATATTCCCAAAGTAGTCTATAGATTCAACACAAGCCCTATCACATCCCAGCTTTTGTTTTTCATAAGTTGACAAGGCGATCCTAAAATTCACATGAAAACAAAAAGAAATTGTGATAGTCAAATCAATCTTTCAAAAGAACAAAGTTGCAAGAGTCATGTTTCTTAATTTTAAAGGTTATGACAAAGCTACAGTAATACAAAAAATTTGTAGTCATTCATTAGTAAAACTAACTAACTCTCTAACTCTGCTCCTCTCTGGTTAAATTAAAATCAATCAATCAATCAATCAATCAATAAAATAAAATAAAAAATAATTCTTTTAAAAATAAAATAATAGATGAATAAATTAAACTTCCAAAATTAAAAACCTTGGTTCTGCAAATGGTATCATCAAGAAAGTGAAAAGACAACTCCCAGAATGGGAGAAAATATTCTTGAGTCCTATACTAATAAGAAACTTGTTTACAAAATTGTAAAATCCACTAAGTAATAAAAAGAAAAGTGACTCAATTGAAAAGTTAACAAAAGATCTTAACAAACATTTCTCTAAAATTATACCAATGAAAAATAGACACATGAAAAGATTCTCATCTCTCTTAGTCATAAGGGGAATGCAAATTAAAATAACAGTAATGGGTTGGCCCCTTAGTCTAGTGGTTAAGGGACCTAGATCCCACATGGCAGGATGGAAAGACAGGTTGGGGAAATAGAAAAAAAAATTGAGGCATGGCCACACTCTATTGCAGGGTGCTTTATTCTTTCTGTCTTTCTGTTTCTCTCTGGTGAGCACATGTGTCTTCTGCTAAGTAAAAAAAGGAAAAGAAAATAAAAACATTTCACATGCACTAGGTTGGCTGTCATAAAAATGAGAGACAATAACAAAAGTTGGTTAGAATGTGGAAAAATTGTATTGCTGGTAGAAATCAAAAATAATAAAGCCATTTTGGAAAACAATCTGTCAGTTTCTTCAAATAACAGTTACCAAATGACCCGACCAGTCTACTCCTAGTTATATATCCAAGAAAAAGGAAAAATACACCCACACATTTAAATAAGAATGTGCATGCAGGATTATTTATAACAGCCAAAAAAAGAAACTGGTTAGTGGATAAATAAAAAGAGTATCTCCATGCAATGAAATCTTATTTGACTATAAAAAGGGATGAAATATTGATGTATGCTATAACATGAATAAAAACATTCCACTAAATGAAAGAAGCCAGTCTCAGAAAGCACATATTATGATTCAATGTATATGAAATGTCCACAAAAGTTTGTAGACACAGAAAGGAAATTGATATTTTCCCTAAGGCTTCAGGTGGGGAGCAGCAAAGAAATTGTTTGTAATGAGAAGAAGAAAATGGTGATTGCAATGATGGTTGCACAACTTTGTGAAAAAAGTAAAAACAACTGAATTTTTATACATTAAATAACTAAGTTGTAATAAAAAAAAAGAAATGACTTAGGAGATTGAATCAGTAATATAAGTCTCCCATCAAAGAAAAGCCTAGAATATGGCTTTGCCATTGAATTCTAGCCAACAATTAAAAAAAGAAATAATATCAATTATTCCCAAGCTCTTCCAAAAAAATTGAAGAGGAGGGAATATTTCCAAAGTCATTTTACAAGGCTAGCATTACACTGATTCCGATGCCAGACTAGAACACTACGAGAAAAGAAAATTACATGTCAATATCCCTAATGACTGGAGATGCAAAAATGCACAACAATATATTAGCAAACTGAATTCAATAGTATATTAAAGAATTATAAAACATGCCCTGCTAGTAGAATTTATCCCTGTGATTCAAGGATGTTTTAACATATGCAAATCAATAACTAAGATATACCAATTAACAAGATGAAGGACAAAAAATATGATTATGTGAATAGATGCAGAAAATAGCCTTGACAAAATTCAGCATCCTTTCATGGTAAAAACTCTTAACAAATTTACCATAGAAGAAATGTACCTTAGCGTAATAAAAACCACATATGCCAAGCCCACCATACTCAACAGTGAAAAATTCTTACAATGTTATTGGAAAGATAAAAACAAAGATAAAAAACTCAAATAAATATGGCCAAAAGGTTTGAATATACATTGTTCCAGAGTATAAATACAAATGATCAACCAACACATGAAAAGGAGCTCAGCATCACTAATCATCAGGGAAATGCAAATTAATACCATGATAGATTATGACCCCTCACTGTAAGGGAGATGCAGATCAAAACCACAATGAGATACCATCTAACTGCAGTCAGAATGACTAAGATTTAAAAAAAAAAAATGATAAGTGCTGGCAAGAGTGTGGTGAAAGGGGAACTCTCCTACACTGCTGGTGGTAATGTAAATTGGTCCAGCCACTGTGGAGAACAATTTGGAGACTCCTCAAAGACCTACAAATAGAACTACCATATGACCAGCAATCCCACTTCTAGGTATCTACCCAAAGGACAGAAGAATTCTTAATCGGAAAAGTGCTTGCACATGGATGTTTATTGCGGCATTATTCACAATTGCTAAGACATGGAACCAACCCAAATGCCCACAAACAGATGAATGGATTGAAAAAGTGTGGCACAATGGATTGAAAAAGTGTGGCACATATACTCTATAGAATACTACTTGACCATATAAAACAAGATTCTGGCTTTTGACAGAAAGTGGATGAATACGGAAGATTTACTGCTGAGGGAAGAAAGCCAAGTGATGAAGGAGAAGCATTATATGTCCCCAATTAATATATACTGAGTGTCCACACTTATGGCTGAAACTGAATGACTAAAGGTTATAGAAACTAAGTAAATGGTTGTGAATACCAGATACAGTGTGGAAAGAGGGCGAGTAAAGGAGTAGATTCTGAGGAAGGACATTAAGGAGATAAATAGAGATACAAGGCACTTATGGGTCAAAGAAATGGATTATTATCTATTGAAGATAACTTTCTAGTATGGTGAACTGGACTGGTGAGAAATGTACACGTGCTGGAATATTTTTAAGCTAAGTAACATGGTTGAATGCATAAAAGAAATAGAAATAAAAGAGAAATAAAAATTTGAATTAAAGAAATTGAAATCTTATGGGGCTTTGTGAAAACAACAAACCAAATTGAGATGAACCTAATTTTATTTTGCAAATAAGTTAGTTTATATCTTTCTTCCGTGAAAGGGGGAATAGAGAGGGAAAAAATTTGTTTCAGAAGAAAAATATACTGCACTTGTCACTAGATTCTAGCTTTGTATGTACTTTAAGATCTTTTGTGGATCAATAAAATGAGGGGAAAAAAGTTTAGTATGGAAGAGAGAGAGGAGAAAGGGGAAGGAAAAAATGTGTAAAAGCAGGTTTAATTGACAAAAATGAGAAGCTATTTGCTGATGTTATGTATATAGTAATATCCTTGTCTTGACTGACATGCATAGTATTTGTGTTGGAAAAAGAAATGTATACTGTAAAGACATGTGATCAAATGTAAATTAAAATAAATAAATAAAATAAAATAAATGATAAATAATAAATATTGGTGAAGATGTGAAGAAAAAGAAACCTTTACACATTGTTGATAGGAGTATAAATTGGTACAGTAATTATGGAAAGCATGAAGTGTCCTGAAAAAATAAAAAAATAGTGTGCTCGCTTCGGCAGCACATATACTAAAAAATTAAAAAATGGTTACCGTATGATCCAGTAATACCACTTCTGGACATATATTGAAAAGAAATAAAATCATTATCTCAAAGAGATAAATGTATGTCTATGTTCACTATAACATTATTTCCAATGGCTAAGATATGGAAACAACCTGTGTCTGTTAATGAATGAATGGATAAAGAAATTGTTATACAGGCCCAGCCACAGTGGCTTACACTACCAAGATGCTGTTCTCCACAGACTGTGACCACAAGGAAGGCCTGGGTTCAATTTCTGGTCCAACCTAAAGGCCGAACACTATGGTTTATACCTATAATCAGAGGAGGCTGAGACAAGAAAATCATGAGCTCAAGGCCAGTGTGGGCAACATACGTAGACCTACCTGAAAATGAGGTCTGTATAGCCCCAGTTCAGAAGCTGAGGCAAGAGGATTGGAACCTGGTAGACTCTGAGGAAAAAATAATTATGGCATGTATACACAATGGAGTATTATTCAACCTTAAGGAAAGGAGGAAATCCTGCTCATTTTGGCAATGTGGATGAAACTGGAGGACATTATACTAAATAAAATAGGTTGTATGCAGAAAGACAAATACTGCATGATCTCACTTACAGGTGGAATCCAAAAACAACAACAACAATAGCAAAAAACCCAAAAGCTCACAGTAACAGAAAGTAGAAGGTTGATTACCAGGGGTTGGAATGTTGACGAAATGAGATATTGATCAAAGGGAACAAACTTTTGAGACCTAATGTACAGTGTAATAGTGATTATAGTTAATAATACTGAATTACATACTTGAATTTTGTGGAGAGTAAAATCTTAAGTGTTCTCACCAATTACACCAAGAACAATAACTACATGAATTCATGGATATGTTAATTAGCTCAATCATTGTTATTAAAGCATCAAGTTGTATACTATATATATAATTTCTATTTGACAATTATACCTTCATAAAACTGAGGAAAAAACAAACTACAAAATTTAAAAATTGGGAGAAAAGAAAGTAAAAAGAGAGGATGGTGGATGATAGCTTGAAAGAATTCCTGGGTCTAGGAAATGCATTTTGGGATAGGGAGAAACCTGAAAATGTTTGCAAATAGAAGAAAAACTGAGATTGAAGACTACACTTAAGAATCAATAACTAATTGGAATCAGCAGTGGGCATAATGGCTATGTCACCATGTAGTCAACCATGACCTGGTGGCTTAAATTCACACCGGGTATCTGTGCGTGTGTGCCCAAGATCCCAAGAGAAGAATGGAGGAGAAGAGATTGTGGCATGGCCATCCCCTCCTGGGGGGTGATTTTTCACTTTCTGTCTCTCTATGTGCCCTATAGCAAAAACCTCTCAAAAAAAAAAAAAAAAAAAAAAAAAAGAATCAGTAACTAATTGCTGGAACAAGAGGTTGCAGTAAGAGGTGGAGTCAGTGCACAAATACAGAGGAAACAGAAAGAGGGGATGTAGAATTTTTTTTATATGGAGAGAAACAAATTCAGAGAGATTTTATATTGAATAGCCTTTTTTTCATAAATAGAGAGGAGAAATGATTAAGGCTAGGATAGGGTAAGGTACTTGGTAGGTAGGAAATGGGGAATATTTGGAACAATTACAATTGAGGAGACCATAGAGAGTTACTAAAGAGGCTTGAGGGGTCTAGTAACCAGGAAGAAATGCTTGCTGAGATCAGAGCACCTAATCAGAATGGTTTTACTTTTCCAACAGTTCCTATACCTAAGAAATAAGAGTGGTGATATGAAATTTTTATGCTGTATAGCAGAAACTGAAATATTGAAATGTATAATAGCAGAGAGGGCAACTGCAGATACTAGAGATAGTAAGGATAGTGGTAATAGTGAGGTGGGCAATAGGGGGAAGGAGGGGAACAGGAAAAAACCTGTTTAATTGACACAAAAATTGAAAGTTATTTGCTGATGATAATGTATATGATTATGTCTTTTTCTTGACTGATATGCAGTGTATTTGTGCTGAGTAAAACCATATTGAACACTGCAAAGATGTATAGCGATTAAATGTAAATAATATACATAAATTAAAAAACATTGTATAAAAGAGTGAAAGGTGAGCAGAAAGCACTGCTGACAATTAGCATGTGGAGTTGAGACTACTGGTTGTCCCCCAATATCCATTGCTCCCCTCTTAGAAACCATAAGCTTTATCTGAATATATGATTAACCAGAATAAATTTACATTTTCTAGTTTTCTTTTTCTTTTTTTTTTTGGAGAGGCTTTTGCTATAGGGTGCGTGCACTCGCCAGACAGACAGACAGACAGAGACAGAGAGATAGGAAGTGAGAAATCACCCCCCAGGGGGGATGGCCTTGCCACAATCTCTTCGCCATTCTCCTCTCAGGATCTTGGGCACGCACGCACACGCGCCCGGCGTGAGTTTAAGCCACTGGGTCTGGGACTCCAACCGCGGTCGACTACATGGGATTCCAGCGACATAGTCATTACGCCAACTACAGGTCCCAATTTTCTAGTTTTCTTCATAGCTAGATATGTCCATGTAACTCTGTTTGGACCAGTGAGATGTGAATAGAAGTGATGCACACAAGTCCAAGTTGTGTCCTTAAAGGAGAAAGTTATGCTTTTCTCTTCCTTTTTTTCCCCTTCAAACTGTAACTGAATGAAATGCAGATGTACGGCGGACTGTTTTGGACTAGGTGGATGAGAACAACATCTTTTTCAAAAAACTAAAGGCTGGTTTTTTTTTTTTTTTTTTTTTTTTTTTTTTTTTTTTTTTTTTTTTTTTTTTTTTAAGGCTGGTTATTAAGTAAAAGTAAAAGTATACTCCTGAGGCAGGGGCGGGCCTGAGCAAACGGAAAAATAGCAGTTCCAAAGGCAAAGAAAAATATCTTAAAGGTAATTGATAACAGAAAAAGAGACAGTTTGGTTCCCTTATGGCTTCACGAAAGAAAACATCCTAACTTAAATTTCTACATAAAGGTGAAACATACTCTTTTCTATTTAAGTTGCTGTTATTTTGGGTCTTCGTCACAAAAATTACATTTATATCCTAGAAAGTTAATGGGCCAAAATTTTAAAGAATTCTAGAGTACAAATGATAATAATGATGGCAGTGAAGCAGTATAGAGCTACTTAATTTCTTTGAATCTAAATTCCCTAATCCTTAAAATGAGAATTGTTTTGGTGCATACTTTATAGTATCTAAATAATTAAATGAGACAATGCATGTGAAGCATTTACGCAGTATTTGAAACATAATCTATATTCAATAAATAAAATAATATAATACATTTGAAGTTACAAGTGATAACATTTTTTTCTGATGTTTTATTACTACTATTACTACTTTATTATTTTTTGAGAGGTTTTTGCTATAGGGTGTGTGCGCTCGCCAGGAAGACAGAGAGAGACAGAGAGACAAGAAAGCGATAATCACCCCCCAGAGGGGATGGCCACACCGCAATTGCTTCTCCTCCATTCTCCTCTCGGGATCTTGGACATGCATGCACACACGCCCCGCGTCAGTTTAAGCTACTGGGTCCTGGACTTGAACTGCAGTCGACTACATGGGAGTCCAGCGACATAGCCATTACGCTAACTGCTGGTCCAGCTTTTTTATTATTTTTATTGATGGCCATGGAATTTATATTAAAGAGGAAGGCAATTAAAGTCAGAATTATTTGAGACCAAAGAGGAATCATTATATATAATAAAGGTAATGATGAAGACAACAGATTTGGTAGGAGTGAGTGAACAGAATAATTAGAAAGGCAAGGCTTTAAGATCAGAAAGAGAGAAACTTCCGATGAAACTTGAGTTTACACAAGCCACCAACATATTGGTGCAGATGTATTTTTGTCCCCATATACTCATACACGGCCTTATTCCACTCTAATATGGCACCACTGACTCCTGTACCAAGTATTTTTAAAGTTTCTAGGCAGTGTCTCACACAGTATACATGAACATATATGTTCCTTCTTAGTATCACCATTAATTAGCATTTCCACTATGCTGATGCTGGGTGCTGCACACTACTAAACTCTGTAATCTCTTCTGGGTGCTATTGCTACTCTACTAGGCACCAACACTGAAACATTGCAGTACATCTAGTGCCAAAGATCTATAGGAGTCTGTTATGAGGTAGAGAAGATTGCTTCTCTCCTTTCATGTTACTTTTTCAAAAGGAAGAGACTGTTGTGTTTGCTCTAGAACTTGCAGGGGTTTTAGGTAAATAACCCTTTCATTTTTTTTTATATTCCTACTGCTCCCAATAAGCCCCAGACATGAATTTTAGGGGCCAAGCTAAGAAGCAAAGTGGAAATAGAACCACCATATTATACTCAGAATTTCTTTTCCCTCCAAGGATGAGGGATTTCTTTCTTTCTTTTTTTTTTTTTGGAGAGGTTTTTCGCTATAGGGTGCGTGCGCTCGCCAGACAGACAGACAGAGAGAGACAGAGAGACAGAAAGCGAGAAATCACCCCCCAGGGGGGATGGTCACGCCGCAATCCCTTCTCCTCCATTCTCCTCTCGGGATCCTGGGCACGCACGCACATGCGCCCGGCGTGAGTTTTAAGCCACCAGGTCTGGGACGTGAACCATGGTAGACTACCATGGGAGTCCAGCGACATAGCCATTACGCTAACTGCTGGTTCCCGAGGGATTTCTTTTTGATCAAGGAATACTGCCTGGTTTTCTCTTGCACTACACAGAGTGACCCAAAAGAATCCTCAGGTCATTGTCAATCAGGCCATCTTGCCATTTCAGCAAATAGGGTCAGAAAAATCTGAATTGCAACTTAATTTTAAAATATGTTCTACATCTTCTGTCTCTCTTGCAAGTAGACTGGGGCTAGCCCATAAGACATCTGATTAAGACAGAAGCAATAGTTGTAGGAAGGAGCCCTGGTTTGGAAACACACAACTGAACTAGTCAGTGATAACAGGGTCAGAAGCACAAGTTAAATCTAAAACCAGGAAGGAATTCTGCAGTCTAAATTGCCAAGAAGAGAATTAACAAAATGTACCACATTAAGGAGGGGCCAGAAGCAGGTTTTGAAGCCAGGGTGAGGACAGAGTCAAAAATTTGGCAGCAGAGAGATGAGAGCAAGTACAGGCAGCTCCAACTCAAACAGGTTCCCAAGCAATTGTCTAATGTCAGTTAATGTTTGCTGCTTCCCTTTGGAGTACAGTGAGGGCAATATCAGTGGGTGTATCAGCCTGGTTTGAGAAGCCAGAAGCAAAACCGTCAGTCCTACTCCCCCTGGCATCTTTCCTGTATAAATTGAGGCTGGCGTTTCCTTTTATTTACATGGTGGAAATGTCTAACATTTTCTGGGGCATCAAAAACAATTACACAACTGATTAGGCTTTTATTTAATTTAGAGAGGTAAAATAGAACAAAACAGAACAAAATAGGCCATGATATCTCTTCCAAGCTAACTTCATGGACAATATTTTAAAGAAAAGCATGAATAAACTTAAGAATTTTAAACAGTATGGAAAAATAGAAAATGAAAAGTTAAGGCTTTCCCTGTGCACTCCTCCCTCAACTTTCTCACCGGAGGCAAACATTTTTAACAGTTTTTTTTTTAAATTCCTTCTAGAGGGACCAGCAGTTAGTGTAATGGCTATGTCGCTGGACTCCCACGTAGTCGACCGCGGTTCGCGTCCCGGACCCGGGGTCTTAAAACTCACACCGGGCACATGTGCGTGCGTGCCCAAGATCCCGAGAGGGGAATGGAGGAGAAGGGATTGTGGAGTGGCCACCCCCCCGGGGGGTGATTTCTCGCTTTCTGTCTCTCTGTCTCTCTCTGTCTGTCTGGCGAGTGCACGCACCCTTTAGCAAAAAAACCTCTCCAAAAAAAATTCTTCTAGAAAGGTAGAGATAGATGAGAGAATGAATTTCAAATTATTTTTTTCTGGATCATAAATAAATTTACTCATGCTTTCTCTTGGACTTTTATTATTTTCATATTTAAACATTTGATTCATCTGGATAGTCTTTCAGTGTTAAAGGTGAGGTGGGGATATGATTACATCTATATTTTCCCCAAATAATTACCACAATGCCATTTTTTGTTTCTTTCTTTACAGACTGAGAATGCAACTCTATCATAAACTAAGTTCCCATTTTTATTTGTTTTTTTTCCTAAGAATCTATATTCCTTTTTTTGAGAGTTTTTTTGTTTTTGTTTTTGTTTTTGTTTTTGTTTCTATAGTGCGCATGCACTCACCAGAAAGACAGAGAGAGACAGAGAGACAGAAAGTGAGAAATCACCCACCAGGGGGGATAGCCACACCACAATCCCTTCTTCTCCATTCTCCTCTCAGGATCTTGGACACGCACGCACACGTGCCTGGCATGAGTTTAAACCACCGGGTCCAGAAATCTAACCGTGGTCTACTACATGGAGGTCCAGCGACATAGCCATTACACCAACTGCTGATCCCTCTATATTCTATTTTAAAAGTATTTTATTTAACTTTATTATCATTATTATTATTTCTAGTTTGATCAGAGAGAGACAGACAGAGAGAGAGAGATGGAAAGTGAGAAAGTAAGTCACCAGGTCTGGGACATCAAGGCAGTCAACCATGTAGGAGTCCAGTGCCTTTATCCACCATGCCACCTGCCGGCCCTTCTATATTCTTTTCTAATGGCTTATTTCTTTTTAATTATCATGCCATTTTACTATAATTTAATGATATGTTTTATCATTTGGTAGGATTCATTCTTCCTTATTATGCTTGATTTCCATATTATTTTTCTGAATATTTCTCATGTTTATTTTTCCAGATAAAATTTAACATTACTCTGTCATGGTACTAAAAACTTCTACTATTTTAGTTAAGATTAGATTTAATTTTAGAACTTAATTTAAATAGATAAATTTAGGGACAATTGATGACTTAATATTGTGTATTCCTATCTAAGAACACTTTGCTGCTTTTTATCTGATTAAATATTTTTCATACATTAATAGAATTTTTAACATTTATTATTACACATCCTTTTAGCACACATAATTATTTTTCCCAGCATGAATATATCACATATTAGTCCAGTCCAAGACATTACCATATACATTATCATCAACAGATATCTTTTCATTTTTGTGTCTGTTAAATAGTCTTTCTTTCCCTGATTTCCCTCTTCCCTCTCTCCACTGCCCACCCATTCTATAGTTTTCAATATCTACAGTTGCTTCCTCCCTTCATTTGTACCTTTGTCTTTCAGTTCCTGTCATAGATAAAGACATTATGTATATATTTGGCAGGGACATACAATGCCTGTCTTTCATACTCTGACTCATTTCGCTTAACATTAAATCTTCAATATTTGTCCACTTCAAAGCAAATGTCAGAGTCTCATTGTATATATATTTTTACAGGTTTTTGCCATAGGGTGCATGAGCTCACCAAAGAAAGACAGAGAGACTGTGAGAAAGGAAGTGAGAAGTCACCCCCTGTTGGCCACACTACAATCTCATCCCTTCTCCTCCTGGGATTTTGGACATACCCACACTTGTCCATTGTGATTTTCAAGGTGCCAGATCTGGGACTCAAACCACAATTAGCCATTTGGAAGTCCAACACATTAATCACTACACCATTGTTTCTTCTGACTCATTGTTTCTTATAACTGAGTAGTATTCCATAGAGTATACATGTCATGATTTTAATCCATTCATCCCTCTGTTCTTGGATATTTGGATTGATTCCATGTTTTAGCAATTGTAAATAATGCTGCAAAAAACATGAATGTGCAAGTATTTTCTGACTGAGGACTTTTCCATTCTTTGAGTAGATACCAGGACTGGAATCACAGGTCATATGGTAGTTTTATATATAGGTTCTTGAGGAACCTCCATATCTTTCCCCATAGTGGTTGCACTAATTCACATTCCCTCGTACAGTGTAGGAGGGTATCCTTTTCAAAGCAGCCTCACCAGCACTTACCATTCTTTATTTTTTAAACCTTAGCTGTTCTAACTGGGGTTAAATAGTATCTCATTGTGTTTTGATTCACATTTTTCTATGATGAGAGGTGCTGAGCATTTTTTTTATGATGTTGGCTATTCTTATATCTTCCTTAGAAAGTCACCTGTTAAGCTCATTTGCCCATTTTTAATTGGATTATATTTTCACGCATAAGCTGCTTGAGTTCCCTGTATATTCTGAGTATCAGAATGTATTTGCAAACTATACTTTAGATAAGGGATAACCTTTTGTTTAGTATATGATAATCTCCATATTCTGAGTGGGTTATCAGATATCAAATATCAGGTTATTCCTTACCTGAAGCATGGTTTGAAAATATATTCTCCCACTCAGGATTGTTTTTTTCACTCTAATTATTGTTTCTTTTGCTGTGCAAAAGCTTTTTAGACTGACATAGTTTCACTTATTTTGGGGATTATTGCCTGTTTTTGTGGGTCTTGTTTAAGAAGTCTCTACCTACTCCAGTATCTCCAAGAGTTTCCTTTGCGTTTTCTACCAGCAGTGTTATAGTTTGAGGTTTTACTTTTAAATCTCTGATCTACTTTGAGTTGATTTTTGTTAATGGTAATGTAAGAGTTTCAAGTTCATTTTTCTGCAAGGGGATATCCAATTTTTCCTTTTCTTTTCCTTTTCTTTTCTTTTTTCTTTTTTATTTTTTTTGAGAGGGTTTTTCTATAGGGCACTTGTGCTCAACAGAAAGACAGAGAGACAGAAAGTGAGAAATCACCCCACAAAGGGGATAGCCACACCACAATCCCTTTTCCATTCTCCTCTCGGGATCTTGGGCACGCACACACATGGACCCAGCATGAACTTAAGCCACCAGGTCTGGAACTCAAACTGTGGTTGACCACATGGAATTCCAGTGACATAGCCATTACTCCAACTGCTGGTCCCCGGAGATACCCAATTTTTCCAGCATTATTTGCTGAAGATTTTCTTTTCCCCACTAGATTGTCTTGTGCCTTTTTTTTCAAAAATCAGTTGGATGTTGTTTCAGGGTTTATTTCTGGTTTCTCAATTTTCTTCCATTGGTCTATCTGCTTGTTTTTGTGCCTGAATCATGCTGTTTTTATTATCACAGTTTCATAAATTATACTTTCAGGTCAAAAAGTAGGATACCTCCTCTTTTCTTCTTGCACAGTATTGTTTTGGCAATACAGGGTCTTATTTTATTCAAGCAAATTTCATGATTTTTTATTCTGTAAAGAATAACTGGTAGTTTAATCAGAATTGCATTCAATTCGTTTACTAATTTGGATAGGATTGACAATTTGCTTACATTAATTCTTCCAATCTAGGAACATGGGATGCCTTTCCACTTTTTTTTTCTTGTACAAATTTCCATTATTTCAATTTTTCAGTTTTTCTAGTAGAGGTATTTCACATCTTTGGTTAAGTTTATTCCCAGGTATCTTACATTTTTTGTGGCTATTGTAAATGGAATTTCTTTTTTAATTCTACCTCAGTTTGTTCATTGTTGGTGTGTTAAAATGATAAAGACTTTTGTTTGTTGATTTTGTGACTTGCTGCTTTACTATTTGTTTATCACTTCCAAGAGTGTTTTTGCAGATTCTCTTGGTTTTTTTATGTATATAATCATATCATCTAAAAATACAGATCATTTCACTTCTTCTTTTTTCTATTTTAATGCCTTTCTTTTTATTCTCTTCTCTGATTACAATAGCTTGAATTCTAGTTTTATGTTGAAAAGGAGTGGATAAAGTGTACATTCTAGTCTTTTTCTGGGTTTGAGGGAAGGGTTTTCTGCTTTTCCCTATTCAGTATGATGGTAGTTATGGGTTTGTCATACATGGCTTTTATTATGTTGAGGAATGGCCCTTCTATGCCAATTTTGCTGAGGGTCTTAGTCATAAAGCGATGTCGTAGTTTATCAAATGCTTTTTCTGCAACAATTGATATGCTCATATGGGTTTTATCTTTTTGTTTATGTGATGTAATATATATATATATATATATATATATATATATATATATATATCACACATATGTTGCATATCCATTGCATCCCTGGAATAAAGTTACCTGGTCATGGTGTATAACCTTTTTAATGTGTGGCTGGATACAATTTGCTAGTATCTTGTTGAGAATTTTTGCATCTATATTCATCAGGGAAATTGGTCTGTTGCTTCCTTGTTTGTTATGTACTTGTATGTTTTGGGGAACAGAGTGATGGAGGGTTCATAAAATAAATTATGGAGGGTTCCTTCTTTTTATATTGTTATAAATAACTTGAGAATTGGAGCTAGCTCTTCTCTGAAGTTTTATAGATTTTGGAAGTGAAGTCATTGGGATCTCATCTTTTCTTTCTTGGGAGACTTTTTTATTGCTGATTTAATCTCATTGCTTGCTACTGGTTTATTCAGGCTTACATGTATCCAAAAAGTTGTCCATCTCATCTAACTTTTCTTGTTTGTTGACAGTCACTCATACTATTCTGTGATTATCTTTTGTATTGCTTTTGTGTCTGTTGTAATAGTGCCTGTTTCAGTGTTGATTTGATTTATCTAGTCACCTTCTCTAATCTTGAGCAGACCAGTTAACAGTTTGTCAATTTTGTTTATCTTTTCAAAGAATTAGCTTTTGGTTTCATTCAGTTTCTGTATAGTTCTTTTTCCCCCCTCTATATCGTTTCTAGTCTTCATTGTTTCTCTTCTCCTGATATGTTTTGGGTCTTTGTTGATGTTTTTCCTGTTCCCTGAGATGTGTTGTTAGGTTGTCTATTTGCCATCTCCTGTTTTTGTTTTTGTTTTTGTTTTTGTTTTTGCTCATGGGCACTAATTGCTATGAACTTCCCTCTTGTGATTGTTCTCACTGTGTCCCATAAGTTATGAAAATTCATGTGTTTATTATTGTTGGTTTCAATGAATTTTTTGATTTCTGTCTTAATTTTTTCGGTTTCCTTGTGTTTGTGTATTTTTGAAATTTCTTTCTGCAGTTGATTTCAAGTTTAATACTATTGTGGTCAGATAAGATGCTGGATTTAGTTTCTATACCTTTGAATTTGTAGAGGCTTGTTTTGTACCCTATCATGTGGTTGATCTTCGAAAATGTTCTATGTGAGAATATGTATTTTGCGGTTCTTGTGTGAAATGTTCGATAGATGCCTGTCAAGTCTATGTGATTTATGGTGTCATTGAAATCACGTATCTTTTTGCTTATGTTTGTCTAGATGACTTTTTAAAGAACAGTGGGGACTTCCATCTGCATACCCCTGGCCTAAGGGACACTGAGGCAGGGCTCCTAGCCCCAGCTCCAGCCGCAGCATCCCCAAGCCCAGAGACACCCTATCTCTGTCATCCAGGACTGCCCACAACTCTACAGCAGATCCAACTTACATCTCCAGACCCCTGATCCAAGAGACACTGAGGAAGGGCCCCCTACCCCACTCCAGACTCAGCATCCCTAAGCCAGAGAACCCCTATCTCTGTCAGCCATGTAGGCCTTTTTTCCCCCTTCTCTTCTTCTTTCATCTGTTAATTTCACACTTCTTACCACACAGGACCACCCCCAACTCTATAGCAGACCCCACTTCCATCTCCAGACCCCTGTTACACACTAGCATGGTGCGTGACTTTTTCTTTATTCTTCTTCTTACTTTCTTTCCTCTTGTTTGGTCCTCTCTTCCTCTTCCTCCACCCACCCAGATGGAATAGATAGGTCTAGAATGACAGTTTGGAAATGGCCTAGTATTGTAAGAATCCCTGGGGTTCTCCCTTTTACTGAACTACTTGCAAAAAAGGTGATACTGATCTTCAGAAATATGAATAGAATACTCCTCCGTGGACCACATTGCTAAACAGAATAGAAGAGAGACTTCAGCACTCAGGAGTCCACAGCAAAAGGGAAATACACTTGCCCCTAGTTGAAGAAACATTCTCCTAAAGGGTATTCAAAAGCGAATACATCTCCCAATGGTTAGAAGTAGAAGAATAGCCTCAGGTCTGAATAAACCAGGAATTATGTCTCCATCAAAAGAACACAGTGACTCCCTTCCATTTCTTGAAAAAAAAAAAAAAAAAAACAGAGGAAATTACCAAAATGTTATAGAAAGAATATAAGAACATCCATGGTGAACAAATTCTATGAGTTGGAACAGAAAAGAGACAATGAATTACAGGAGATTAGAAAGTCCTTCCATGATGTGAAAGAAGAAATTGAATGGACATGCCATGAAAGAATCAGATGGACCTATTAGAGATGAAGTCTGTAATAGAGGAAATCGAAAACTCTCAAAAGAATTAAAAGTCGATTAGACCATGTGCAAGATAGAATTTCTGACATAGAAAATAACTGCTGACCTAGAGAAAACTACCAAAAAGATAGAGAAAATAACAAAAATAAGAACACGAGGATAATATAAGAGAAATACTAGATTCCATTAGGCACCCTAACATCTGAATAACTGGTATCCCAGAAGGTGAAGAAACTAATAAGGGTGTGGAAAATCTATTCCAAGAAATCCTGGAAGAAATTTTCCCAAGTATAAAGATACACTTGAACATCCAGACCCAAGAAATACAAAGGACCACAAATAGAATCAACCCAAGAAGATCTTCCCCAAGGCACAACTTAGCCAGACTGGCCAAGACCACAGATAAAGATAAGATATTAAAACTAGCAATAGAAAAAGGACAAGTGACTTACAACAGTCATCTCATCAGGCTAACACCAGACTTCTCAATGGCAACAATAAAAACAAGGAAAGAATGGGGAGACATACTGTAAGTGCTAATAGAGAAACAATTTCAACCAAGATTATTATATCCTGCAAGATTATCCTTCATACGGGGAAAAGAAGATTAAAATCTTCTCAAACAAAACCTGAAAGAATTTACCAACACCAGACGAGTTCTTTAAGAAACCCTGAAGACAGTAGTACTGTTCCAGGAAAACTAAAGAATGAAAAACCAGAAACAAAGGAATAAAAAGCAACCAAATTAACGGCCAACTTAAACGTCAAGACAGGTCCAGTAACATTGATAACATTGAATGTTAAGGGATTAAATTATCCAATCAAGAGACACAGACTGGCTGAATGAATTTAGAAAACCCAGAAACCCTCTATCTGTTGCATACAGGAAAACCACTTCATGGATAAAGATACATAGATTGAATGTGAAGGGTTGGAAAAAGGTTTTCCATGAAAATGGGAAACAAAAAAGAGCTGGAGTCACGACATTAATTTCTGACAAAATAGGCTCTAAAACAAAAAATGTTCAAAGAGACAAAGAAGGGCACTATACTGTAGTAAAAGGTTCAATCAATCAAGAAGATATAAGGCTTATAAAAATCTATGCACTTAACACAGGAGCACCCAAATATGTGAAGGAATCCCCTTTGGACAGATCATCTAGAGAAAAAATAGGTAAAGAGATAAAAGATCTAAATGATCACACAACTACTTTCGATGGTGAGTTCACTCATTACTACTAAGAAAACCAGTTTTAACTTAACTCAAAGAAATGCCAAGGAACTTTGCTTAAAGTCAGGAAACAAGTTAGGATTCTGTTCAAATGGAAGGTGCATGAACCTATCAGTCTCATGTACTTTTATCTTCTGTTCTGGTTCAATTTTCCTGATTAAATTCTGGGATATAATATTCAAATCCAGTCTTGTCCCTCTGATTAAGTTGGCCACTTTCATAGTTTTTGGACTCTTATTTCCGTGTGTCTGTGTTTAATTTTCTTGATACAGCACACCCTTGAGAACTTCTTGGAGATCTGGTCTGGTGCTGGTAAATTCTTTCAGGTTTTGTTTATCTGAGAATGTTCTTGTCTTTTCTTCCCACCTGAAAGATAATCTTGCCGGGTACAGTATTCTTGGCTGAAACTGCTTCTCTCAAAACACTTTGAATATATTTTCCCATTCTCTCCTCGCTCGCATTGTTTCCGATGAGAGATCTGCTGTTAGCCTGATGGGATGTCCTTTGTAGGTAACTTGATGTTTCTCTCTTGCCAATCTTAGTATCTTGTCTTTGTCTGCGGTTTTGGTCAACCTGGCTATAATGTGTCTTGGAGAAGATCTTCTTGGGTTGATTCTATTTGGGGGTCCTTTGTATTTCCTGGGACTGGATCTTCGAATGCCTCTCTAGGTTTGGAATGTTTTCTTGCAGGATGTCATGGAATAGATTATCAATGTCCTTATGGGTCTCTTCACCTTCTGGAATGCCAATTATCCGGATATTTGGACGTTTGATGGTATACAGTACTTCTCGCATGTCATTCTCAAATTTTTGAGCCATTTTCTCAGTCTTCGTGGTGGACTTTTCTAAGCCAGCCATTTTCTCTTCTACATCTGAGATTCTATTTTCTGAATGATCTAGTCTGCTTTTAATACTTTCAAGGGAGATTTTGACTTCTTGTATTATAGACTTCATCTCTAGCAGTTCCGTTTGAGTCTTTTGTAAAGTGTGTAATTCCTCTTTTAGATCTTGCAAGAATTTCCTCATCTCCTGGAACTCGGCAACTTCTTTCTCCTTTCT
The DNA here is from genome assembly GCA_026018925.1 of Tupaia tana. Lineage (NCBI taxonomy): Eukaryota > Metazoa > Chordata > Mammalia > Scandentia > Tupaiidae > Tupaia > Tupaia tana. The sequence continues at coordinate 71,487,303 of JAKSZU010000009.1, read as the reverse complement.
CTTTAGCAGTTCATTATCTCTCTTTTCTTCCATCTCTGTTAGCTTCAACATTACGAATGTTCTAAATTCCTTATCAGACATTTCCATGACTTTCACCGAAGTGCTTGTGGATGAAGGAGAGTTACTCTTTTCCATTGGAGGAGTGTGATCAATGCAACGTGGGTGGGAAGGGAATGAAGGACAATTGTAGACACCGGAGGTGGTGTGAGAGGAGGGTGGGAAGGGACAGAGGGTCAGAAAGAGGGGTGAAAGTAATTCTAGGAACTAGTAATGGAAAATTTTTTGTAATGTGCATGATTGTATCACTATGCAGTGTGTACTGGATGGGAGATTGCATTTTGTATGCTGTGATGAAGCTTAGGGAAGGAATGTAAATTGAGTTACAAAAAAAAAGTTTCAGAAAAAAAAATATATATCTATTCAATGACTGCAGTAGGATATGTAGCCACAGATAGGTGCTACTTTATAGGATGCGTAAAGTAAGACTTGTGTTCATGGAAATGTGGGTATCACCTGTGTTTGCTATGAGGGTATTTGGATTGATTAGGGTCTTTGGCGTTACAATAAAATGTGAGGAGAAAACAGTATAGAAAGCAAACATAGATACCAGAGACTGTGGGAGGAGAGTGGGAGATGGCAGAGGGTAAGAGATAGAGAATCTAGGATGGGGGGAAAAAGCAAAACATACAGAAGACAAGAAATGGAAGATCATATGCTGACAATAACATGTTTGTTGATGTGCTTGATTGAGACAATATATAGTGTAATTTGGATGGAAAGTCTCATTTTGTATGCTGTAATGATGTTCAGAGAATGAATGCAAATAAATAAATTAAAAAGAAAAAAAAAAGATGGTACTTATAAAAGACAAAAAAAAAAAAAGATCTAAATGATACCGTAAATCAAAATGACTGAACAGATAGCTATAGAACTTTCCATCCAAAACTCATGGAATGTTTTCAAAGATTGACCACATAATAGAGACAAAGCAAGTCTCTACAGATTCAAAGTCATAGAAACTATATCCAGCGTCTTCTCCTACCATGATGGAATTAAACTTGAGTTTAAATTCAAGAGAAATCCTCAAAAATACTCAAATACATGGAAACTAAATAACCTACTCCTGAATGACTCCACAACTACTGAAGAAATAAAGACTAAAATAAAAAGATTTATGGAATTCAGTGACAATGAGGACATGAGTTTTCATAATTTTTAGGACACTGCTAATGTAGTCGTAAGAGGGAAGTTCATAGCAATTAGTGAACACAAGTAGAAGAAGACGGAAAGAAGGTGAATGGATCATCTAACATTGTGTCTCAGAGAATTAGAAAAGCAACAGAAAAAAGATCCAAAAAACTCTAGGAGAAGGGAAATAATAAAGATACTAGCAGAAATAAATGAAATAGAAAATAAATGAACTATACAGAAAATAAATGAAAGTAAAAGTTGATTCTTTGAAAAGATAAAATTGATACTCCACTAGCAAGACTTTATTATTATTATTATTATTATTTTATTATTATTATTATTGGAGAGGTTTTTGCTATAGGGCACGTGTGCTCGCCAGACAGACAGAGAGAGACAGAGAGACAGAAAGTGAGAAATCACCCCCCAGGGGGGATGGCCATGCCACAATCCCTTCTCCTCCGTTCTTTCGGGATCTTGGGCACACACGCACACATACCTGGCCTGAGTTTTAAGCCACCGGGTCTAGGACACGAACCACAGTCGACTAGCAATACTTATTAAGAAGAAGAGAGAATGGAACCAGGTAAATCAAATCTACGGAAGCAGACAATATAACAACAGACATAGTAGAAGTACAAAACATCATTAGAAGATAACATGAACAACTATATGCCAGGAAACAAGACAATCTAGATGAGATGGACAAATTCCTGGACACATATAATCTACCAAGATTGAGCCAGGAGGATATAGAAAGAATGATTAGGCCCATAACAATCCAGTAAATTTAATCAGTAATAAATAACCTCTCAACAAAGAAAAGCCCCGGCCCTAATGGCTTCACCTCGAAATTCTACAAAACTTTCAAAGAAAAGTTAACCCCCAATCTGCTCAAGTTATTTCTAAAGATCCAAAAGGGTGACTCTCTCCCTAATTCATTCTATGAAGCTTCCACCACCCTTATCCTTCAAACTAATAAGGACCGGACAAGGAAGGAATACTATAGATCAATATCTCTGATGAATATAGATGCAAAGATTCTGAACAATATTCTAGCAAATCGTATCCAACCATTTATAAAAAAGATTATACATCATGATCATGTAGGCTTTATTCCAGGCATGCAAGGATGGTTCAACATACACAAAACCGTAAATGTAATACACCATATTAACAGGAAGAAAGATAAGAGCCATATGATCATATCAATTGATGCAGAAAAAGCATTTGATAAGATACAACATCGCTTCATGATCAAGACTCTCAGCAATATCAGCATAGAAGGGTCATTTCTCAGCACAATAAAAGGTATCTATGAAAAGCTCATAGTGAACATCATCCTGAATGGAGAAAAGCTGAAAGTTTTTCCACTAAAAATGGGTACAAGACAAGGATGCCCACTTTCTTCACTCCTTTTCAATATAGTACTGGAAGTTTTTGCCAATGCAATCACAGAAGAGGAAAAAAAAAGGCATTCAAATAGGAAAAGAAGAGGTGAAACTCTCTCTAGTCACAGATGACATGATTGCATACATAGAAGACCCAATGGTATCCATAAAAAAGTTTCTGGAAGTAATACATGAATATAATAAAGTTGTAGGATACAAAATCAACATGCAGAAACCTATAGCAATTCTTTATATGAACAACAGGCAGACTGAGATAGAACTGCAAAAAGTCATTCCATTTGCCATAACCAATAAAAGTATAAGATACTTAGGAATAAATCTAACCAATGAAGTTAAAGACCTCCACAAGGAAAACTACAAGAAGCTAAGAAAAGAAATTGAAAATGACACAAAAACGTGGAAGTACATTCCTGGATTGGAAGAATTAATATAAGCAAAATGGTAATTCTACCCAAATTAACCTACATATTTAATGCAATCCCAATCAAAGTACCAGACACCCTCTTCAAAGATCTAGAAAAGACAATAGTAAAATTTGTCTGGATTCATAAAAGACCCCGTATTGCCAAAGCAATTCTGCACAAGAAGAGTGGAGTAGGTGGCATCTCACTCCCTGACCCAAAAACATACTACAAAGCTGTGGTAATCAAAACAGCATGGTACTGGCATTAACAGATATGTGGACCAATGGAACAGAATAGAGTCCCCAGATATAAATTCCCAAACATACAGTCAACTGATTTTTGATAAGGGGTACCAGTCAATTTGCCTGTCTGTTTCTGTGCCAATACCATGCTGTATACCAAACAAATTCTATGATTGTGTTTTACAGATCTGTGAAGAATGTTGCTGGCACTTTGATTGGGATCACATTAAATATATAGATTAATTTGGCTAGAATTGCCATTTTAATTATATTAATTCTTCCAATCCAGGAACATGGGATGTCCTTCCTCTTTTTTGTGTTATGAAGGTATGCTTTTTAATCAATCGCTTTTTCTGCCTGGATTGTTATAATCATATGGTTTTTATCTTTGTTTCTCTTAATATGGTGTGTTACATTTATGGTTTTGTGTATGTCGAACCAACCTTCCATCCCTGCAATAAAACCTTCCTGCTGGTGATGTATAATCTTTTCTTTTTTATTTAAATTCATTTATTTACATTCCTTTACTATACATCATTATAGCATACAAAATGAGATTTTCCATCCAGAATACACTGTACATTTGCTCAATCAAGCACATCAGCATAAGTGTTATTGTCAACAAATAATTTTTCATTTCTTCTTTCCTGTATATTTTGCTTTTTCTCCCATCCTTGATTCCTTACCTCTCATCATCTGTAACCTTCCACCCTCTTCCCACACTGTCTCTGGTATCCATGGTTGCTTTCTATGCCATCCTCCCCCCACACACACACATTTTGTTGATTTGCTAATGATCTTAATTAATGTAAATATTTTCAATAGCAAGCACAGCTGATGTATACATATCCATGAACACAACTCTGACTTTAGGCATAAACCTCAGTGAGTAGAGTGAATAAGCCATAAAGTAGCACCTAGCTGGGGCTATATAGCTTACTACAGTCATCAAATAGGTATTTTTACTGTATTTTTTTAATTTCAAGAAAAACAGTTTTTGTTTTTTATTTTTCCTGAAACATTTTTTAATTAATCTGCATTCATTCCCTAAGCATCATCACAGTGTGCAAAATGTGATTTCCCATCCAGCATATACTGCATAGTGGCTTAATCATTCATGTTATCAATAATTTTCCATTTCTATTTGTATATATTTTCCCCTATTTCTGACCCTCTGCCCTTTCCCACCATCTTCTCACACTACAGTTGTCTTTTATTCCTTTCCCCACCACATTTTATTGATCACAAAATTTCTTAAATAGTGTAACTACTTTCAATAGCAAGTTCAGCTTGCAATTTCAAGAAAAGCAGTTTTAACTTTAACAAATCAAAGAAATGCTAAGGAAATTTGCTTAAAACTTAAAGCTAGGAAGCAGGTTAGGATTCTGTTCAAATAGTAGGTATATGAACCTATCGACAGCTCAAGACAAAACAAAAATCTTTAAAACTGGACATGGAAGCCTAAAAGAAAATCAGCAATGTGTTAGTCAAAAGTCATAAAATGGTATTTCACCAGTTCAGTCTAGTATACTTAATCTATCTTCTGTTGTGGTTCGATCTTCCAGATTGAATTCTGGGATATAATTCAGACTTGTCCCTACAATTAAGTTGGCCATTTTCTTAGTTTTTGAACTCTTATTTCTGTGTGTCTGTATTTATATAGCACTCTCTCGAGAACTTCTTGATCTGGTCTGGTGTTGGTAAATTCTTTCAGGTTTTGTTTATCTGAGAATGTTCTAGTCTTTTCTTCCCTTACAAAGGATAATCTTGCAGGGTACAGTATTCTTGGCTGAAATTGCTTTTCCCTTAACACTTTGAATATATTTCCCATTCTTTCCTCACTCACATTGTTTCCAATGTGAAATTTGCTGTTAGTATGATGGGATATCCTTTGTAGATAACTTTCATTTTTTTCTTGCCAATCTTAGTATCTTGTCTTTGTCTGTGGTTTTGGTCAGTCTGGCTATAATGTGTCTTGGAGAATATCATCTTGGGTTGAATCTATTTGGGGTCCTTTGTATTTCTTGGCGTGGGGTCTTTGAGTGGCTCTCTAGGTTTAGAACGTTTTCTTACAGGATTTCATGCAATAGATTATCAGTGCCCTTATGAGTCTCTTTGCCTTCTGGAATACAAATTATCCAGATGTTTGAACGTTTGATGATATCTAGTATTTCTCATATTATTCTCAATTTTTTTGGCAATTTTCTCAGTCTTTGTGGTGGACTTTTCTAGGCCAGCAATTTTCTCTTCCACGTCTGAGATTCTATTTTTTGTATGATCTAGTCTGCTTTTAATACTTTCAAGGGAGATTTTTACTTCCTATATTATAGCCTTCATTTATACCAGGTCTATTTGATTATTTTTTAAACTGTCTAATTCTTCTTTTAGATCTTGTAAGAATTTCCTTACCTCCTGGAACTTGTCATCATCTTTCTCCTTTCTTTTCTGCAGTTCATTGTCTCTCTTCTCTTCCATCTCTGTTAGCTTCACCATTATGAATATTCTAAATTCTTTATCAGACATTTCCATGATTTCCTTTGAACTTTCTGTGGATTAAGAGGAGCTATCCTTTTCCCTTGGAGGAAGTTTATTTTCTTGGTTTTCCATATTTCTTGTGGCCCTGTGGTGGATGGTGTGTTTTTTCCTAAACTTGAAGTTCAATCTTAGCGTTCAGGAGCGTGCAGAAAGAGGTGATCTGGAATCTCTTTGCCATTCAGTTTTGATCCTTTTGTGTGGCATATTCAGTGGATATTGAGGAATATGTTAACCCTAATAGTATTTGGATGTTTGGCTATAGTTCCCTTCAATCTGTCTAGAAACACAGTGAATGGAGATTGAAGAGCAGAGAGATGTTATAAAAGAAAAAGAGAAGGATACAGAGAGATTGAAAAAATGACAACAACCAAGAAACACAGAAAAAAGTAAAAAAAAAAAAAGAACAACTAAAAAATTTTTTTTTCTTAAAAAAAGCAAAAACTAGAAAACTGTGCAGCACACTTGAACTAGAACTAGAAATCACGAGTTCTTAGGAGCCATGGAGGAATCTTCTTCTGAAGGCTTACCCCTTGCCTCTCCTGGGTGGGAGGAAGACAGGGGATTAACAAGATAAAGGTAAAGGAGCAGCCAAAAGCCAAGAAACTACTTCACTTTAAAATATTTTAAAAAAGAACAATTACAAAAAAAGAGAAGACAGAGACAGAGGTATAGACAGACAGAGATAGAGATAAAGACAGAGACAGAGAGAAGCCTTGAGTTCTTCCTACCATTCGAGTTTATGGGCTGGAGGCTGAATTATCAGTAGAAAATCTTCATTTCTCATTTTTCCCTGAAATCACTAGTTCTCAGGAGCCAAAAAGGTATCTTCTTAAGGCCTGCACCTTGCCTCTCCTGGGTGGGAGAGGAACAGGGGATTATTAACAACATAAAGGTAAAGGAGGGGCTAAAAGCCAAGAAAATACTTCACCTTAAAATATTTTAAAAAGGAAAATTTACAAAAAAATGAGAAGACAGAGACAGAGGCAGAGAGAGACAGAGATAGAGACAGAGACAGAGAGAAGGCTTGTTGGGCTACCTACCACTCAAATTTGTGAGCTGGAAGATAAATTATCAGTAGAAAATCTTTATTTCTCTCTTTTCCCTGAAATCATTGGTTCTCAGGAACCACAAAGATGTCTTCTGAAGGCCTGCCCCATGCCTCTCCACTCTAGTTTGTGGGCTGGAGGCTGAATTATCAGTAGAAAATCTTCATTTCTCTTTTTTAATTGAAATCAGTAGTTCTCAGGAGCTACGAAGATGTCTTCTGTATAATCTTTTTTATATGTTGTTGGATACAGTTTGCTAGTATCCTGTTGAGAATTTTTGCATCTATTTTCATCGGAGATATTGGTCTGTAGTTTTCCTTCCCTGTCATGTCCTTACCTGTTTTGGGGATGAGAGTGATGGAAGTTTCATAAAATGAACTTGTGATGATTCCTTTCTTTTGGATCTTTAAAAATAACCTTAGTTATGGGGGTTAACCCTTCTTTAAAAGTTTTGTAAAATTCAGAAGTGAAGTCGTCAGGACCTGGACTTTTCTTTGTTTTGAAGTTATTTACAAATGATTCAATTTCATTGCTTTTTTTGGTTGTTTTAGACTTTCTGTGTCCTCCTGATTCAGTGTTGGTAGATTATGTGCGTTCAGGAATTTGTCCATCTCATCCAGGTTTTCTTGTTATTGGTGTATTGTCACTCATATTATTCTCTAATTTGTTTTGTATTTCTATTATGTCTTTGTAATATTGCTTGCTTTATTGAGAATTTGATTTATTTGGTTTCTTTGTCTCTTCTTAATTAGTCTAGCTAATGGTGTGTCGACTTTATCTTTTTTTTTTTTTTTTTGGAGAGGTTTTTTGCTATAGGGCGCGTGCGCTCGCCAGACAGACAGAGAGAGACATAGAGACAGAAAGCGAGAAATCACCCCCCAGGGGGGATGGTCATGCTGCAATCCCTTCTCCTCCATTCTCCTCTTGGGATCTTGGGCACGCACGCACACGCGCCCGGCGTGAGTTGTAAGCCACCGGGTCCGAGACGCGAACCGCGGTCGACTACGTGGGAGTCCAGCGACATAGCCATTACGCTAACTGCTGGTTCCTCGACTTTATCTTTTCAAAGAACTAATGTTTGCTTTCTTTTTTTCTGTGTGGTTCATTTATTTTTATTTCATTTATTTCTGTTCAAATCTTTATTATTTCCTTTCTTCTGTCATTTTTGGGATTTCATTGTTGTTGTTTTTCCAATTTTCTGAGGTATGATTTTATGTTGTTCATTGACCATCTTTCCATCGTTCCCTTATGTGCACTAATTGCTATGAACTTCCCTCTTTTGATAGCTTTTGTTGTGTTCTATAAATTATGAAAACTTGTGTAATCATTATCATTAGTTTCAATGAATCTTATGTTTTAGTATTAATTTCCTCAGTATTGTGAAGTCATTCAGGAATAGGTTGATTAGTTTCCATGTTTGTGTATTTTTGTAGTTGATTTCTAAAATTAATATCAAGTTAATTCCATCATGGTCAGAGAAGATGCTATAGTTTCCATACCTGTGAATCTGTGAAGACTTTTTATATGTCTTATTATGTGGTCAATCTTTGAAAAGTTTCCATGAGAGGAGAAGAAAAATGTATATTCCATGGTGTTTTTGTGGAAGATTCTATAGCTGTCTGTCAAAACCATTTGATTTTTGGTATCATTTAAATCCTGTATCTTTTTGCTATTTTTTTTGTCCAGATGCTCTGTCCAAAGGAGTTAGTGTGATGTTGAGACCCCAAAAATTAAGCATTGCAATCTATCTCTCATTTTAGATCTAGCAGTTTTTTTTCCTTCATGTATTTGGATGTTCATGAGTTGGGTGCATAGATAATGTATAAGTGTTAAATCTTCCTGAAGAATTAGCCCTTTTAGTACTATATAATGCCTTTCTTTGTCTCTTCTTCTTTTTTTTTATTTAAATTTATTTGTTTATGTTCATTCACTGTACATCATTACAACATACAAAATGAGATTTTCCATCCAGAGTACACTGTATATTGTCTCAATCAAGTACATCAACATGTATGTTATTGTCAACAAATAATTTTCCATTTCTTGTTTCCTGTATGTTTTGCTATTTTTACCCCCATCCTTGATTCCCTATCTCTTACCCTCTGCCATCTCTCACTCTCCTCCCACACTGTCTCTGGTATCTATGTTTACTTTCTACACTGTTTCCCCCCCACACATTTTATTGAATTACTAAAGATCTTAATTAATCTAAATATTTTTATAGCAAACACAGCTGATATATACATTTCCATAAACACAAGTCTAACTTTAGGCATCCTATAAAGTAGCACCTAGCTGGGGCTATATATCTTACTGCAGTCATCGAATGGATTTTTTTTTCTGAAACTTTTTTTTTGTAACTTAATTTACATTCCTTTCCCTAAGCATCATCATAGCATACAAAATGTGATTTCCAATCCAATATATACTGCATAGTGACTTAATCATGCATATTATTATCAAAAATTTTTCATTTATAGTTCCTAGAATTTTCTTTTTTTTTTTTGGAGAGGTTTTTCCCTACAGGGCGCGTGCGCTCGCCAGACAGACAGAGAGAGACATAGAGACAGAAAGCGAGAAATCACCCCCCAGGGGGAATGGTCACGCCGCAATCCCTTCTCCTCCATTCTCCTCTCGGGATCTTGGGCACGCACGCACACGCGCCCGGCGTGAGTTGTAAGCCACCGGGTCCGAGACGCGAACCGCGGTCGACTACGTGGGAGTCCAGCAACATAGCCATTACGCTAACTGCTGGTTCCCGTTCCTAGAATTTTTTACCCCTCTTTCTGACCCTCTGTCCTTTCCCACCCTCTTCTCACACTATCTCTGGTGTCTACAATTGTCTTCCATTCCTTTTCCACCCACATTGTATTGATCACACAATTTCTTAAATAATCTAACTACTTTCAATGGTAAGTTCACATGGTACTATTAAGAAAACCAGTTCAAACTTAAATCATAGAAATGCTAAGGAACTTTTCTTAAAGACAGAAAACTGGTTAGGATTCTGTTCAAATGGTAGGTGCATGAACCTATCAGTCTCATGTACTTTATCTTCTGTTCTGGTTCCATTTTTCCTATTACATTCTGGGACATAATATTCAACTCCAGACTTGTCCCTACGATTAAGCTGGCCACTTTCTTAGTTTTTGAACTCTTCTTTCCATGTGTCTGTATTTAACTTTCCTGATATAGCACACCCTTGAGAACTTCTTGGAGATCTAGTCTGGTGCTGGTAAATTCCTTCAGGTTTTGTTTAACTGAGAATGTTCTTGTCTTTTTTTCCCACATGAAAGATAATCTTGCCGAGTACAGTATTCTTGGCTGAAATTGCTTCTCTCTTAACACTTTGAATATATTTTCCCATTCTTTCCTCATTCGCATTGTTTCCCATGAGAGATCTGCTGTCAGCCTGATGGGATGTCCTTTGTAGGTAACTTGATGTTTTCTCTTGCCAATCTTAGTATCTTGTCTTTGTCTGTGGTTTTGGTCAGTCTGGCTATAATGTGTCTTGGAGAAGATCTTCTTGGATTGATTCTATTTGGGGTCCTTTGTATTTCTTGGGACTGGATCTTTGAATGCCTCTCTAGGTTTGGAAAGTTTTCTTGCAGGATTTCATGGAATAGATTATCAATGCCCTTATGTGTCTCTTCACCTTCTGGAATGCCAATTATCCGGATGTTTGGATGTTTGATGGTATCTAGTACTTCTCGTATATTATTCTCAAGTTTTTGTGCCATTTTCTCAGTCTTCATCGTGGATTTTTCTAGGCCAGCGATTTTCTCTTCTACGCCTGAGATTCTATTTTCTGTATGATCTAGTCTGCTTTTAATACTTTCAAGGGAGATTTTGACTTCCTGTATTATAGACTTCATTTCTAACAGTTCCATTTGACTCTTGTAAAGTGTGTAATTCCTCTTTTAGATCTTGCAAGAATTTCCTCACCTCCTGGAACTCATCAACTTCTTTCTCCTTTCTCTTTAGCAGTTCATTGTCTCTCTTCTCTTCCATCTCAGTTAGCTTCACCATTATGAATACTCTAAATTCTTTATCAGACATTTCCATGATTTGCATTGAACTGCTTGTGAATGAAGAGGAATTATTCTTTTCCCTTGGAGGAGAGGTATTTTCTTGCTTTCCTATATTTCTTGTGGTCCTGCGGTGATTTCTTGTCATCTGATGGATGGTGTGTTTCTAATTCTTGAAATTCAATCTGAGTGTTCAGGAGCAAGCAGAAAGAGGTGATCTGGAATCTCTTTGTCATTCTGTTGCGATCGCTGGTGCAGTAGATTCAGTAGGTATTGAGGAATATGTTAACCCTAATAGTATTTGGATGTTTAGCTACAGTGCCCTTAGATCCATCTAGAAACACATTAAATGGATATTGAAGAGTGGAGAGACAAGAAAAAAGAAAATGAAAAAGAGAGAGACAAACAACAACAAAGAAAGAGAAGAAAAAAAGACAAAAATATAAAAAAAATTGTAATATTGTTTTTCTTTAAAGAAAAACAAAACAAAACACCACCACTAACAAAAAAAATATCAAATAGAAAACCACAGGAGCCATGAGGAATCCTCTTCTGAAGGAATGCCTCACCTCTCCTGCCTGGGTAGAAGGACCAGAGGGGATTATTAACAAAACAAAAGGTGGAGCTGAGAGCAAGAGAAAAACTTTACCTTTAAAAAACTCGTAAAAAGGAAAAATTACAAAAAAATGAGAAGACAGAAGCAAAGAGAGACAGAGACAGAGACACAGAGACAGAGATAGAAGGCCAGAGGGGCTCCCTACCACACTAGCTTTGTTTGCTGGAGGCTGAATTATCAGTAGAAAATCTTCATTTCTCCTGTCCCCTGAAATGACTAGTTCACAGGAGCCATGAGGAATCCTCTTCTGAAGGAAGGCTTCACCTCTCCTGCCATGCTAGCTTTGTTTGCTGGAGGCTGAATTATCAGCAGAAAATCTTCATTTCTCCTGTCTCCTGAAATGACTTGTTCACATAAGCCATGAGGAATTCGCCTTTCTTTGTCTCTTCTTAGAGTTTGGTCTTAAAGCCTTTTTGATCTGAAATCAGTATCATGACTTTAGCCCTTTTGGTTTCCATTTACATGGAATACCTGTTTCCAGCCCTTAATCTTTAGTCTATGTAAGTCTTCATTCATGAGGTATGTTTCTTACAGGCAACAGATAGAGGATTTCTGATTTTTTTAATTCATTCAGCTAGTCTGTGTTTCCTGATTGGTGAATTTAATCTTTAACACTTTCTATTATTATAGATATTTCCAGACTTGTCCCTACCATTAAGTTAACTTGGCCTCTTTCTTTCTTTCTCTTTCTTTCTCTCTCTTTCTTTCTCTCTCTCTCTCTCTCTCTCTCTCTCTCTCTCTCTCTCTCTCTCTCTCTGTCTTCCTTCCTTCCTTCCTTCCTTCCTTCCTTCCTTCTTTCTTTCTTTCTTTCTTTCTTTCTTTCTTTCTTTCTTTCTTTCTTTCTTTTCTTCCGTTTTTGTTGTTATTCACTTATTTCTGTGTGTCTCTTTTTAGTTTTTCTGGTATAGCACTCCCTTCAAATTTCTTGAAGAGATGTTCTGGTATTGGTAAATTCTTTGAGGTTTTGTTTACCTGAGAATGTTTTTATCTTTTGTATACATTTGAAGATAATCTTGCTGGCTATAGTAATCTTGGTTGAAATATTTTTCTTTGAACACTTTGAATATATCTTCCTATTCTTCCCTTGCTTGTATTGTTTCCTTTGAGAGGTCCTATGTTAGCCTTTTGGGATAACCTTTGTATGTAACTTGATATTTTTCTCTTGCTAGTTTGGGAATCTTGTCTTTATATGTGGTTTTGGCCAGTCTGGCTATGATTTGCCTCAGAGAGGATCTTCTTGAGTTGGTTCAATTTGTTGTCTTTTGTAATTCTTAGGTCTGTATTTTTAATGCCTCTCAGGTTTGAAAAGTTTCTAGAATTTTATGAAATAGATTATCAATGTCCTTATTAGATTCTTCACTTTCTGGGATACCAATTATTCAGATATGTGCACATTTAATGGTATCTAGTATTTCTCACATATTGTCCTCATTTTTTTTTCCTTCGGGGTATTTTTTCAGTCTTTTTGGTGATTTTTTCTAGGCCAGAGGTTTTGTTTTTACATCTGAGGTTCAGTCTTCTGCATCATCTAATCTGCTTTTAATTCTTTCCAGGAAGGTTTTGATTTCCTCTGTTACCACCTTCATTTCTAACAGTTCTTGTTTAAAAAAGAAACTGTTTTATTTAAATTTATTTATTTGTTTATTTTAATTTGACCTGAGAGAGACAGAATGAAAGAGGGATGTGAGGAGTGTGAAAGCAAGCCACTAGGTCCAAGACTCAAACCGCGGTCAGCAACATAAGAGTCCAGTGCCCTTAACCACCACGCCACTTGCTGACCCCCATTTCTAACAGTTCTGTTTGATTCTTTTTATGGTGTCTATTTATTCTTTTAAATCATGGAAGGACTTCCTCATTTCCTGCAGCTCATTGTCTCTTTTCTCTTGCTTCTCCTTTAGTTTTATTACTCTGAATAGTCTGAGTTGTTTATCTGACATTCCCATGAGTTCCATTGTACTGTCTGTAGATAATAAGGAATTGTTCTTTTTCCTTGGGGATGAGATATTTTCTTGTTTTCTCACATTTCTTGTGCCTCTGCTCTCCTTTCTGATCATCAGATGTCTTATATTTTTTCTCTAATTTCTTGTAATTAATTTTGAGAGTTCAAAGTTATGTGGAAGGGGGTGAGTCACAATCTCTCTGCAGCTCCATCTCCCTGATTCTTGCCCTACAACCTGCACTATTGTCACTGCAACTGGATATTCCAATGGCCTTTTAGTTTCTTGAGAACAGGTGCACCTGAGGCTGAGCTGCAGGTTTTCAGCTGAGAAAGAAAGTCAATCTGTTAGATAAAAAATGTAATTCCACCTGTTTGGGGGACAAAATTTTCATAGAAGATAAAAATGGCATCAGGTCTCTAGATAAAAGTATTGGCAGAGTTATGATTCAAATACTGCAGTCTCTTAATGTTCAACTTTAAATGAGACATAAAGCAACAGAGTACACTAAGTATAATGTTTCTAATAGAATTCATTACCAGATCTATGCTATTAAAATATTAGTGAGAAAGCATGTTTCTATTGAATTACTTAATGCATTCTTATGGTAAAGCCAAGAGATGCACATACATTAATGGCTATTATCAAAATGTAAATATGAACACATTTGTATACACTTATCCCTTTATACCTCCTTCTACTCTCTGCTGCCATCTTAAGCAACAAGTCCTGATATACACTTGACTCCCTATCTCTCAACATTAACAAGAAACAAATCAAAAATTGAAAAATTCCAAGTCCAAAATAAATATTTTCTACCAATTATAACAAAAAGATATTTACAAATTGGCTAGTTCACCAGCTCTACTTTTTATCATTCATTTTCACCTTAGGACATCTACAAACCTCCGAGATTAAAAACTAAAGAATGAACTCCACAGTTAGCACAGGTACTTTATGAAAAATGTACATATAGATCTAGAAGGGAGTTATTGCTTTTACTCTACCTTTTGGAGTTAAGGGGGAGAAAAAGCAAAACATTTAACAGACACAAAAGTGGAAAATTATCTGTTGATGATGTGTATAGTTATATCCTTGACTGGACTAATATGCAGTGTTTTCATGCTAGGAAAGATTCGTTTTGTATGTTGTAAAGATGTGCAGTGATTAAATACAAAAAGAATAAGAAAATAAAAGAAAAAAGCTATCTTCTATATATGGAGATACCAGCAAAGAGCCTTTCCCTCTTTCTGTTCACCTTTCCATCTTTCTATTTATCTTTCCTCTTCTCCCTCTTCCACCATTCCAGTGACTAAAAGTATAGTACTGGAGGTTGGATGGTTGCCCAGCAGTTAGAGGTGATGCTCAGCAAAGTTGACCCACATGGGAAACTTCTGAGTTTGAATCCAGAAACCTCCCTGACTATGCCAGGTAGTCATGTGCCTATAATCTGGCCCTGGCTCAGACTGGAGGTGAATCATGTCACCAAGACCCTGTCGAGGGTACTATCTCTCTGTTTCTGTGTTTCTATTACTTATGGAAGGGGCAAATAAATAAATTTTAAAATAAAAGTATTTTTTAAAGTATAGATGACATCTAACTCCAAAAGGTAGATTAACAGAGGTCACTGCCAGCAGACAATCCTTCATGAAAATAAAGAAAAAGACATTTATAAAGGGATTATTCTCTTTATAAAGGGTACTTCTATTTTTAATATTCTTTGAGTATTATGTTTTAATACATAGCAGTATTAACTATTAATATTAAGACGCACATATAGAACAATGGTTGGAGAATCTGAAGTAATCTAACTGAAGGGCACAGAACACTTCTTTCTGGACACTTCTTCCTCTACTGCTCAGCAACCACCACCTACTGAAAATGCAGCATTGTATCCAAGATATCAAGATGAACAATTCTTTTTCTAAAATGCAACCATTTGTATAAAATAACGAAAGGTACCAGCAGTTAGCGTAATGGCTATGTCGCTGGACTCCCATGTAGTCAACTGTGGTTCGAGTCCTGGACCCGGTGGCTTAAAACTCACGCCGGGTACGTGTGCGTGCATGCCCAAGATCCCGAGAGGAGAATGGAGGAGAAGGGATTGTGGCGTGGCCATCCCCCCTGGGGGGTGATTTCTCACTTTCTGTATCTCTGTCTCTCTCTGTCTGTCTGGCGAGCACACACGCCCTATGGCAAAAACCTCTCCAAAAAAAAATGTAAAATAACGAAAAATATTTAAGGGATGTTATTTTAGTTCTCTACTTATAACATATGCTGTGTACTTTTAAATATTTGCAAAGACCAGATATTTCAAATGAGAAACAAGTTTGCCACTACACACAGTAGCATTGAATATACTACACATATGTTACACAGCCTATAATTTCAAAATATCTTTTTAATAAAAACATTCTGAACTAGGACCCTTCCCCTTCCCACCTACATCAACTCAGTGGATAAGTGTATCTGTAGTGCTTAGAAAGATTTGAATAATTTCATTTCTTTTCCAAAGAATTATTTAATTTTATTTATCATCATTATTATTTTTTAATTTACTACAGGCCAGATGTAGTCATCAGAGAGAGAGAAAGAGTGAGAGAAATAGAAAGTGAGAAAGCAGGCCACTAGGTTTGGGACTTGATACATGGTCAGCCATGTAGGAGTCCAGCACCCTAATCATAATGCCACCTGCTGGCCAAATTCTATAAAGGATTTTAAGACATTTTTTCTCAGTACCTGTCTTCAAAATTATCACAAAGCAGTGATAATCGAAATAGTATGATACTGGGACGAAATAGACACATAGTCCAAAGGAATAGAGAACATAGAAACCCCAAATCATACAGCCAACTAACTGATCTTTGACAAAGGGGACAAGACAATATAGTGAGGAAAATAAAGTCTTTTCTGCAAGTGGTGCTTGAAGAACTAGATATTCACCTGCAGAAAAATGAAACTTGACCCCCTATCTCTCAACATTAACAAGAAACAAATCAAAATGAATCAAAGATTTAATGTAAAGCCTAAGACTATAAAATTACCAGTAAAAAACTTAGCAGAAACTGGTGAATAAATTGAAGTAGGCAAAGATTTCTTAAATAAGACCCCTAACACACTGGCAATAATCCCCAAAATAGACAAGTGGGATTACGTCAAGTTAAAAACCTTCATATCAAAGAAAACAACAATAAGAGTGAAAAGACAGCCTCAAGAATGGGAGAAAATGTTTGCAAATTATTCCTCAGACAAGGGATGAATAACCAGAGTATATAGGGAATTCTAGCAGCTCACCCTAAAAAATAATCCAATTAAAATCTGGGCAAATGAACTGAATAGAGAACTCTCCAAGATGACTAATGAATGGCTGAAAACCATTTGCAAAAATGTTCAAAGTCTTTTTTCATAAAGGAAATGAAAATTAAAACTATATTTTATAAATCAAGTATCATTTGTCCTGTTTATATACAGCAAAGTAAAACAAAATGCACAACATAAGGAACAATGGTCAATCTTGCTTCACCATAAACATATTGTATAAAGTCCTCTGTCTTTTTTCCTTTCCAAAACAGCACAAATTTAATAATGTGTACTGCTCAGGAGAAGTAGTTTCATCATTCCACTTTCAAAAGATAATATTTCATATGAATTTTAACAAGAATATTTACAAAACATGTTATTTGCAACTTCTACTTTTTTAATGCCACAGTGCACCTGCATGAACACAAGAGAGAAGTGGAGAGAGAGAGAGAGAGAGAGAGAGAGAGAGAGAGAGAGAGAGAGAGAGAGAGAAAAACTCCTAATGGGGCCTGGACATACCACAATCCTGTCTCCTTCAATTCTCTATTCCATCAGATCTTGGGCATGCACAAATGCATGAACTGTGTTGTCACTGGGACTGAGATTAGAACCCCAGTCAGTCACGATGGAGCCAGCTTCCTTTTCCCAGTGCCTAACCTGTCTGCTATAGGATTGGGCCTACTACCTCTACTTTTGACATATTTTGTGAGCTTCTAAACATTTAGAAAGTTTACATGTTTCAAACAAGGATTTAAATTTGTCCACTACATACACATTTAGTGTTCTATAAACCACTCACATAACAATGATTATATCTAAAAGTGTCTTATAATTAGGTACATTCTGGTCTAGAATTCTTCATTTCTTCAAACTCCTTGTCTCCACCTCCAACTCAGTGAGTATATGCACACATGTCACTTAGACACAATGTTACAATTTTCCAAATAGTTCAAAAAGTCTTTTTCAGAAAACAGCCTTTCTATGAATTTTAACATGAAGTACAAAATGTCTGTTTACTAACTCTTATTTTGTCAAACATTGGCAACCTCTTCACTATTTGGATGTTAGATATAAAAGTGGGACTCATTTGTCCAGTATATAAAGAATATATACAGTATAACAAGGTTAATTGAAATGCACGTAACATATAGGCAGCAGATAGACTGAAAAAAAAACTACCACTAGCTAAACACCTTTTCAATTTCTTCTTTCCCACCTTTCTCAACCCAGTGGACAACTGCAGAGGGTATACTGTATAGAGAAGTGATTTACAATTCCCCTTCCAAACAAAATATTTCCCATCAGTTTTTCAGTGAATTACTGAAAGAATCATTCTACTTTCAAATTTATCCAGCACTTCTAAGTATCTAAAAAGACTGTTTTATATAAAAACTTGTCCACTATGTGGGCCAGCAGGTGGCATGGAGTTTAAGGTGGCTGGATCCCACATGGCTGACTTCATGGTTCCAATCCTGAACCTGGCAGCTTGAAAATCATAGCAGGCATATGTGCATCCATGCTCAAAATCCCAAAAGAATGGAGGACAATAAATTGTGGCGTGGTCATTCACATAGGAAGTGATTTCTCACACGCATCTCCCCGTACCTTCCTCTGTCGAGGGTACACACCCTATAGCAAAAAACAAAAACAAAAACAAACTTGTCCACTATGTACACAGCACTGTTAAATAAAATTGCACAAACATAACAATGGCTATGATGTGATGTATCTTCCAAATAGCACCATTTTGGCATTGAAACATTCCCTCCTGACTTTCTGTTCTCTGCCTTCAATCCAGTGGACAAGTACAGGCATGTTAATGCTTAGAGATGGTTGAACATATTCATACCCGAAGACCATTTACAGAGGACAAGCTTTCCTATGACTATCAACACAAAGTATATAAAATGTGCTAGTTTTACTATTTAAAATGCACACACAAGAACTGGCCTGGAGTCTGGTGATTAAAGGAGCTGGATCCCACATGGCCTACTGTGATTTGTATCTTTGCCTTTGAAGCTTCAAAACCATGCCAAGCATGTATTCTTGTATGTTCCAAATCCTGACAGGATGGAGAAATGGAGAAGGCATTGAAATGTGACCACATCTCATTGGAGGACTGCTTCCTTTCTCTCTTTTTTTCTCACTCAGTTGCTCCCTCTTTCTCTCTCACAGTTTTTATGTCTTTCTTTGTTTCTCCATCTCTGACAAGCACACGCATCTTCTGACAATTAAAAATAAAAATATAATTTTTTAAAATCTTTTATGATTTTAATTTTCATTCTAAATCACATTCAAGCTATCCATACAATTGCTACATGGAAATGAATTTATTCTCTTATAATACACAAGCACTATAAAAGAAACAAAGTCTCAGCTTACTTGTTTATTGAAAAGTTGAAGATGTATCCTTTAATTTTTTTTCCCTAATTGTATTTCATTTTATAATTTCTTGTTTAAACTTGATTGCTGTACATCTATATGGTTTTTCATAGCATATATGCAGTGTGTGATAATCAAGTCATGGATATTACCATATACATCATTAACTATTAATTTTATTTTAATTGACAAATATAAAAGTATATATTGTACTGTCAGAAAATTCATGATGCATTTTTTTAATCTTTTTTTTATTACATTGAATTACATATAACTTTACAGTGTATTACATTGCTTTTTCAAAAGGGAATGCCATGCATGTCAGTCAGTACAGAGACATTAATCTCCCTGCTTCAACATTCAATATCTTTCCTATGTTTCCCCCAATCATTATTATTATTATTCTAATTATTTTTTATGATAAACATGATTTTTTTTCCAATTATCAGATCATAAAGTTCCCATGGAAAAGAGAAAAAATATGTCATGACTTTTTGTCAACCTAATTTTATTATACACAACATGTTATTTAAAAATATGTACATATTGTGAGATAGCAAAATGGAACTAGTTAACTTATGCATTACTTCATTTACTTTTTTGTGATGAGAATACATAAAATTCACTCTTCTAGCAACTTTGAAGAGTATAATGCATTGCTATTAACTATAGTCACTATGTTATACAATAGATATCCTGAGATTACTCTTGCAATCTTACTGAAATTTTGTTTCCTTTGAATATATTTGCAACACACCACCACCCACAGCCTCCAGGCCCTGATAAACACCATTACTCTCTACTTTTATGATTTCAACAGTAATTGTTGAAATCATGCAGTATTTATCTTTCTGTGCCTGGTTAATTTCCTCCAGGTTAATTTATGTTATCACAAATGACAGAATTTCCTTCTTTTTAAAGGATAAATAGTATTCCATTGTGCATATATACCACATTGTATCAATTTATATGTTGATGCATACTTAGGTAGATTCAAAAGAACTTGGGAGTGCAAATATCTCTTATACATACTGATTTCAAAGCGTTGGCTGCATATCCAGAAGTGGGACTGTAAGATCTTATGGTAGTTTTGTCTATTTTTCTTTTTCTTTTTTAAAGGTTTTTGCCATAGGGTACATGTTCTCAATGGAGAAAAACAGAAAGAGACAATGAGAGGGAAAGTGAGAAATCACCACCAAGGGGGATAGCCACATTACAACCCTTTTCCTCGTTTCTCCTTCTAGGATTTTAGTAATGTACACATACACGCCCAGAGTGATTTTCAGACTGCTGGGTCCAGGACTTCAACTGCAGTCAGCCATGTGGGAGTCTGACACTGTAACCACTATGCTATCTACTGGCCCCTTGTTTTGTCTTTTAAGGAACTTCCATACTGTTTTCCACATGCTTGTACTAATTTGCATTTCCACCTATAATGTGCAATGGTCCCCTTTTCTCCATATTCTTGCCAACACTTGTTATCTTTCATTTTGTAATATCATAATTATCCATGATAGAGCACATGCATGAGCGAGAAAGAGTTGAGCTCCCTCAATGGGGTCTGGTCATGCCATGATTTCCTTCTTCCAATTCTTCCACCCGTCAATTCTTGGGCACTCACACACATGTCTACATGTTTTAGGCTGACTAGGCCAGCCATTTTGACTATGGTTGCCATGTGGAATCCAGCTTCTGTTGAGCAGTGCATTGCTACTGCATCACAAAGCCAGTTCTTTTTCATCTTTTTGATAATGGTCATTCTGACAGATGTGAAGTAATATCTCAATGATTTTAATTTGTGTTTCTCTAATATTCAGGATGCTCAGTATCTTGACATCCTTCAGCATATTCTTCTTTCTTTGACTCTGAATCACATTCAGAGTCATCTGGACTTTCAAGATTAGTTGAATCATCATCATCATCATCATCTTTAGTCACATCACATTCTCCATCATGATCTTCTGCCTCACTGAAGCCAAGTTCACATATCTTCCTGATAATTTACTGTTCATACTTGGCTGATATTGAAATTCCAGTTCTTCATTAATTTTCCTGTTTTCTTCCCCTATTCAGAAGTGAGATATTGACTTTTGACCTCTTATAACCAAACCACAGTATGTCTTATCTTTCCTGCACCTATAAGTCTCAAAAAATTCTGTTTTTTCTTTTAATTGCCTAAGTTTTCTGCCTCTTAACTGCTGTATCCAAGATCATCATCTGAGTTGGCTAAACACCTTACCCCATGTAGGTGAGACTCCCTGGCAGCACTCATTGTGCGGGGATCCTGGTGGGAGAAGCTGAACCCACTTACTGTTCTGCTCAGCTGCAACACCAGCAGCCTTCAGCCTGACACCAGTCCAAGTAGTCTCAATTTGATTTTTTTTATAGATTCTAATTCTTTGCTAGTTTTCCATCTTTTCATCCATACCATTCATCTTTTTTTAATTTACTTACATTTTTTGTTTCATTTTCCTTTAGACATTCAATCACATTATTTAGCTTACAAAGTGAATTTTTCAACATATGAACATTTCTCCCTAGTCCAGTTGATACACCCATTTACTGTGTTTCTATATCCTTTAGTCAATCCATTTCAGTCATAGAGTGCAGACACTCAGTATATATTAAGTGGGGACATACAATGCCTCTCCTTCATAGCCTGGCTTCTTCACTCAGCAGTAAATCTTCCATATTCTTCCACTTTCTGTCAAAAGCCAGGTTTTTTTATGGCTGAATAGTATTCCATAGAGTATATGTGCCACAGTTTCATCTTTTAATATATTTTCTCCAATCTGTTCATCATCACTACAGGCTGAATACTCCTAATCTGAAATTCTAAAATTTGAAATACTCGAAAATCTGAAACTTTCTGAGTCATGGCATGGCACCATAAGTAGAAAAATTTCACACTTGACCTCATGTGATAGCTCAGAGTTAAAATACATGTGACAGCTCACAATTAAAGTGCTACAATGGGCACAGTAATGGCAGCGCGGTGAGCAGGGAACGCGAGCTGACAGCCGCCGCCGCCCACCTCCCCGCCGGGCTCCGTCCTGCGCTCCGCCGGCCGCCCCGTCCCGCCCCCGTCCCGCTTCCGCAGGAGATTTCAACACTGAACTCGCACAATGTCTTTGAAACCAAGAGTAGTAGACTTTGATGAAACATGGAACAAACTTCTAACAACCATCAAAGCTGTCGTCATGTTGGAGTACGTGGAAAGAGCAACGTGGAACGACCGCTTCTCAGATATCTGTGCTTTATGTGTGGCCTATCCTGAACCCCTTGGAGAAAGACTTTATACAGAAACTAAGATTTTTTTGGAAAATCACGTTCGGCATTTGCACAAGAGAGTCCTGGAGTCTGAAGAACAAGTGCTTGTGATGTACCACGGGTGCTGGGAGGAGTACAGTAAGGGCGCAGACTACATGGACTGCCTGTATAGGTATCTGAACACCCAGTTTATTAAAAAGAATAAATTGACAGAAGCTGACCTTCAGTATGGCTATGGTGGGGTAGATATGAATGAACCACTTATGGAAATAGGAGAGCTAGCATTGGATATGTGGAGGAAATTGATGGTGGAACCACTTCAGACCATCCTCATCCGAATGCTGCTCCGGGAAATCAAGAATGATCGTGGCGGTGAAGACCCAAACCAGAAAGTAATCCACGGGGTTATTAACTCCTTTGTTCATGTTGAACAGTATAAGAAAAAATTCCCCTTAAAGTTTTATCAGGAAATCTTTGAGTCTCCCTTTCTGACTGAAACAGGAGAGTATTACAAACAAGAAGCTTCAAATTTATTACAAGAATCTAACTGCTCACAGTATATGGAAAAGGTTTTAGGTAGATTAAAGGATGAAGAAATTCGGTGTCGAAAATACTTAAATCCAAGTTCATATACTAAAGTGATACACGAATGTCAGCAGCGAATGGTAGCAGACCACCTGCAGTTCTTACATGCAGAATGTCAGAGTATCATTCGACAGGAGAGAAAAAACGACATGGCAAACATGTACGTCCTACTCCGTGCTGTATCCACTGGTTTACCTCATATGATTCAGGAGCTGCAAAATCATATCCACGATGAGGGCCTTAGAGCAACCAGTAACCTTACTCAGGAAAACATGCCAACACTATTTGTGGAGTCAGTTTTGGAAGTACATGGTAAATTTGTTCAGCTTATCAACACTGTTTTGAATGGTGACCAGCACTTTATGAGTGCACTGGATAAGGCCCTTACGTCAGTTGTGAATTACAGAGAGCCCAAGTCTGTCTGCAGAGCGCCTGAACTGCTTGCCAAGTACTGTGACAACTTACTAAAGAAGTCAGCAAAAGGGATGACTGAGAATGAAGTGGAAGACAAACTCACGAGCTTCATTACTGTTTTCAAGTACATCGATGATAAGGACGTTTTCCAAAAGTTCTACGCAAGAATGCTGGCAAAACGTTTAATTCATGGGTTATCTATGTCTATGGATTCTGAAGAAGCCATGATCAATAAATTAAAGCAAGCCTGTGGTTACGAGTTTACCAGCAAGCTGCATCGGATGTATACAGATATGAGTGTCAGTGCCGATCTCAACAATAAGTTTAACAATTTTATCAAAAACCAAGACACAGTAATAGATTTGGGAATTAGCTTTCAAATATATGTTCTGCAGGCTGGTGCATGGCCTCTTACTCAGGCTCCTTCATCTACGTTTGCAATTCCCCAGGAATTAGAAAAAAGTGTACAGATGTTTGAATTATTTTATAGCCAGCATTTCAGTGGAAGGAAACTTACATGGTTACATTATCTCTGTACGGGCGAAGTTAAAATGAACTACTTGGGCAAACCATACGTAGCCATGGTGACAACGTACCAGATGGCAGTGCTGCTCGCCTTTAACAACAGCGAAGCCGTTAGCTACAAGGAGCTCCAAGACAGCACGCAGATGAATGAGAAGGAGCTGACGAAGACCATCAAGTCCTTACTTGACGTGAAGATGATTAACCACGATTCCGAAAAGGAAGACATTGATGCAGAGTCTTCATTTTCATTAAATATGAACTTTAGCAGTAAAAGAACAAAATTTAAAATTACTACGTCAATGCAGAAAGACACGCCACAGGAGATGGAGCAGACGAGAAGTGCGGTGGACGAGGACCGGAAGATGTACCTGCAGGCTGCTATAGTTCGCATCATGAAAGCGCGGAAGGTGCTCCGGCACAACGCCCTCATTCAGGAGGTGATCAGCCAGTCGCGGGCGCGGTTTAACCCCAGCATCAACATGATCAAGAAGTGCGTCGAGGTCCTGATCGACAAGCAGTGCATCGAGCGCAGCCAGGCGTCGGCCGACGAGTACAGCTATGTCGCCTGACGCCGCATGACAGTCTCTGCCGGGTGTGTCATCGCCATCGCCATCGCCATGGTGTGTCCCTGTGGGAAAGCGCAGCCGTGCCTCCGTCATTTGGTCATTGGGCAGCCCCCGTTTCTCTGCTGTTTACAACATCACCAGTGCCACGTCATGAGCGTCAAAGCGAGCGCCGGGAGATACTTGCAGCTCCTGTCCTTACGACCTCTCTGAAACTGTCCGGAACGGATGAGTGGAGTGTTGCTGAGATGTGGAAATTTGGTTGGGTACCATGCTTTTTCTCCCCTTCACGTTTGCAGTTGATGTGTTTTTTTTTTTTTTAAATGTATCTTAAAGGACATAAAATAAAAAACTTAAATATTGTAATATGACAGATAACCTAATAATTGTATCTACATTAAAATGACAAACATGATATTGCTGCTTGTCAAATAAAAAAAAATAAAGAAACCGAAAAAAAAAAAAGTGCTACAATGCAAAAATGTTGTATATTACCTTCAGTTTAGGTGTATAAGATATAAATGAAACATAATTATAATTTCATCCTTAGGTTTGGATCCTATACTCAAGATAGTTTATTATATACTTGTACAAATTTCAAAATCTGAAAAAAAATCCAAAATCCAAAATGCTTCTGGTACCAAGCAGTTCTTATTTGTTAATACCAATATTTGGGGGATTCATGGTTATGATTCTATTATTTATCTTATTTTTTTCTTGTGATTATAATTCAAAATGTCCTGCCCCTTTAAATGCATAGTAATGTTTTATTCTAAGTCAGCCATTGTATATAAAATAACTATAGATCATATAATATCTTCCAACAGAGCATCAGAGAAGATTCTCCTTTTTTTAGCAGATAGGGTAAGAGGCTAATCATATAAATACAAAAATAGATTGATATGAGTAGTTTTAGTAAGGTTTAGTCTATCTATGGTTTATTTCTATTCTTTAGATGTTGCACTACTGGCCTTTTGTTTGAAAAACTGACAGGTCTATTGTCTCCTCAACCTTAAAAGAGAGAGAGATTCCATTTTTCCCACTGGAATTTTGTTATGTTTTGTTTTTATTAATTTTGCCAAAGGACACATGCATTCACTAGAGAGAGACAGAGACAGAGGAAAAGTGAGACAGCACCTGGGTGGGGAGTGATCACGTCACAATTCCTTCTCCATTTGTCCCTCCTTTTTGGGATTTTGGGCACACATACGTGTGTCCAGTGTGTTTTTTAAGCCACCAGGTCTAGGGCTCAAACCACACTGCTGACCATGTGGTATCTAGCCACCTTAACTACCAGGCCACAAGTTGGCCCTCCCATTGTAGTTTTTGAGTTTAACTGTTTAGATCCTGAACCACATAACTTAAAATCTATTAAATATCTTGTAGAGAAGATTGGCCATGTGTTTTTAGGAGACAACCTCCACACAGAACTTTACCTCTTAAACCCTATGAGACAGCAAGAGAAACTTTCTACACTTTAAAAGCTTCTATCCTATTCCTTCAAGCTGCCCACATTGTGCAGAAATTTCCTGTGGAGAATATATGCAGAGCTCCTCTAGTTTCTAGTTCTCATACCAGCCTGGAGTAACCCTTTTAAGCTCCTCTGGTTTCTCTTCCTCCAGTAAGGTTCCTATGCCTAGACCAACCCCAATTCTCACCCCATATACAGAATTGTCTAGTGATAATCAACTCTGTTAGGGAGAGTTCTCTTTTTTTTTTTTTTTGAATTTTTAGTTTATCTAGTCCTTGCTGCTTATACTCATTCCCAATATCTTTATTTACTATCCAAGTACCATTTTAATAAATAAATGTTTCACCCAAAATTCCATTATCCTAACAGGTCGCCATATACCTTCTTCCATGGCATTTCCAGTTTTTTTTTTTTTTTTTTTTTTTTTTTTTGTCAGTATGCTACCATCAAATCCCATGGGTTGCAATTATTCCAGTTTTTGAAAAATGTTATATTTATATAACTATGGCTCATATCCCAAAGACTCAGTTCTTAAACTGATATCTTATGTTCATATTTTCATGTGTAGCTAATATGGTTACATCACAGTATTCAAGCTATAAAAATGGTAGGAATCTAGCAATTTAATGGGTAGGGACCTAGATAAATGTCCTAGCAATTGGTATTCTCAAGTGCAGGAAAAGCATTCTAGACTAATAGCTCTGTAATGAAAAAGGCTATGCCTGCCTTGTTCACTAACACATGCCCTGTATTATTATTTTTTAGAGGTTTTTGCTATATGGTGCATGCACTCTCCAGACAGACAGAGAGAGACAGAGATACAGAAAGCGAGAAATCACCCCCCAGGAGGGATGGCCATGCCGCAATCCCTTCTCCTCCATTCTCCTGTTGTGATCTTGGGCACGCATGCGCACGCGCCCGGCATGAGTTTTAAGCCATTGGGTCTGGGACATGAACCACTGTCGACTACATGGGAGTCCAGTGACATAGCCATTATGTTAATTGCTGGTCCTCCTGTATTATTTTGTTTTCTGTTTTTGTTTCTGTTTTGCTGAAGGACATGCAAGTTCACCAAAGAGGAAGACTGATAGAGAAAGCACTCTCAAACAGGGCCAGGTCATGCTGCAATCCTTTTCCCCTCCATTTTTATATCGATCCATCTTGTGAGAATTTAAGGTATGTATGCTTGTGACTGACATGTTTTTTAAGTCACAAAGCTAGGATTCAAACCATGGTTTGATATGTGGGATGTGGCTTTCTCTGCACAGTAATTAATCGCTTCACTATGGCATCAGCCCTTAATTTACTTTTGTTACAGATTTATTAAGATATAAATGACAAATAAAAATGTATATATTAATTGTGCATAATGTGTTTTTTTCCAATAAAAACTGTATGAATTATTGTGTGCAACATGATGCTCTGAAAATATGTTTTTAAATTTTTATATTTTTTCTCTATGGTTATTTCATTGGTTTGCTCTTGGTACTGGTCTACTATGACCTACTACATCCTACATAGAGGCAAAACTCTCTTAGTTTGCCTTATATTGTAGATGAAATAGATTCTCTAGTAAGTTTCTAGAGAAAGTACAATGGCAGATATTTTTGTGTCCTCAAATGGTTGAAAATGTTTTTATTATATCCTCATATTTGATGAAATTCTCAGTTGGAAGGCATTTTTACTCAGATGATAATGATACTGATAATATTTACTGCTTATTATCATCTAGCTTTCAGTGTTGCTACTGAAAAATCTGATATGAATTTGGTTCAAAATCTTTCACATACAGCCTATTTTGAGGGTGGGGTTGGTGAATTGGGAAAAGAGTTTTTAAGAATCATCACTGGGGCTTGGCTTTTATCAACACCAAGATTTTCTTGGGACTGAACATCTCATTTTATGCAGCCACAGTCAAGCAAAAATGGGTAGCAGTTGATGTATGAAGCTTTTATAAAATATATTCTTTCTATTCTGTTCTCTAGACCATGTCCACATATATTGGCTTAGTCTTGACCAAGAGTTCTTAATGTAAAAATCTAAAATTAGAAGTACAGCAGGGTCTGGGACCAGCAGGTGGCATAGTTGGTATGGTGCTGGACTCCCATGTGGCTGACCATTGTTCGAGTCCCGGACCTGGTGGTTTGAAAATTACCTGGTGGTTTGAAGAACACATGTGTGTGCATGCCTAAAATACCATGAAGAGAAGGGAGGAGAAGGGATTACAATATGACCACTTCTCCTAGAGGATGGATTTCTCACTTTTCTTCTCGTTATTTTTCTCTGTTTCTCTCTGGCAAGCAAACATATCCTGTGGCAAAACCTCAAAAAAAAGAGAAAAAGAAAAAGAATAGCAGGTTCAGAAATATATACCCTGTCTGTTGAAGTCCAAGACTACTTGTTTTACTTGTTTAAGGAAGTGAAACACCTATAGGCCAACCCTCCTAACTGAAAATGGTTTTGTTGGACCTGTAGGTGGCATGGTGGTTAAGGTGCTGAACACTCCCACATGTCCAACCACAGTTCAAGTCCCAGACCTGGTGGCTTGCTTTCTCACTTTCTCTCTCTCTCTTTTTCTCTGTCTCTCTCTGGTCAAATTAAAATAAATGCATGAATAAATAAAATTAAAAATAATTATTTAAAGAAAAGCTGTTTTGTCTGCTATGGAAATGTGGTTAAGGGCACTATTTCTTAAACTGTGGTACAAGATCCACCTGTGTCAAAGTTATAAAGTGTGTGTGTATCTGTGTGTGTGTGTGTGTTTAATTCAAATTCCTGGGCCCTGTCTCAAATGGTTTATTCAAAATATCTTAGTGTCATGGGAATCTGTATTTAACAAGCTTCCTAGGTGATTCTTATGCACATTAAAATCTTTTTTTTCGAGAGAGAGAAGTTTTTACTATAGGGCATGTGTGCTCACCAGAAAGACTGAGAGAGACAGAAAGCAAGAAATCACTCTTTCCCCCACCCCCGTCCAAGGGAGATGGCCACGCCACAGTCCCTTCTCCTCCATTATCCTCTCAGGATCTTGGGCACGCATGCACATGCTCCCGGCATGACTTTAAGCCACCAGGTCTGGGACTCAAACCGGGACCAACTACATGGGTTCTAGCGATACAGCTATTATGCCAACTGCTGATCCCAATGTACATTAGGATTTGTGAGCAACTGGCTTAGGAGAAAATGTCCTTATCAACTCATATACATGACCCTGAAAATACCCTTACTCTCTATGAGACTATTTTCATACTTAACAATTGGAAATAGCATTTTTCTTACATGGTTGTGGAAAGAAGTAAAATAAAATAATATAAGATAAAATATTTTATATCAGATAAAAAATATAAGAAATTGATAGCCCAAAGTAGGTACTTAACAACATTATTTTTTTTCTCCTTTTCTGACCTCTCTCAGCAGTTTATTATATTGCAAATCTCTTCCTAAATTCAATCCACCCCAACTTGGAAATAAATATATCTTGTGACAAGGCAACAAAAATATTTATGGTTGGAAGAATCATCCCCTTTCCTCATCTATCAAAAACCAAGGACATTACAATTTCATGAAAAAAAGAAAGAAGAATCTTCCCCACAAATTTTCCTATATATTTTCCTGGGTCTTTATCTCTGTAGAGAAAATGTCATCAAGATGGCTTAGCCTGGCTCCCTCATTTCCTAACATATCATGTTTGAAGGACACAGGATAAACAACTTATTTTTTAGTTGTAGTGTACTTGCATGCTTGTTATGTAATTATGATTTTGCTGTTTTGTGCCATTGCATGTAATGCACATGTGCAAGTGTACTAGTTTGATTTTGGCAATGAGCCACTATTATGTGCAGCCCCTTTAAGAGAAAGGGAACACCTGATCAGCTAGCTAGCTAGCTCTTCTCAACTCAGCCTTGGTTCAGCTAGCTCAGCCCTGGTAGCCTTGGTTTGGTTCGGCTCAGCTCTCTTGCTATGAGCTCTAAGAGGGAAGAAGTGCTCTACTAATGTTATTATGAACTCTGCAAGCTCACTGAATTCAGCCAATAAACAACATGACATCAGTGTCTCATGTCTTCTTTCAACTCCCTGCATCTCAGTTCAACCCACCCACTATTTGAAGAAAGAAGAACAATGTAAAACAATAACTTTAAAGAAACTGAACATGATATTTTACTGGCAAACTGAATTAAATATATTTACAAGGTTTCTAGATTTCTGTACTGAGTGACTTCATTTGTAAAGAATGTCTGAAATATAGAAATTTGTATATGTTCCTATGTTTCTGATTCTTCCAATCTCTTGAAAAGGATCTGTTTTTAAAATTACTTCAATATTTCTGGAAATTTTATAACTTCATTAAGATATCATCTCAGAAAATATTAAGCACAAAGTTAGCGATTTGCTAATGCTTCTAGCAAACAATGGGCTATTTATTTAGCATATCTGAATGGTAAATGTTCCTAGCAGTTAATTAGAAAAGGGATATCTGAGCCTAGGGAACTAGATCACTTAATGAAAAGGTCTTAGTCTCCTCTGGTATTACTAGTACCAGTTAGGTAGCAATGTAGGTAATAACCTTCAGGGATTTACATTGTTCTCCATCCAAAAGTAAAGATGTTCAGCTGAGTGAAATTTAAGGAGAAATTGTATAAGCAAAAGCACTATAGTCCATTAGCAATCCCTTGAGACTCTTAATGTTATTTTCTAGCTAATGATATTTTGGAGAGTTGGGCTTTTTTAAAAGCAGAAATTTGTGGGGTCAGCAGGAGGCATAGTGGTTAAGGCGCTGCACTCCCACATAGCCAACTGTGGTTCAAGTCCTGGACCCAGTGGCTTGAAACTCATGCTAAGTGTATGTGCCTGTGTGACCAAAATCCTGAGGAGGTAATGGAGAAGGGATTGCAGCATGTCCATCCCTCCTGGGGGGTGATTTCTAACATTCTGTCTTTCTGTCTCCAGTAAGCACATGTTCCCTATAGCAAAAATCTCTCTCAAAAAATTTTTAAAATAAAACACATTGTTTCTATATGGAAAATAAGAAACAAGATAAATGACATCAAATCATACCAACGAAAATAAGAAAAAATAGCAAACTGTTATATTTAGAAAGTACTTATACTTGAAGCAAAGTACTTAGTAAATTCTAATTATGCATGTTACACATATACACACCAATATACACAGAATATTGATTAAATAGAAATTAATAAGAATGTTAACAGTGGCCATTTTGGGAAATATTATAGAGTATTATTCACAGTAACAAAGGTCAAGGTAAAAGAGCTAGAAGATAATAATGCCTTAAAGTTCATTTTCTGGAACTCTAACCTCTATCTAAAAGAAGTTGAAAGAGCTAAAACAAAAATTAAGCAAAAAAAGGATTCTCCATGTATAGGCCTATGAGTACTCTACCATAATCCTCCCAAGACTGAGTCAAGAATAACAACTTTTATAACCATGAGATTACAGTTGAGACTGCAGTAAGGGGGAGAGTTAAAAACTGAAGAAGGACCCAGACCCAGTGGTTTGGAACCCACACCAGGCTTTTGTGCATGTGTGCCCAAAATCCCAACAGGAAAATGGAGGAAAAGCATTGCAGCATGGCTATTTGCTCTGGGGGGTGGTGTGTGTTTTCTCACATTATGTCTCTATCATTTGCTGTCTCTCCAGTAAGTGCATGAACATTGTAGAAAAATAAAAAGAAAAAGAAAGAAAGAAAGAAAGAAAGAAAGAACAAAACAAAAACAAACAAGAAACATCAAAACTGAAGGAGAGAAACTAAAGAAAAAAGAAATTTCAAGATGCTCATTCGAGATAATTTTTAATGAATTGAATGACAACTTTGTGAATAAATGTTTCATTCTTTTTCCTAGATTCCAAGTCTATTCATTTTCTGCTAATGATCAGGGCCATTTTCTAGATGTCAATAGGACATAAGTTAGGGGAATATGGCAGTTTCAGTTATAAACAGTGCCCACATAGCCTCTCTTGAATCTGAGAATGCAACCTGAAACCTGTAAATAGGTATTACTAACATATTAAGGATCAATGAGAAAAAGAGTAATTCATCTAATCAAATACTAATAACATTAAATTCTTTTTTTTTTTTTTTTGAGAGGTTTTTGCAATAGGGCACGTGCGCTCACCAGAAAGACAGAGAGAGACAGGGAGATAGAAAGCGAGAAATCACCATCCGGGGGGATGACTGCGCCTCAATCCCTTCTCTTCCATTCTCTTCTCGGGATCTTGGGTATGCACGCACACATGCCTGGCGTGAGTTTAAGCGAACGGGCCTGGGACTTAAACTGTGGTCGACTACATGTGAGTTCAGCTACATAGCCATTATGCTGACTGCTGATCTCAATAACATTAAATTTTTACACTGATCATATTCTCATAATGCTTTTTGTTAGGCCTTATTTTGGGTACCTATGAGGATTTGATTAACTAAAACGTTGCAGTGGTAATAGTACTGTTTAGTTTTGTTGTTGTTTATATGACACTTCCTAAGCAACATAGACCAACTTGAAGTGTGGTCTGTTGAAGATGATGTATGTGGGGGTATCATTGTCTTGGCTAGTGTGAACTGTACTCATGCTGGAAGGGACCGTGCTGTACACTGTAAAGATGTCCAATGAAAAAAAAAATAATGATAACATTATCGGCACTCTGGCAGAGGGAGAGAGATCCGGTGATATGATGGCGGAAAGGATAGATGTGGATGCCGGAGGCTGTAAGGGAGGGGAGTGGGTGGTCAGGAGAGGGTGGTGGAGAGTGGGCGTGGGGGGCAAAAGGAGGAATCATATAACACCAAAAAAAGTAGAGTTCTCTGTTGAAAACTATATACATATATGTATATTGTATACATCATAATGGGAACTTTATGTAAAATGAATTTAATTAATCTGAGAAAAATAAAATAAAATAAAATAAATAAATAAGTTACTCTTAATTATAACTAAGGGTCCTGGCTGAAACTAAATGATACTGTATGGATTCTCTGATGCCCTGATTTCTTTTTGTATAAGAAAGGACCTGGAGAAGGAGGTTTATTTGAAGGGCTTGCTGGGTGGCTGGAAGAGGACAGGAAAATATAGTATACCCAGCATTTGTTCTCCAGCCTGGATTCATATGTGATGTTTAAGTCCTAGAGAAAGTGAAGTTCTAGGCTTAAGTAAAAGATTTTTTAAAAATATTTAGAGCTTAAACATAGCTACCTTGCTTCTTAGTTAATACAAATCACACAAAAAATATGGCATAGTACTGCTTCCTGTAGTACTAAAAGAACAATAGTGTTATTTTGTCACCTTATGTGTTGAAGCTTTGGGAAACACCACAGGAAGATACCAGTCACATAATTAGCATTCTCCTAAAAGGAGCTGGAACCAGAGGCGGTGTTTAGATATCATACTCAAGAAGCTTCATTAGTAAAAGTTTCCAAAGGGAAAGTTGGAGTAGAAGAATATGAGACAATTTGTCTGTGAACAAGTATGAGATAATAGGGCTATAAAAAATGCTTTGTGGGGATCTGGTACAGCAGTATAGCAGAGTTTTTGCATGGAAGTGAGGGTAACATGCCAGATTATTT
The DNA here is from genome assembly GCA_026018925.1 of Tupaia tana. Taxonomy (NCBI): domain Eukaryota; kingdom Metazoa; phylum Chordata; class Mammalia; order Scandentia; family Tupaiidae; genus Tupaia; species Tupaia tana. Next base: position 71,453,809 of record JAKSZU010000009.1, on the reverse strand, counting down.
GAGATATTGCTGTTAATATCACTTATTTTGAGGCCGCAGTCTATGGTGAGGACAGAAGAAATTTGGGGTTATACCCACTGCTAAGCTGAGGCAGTAGAATAAGAACAGAAAAATGTAAATGACCTCAAGAGATAAACATGAGTAACTTTGGAAGAGTGCAGCTTGATTTACACATGGGTTTTACTGACAACTTGCTAACTATAGAGCTGCTCCTGTCTATCCAAACTCTTGTTCTGTAGCTCAAAATAGAAGAGTGTGATTATTAAGAAATGCCCTATTTCCCCTGTGGATTCTTGTATGTTAAGTATGTCATGATTATGTTCAATTTCTCCACTCATTTTGGGAGCTGGGTACCAGCTCTTCTGTTTATCAGTTTCCTAAATATACTTCCCCATGGCAAACAAAAGTGGTGTCTTGTTAAGAGAAGTCTACCTGTCCTGAGTGAGATATTTTTTAGTTTCCTCATTTAAAAAAAAATGCTCCCAATTAGGTTATTCCTTCAGTCTTGTTAGATTCATGGAGAAATACCACACTGCAGGGATGCATTTTAGTGTTACATCAGAATGTTCAGTTGACTGGGACCAGCAGTTAGTGTAATGACTATGTCGCTGGACTCCCATGTAGTCGCCTGCGATTTGAGTCCTGGACCCAGTGGCTTAAACTCACACTGGACATGTGTGCATGTGTGCCCAAGAACCCAAGAGGAGAAAGGAGGAGAAGGGATTGTGGCATGGCTATCCCCCCTGGGGAGTGATTTCTTGCTGTCTGTCTCTCTTTGTCTGTCTTTCTGGCAAGCACACGTGCCCTATAGCAAAAACCTAAAAAAAAAAAAAAAAAAAAAAAAAAGAATGTTCAGTTGTCTTACTCCGCAGCAAAATCTCTTCTGTGTATATTAAACTCAGCAGCTACCTTAGGTTGTTTTTCAATCCATGTTTTAATGTATGGCTTTTATCACTAGTACTTCATCAAATTAAGATGTAATTTTTAATCTTCTTTTCCTCATACTGTGACTCTTCCTGTCAAATTATGTGCTTTCTTAGAAAACTCTTTCTTCCCTTCCAGTTACTCATATCATGTACAATAATCCAGAAGATTGCACTCAAGATTTCCATCAAGCCACTTTACCTGAGAATAAGTTCACATTTTTGTTTCAGTTTTTAATTGTAAATTGACAGATTATAATTTTATGTATCTATTGGGTACAAGATGATGTTATGATATATGTATGAAAATATGGAATGACTAAATCAGGCTAGTTGACATATCCATTACCACAATACTTAGCATTTTTTTGTGGTGAAAATTTTTGAAATTTACTCTCGGTAATTTTGAAATATGCATGCAATGCATTTTTTATATATTTGATAAATTATTTAATTATGTTCTTGGCAAACAATTTACAACACCAATTTGTGAGGATAAATTCAATTTGAAAGGGCAAACACGGATCACAGGTAGCTCTGGAGCTGAGGAACAATTTTGATTTTTGGTAAAATTTGTGAGTCCACAGCTTTCTGATCAACCATGATGCACTACTCTGTAGTCTCAAATTTCTCCTTCTCTGTGTCAAAGATCTCACCTTCCTGGTGTTTGGGCTTCTGCAGCTTATTTTTCTTGAAGTAAGCATCAGTGAGGTGTTTGAAGATTTTTTCAGTGCTAATATCAATTTTCGTGGAGGTGGTGATGACCAGTTTCTGGTGTGTTCTATGCAGTGAGACTTGGTTGAGGATCAGAGGTCCAGTCACAAGTAACAAGCCACTGCTCAGCTGCTTCAGGAAAACCACTCTCTTGCCTCTGTGGCATCCAGTGAGGATGATCAGAATGGCCCCGGGAGTGATGCTAACTTGCAACTTTCTCATACGCTGACTGAAGAGTTTTTTTTGCTGTGGCTAAACAGCTTTTGAGGCACATCTTCAGTAGGATAATACCTAGGCATTTTTCAAGTTTAACCACCCAGGCACCACCACTCTTGTCCCCAACTGGCTTTGTGACAGTGGTGAGAACTTTCTCCTTTTACTTTTCAATCCTGGATTTAGTGACCAAGTGTTTTTCAGACTAAGTGTTTTCCTAACCCGGGAGTGGAAATGCTGGGTAATATGGTAGTTCTATTTGTAGGTGTTTGAGAAACCTCCATATTGTTCTCCACAATGGCAGTACTAATTTACCTTCCCACTAATCATGTAGAAGAGTTCCTTTTTCACCAGTGTTGTCAGCACTTATTATGCTTTCTTTATTTTAAATCTTTGCCATTGTGACTGGAGTTAGGTGATATCTCCTTGTAGTTTTGATTTGCATCTCCCTTATGATAACAGAGATGTTGAGCATTTTTTCCAACTATTTATTGGCTGTTCATATATCTTCCTTAGACAGTTGACTGTTCAGCTCATTTGCCCATCTTTTAATTGAGTTAGTCATTTTGTTTTGGGGGGAAGGGAGTAAACTGTTTGAGTTCCCTGTATATCCTGGTTATCAGTCCCTTATTTCAGGCATAGTTTGCAAATATCTTCTCCCATACTGAGGGTTATCAATTCACTCTATTTATTTATTTATTTATTTATTTATTTATTTATTTATTTATTTATTTATTTTTCTGTGAAGAAACTTTTTAATCTGATGTAACCCCACTTGTCTATTTCTGAGATTATTGCCTTTGGGGAATCTTATTTAAGAAGTTTTTGCCTATTCCTGTCTCTAAGTTTCCCCTATGTTTTCCACCAGTAGTTTCATAGTTTAAGGTCTTAGTTTTAGATATCTGATATGTTTTGAGTTGATTTTTGCTAATGGTGAGAAATAAGGGTCCAGTTTCATCTTTCTGCAGGTGGATACCCACTTCTTCCAGCATCACTTGCTAAAGAGGTTTTCTTTTCCCCACTGAATTGACTGGTGCTCTTTTTCAAAAATCAGTTGGCTGTATATTTTGGGTTTTATTTCTGGGGTCTAGTCTGTCCCATTGGTCTACATATCTGTTTTGTGCCAGTACCATGCTCTTTTGATTATTGTGAGGACAGGTTTAGAGAGAGAACCTGAGATGTGGGGACATTCTCTGAGCAAACACCACCTGTTCTTTTGGGATTTGGCAGAACCTTGTAATTTGCCCTTTCCTTGACCCTCCCTGCAGACAGAGCAAGGGTGGAAATTGCTAGGGGTGTTCCAACAGACACATCTGATGGACTTCAAGAAACATCTTGACCCCAATTAGCAAAGTCCAATCCCTGCTCTGCATCTGAAAGGTTCTTTAGCCTTCTCTGGGTGTGGTGGTGCACACCTTATGGAGAAGTTCTTTAGCCTCCTCCTTCACACCTACAGCTAGACTTCTCTGCATTAGAAAAGAAGATCATGGGACTGTCTCTTGATGGGATTATCACCAAGGGATACACCTGGCCCAGTATAACTAAGCCCTTATAGATTTGTCAACTGCTTCTTATTGTCTGTAACATGGCAACGAATCTATGAAATGTCATGAAATATACATATGTAATGTCTCCTTGTACTATAAATAAAGACGCCCAGTCTGGGTGGCTCAAGCAGTGGCTCAAGCAGCGACTCAAGCAGCAGTGGCTCAAGTTGCTTGGGCTACCTAGGCTCAGACTGCCTGTGTCCACTTCTACTCTGTCTCTCTGTCTCATTCTTTCCAATTCCCTGGTCCTCTCAAGATGGACGACTTTCTCTTTCTCGTCCTCTTTCTCTTCCTCACCAGCAGCCCTCTAACCATGATTCAGCTAGACCCAAACCCAGGGGCAGATGCCAGATTATCACAGCTTCGTAATATCTGGGTGGGGGAGTCAGGGGCTGAGATGCATCTTACTCTGCTCTTCTTGCATAGTATTGCTTTGGGAATATGTGGTCTTTTATGATTCCTGACAAATTCTGTTTGTCTTTTCTAAATCTGTGAAGACTATTCCTGGTAATATGATTGGGCTTTCATTAAATATGTAGATTAATTTGGGTATGTTTACATTTAGATTATATTAATTCTTACAATCCAAAAATATGGGGGTGTCCTTCCACTTTTTTGTATTGTTCTCTATTTATTTTTTTCTTTCATTCTTTTTTTTTTTTTTAGATTTTCATAGTTTTTCTTATACAGGTCTTTGACTTCTTGGTTAGGTTTAGTCTTAGGTATCTTATACTTTTTCTGGTCATTGAAAATAGAATTACTTTCTTCAGTTCTACTTCAGTCTGCTCATTGTTGGTGTATAGATATGCTACAAATTTTCGTATGTTGATTTTTGTATCCTGCCAATTTACTGTGTTCATTTATCACTTCCAGGAGTTTTGTTTGTTTGTTTGTTTTGTGGATTCTTTTCGACTTTGTATGTACATAATCATATCTTCTGCAAATAGAGATGATTTCACTTCTTATTTCCCTATTTGAATGCTTCTTATTTTATTCTCTTTTCTGATTTCATTGGCAAAGACTTCCAGTACTATATTGAAAAGGAGTGGAGAAAATGGGCAGCCTTGTCTTGTTCCAGTTTTTTTTTTTTTTTTTTTTGAGAGGTTTTTGCTGTAGGGCGCATGTCTCTCTCTGTCTCTCACCAGACAGACAGAGAGAGACATAGAGACAGAAAGCGAGAAATCACCCCCCAGAGAGGATGGTCACACTGCAATCCCTTCTCCTCCATTCTCCTCTCGGGATCTTGGGCATGTACGCACACGCGCCCGGCGTGAGTTTTAAGCCACCGGGTCCGGGACACAAACCATGGTCGACTATGTGGGAGTCCAGCGACATAGCCATTACGCTAACTGCTGGTTCCCTCTTGTTCCAGTTTTCAGTTAAAATCTTTTATCATTTCTCCATTCAGTATAGTGTTAGCTATGGGTTTGTCATAGAAGATTTTATTGTGTTGAGAAATGTCCCTTTTATGCCAATTTTGCTGAGGTTCTTAATGATGAAGAGTGTGGTATAGCCTAGCCTCCTTAGAAACATCAGGTGCCACGAATGGATTCAGAATGTGAAGTGGGCAAGACTGTCAGGTTTGTGCAGTCAGTTTCCAGGGGTCCTATGATTTTTTTTTTTTCAGTATTTTGACATAGATGCTTTTGGCTCTGAACACCACAGGAAGAATTTATAATGGTAATAGCTAACACCAGGCACATATCCCTCCCTCATTAAATCCATACTCCCTTCTTGAGTGGGCACAAAGTCACCCTGGTAGATGAGAGAGACTGCGACTATTTTATCAAATGTTTTTTCTCCATTGATTGATATGATCATATGGTTTTTATCTTTCTTTCTGTTAATATAGCATATTATATTTACGGGTTTTTTTTTGTGTTGAGCCACCCGTATATCCCTGGAATAAAGCTTACCTGGTCATGGTATATAATCTTTTTTATGTGTCATTGGATAAGATTTGCTAGTATCTTGTGGAAAATTGTTGCATCTCTATTCATTAGAGACATTGGTCTGTAGTTTTCCTTCTTTATTATGTCCTTGTCTGTTTGGGGGATGAGGGTGATGGATGAGAATTCTTTCTTTTGGATCTTTAGAAATAGTTTGAGTAGAATGGGAGTTAGCTCTTCTTCCAAAGTTTTGTAAAACTCAGAAGTGAAGCTATCAGGACCTAGACTTTTCTTTGTTGGGAGGTTTATTATTGATTCAATCTCATTGCTTGTTATGGGTTTATTCAAGCTTTCTGTGTCTTCTTGATCCAATTGTGGTAGATTATATGTGTCCAGGAATTTGTCCACCCCATCCAGGTTTTCTAATTTGTTAGCATAAACTCACTGGTAGTATTCTATAATGATGTTTTGTATTACTGTTATGTCAGTTGTAATATCGTCTGTTTCACTGAATCTGATTTATCTCATTCCTTTCTGCCTTCTTAATTTGTCTAGCTAATGGTGTGTCAATTTTGCTTACCTTCTCAAAGAACCAGGTTTTGGTTTCATTTATTTTCTGTATAGTTCATTTATTCTCTATTTTGTTTATTTCTGCTCAGATCTTTATTATTTCATTTCTCCTGCCATTTTAAAGTTTTTTCTTGTTGTTATTGTTGTTGTTTTTCCAGTTCCCTTAGGTATGCTGTTAGGTTGTCTATTTGCCACCTTTCCATCTTTTTTTAATGCACACTAATTGCAGTGAACTTCTCTCTTATGACTGCTTTTTGTGTGTGTGTCTCATAAGTTATAGAAACTCATGTGCTCATTATCATTAATTTCAATGAATCTCTTTATTTCAGTCTTAATTTCTTCAGTGGTAATGAAGTCATTCAGGAATAGGTTGTTTACTTTCCATATGTTTTTGTATTTTCAAGGGTTCTTTTTGAAATGAATATCAAGTTTAATTCCATCATGGTCAATGAAGAAGCTGAATATAGTTTCTATGCCTTTGAATCTGTAAAGACTTGTGTTGTGCCCTATCATATGGTCAATCTTAGAAAAGTTTCCATGGATGGGGAAGAGAAAAATGCATAGTTTGTGACTGTCAAATGGAAGGTTCTGTAGAGCTCTGTCAAGTCCATTTCATTTATGGTATTGTTTAGACCCTGTATCTCTTTGTGTATTATTTGTCTAGATGATCTGTCCAAAGGAAATAGCAGGGTGTCGAGATACCCAATGATTAGTGTGTTACAGTCTATAAGTCTTTTTAGATCTAGTAGTCCTTCCTTCATGTATTTGGGTGCTCTTGAGTTGGGTGCATAGATATTTATAAGCATTATATCTTCTTGGTGAATTAGCCCTTTTAGTACTATATAATGCCCTTCTTTGTCTCTCCTTACAGTTTTTGTCTTATAGCCTGTTTCATTTTAAATAAGTAACACCTGTAACATTTATAACTTCAGTCCTTTTTTGATTTCTGTTTGCATGGAATATCTTTTCTTGCCTTTCACTTTTAGTCAATGTATATCTTTATCTGTGAGGTACATTTCTTGTTGGCAGCAGATGGTGGATTTCTGATTTTTCAACCTTCAGCCAGTCTGTGTCTCCTAATTGGGAAATATAATCCATTAACATTCAACATTGTTATTGATATTTCCAGACTTGTCCCTGCTATTTTGTCAGACATTTTCTTGGTTATTTTTGGTTTTCTTATTCCTCTCTCTCTCTCTCTCTCTCTCTCTCTCTCTCTCTCTCTCTTATTTTCCCCAGTGTAGCACTCCCATCAGTACTTCTTGAAGAGTTGGTATTAGTAATTCTTTCAGAGTTTGTTTATCTGAGAATGTTTTTATCTTTTCTTCCCATTTGAAGGATAATCTTTCCAGGTATAGTATTCTTGTTTAAAATTGTATTTCTGTGGGCCTGACCATGGTGCTGCAACTCTCCTGGGAGTAGGGCATTACCCTGCACAGAAGCACCGAGATCGTGGCCGAGTTCTTCTCCTTTGGCATTAACAGCATTTTGTATCAGCGTGGCATATATTCATCAGAAACCTTCACTTGAGTGCAAAAGTATGGACTCACCTTGCTTGTAACTACTGATCCTGACCTCATAAAATACCTGAATAATGTGATGGAACAACTAAAAGATTGGTTATACAAGGGCTCTGTTCAGAAACTGGTGGTAGTCATCTCAAACATTGAAAGTGGTGAGGTTCTTGAGAAATGGCAGTTTAATATTGGGTGTGACAAGACTGCAAAAGATGACAGTGCACCCAGAGAAAAGTCTCAGAAAGCTATCCAGGATGAAATCCGTTCAGTTATCAGACAGATAACAGCTACCGTGACATTTCTGCCACTGTTGGAAGTTTCTTGTTCATTCGATATACTGATTTATACAGACAAAGATTTTGTTGTACCTGAAAAATGGGAAGAGTCGGGACCACAGTTCATTACCAATTCTGAGGAAGTCCGTCTTCGTTCATTTATGACTACAATCCACAAAGTCAATAGCATGGTGGTCTACAAAGCCCTGTTGGTGACTGAGGATAAGATGAGGAAAACAGTGTAATTACAATATTCAAGTGTGATTTTCCTGAAACCAAGTCAACTCTAGTTGATGTTTTATTTCAGTGGTTAAATTTTTAATTGGGGAAAATCAGTGTTAGACTTTACTGAACTGTGCATAATTGTTCCATTCTTTAGTACCTGTTTGACTTACCATAATGTTGACACAGTGGAATTCTTGCACATTTTTCAAAAGGAACCAGCAGATTTCATCAGTATCATGATATCAGTTCTTTTGAAGGTGATAACTGTAGATGGAAAAACTTTTATTATAAAGATAAATGTTTTACCAAATCAGAAATTTTCATCAAGTAGCTGGACTCAGTATTGGTAGGGAAATATTTAAATATCAATAAAAAAGAAAAAAATAGCAAAAGATTTGGAATATTCAAAGTCTATATATAGATCCTACAAGTAACTAATAATCCATAAATAATTGCTTTATTTGGTGTTACTGTCATTTCATTGTATCTTTAGTTCCCTATTGAAAAAAATTGGCAATTACTAGATTTTAATTTATATAATAAGCCTGTGAAGCCATGGATTTCTGTTGTTTCATTTTCTATGATATAGAACTCCTAAATTTTTTTATGTTTTATAAAATCACGTTTAAATGACAATGAAAAAATAAAATTTTATGTTTTAAATTTGTCTTTAAAAACTTGTATTTCTTTAAACACTTTGAGTTTATCTTCCATTCTTTCCTTACTTACATGGTTTCTGTTGAGAGGTCTGATGCTAGCCTTATGGAAAAATCTTTGTAAGTAGCAATCTTTCTCTATTACCACTTTTGGAATCTTGTCTTTATCTGTGATTTTGGTTTATCTGGCTATGATGTGCCTTGGAGAGGATCTTCTTGAGTTGATTCTATTTGTAGTTCTTTGTATTTCTTGGATCTGGATGTTTGAATATTTCTTTTGGTTTGTAAAGTTTTCCTCTAGTATTTCATAGAATAGATTATCAGTGCCCTTAGTAGAATCTTCACATTCTGGGATACCAATTAGTCTTATTGGTACCAATTATTAGGATATTTGAGTGTTTAATGGTATCTAGTATTTCCCACGTTATCCCCATTTCTAAAAATTATTTTGTCATTCTTTTTAATGACATTTTCTAGGTCGGAGGTTTTATTTTGTAAATCTGAGATTCAATCTTCTGCATGATCTAATCTGCTATTAATACTTTTTTTTTTTTTGAGAGGTTTTTCGCTATAGGGCGCGTGCGCTCGCCAGACAGACAGAGAGAGACAGAGAGACAGAAAGCGAGAAATCACCCCCCAGGGGGGATGGTCAAGCCGCAATCCCTTCTCCTCCATTCTCCTCTTGGGATCTTGGGCACGCGCGCACACGCGCCCGGCGTGAGTTGTAAGCCACTGGGTCCGAGACGCGAACCGCGGTCAACTACGTGGGAGTCCAGCGACATAGCCATTACGCTAACTGCTGGTTCCCTATTAATACTTTTGAGGGAGGTTTTGACTTGTATTACAGATTTCATCTCTAACAATTCCATTTGATTGTTTTATATGGTGTCTATTTCTCATATCAAATTATAGATGGACTTCTTCATCTACTAGAGTTCATTGTCTTTTTACTCATTTAGTTTTGTCACTATGAATATTCTGAATTGTTTATTTGATATTTTACTGTGTTCTATTGTATTGTCTGTGGATGAGGAGTTCTTTTCCCTTAGGGGAGAGATATTTTCTTTATTTCTCCTATTTATTGTGCTTCTGTGCTGATTTCTGTTCATCAGATGGATTATACATGTCTTCTTATTTTCTTGGAGTTAATTCTGTAGTGTCAGGAAAAAGGTGCTTTCTACTTCTCTGGTGTGTTCCTCCAAGAGGGCTTCATCTTCTAATCAGAGAATGGTATGTAGCCAGCTTGAAGTGCTTGGTTCCTCCCCAGAGTCTCAGGACCAGGTACACCTGGGGCTAAGGTGGAGGATGTAACAAAATGAAGTGGTACAATTCAGTACTTCTGTGAAGTCTCAAAGGGCAGCAGGTATTCCAAAAGTCATGGGCAGGGAGAAGTAAGCTGCAGTCTCTCTGCAGTTCTAGTGAAGGGTTTACCCTTCACTGTCTCTGAAACCTGGAGACTCCAGTGGCATGGAGGAGGCAGGGGAGAGTGGGGACCCTCAGAATCTGGCTCACATACCTGAGAGTTCAAAGGTGGGTGGAGGGAGGTGAACCGTGGTCTCTCTGCAGCTCTGACCTACTGAGGCTCATCTTGCACCATCACTGGAAACAGAAGACTCCAATGGTGCCCATTATTAACAATATTAATTAAAAGTTTTAGTGGGAAAGTTAAGAATTAAAATTGGCACAACACAAAGTGTCTTCCAATAGAAAGTGATCCCAAATCCTCCTGAGTATATCCATATAAGTGGAACTTTCAAGCAATACCTTTTCCAAGTTATGACTTGCCAAGTTCTCAGGACTTTAAACACATGCCATTGTATAAAAAAAAAATGCTATTTTTTTACTTTCTGGCTATTTGTTGTTTGACTCTATTTACTTTGAGTTATGGATCAGAACTAAGACACCGCCATCCACTAGGAGAATCCCACACAATTTTACAATATTCAGTGGCCCATCTTTTGACCCTAGTGCTATCTAGAATTATTTTATTTACTCAATATTTTTCAAAGGACTATAGTTTCACAGAAATTAAAATAATGAAGACATTTCAACAATTAAAATACTTTTTAAATGTATTATTTAGCAGTCTAAATTTTTTTAAATTGAGTTGAATTTTATAACAGAAACCCTAATCTTGAAAAATTTCCCCTGCTTCCAGATTTTCCAATGAAGATTGCAATCCATCTGTCAGCTCTGTATCAATCATTGGACTTAATTCTGAGGGGATTCCCATGTCACTTTCCCCTTTTGCTCTCCCGCAGGTATTACCCCTCTGTCCTTTCATCTCCTTACCTGTTAGAAATCTCACTACCACTCAAATCTCTCCAAAAATAAATCAAAGTTTCCTCTTTTTCCTTGTCCTTGCATTATAATGTACAGTTCACAACCTTAATCAAATAAATTGTTGACATTTTTATCCTCCTCTGCTGCCCCTGCCTTCTCTAATTACTGCCTACCTGATTGACGTTCTAGAAAGGTTTACCAAAGATATCTCTGCTTACTCTATTGCCTTATAATTACCCCAAAATATTCAATATTATTAAATTGTATGTCAAATAGTTCCTTTAAAATACTAGATCTCTATCCCAATAAAGGATGGCCTCTGGGACCAGTAAACGGAGTAATGGTTATATCGCTGGACTCCCATGTAGCCGACTGCGGAACATGTACTGGATCTAGTGGCTTAAACCTCACGCTGAGTGCATGTGTATGCATGCCCAAGATCCCGAGAGGAAAATGAAGAAGGGATTGTGGAGTGGCCATCATCCCTGGGGTGGGGGGAATGTGGTTTTTTGTTTTATGTCTCGCTGTCCTGCTCTCTGGAGAGTACATGCACCCTACAGAAAAAAATCTATCAAAAAAAAAAAAAAAAGATAGCCTAAATTTGTGCCCAAATAAACATTTTGTAAATCATCTATTAATTCTCTTACCCAAGAATAACAAAGCTAAAATTAAAGTTCCACCAGGATTGTAGTCTTACCATTCCTCTCTACACCAAAAAATACTCACTCCAGTACAACTCATATAATATGCAATTACGTCTAGGCTCCTGAGTGGTCAAGAACACCTCCCACTTGCATAATAAATTCTCTCCTTAAATTTTATTTATTTTTAACTGTCAATGAAACATAAAATTTAACATCTTAACCATTTTTTGGAGAGGTTTTTTATTTATTAATTTAATTTAATTTAATTTTTGCTATAGAGCATTTGCACTTCCCAGAAAGCAAGAAATCACCCCCCAGGGGAATGGTCACACAGCAATCCCTTCTCCTCCATTCTTCTCTAGGGATCTTGTGCATGCACACACGTGTTCCCGGCATGAGTTTAAGCCACTGGGTCTGGGACTCAAACCGAGGTTGACTACATGGGAATCCAGCGACATAGCCCTTACACCAATTGCTGGTCCGAACATCTTAACCATTTTTAACTGCATAGTTTGACAGATTCACATTGTCATATAAAAACTTTTCTAAAACTTAAATTAAAAGCTGTTTTTAATCTTGCAGAACTCAAACTCTGTACAAGAGTTAAACAAGAACAATAATATTTTTTTTGGAAAGGTTTTTGTTATAGGGCGCATGTGCTCGCCAGAAAGACAGAGAGAGACAGAGAAACAGAAAGCGAGAAATCACCCCTCAGGGGGGATGGCCATGCCGCAATCCCTTCTCCTCCATTCTCCTCTTGGGATCTTGGGCATGCACGCACACACACCCGGTGTGAGTTTAAGCCACTGGGTCCGGGACTCAAACTGTGGTTGACTACATGGGAGTTCAGCGACATAGCCATTATGCTAACTGCTGGTCCCCATGAACAATCATTTTTTATTCCGCCCTTCCACTAGAAACCAACATTCTATGCTGTTTCTACAAATTAGATTATTTTGTTTTTGTTTTTGTTTTTTTTTTTTTTTTTTTGAATACCTCACTTAAGTGAAATCATGCAGCATTTGTCTTCTTGTGATGGGTTTATTTCACTTTAGCATAATACCTTGAAGCTTCATCCATGCTGTATCTTATGACAAGATTTCATTCTTTAGGTTTGGAAAATATTCTAGAGTGTGTATATACCACATTTTCTTTTTCTATTTATCTGTCAATGGATATATAGGTTTAATCAACTACTGGGCTATTATGAATAATAATGCAGTAAACATGAGTTTGCAAATACCTTTCTGAGACTCTACTTTCAATTATTCTGAATATATACTGAGAAGAGGGGTGCTGGATTATACAGATTGATTGTTTAGAAACCCTCATACTGTTTTCCATAGTAACTGTACTGTTTCACATTTCTTTTTTCTTTTTCATTATATTTTTTTACAATTATAGTATGGATTTATTTTGGTACAAAAACTTTTTGAAATTCCTACGTAGTTTTCACTTTACATGTATTTCCATGATTTTTTCCCTGAAATATTTTTCTTAATTAATTAATTTACATTAATTCCCTGAGGATCATCACAGCATACAAAATGTGATTTCCCATCCAAAATATACTGCATAGTGGCTTAATCATGCATGTTATCATAAAATATTTTCCATTTCTAGTTTCATATATATATATTTTTTACCCCAATTTCTGACCCTCTGCCATTTCCCACTCTCCTCTCACACTATCTCTGGTATCTACAGTTGTTCTATTCCTTTTACCCCCACATTTTATTCATCACAAAATTTCTTAAATTATCTAACTACTTTCAATAGCAAGTTCAGCTTGTAATTTCAAGAAAAGCAGTTTTAACTTCAATAAATCAAAGAAATGCTAAAGAAATTTCCTTAACATTTAAAGCCAGGAAATAGGTTGGGATTCTGTTCAAATAGTAGGTACATGAACGTGTTGACAGCTCAAGGCAGGACAAAAATCCTTAAAACCAGAAAACAAAACCTAAAAGAAAAATCAGCAATGTTTTAGTCAAAAGTCATAAAATGCTATTTCACCAGTTCAGTCTCATGTACATAACCATTTTCAGTTGTGATCTGATCTTCCTGATCCAATTCTGGGATATCATATTCAACTCCAGACTTGTCCAAATGATTAAGTTGGCTATTTTCTTAGTTTTTGAACTCTTATTTCTGTGTGTCTGTATTTACTTTTCCTGATATAGCACTCCTTTGAGAATTCCTTGGAGATCTGGTCTGGTGTTGGTAAATTCTTTCAGGTTTTGTTTATCTGAGAATGTTTTTGTCTTTTCTTTCCACATAAAGGATAATCTTTCCAGGTCAAGTATCCTTGGTTGAAATTGCTTTTCACTTAACACTTTGAATATATTTTCCCATTCTTTCCTCACTCGCATTGTTTCTGATGAGAGGTCTGCTGTTAGCCCGGTAGGATATCCTTTGTAGGTAACTTGCTGTTTATTTCTTGCCAGTCTTAGTATCTTGTCTTTGTTTGTGGTGTTGGTCAATCTGTCTATAATGTGACTTAGAGAAGATCTTCTTGGGTTGATTCTATTTGGGTTCCTTCATATTTCTTAGAATTGTATCTTTGAGTTTCTCTCTAAGTTTGGAAAGTTTCCTTGCAGTATTTCATGGAATATATTATCAATGCCTTTATGAGTCTCTTCAACTTCTGGGATAACAATAATATGGATGTTTGGATGTTTGATGGTATCTAGTATTTCTCGTATGTTTTTCTCATTTCTTGTGGCAATTTTCTCAGTCTTTGTGGTGGATTTTTCTAGGCTAGTGATTTTATCTTCTATACCTGAGATTCTATTTTCTATATGATCTAGTCTGCTTTTAATACTTTCAAGGGAGATTTTGACATCATGTATTATAGCCTTCATCTCTACCAGGTTCATTTGATTCTTTTTTAGAGAGTGTATTTCCTCTTTTAGATCTTGCAACAATTTCCTTACCTCCTGGATCTTGTCAGCTCCTTTCTTCTGCATCTTCTGCAGTTCATTGTCTCTCTTCTCTTCCATCTCTGTTCGCTTTGTCATGAATATTCTAAATTCTTTATCAGACATTTCTATGATGTCCATTGAACTATCTGTGGATGAAGAGGAGTTATTATTTTCCCTTGGATGATAGGTATTTTCTTGCTTTCCCTTATTTCTTGTGACCCTGTGGTGATTTCTAGTCATCTGGTGGATTGTGTGTTTCTTCCTAATTCTTGAAGTTCAATCTGAGCATTCAGGAGTGTGCAGAAGGAGGTGATCTGGAATCTCTTTGCCATACCATTTTTATCCCTTTGTGCAGCAGATTCAGATTCCTAATTCAACTATTAAGAACATGTTAACCCTAATAGTATTTGGATGTTTGGCTATGGTTCCTTAGATCCATCTAAAAACAGTGAATGGAGATTGAAGAGAAGAGGGATGAGATAAAAGAAAAAGAGAAAGAAACATAGAGAAAAAAATTATTTAGTTTTCTTTATAAAATTATTTAGTTTTCTTTTTTTTATAAAAAAAAGCAAAAACTAAAAAATTGCACAGCATGCAAGCATGCCGTGTGAAATCACTAGTCCTTAGGAGCAATGGTGGAAGTCTTCTGAATGCCTGTCTCTTGCCTCTCCTGGAGAGGAGGGAGAAAGGGGATTATTAGCAAGATAAAGAAGGAAAGCCAAGAGAATACTTTACCTTAAAAATTTTTAAAAAGAAAAAACTTTAAAAAAATGAGAAGACAGAGAGAGACACAGAGACGGAGACAGAGAGAAGGCTAGAGTGGCTCCCTACCACTCGCATTCAGTGGCTGGAGGCTAAATTATCAATAGAAAAGAAGACTCCACCATTGCTCCTGAGAACTAGTGTTATCAATTAAAAAAATAAGAGAAATGAAGATTTTATACTGATAATTCAGCCTCTAGCCCCCAAACTCAAGTGGCGAGGCAAGGGGTAGACTTTCAGAAGAAGATGCCACCATTGCTCCTAAGAACTAGTGATTTCAGGGAAAAAGAGAAATGAAGATTTTCTACTGTTTCACATTTCTAACAGTGCATGATGGTTCCAATTTACCACATCTTTTTTAACACTTGCTATTTTCTTAAAAAAACACATAGTTGCTACCTTAATGGATATGAGGTGATATCCTGTGAAAATATTGATTAATATTTTTCTAATAATCTGTGATGTTGAGCATATTTCATATGCTTGTTGGCCACTTGTATATCTTCTTGGGAAAATGTACATTGAAATCCTTTGCTCATTTTTAAGTTGGGTTGTATTTTGTTGTTCTTGTTGATGAGTGGTAGAAATTCTTTATATATTCTGAATATTAACCATTATGAGATATATGATTTTAAACATTTCATTCCAGTGCACAAGTTGCCTTTTCAGTCTGTTGATTGTTTCCTTGAATGCTCAGTTTTAAGTTAGATGTAGTCCCATTTGTCTATTTTTGTATTTGTTTCCTCTTTTTGTTGTTATATCCAATAAATTACTGCTAAATTCAATGTCATGAAGAGTTTCCTTTATGTCTTCTTCTGGTAGTATTATAGTTTAAGGTCTTATGTTTAGATATCTAATCCATTTTGAGTTAATTTTTGTATATAATGTAAAAATCCCAAATTAATTCTGCTTCATGTGGCTTTCCAAGTTTTTACATTATTTGTTGAAGGGATTTTCCTCTTCCCTATTGTGTGGTCTTGGCACCCTTTTCAAAAATCACCTAACCAAATACTTAAGAATTAATTTCTGACCATTCATCAGTTTGTGGGCATTTGGGTTGCTTCCATGACTTAGCAATCGTGAAAAGTGCCGCAATAAACATCGATGTGCAAGCACTTTTCCGATAAAGTATTCTTCTGTCCTTTGGGTAGATACCAAGGAGTGGGATTGCTGGATCATATGGTAGTTCTATTTGTACATTTTTGAGGAATCTCCAAATTGTTCTCCACAGTGGTTGGACCAATTTACATTCCCACCAGCAGTGTAAGAGAGTTCCCTTTTCACCACACCCTCGCCAGCACTTATCATTTTTTGTTTTTTTAATCTTAGACATGCTGACTGGGGTTAGGTGATATCTCATTGTTGTTTTGATCTGCATTTCTCTTACAAACTGTGGCACATATATTCAATGGAATACTATTCATCCATAAAAAACAACAAACCCCTGGCTTTTGACAGGAAGTGGATGAATGTGGAAGACTTACAGCTGAGTGAAGCAAGCCATGCTATGAAGGAGAGGCATTGTATGCCCCTACTTAATATATACCGAGTGTCTGCACTCTATGACTGAAACTAATTGTCTAAAGAATATAGAAATGCAGTATATAGATGTAAATACCAGATATAGTGTGTGGGAAAGAGGAGGGTCTGAAGTAGGACATTTGGAGGAGGGACAGGGAGGAAAAGCATTAATGGAACAAAGAGGTGTGGTATTATCTGTTGAAGATATTTTGTAGTTTTATCAACAGTACTAGGGAGAAATGGTCATCTGTTGAAATATCCATTTTGTAAGACAAATAATAATGTGATTGAATGTATGGAAGAAAATGAAATGAAAAAAAAAAGAATTAATTTCTGGCATCTCTATTCTGTTCTATCAGTCCTTCTTTATGTCAATACTACACTCTCAATTACTGTAGCTTTGTGTTAAATTTTTAAATGAGAAAGTAAGAGTCCTCCAATTTAATTTTTATTTTTTATGACTGTTTTGGCTACTCTAAGTTCTTTGGAATTCCGAGTAAATTTGGTATGCTTTACTATTTGTGTAAGAAAAATGCCATTAGAATCTTGATAAGGATTATATCAAGTCTATAGATTGCTTTGAGTAGTATGGTTAATTTTGCCAATTTTGATCATTCCACAGAGTGTCCAAAATAATCAAGCCAGTTAAAAGATGGGCAAATGAGCTAAACAGACAATTCTCTAAGGAAGATATATGAACATCCAAAAAGCATATGAAAAAATGCTCAACATCTTTTATCATAAGGGAGATGAAGATCAAAATCACAATGAGATACCACCTAACTCTAGTTAGAATGGCTAAGATGAAAAAATGAAGAGGTGGGACCAGCAGTTAGCGTAATGGCTATGTCACTGGACTCCCACGTAGTCAACCGCGGTTCGCGTCCCAGACCAGGTGGCTTAAAACTCACGCCGGGCACATGTGCGTGTATGCCCAGGATCCCGAGAGGAGAATGGAGGAGAAGGGATTGCGGCATGGCCATCCCCTCTGGGGGGTGATTTCTCGCTTTCTGTCTCTCTATCTCTCTCTGTCTGTCTGACAAGCACACGCGCCCTATAGCAACATAAAATAAAATAAAGAGGTCAGCCAATCCAAGGGACCCTCTAGTCAATTAAGGCTGAAGCAGTGGGCCTCAGAATCACTGCCGCCAGGGCTATCCAGTCTCAAGGAATCCAGCAGTTGCTGCAGTCTGAGAAGCTGGCCAGGAAGAAGGTATCTGGGGACCTCAAGTGAAAGAACTGGAGGCTGAAGCAGGCCATAAAACCTCAGGCTGAAACTGAATAGTACCAACTGCAGAGGGAGAAAGAGTTCAAGTCGAAGGGAGTTCTGACTCTGGGATGGTAGTTGCAGCACTGAAGTGGGGAAGGAGACACAGGAGAAGATGACCACCCTCCAGAACTACTTCCTACAGAACAGGGATGGAATCTTGAATAAAATCTTAGCATTTGTCTGTGACATCCAGCCAGAAATCCATAAAAAGTACCACATAAATGGATAAGAGAAGAATGAGTGCCTGTCTCATGGATTGGCATTCCAGATGCCTTATGAAATATGAGGCTTTACAGGGCTCCAGTTATATTCTTGGGAAAGGCTTTAAATTATTTCTGTATATTATATAGCAGGTCCCTTCACCTTTTGCAGAGTAGCAAATCTAACTTCTTTGTACAGACTTAGAATTATCCAAAGATTTCTCTTTTTACTTCATATTTCTTAGAAATTTAATAGGTATATATTGTTTTTACTATGCCTTTTGCTCAAACAACACATATGTTAATGTTAACTTTTTTCTTTTTTAGATCTAGTAAAAAGGAAATTCTTTGAAGAAAGAAAGGGATTAAATAATGTTTGCCTGGTGTCTTGGGACTTTAAGATGAACTTGTGCCCATCCCTGCCCAATCCGGGATACCAGTTGAAGTGTACGGCCTTACCTGACACCAGGCTGCCTGTGGCTGCACAGCCTAATGTCCTGGACCCATGGCTCATCCTCAATCTCACTTGCCTTTGAACTCTCAGGACATCCGAATTCTGGATGGCATGCAGTGCACACACACGCGGTGCGATCCTTTCTTTACTCCTGAGTTGACTCAGTAGCTCAGTTTCAGGTACACCTGTTCTTTAGAAACAGGGAGGACTTTGGTCACCCAGAGCAAGTGACAAAAATACAGGGTGCTGGTAAGCAACAGGGTGGCAGAGCAGAAGAGAGATCACCAATTTTCTCCACTGCACACATTTGAATCTTGAATAATTTAGGAAGGAACTTATAGAGCACCAGATGACTAGGGATAATCACAGAGGCAAAAGAAACATGAGCAACCAACAAAATGTCTCTTCCACAAGGGAAAGCATCAATTCTGTACCACCCACAAAACAACACAATGAAAATTCTGGAAATGTCAGATAAGCAATTCAGAATATTTGTAGTGACCAAACTAACTGAGATGCAAGAGAAAAGAGGCATCAAACTCCAGGAGATGAGGAAATCCTTTCACGATTTGAAAGAAGAAATAGATACCATATAAAAGAATCAAATGGAATTGTTAAGGATGAAGAATGTGATACAAGAAATTAAAACCTCCTTTGAAAGTATTAAAAGTAGATTCTATCACACAGAAGATCGAATCTTGAATGTGGAAGACAAGACCTCTGACCTAGAAAAAATATCAAAAAGACTGAGGAAAGAACCAAGAAAAATGTGGATAATATACGAGAAATACTAGATACCATCTAGCGCCCCAACATCTGGATAACTGGTATCCCAGAAAAGAAAGAAAATAATAAGGACATTGATAATCTATTCCATGAAATCCTGGAAGAAAACTTTCCAAACCTGGAGAGGCATTCAAAAATCTGGACCAAAGAAATACATAGAACCCCAAATAGAATCAACTCAAGAAGATCCTCTCCAAGGTACATCATAGCCAGATTGGCCAAAACCACAGACAAAGACAAGATACTAAAACGGGCAAGAGAGAAACATCAAGTTAGTTACAAAGGTTATCCCATCAGGCTAACACCGGACCTCTCATCAGAAACAACGCAGGCAAGGAAAGAATGGGGAAATATAGTCAAAGTGTTACATGAAAAACAATTTCAACACAGAATACTATATCTGGCAAGATTAGCCTTCATATAGGAAAATAAGTAAGTAAATAAACAAATAAATAAAAACATTCTCAGATAAAAAAAAAAAAAACTGAAAGAATTTACCAATTCCAGACCAGCTATTCAAGAGGTTCTGAAGGGAGTGCTATACCAGGAAAATTAAAAAGTCAGATGGAGAATTATAGGACAACAAAAACAACCAAGAAAGTGGCTCACTTAATGATAGGGACGGGTCTGGAAACATCAATAATACTATTAAATGTTAATGGATTAAATTCTCCAATTAAGAGACACAAACTGGCTGAATGGATGAAAAAACAACAGAAACCCATTATCTGTTACCTACAAAGAAAACACCTTATGGATAAAGACATACATAGGCTAAAAGTGAAGGTCTGGAAAAAGACATTCTATGAAAATAGAAATAAAAAATGAGCTGGAGTTGCAATACTGATTTCAGACAATATAAGCTTCAAGACAAAGACTGTAAGAAGAGACAAACAAGGGCATTATATAAAAGTTAATGTGCTGGAACCAGCAGTTAGCGTAATGGCTATGTCGCTAGACTCCCATGTAGTCTACCGTGGTTTGCGTCCTGGATCCGGTAGCTTAAAACTCACGTCGGGCACATGTGCGTGCATGCTCAAGATCCCGAGAGGAGAATGGAGGAGAAGGGATTGTGGCATGGCCATCCCCCCAGGGGGTGATTTCTCGCTTTCTGTCTCTCTGTCTCTCTCTGTCTGGCGAGTGTATGCACCCTATAGCAAAAACCTCTCTGAAAAAAAAAGTTTAATGTGCTAATTCATCAAGAAGACATAAAACTTATAAATATCTATGCACCCAACTCAGGAGCACCTAAATATGTGAAGGAAAGACTACTGGAGCTAAAAGGAGAGATAGGGTGCAGCACTATAATTCTTGGGTATCTATACACCCCAACATATCCTTTAAACAGATCTTCTAGACAAAAAAATAGAGAGATACAGGATCTAAATGATACTATAAATCAAATGGGCTTGACAGACATCTGTATAATTTTCCACCATAAGACCACAGAATATATATTTTTCTCACCCTGGCATGGAACCTTTTCAAAGATTGACCATATGATAGGACAAAAATCAAGACTTTACAGATTCAAAGGCATAGAAACTGTATCCAGCATCTTCTCTGACCATGATGGAATTAAACTCAATATTAATTTCAAGAAACACCCTCAGAAATACAAAAACACATGGAAACTAAACAACCTACTTCTGAATGGCTTCTTCACTACTAAAGAAATTAAGTCTGAAATCAAAAAATTTGTGGAAACAAATGATGACGAGTATACACGTTTTCAAAATCAATGGAACATGGAAAAGCAGTCATAGGAGAGAAATTCATAGCAATTAGTACAAATAAGAAAAAGATGGAAAGGTGACAAATAGGCAACCTAATATCACGCCTCAGGGAGTCGGAAAAACAAAACAAAACAAAAAAGCCAGGAGAAGGGAACCAGCAGTTAGCGTAATGGCTATGTCGCTGGACTCCCACGTATTCGACCGCGGTTTGCGTCTCGGACCCGGTGGCTTACAGCTCACGCTGGGCGTGTGTGCGTGCGTGCCCAAGATCCCGAGAGGAGAATGGAGGAGAAGGGATTGCGGTGTGACCATCCTCTCTGGGGGGTGATTTCTCGCTTTCTGTCTCTATGTCTCTCTCTGTCTATCTGGCGAGCGCACGTGCCCTATAGCGAAAAACCTCTCCAAAAAAAAAAAAAAAAAAAAAAAAAAAGCCAGGAGAAAATAAACAATAAATATTCAAGCAGAAATAAATGAAATAGAAAATAAACTATACAGAAAATAAATGAATGCAAAAGATGGTTCTTTGAGAAGATTAACAAGATCAACACACCATTAGCTAGACTGATAAAGAAGAAGAAAGAAAGAAACCAGATAATTCAAATACATGATGAAACAGGCAACATTATCACAGACACAATAGAAATACAAATATCATTAGAGGATACTGTGAGCAACTATATGCCAACAAACAAGAGAACATAGAGGAGTTGGACAAATTCCTGGATGCATATAATATACCAAGATTGAATCAGGAAGACATAGAGAACCTGAATAGACCCATAACAAGCCATGAGATTAAATCAGTAATAAATAACCTCCCAACAAAGAAAAGCCCAGGTTTGGATGGCTTCACTTCTGAATTCTTCAAAACTTTTAAGGAAGAGTTAATCCCTATCCTACTCAAATTATTCCTAAAGATACAGAAGGAAAGAAACCTTCCAAATTCATTTTATGAAGCCTCCATCATCCTGATTTCCAAAACAGATAAGAAATGACCAGAAAGGAAAACTACAGACCAATATCTCTGATAAATATAGACGCAAAAATTCCCAACAAGATCCTTTCAAATCATATCCAACAACATATAAAAAAGATTATTCATCATGACCAGGTAGGTTTTATTCCAGGGATGCAAGGGTGGTTCAACATATGGAAGACAACAAATATAACATACCATATTAACTGAAAGAAAGATAAAAACATATGATCATTTCAATTGATGCAGAGAAAGCATTTGATAAAATACAACATCCTTCTTGATTAGGACTCTCAGTCAGATTGGTATAGAAGAGTCATTTCTCAACACAATAAAAGTCATATATAAAAACCTATGGCTAACCTACAGCTAAGTATAAACTGAATGGGGAACTGAAAACTGGTAGTAAACAAGGCTGCCCACTTTCTCCACTGTTTTTTAATATAGTACTGGAAATCTTAGCCAATGCAATCAGAAATCATTCAAACATGCAAAGAAGAATTGAAAACATCTTTATTTGCTGATGACATGATGGTCTATTTAGAAGCCCCAAAATTTTGCATGAAAAAACTTTTCAAAATAATAAATGAATACAGTAAAGTGGCAGGATATAAAATAAATATCCAAAAATCTATAGCATATCTATATACAAACAAGTTGAATGAAGTCGAGCTGAAGGAAGGAATCCCTTTTACCATAGCCACAAAATATACAAGATACCTAGGACTAAACATAAGGAAGTCAAAGACCTTTACAAAGAAAATTTGGAAAATCTTTAAAAAGATACTGAAAATGACATAAAAAAGGAGAAAGACATCCCATGTTCCCGAATTGGAAGAATTAACATAATCCAAATGGCAATTTTACCCAAATTAATGTACATATTTAACACAATTCCAATTAGAATACCAGAGACATTCTTCACAGATCTAGAAAAGGCATAGAATTTTTCTGGAATCTTAAAAGACCTTGTATTGCCAAAGCGTGGAGTGGGTGGCATATCACTGCCTGATCCCAAAATATACTATAAAGCTGTGATAATCTAAACAACTTGGTATTGGCACAAAAATGGACAGGTCGACCAATGGAATAGAATAGAGTCTCCAGAAATAAACCCCAAAGCTTACAGCAACTGGTTTTTGACAAAGGATACTAGTCAATCCATTGGGAAAAGGAAAACCTCTTGAGTAAATGGGGCTAGAAAAACTGGGTATCCACTTGCAAAATGAAACTGAATCATCTTTTCTTTTTTTTCCTTTTAGAGGTTTTTGCTATAGGGCGCATGCTCTCGCCAGACAGACAGAGAGAGACAGAAAGAGAGAAATCACCCCCCAGGTGGGATGGCCACTCCACAATCCCTTCTCCTCCATTCTCCTCTCAGGATCTTGGGCACGCACGCACACGCGCCCGGCGTGAGTTTTAAGCCACCGGGTCTGGGACATGAACCGCGGTCGACTACGTGGGAGTCCAGCGACATAGCCATTACGCTAACTGCTGGTCCCTGAATACCCAAATTCACTATTAGCAAAAATCAACTCAAAATGGGTCAAAGATCTGAACCTAAGACCTCAAACTACAAATCTACTGGTGGTAAACACTGGGAAAACTCTGGGAGACATTGCAGTAGACAAAGACTTCTTAAATAAGACTCTCAAAGCACAGGCAATAATCCATAAAATAGACAAGTGGGACTATGTCACATTAAGATGTTTCTGCACATAAAAGGACACAGTAATTAGTGTGAATCAATAATCCTCAGGATGGGAGGATATTTTTGTAGAATATGCCTCAGACAAAGGACTGATAACCAGAATACACAGGGAATTCAAGCAACTTACTCAAAAAAAATCTAACCCAATTAAAAGATGGAAAAATAAGTGGAACAAAAATCTCTCTAAAGAAGACATATGAACAGGCAAAAAGCATATGAGGAAATGCTCAACATCACTCATCATAAGGGAGATGCATATTAAAACAATAATGAAATACCATCTAACCTCTGTCAGAATGGCAAAGATTAAAAATACAAAATGTGATAAGTGTTGTCAGGGATGTGGTGAAAGGGTAACCCTCCTACATCGTTGGTGGGAATGTAAACTGGTCCAGCCACTGTGAAAAACAATATGGATGTTCCTCAAAGATCTACAAATAGAACTATCATTTGATCCAGCAATCCCACTTCTGAGTACATACCCAAAGAACAGGAGATGCTCAGTTGGACATCAATGTTTATTGTAACATTACTCATGATCACTAAGATATGTAACCAACCAAAATGTCCATGAACAGATGAATGAATGGAAAAATGTGTGGCATATAGATTCTATAAAATAGTATTCAGCAATAAAAAAAAACAAGATCCTAGCATTTGATAGAAAATAGTCAAATATGAAAGATCTATTGCTGAGTGAAGCAAGCCAGGATATAAAAGAAAGAAATTGTATGTATCCACTTAATATATACCAACTATGTGCACTCTATGGTAGAGATTGAAATATTGGAGGACATAAAAGCAATGAAAATAGTTATGTATGATGAAGACAGTGTGGAACCTGGTTGGGGGTAGAAGGGAAGATTATGGAGAAGGATAGCAAAAAACTAATAGAGAGGCATGACTTTAGTGGGACACAGAAATGGTTTATTACCTGTTGATGATAACATGTATAATATTCTCAACTGGACTGATCTGAGAAGTACTTCATGTTGAGTAAACTCTCTTTATAAGTCAAATGATACATAGTGATTGAATGTTTAAAAAATAATGAAAATAGGGACCAGCAGTTAGCATAATGGCTATGTCGCTGGACTCCCATGTAGTCGACTGCAGTTCAAGTCCAGGACCCGGTGGCTTAAACTGATGCGGGGCGTGTGTGCATGCATGCCCAAGATCCCGAGAGGAGAATGGAGAAGTGGTTGTGGCGTGGCCATCCCCTCTGGGGGGTGATTTCTCGCTTTCTGTCTCTCTGTCTCTCTCTGTCTGTCTGGCGAGTACATGCACCCTATAGCAAAAACCTCTCCAAAAAAAATAATAATAATGAGAACAAATAATAACAGTAATAATCTAAAAATCTGATGAAAAGCTATTTGAGAATGATGATGATGTCTTTGTCTTGACTGATATGCGTGATAATTGTCCTGGAAAAAGAAATGTACTACATTGTAAAGATATGTGATTAAATGTAATATAAAAATTATGATAATAAATAAAATTTTTAAAAATAAAAAATAATTCTTTAAAATAATAATTTTTCCTAATGTTTTCTTGAATATCAGGAGTTTTATCTTTGAAAAACTAGTAAATAGTTACTTTTAACTGTGCAAAGCAGCAGCCAGCCTTAAAGTAGTCCATTCCAGCTGATGGTTAGAACAGTGACTACTAGTGTAATCGTTTGGGCTGCTTAATCAAAATACAAGTTGATAGAATTCATAAACTTGTTACATGTTATTACTTGGTGTAGTGATAATCGTTTAGAAGTAAAGGACTCTTTGTCTTGAACTTTAAAAAAAATAAAGAATGAAAAGTGCAGGTGAGGCTGTGGAGAAAAGGGGAATCTCTTACACTGTTGGTGGAATTGTAAATTAGTGCAGTCACTGTGGAGTACAATATGGACGTTCCTCAAGCACCTACAAATAGAACTATCATGTTATCCAGCATTTTCACTCCTGGGTATCTACCCAAAGGTTAGGAAAACACATAATCTGAAAAACACTTGCACATCTATGTTTATTGCAGCATTATTTACAATTACTAAGATATGGAACCAACCCAAATGCCCATGAACAGCTGAATGGATTGAAAAAGTGTGGTACATATACACTGTAGAATACTACTCAGCCATAAAACAAACAAGCAAACAAACAAACAAAAAATGAGACCGTGGCATTTGATAGAAAGTTGACAAATATGGAATATTTCTACTAAGTAAAGCAAGCCAGACTGTAAAAGAGAGAAATCGTACATCCCCATTCAATATATACTGAATGTCACAACACTATGGTAGAAATGGAAAAATTGGGAGGTATAAAAGAATGGAGAGCATCTGTTAATGTTAGAGATACTGCGGGGGAAGCATGGGAAATGAGAGAGGGCAAGAGAGAGGGAATCAAGAGGAAAAAGAGAAACAAAACATTTAAGAAACAAAAATTTAAAAATTATCTGTTGATGATAATGTGTATGGTAATATCTTTGACTGAACCAATATACAGTGTATTCATGATGGGAAAATTTATTTGTTATGCTGTAATGATACACAGTGATTGAATGTAAAAAAAAAATATTAAACAAAAAACTGAACCTGAAACACCTGCTCTTACTGGTCTTGAGCCTGTCATACTCTCTTGATTCTCAGATTTTGGACTTGGACCAGAACTATATACTATGGGCTCTCCTGGGTCTCCAGGTTGCTGACTGCATAGTTTAAGATTTATCAGCTTGCATAACCATGAGCCAAATCCTTATAATAAGTAAATGAATATGTATTTATTAATACATCCTATTGGTTCTGTTTCCCTGGAGAACTCTAACACAGGTAGTATGGACATTTTAATAATATTAAGTCTTACAATCCATGAATAAGGGGATGTCCCTTCTATTTATTTCTATCTTCTTTCATTTATTTCAGCAATATTTTATGGTTTTCAGTGTACAATATCTTCCCTCCTTGGTTAGTTAAGTTTATTCCTAAGTATTCTATTCTTTTTGATGCTGTTGTAAATACTGTCAATCAGGGGTTGTTATCTTTAAGTGCTGTATGTAATAGAAATGTGATTACCTTCCTAATTACCTTTTCAGACTA
This sequence comes from Tupaia tana, assembly GCA_026018925.1. NCBI lineage: Eukaryota > Metazoa > Chordata > Mammalia > Scandentia > Tupaiidae > Tupaia > Tupaia tana. The sequence continues at coordinate 71,426,931 of JAKSZU010000009.1, read as the reverse complement.
TTCATTTGTTAGCATGTAGAAACACTACAGATTTTTGTGTGTTGATTTTGTATCCTGCATCTTTAGTGAATTTGTTTCTTAGATAAAACCGTTTTTTGGTGGAATATTTAGGACTATCTACAAAATAAGTTCCCTTTGATTTGTGTTACTATCTACCTTCAGGATAAGAGGCAATAATCATAGTGCTCATATCACTCTACAAATTATTAGTCAATCAAGATATATCTAATTCTTCTACTAAATCATTCAGGAAATGAAAGAAAAAAATAAAGTAACCAACAAGATTACTAGGATATATAAGCAAATGCCTTGGGCTCCCATGGACTTATTTTCGTGGATGCCCTCTTCAGCATAATTACCTTCAAGTCAAAATACCAGGGCCTCCTGTTTCCTCTTTGCTCTTGTTTCACTCTAGATCAAATGTAAGTCCTTCTCTCTGTAAAACCTTTTTTCTGCTTACTTTTAAACATTAACCTTAATTTACTATCCATTGGTTTGTATGTGTCATGAGTCCTAGTATCCATAATTTTCTGCACTGAATGCTACCCAGAGTCCAGCAGGGGATGCTAGGTATCCAAATATAACTGACATAGTCTGCCTTGCTGTTCAGTAATAAGGGCTCTTCATAATTTTCAGAGGGAGTAGACCTGCATCTTCCAGATTCTTCAGAGAAGACAATCTTTAAGGTAAAGCAGCCTTTCTCTACTCAGGTTTAACTTCTTTAGATAATTAAAATATACTCATTCCTCATTGAAGAATAAGGTTGGGATGTAGCTAATTTGGTGGAGAAAACAAAGAATCCTATTTTGACACACCAAGAAGACAATCCTGTGAACTTGCTGGGAGAAAATGTGCTGGCCTTTCTTTCCAGTGACAATATCCCAGCATTTCCATGTAGTGTAGAGAGCGTGATCTATATTTCTATGGGAATTTTCAGAATATTTTATTGTCCTGTGAGTTTGATGGGAGATGAAAAGAGGGAATATAAACTCAAGAGCTTTCCTCCTGGGGCAGAAGGAGAATAAAGCTTCAGGAGGGGGATTAGTTCATTTTTGGACTAAGTATGAGGTATCTGAGGAACATCCAAATGGAGACATTCAGCAATCAGCTGGAAATACTGTAGAGCCTGAAAGCACAGTCTATACCTATTAAATGTCAGATCCACATGATAGGAATCCAATAAATCTCATTAGGAAGGACTTGCTTTCTACTGTGCTGATTCCTTGGACTGATTCTGGCTAGGAAACAGTCACTCAATCCTCCAAGGAAGAAAATAATGAGGGTGAAGATTTGCTGTCCTGAACAAAAACAACAAAAATGATGTATCTCTCATGTAGAGCTGCAGAGAACCAGTTATGAGGTTTCCATACTTATTCAAAGTTTCTGTAATGGTTGCAATGTCAATGTCAAATAGGATATCAACGTTTGATATCCTAGTTAACACTGATGTTATTTTCTTAGTTTCAGTTTACACAACATAATTTTCTGTGTTGGAAGTTGCTTCAACAGATATTATTGTTTCTCATAGGTCAAAGGCAGATTCTGGTACTGGAAGGAAAAAAATACCATCAAACGTTGCAGTGTTTTTTTTCTATGAATTTCATCTTGTATTGTTTTATACAAGAAATCCTGAACCAAAAATGGAGAAATATATAATGAATATATTTTAAGTCAAATGGAAAGTGTCTTCTTTGACCAAAGCACATTCTCCACTACATAGCTAAATTCATCCTTTGAAATTTTAATTTCCTGTGAATGACACTGCACTCCTTACAAGATTAGCAAGCTGGCTGCAGCAGAACACACATCAGTGTGCATGTAACTTTCAAACCTCTCCATTTTCACTGCTTTCTGAGTAGCTTGGTTATCCTCTTCCAGGACAGAAAAAAACAATTCCCTAGAAGTGGAACTTCCTCATCTCTATGTGACAAAAAGCTCATGTTCATTTTCTCAGTCTCTTGTAACTTCAGAAAAGATAGTTATTGTAAGCATGGACTATTCTTGGAGCCAGAAATGCTATGGTTAGGGCACTTTATCAACCAAATCACAGTTGTTCTGCCTTCCCATAAGTGATGTGTTGCTGTCCTCACTTCCTATTAGATTGCTCCAGGAAAAAAAGTTCACTATACTAAGTAGTTTCATACAGAATCTTGACATGTCTAGGGCTTTAGTTGGTAGCAAGTTTTTATCTTCCAATATGACAATGCATATCATACTTGGAACCCCAGGCAGTACCACAAAATATTCAGATTATTCATTCATTTCTTTTTGTGAGTTACACTGAAATAAAAAAAAAAAGATGTTTAAACATTGAAAATTACACACCAAGTTGCTTGTCTTGTGAGTTTTTTCAAGGATTTGAAACTCATCCTAGGCAATTTGGAGGAAATAAAATAGTTTAATTTAGCTGCTGTATTCTTGAATTATATACATTGGTGAAAATATGTACTTCTATTCAATAGGCATGCATACAAAGTACTATACATGTAATCAAACTGGAAGTGAAATGCTCTTTTTCTATTTTGACACAGAGTCTAGCAACCATAAATTAGATATAGTGCTAATTCAATCTATGTAACATAATGAGAAGAACATTTTTGGTGGGGAAGTTCCAAGTTAATGCCTCTTTCCACCCAGTGAGAGAGATTCATTCTTGCTTGAATGTCACCAAAATGTGAAAATATGGGGGGAAAATAGACGGATAACATAATGACTAACTCCTAAGACCATAACCCTGATTAACATATGTAAGACAACTATAGAAATGAATATATGTTTCTCAGGGATATTTGAGGAAATGGATGCTTACAGGGCTGTGGTAGGGTGACACAAGATGAGCCTGGACCATCTTGTTACACCAAAAATACAATAATACTATTATATTCTTGGAAACATGTCACAAGAATACAAATAACAGATCTTTTAAAATGTTCCCATTGGCCAAATCTGAGAAACATAAGTACCAAAATGATCAAGTAAACTGTTGAAATATAAGAACTCATGAATCTGTACTGACAATAGATGAATAGGCAAATAAACTTAGGGGAAGGGCTCTTACTTAAAATACAATGCTAATAAGGAGTATTGGAGCTATAAAATTGTCATTTTACAATCATCATAGGAAAAATAGGATCAATCAAGAATCATCAATGAAGAATACATCTTGAGGAAAATTATGATGAGCATGATATTTGCATAGTCTCAAAGTCACTCCTCACAGACTGCTTATTAGTTACAGAGGAGAAAAAATAAGAATCGTACCTTGCAGAATTTGGGCAATACTTTGACCATATGCTCAAAAAGCAAAGAAAGGCTATGTAATTGTTTCACATCACAGGAGCCAAGAAGTGATGACAACTAGATGTGATACTAGGTCCTGGACTAGATCCTCGATGGGAAGGGGAAAATGCCAAAAAATTTAAATATGAAAGATATATTCGATAAAAGTACTGTATTATTAGGACCATGGTGCATATAATTTAACCTTGAATAGTTCAGAAAAATGTGAAATCATGCATATGTATATAGACAGATATAGATATATATATATAGAGAGAGAACAAATACAAAGCAAAAGGAATAAAATATTAACAATAGATACATGCATAAGATTAAACAGGCAAATAAACCTAGGAGAAGGGCTCTTACTTAAAATACAATGCTGATAAGGAGTATTGGAGCTGTAAAATCGTCATTTTACAATCATCATAGGAAAAATTGGATCAATCAAAACTCATCAATGAAGACTACATCTTGAGGAAAATTCTTTGGACGATTTTATTTTTGTTTCTTTAAGTATGAATTTATTTACAAATAAAAGGCTCTTTTGTTTTATAATTTGTTATTTACATTCAGTCTTTGTACATCTCTATAGCACACAAAATAATTTTCAAGATATGCATGTAATATCCAGCAATTGAATCAATCAATGTTTTTAAAAATTGGTCCCTAGTAAGAAAATCCAGTAAGTAAATATGAATTCCCTTTCATTTTGTTGGTTGGTTTGCCACTTAGGTACAAATCTATGGAGACCAATTAGGTCCGATGTGCCTTGAAACTGGTTTGAGGTTAAGCCAGAGGTGACTTCATACCCAATCTTACAAATGATTGCTTAGTCTCTGAAGGCCTTGGAAAGAGACTGGACAAAGGAATGTTGATGGAGTTTATGATATTCTTGAAAACTAAAAATTACTGTTATTAGTTGTTTAGAAACCTTTGCAATATGTGACTTTTGGTCATTAAATTACATAAATTGCTTATATATGTTTGTATACATTTGTGTATATACGTGTTCCTCAATTTGCAGTGAAGTTATGTTTAACTAAGTTCATCATGAGTTGAAAATATCATAAATCAAAATACATTCAATGCAACTAGTCTATTGAACATCATATTATAGTTTAGCTTAGCCTACATCAAACATAATCAAAACACTTACATTGTATTAACCTTCAATTGGGCAAAGTCATCTAATACAAAGCCTATTTTAAAACAATGTTATGATAAAGAAGTTTTAATCAAAATTCAAAGTAGTTTCTACTGAATGTATATTCAGTATATGGTATAATGTTTATTTTTATACCACCATAAAGTAAAAAAAAAATGTTAAAGATAAATCATCCTAAGTCAGGGACCATCATACATACACACACACACACACACACACACACACACACATAGTCATGCACCCCGTAACGACATTTTGGTCAGTGACAGACCACATATACAATGGTGGTCTTGTAAAATTATAGTAGAGCTGAAAATTTCCTATTGTCTAGTGACATTGTAGCCATCCTAAGGTCAAAGCATTACTCACTTGTTTGTGGTGATGCCAATATAAACGAACCTACTGTGGTCACAGTAGTATAAAAGTATGGCATGCACAATTATGTTTAGTAAATAATAACTGATAATAAACAAGTAAATTACTGGTTTATATATTTACTATACTATACTATTTAGAGTGTACTTCTTCTACTTAAAAAATAAATTTACTGTAATATAGTATGCTTTGTTATGCCAGCAGCAGCCATGTCTTGTGTTTGCCATGTCTCTTGATTCCATTATTTTCTCTTCTGCTTGATTTAACATTGTATAGCTTTACATATCATGGCCCTTCCAGTGGTCCAATGATGTGAGGGTGGAAGACCAGTGATACTTATGTTCCTGACCTTATGTAGCCCTGTATGCATTTGTGTCTTTGTTTTGTTTCGTCTTTGCTCTAGGGCACATGCACTAGTCAGAGAGAGATAGAGACAAAGAGAGACAAATAGAGAAGGTGAGAAATCACCCCAAGGGAAGGATGGCCATGCCACCATTCTCTCTCCTCCATTCTCCTCTCAGGACTTTGGGCATACATGCACATGTGCCCAGCATAGTTTTCAAGCTCAGTCAGCCACATGGGACCTTAGCCTCCAAGCCACCTGCTGGCCCTATATCTTATATTTTAACAAAAATTTTAAAAAGAAAAACAAAACAAAAAAACAGGGCCATCCCATGGCCTGGTGGTTAAGACACCTGGATTCCACATAGCCTGCTGCATGGCTTATATCCTAGATCCAGGGAGTTGGAAAACACTCTGGGCTCATATGTGTACATTTCCAAAATCCCAAAAGGAGGGAAAAATGGGGAAGAAAGGATTACAGTATGATCATGCCCAATGGACGGTGCTTTCTTGCTTTTCCTTTCACTGTCTCCCTGTCTCTCTCCAGGTGAATGCACCTTCTTGCAATTTTTTTTTTAATGTAAAAAGTCGATGGCATAGCAATTACATCACTGGACTCCCACATGGCCAACTGCAGTTTGAGTCCCGGACCCAGTGACTTGAAACACATGCTGGCTAGTGTGCATGCGTGTCCAAGATCCTGAGAAGAGAATGGAATGGGGGATTGCAGCATATCTATCCCCCCTGGGAAGGTGATTTCCCACTTTCCCTCTCACTGTCTCAATCTCTGTCTCTTTCTCTCTCTCTCTTGCTTTCTCTCTCTCTCTCTCTCTGTCTCTCTCTGGTGAGCACATGTGCCCTAAGGCAAAAACCTCTTTTAAAAAAGTAATATATGTATATAATTTTTAAAAAATACTTAAAAGCTTATAGACTAAGGACATAAAGAAAATGTTTTTTAAAAATGTGAAAATGTTTTTGTATAACTGTACACATACTTTCATGTGCTTGTGTTTTAAGCTGTTACTTACTATAAAAGAGTCAAAGGTTAAAAAATGAAGAGTTTAGGGACCAGCAGTTAGCATAATGGCTATGTCTCTGGACTCCCACGTAGTCAATCGCGGTTCACGTCCCGGACCCGGTGGCTTAAAACTCATGCTGGGCGCGTGTGCGTGCGTGCCCAAGATCCCAAGAGGAGAATGGAGGAGAAGGGATTGCAGCGTGGCCATCCCCCCTAGGGGGTGATTTCTCACTTTCTGTCTCTCTGTCTCTCTCTGTCTGTCTGGTGAGCGCACGCGCCCTATAGCAATAAAAAACCTCTCCAAAAAAAAAAATTAAGAGTTTATAAAGTAAATTTTTTTACAATAAGCTAAGGTCAATGTTAAAAACAATTTTTCTAAAGAATTATTTATTTTATTTTGTTTATTATTATATTATTTTTAATTTGTTATATGTGCTTACCTGAGAGAGAAATAGAGACAGAGAGATAAAGTGAGAAAGCAAGCTGCCAGGTCCAGGACTCAAACTGTGGTCAGCCATGTGGGAGGCCAGCATCTTAACCACCACACCACCTACTGGCCCTGAAGGTCAATTTTGATTAAAGAAATAAATTTTGTATATGTTTAGTGTATCCTAAGTGTACAATATTTATAAATTCTAAAGTGGTATACAGTAATCTTCTAGGCCTTCATATTCACTCACTGCTCACTCACTGACCCACACAGAGCAAATTCCACTCTGAAAGCTCCATTCTTGGTTAAGTGCCTTATATGGGTGTACAATTTTTATCTATTTTCCCTTATTTTTACTTTATCTTTTCTATGTTTAGATACACAAATACTTATCATTATGTTATAATTGCCTATAATATTCAGTGCAATAACATGCTGTGCAGGTTATACCATGTAGTCTAGGCTATACCATCTAGATTTGTGTAAGTATATTCTGATATTTGTGCAATGATGAAATTGCCTGATGACACATTTCTCAGAACATATCCTCTTTGTTAAGTGATGCATGACTCTGTGTTTGTGTGTGTGTCTGAATTACAAATCATAAATGTGTATGCAATGTCAGCATATTCTCCTGGTAGTTCCTGACAACTAAAAGTAAATAAATAAATAATGTACTATGTAGTACCTATTTCTGTAAAACTGAAATTGCTGATAACAGTCCAGGTGAGAGGCAAAACTGAAAGGAAACTTGCAATTATATGTTCAAATTGCATTATTCTCTTGACAAAAATGCAGTGATTGGCTACTGTATATTCATGTGACAATTATTTCAGTTGCTTGTGAAGCCCAGCATTTATTCACCTTCTGGAGAGTGTATTACTCTATCTGCTATTGCTACTACTTCTATGTAGTAGTTGATTATTTTCAGCTTAAAATTCAGGTTTAAAAATGGATATCTTCTTTCATTTGTACAACTCATTTTAATGACTGAGCTCTTTTTCTGCCTAAGAACAACAACAAATTAGTCACTACAAAGTTCTTTTTATTTAGAATTTAAACATAGTCAGTTAAAGACTCTGTCCTTCCTTCTCTACTTTTCCCTGAGAGATTTTACAAGGTCTAAAAGTGGTAGCATTATAGATCATGGTGGAGAAGGGTGTTTGGTTGTCTGTGTAATGCTGGCTTCTATTGAGAAGCTTGAAGGTCTAGTCCTCGGATATATTAACATACACTCTCTCCCTTTGATATGGTCTAGATGCTAATGGCACCAGCATTTACTTTTGCTTACAGCACTCCTTACTAGTCTATATCCCTTTTTTCCCAACTGTGAGGCCCCTTCAAGTTGACTGGCTCTTTATTAGGCTTTATGTGTCCTTTGTGTATATGCTGAGTATGAACTCTAATCACAGTGCCTGCTGCTGGAATGAAAAGGACTTTTTTATTAGGCCCATTTGATAAAATATTTCTCTGAAGTATTATGACTCCACTGTTCCTCTATCACTCTGGACCTGAGTCCTCTCTATAAGACTTGCAGTTGTCCTGGGCTACATTCTGCAAAGCAAGACATGGATATTCTCTAATCTGAATCTTCTCCCCAAAATTAATTCTTGTTTTATTTTACTTCCTTGACACCACCTACAACCCCAAATTTCAACCCAGAAGGGGTAGATAGTGCAGGAAACCTCTAATCAGCTACCCAAATCAATGATTAACTTGTTAATCTCCTGTTATGGACTCAGGGTTGGTGTCCTCCTTTTCATTTCTTGAAGTCCCAATTCCCAATGTAACTGTGTTTAGAAAAAGGCCTTCATAGAAGTAATTACGATTAAATGAGGTCACAAATGTGGGACCTAATATGACAGGATTAGTGTCCTTAGAAGAATATACACCAGAGAGCCCTCTCTTTCTCCATGTACTCTCAGAGGAAAGGCCATGTGAGGATAAATGGCTATCTGCAATCCAGGAAGTGAAGCCTCACTAGAAGCTGAACTCTGCTAGAACCTTGATCTCAGACTTTCTAGCCACCAGAACTGTGAGAAATTAAATCTCTGTTATGTCACACAGTCTTTGGTACTTTGTTATGGAATCCACAGTCCTAGCAGATTAATACATCTCTGTCATTCTCTCTTTTCTTCTCACCAATTGGTGTTGGCTCATTTTAGGTGGAAAACCTAGCTCTAACTTCATCATGCAGACATCTTCAATCTACATTAATATCATATGGAAATATTTCATATCACAATTTGAGTATGCATCAAAATAACCTGGAGTCTTATTAAAACATAGATTTCTGGACAACAGCTTAGAGTTTCTGATTGAGTAAGTTTCGGAAAAGGATCTAATCTTTTGTACTTTCAACACTATATTTATATAGAGGCAGCAGGTGATTTGGTTGGTTGAGGTGCTGGACTTCCACATGGCTCATTGCAGTTCAAGTCCCAGTCCTGGCAGTTTGTGTATGTGTGCCCAGGGTCCCAAGGGGAGAATAAAAGAGAAGGGATTACAGCACAGCCATCCTCCAGGGGAGAGGGTGATTTCTCCCATCCCCTCTCTCTGTCTTTCTCCAGTGAAGACATATGCCCTATGACAAAAACCTAAATATATTATCTATCTGTTTATTTAATTCATGATTGAGAGTATATGAACAGGAAGGTAGGTGGCACTCTCTATAGAGTATCTTCAGCTTTCCAGCTCTCCAGGATTCTAGGAACCAAACATGTTTTCAGGCTGACCCAAGGATCCAAATCCATGGTCAGTTAGCCATGTATATTCTAGCACTAGAGTTCAGTTTGGTACCAACTAAGCCACAAGCCTGGGCCAGATTTTGTACTTTTAACAAGTGATGCTGATGCCTCTGGCCCAGGGACCATAGTCTGTGAACTGTTGCTATATAATACAGTATATTATTGCAAAAATACTTGTACTTGAGAATAAACTTTAATAGCCTTAGGCTGTAAGTATCCTCAGGATTTATTCAAAAATCAAACTTTTAAAACTAAAACAAACTTGGGTCCAGCAGGTGCTATGGTGGTTAAGGTACGAGACTCTCACATGGCCAACCATGGTTCAAGTCCTAGACCTGGTGGCTTGCTTTCTTACTTTCTCTCTCTCTCTCTATCTGTGTGTGTGTGTGTGTGTGTGTGTGTGTGTGTCTGTCTGTATGTCTGTCTCTTTCAGGTGAGTGCATGTTCCTTATAGCAAAATTGAAATAATAATAATAAATTCTTAAAAAAAGAACTGAAACAAACAGAAAACAGCTCTAATTCTTTTTTCATAAAGTTTAACTTCTGCAATTCAAATTCCTTTGACTTAGGGTAAGCCTGTGCTCATTGCTTGTGAGCAACTTAGGGACTTTCTGCAAACCGTTGCCCACTGCTCTAGCTGGCTGGGCTTGCCCTGCCCACTACCTGATGGGCAGACCACCTTGGATAAGCACATGCTCAGGGTTTAGGCACAACTTTGGGACTTTCAGCACACCATCACCAACCACTCTGGTGGCCTGGGCTTGCCCTGCCCACTGCTCACCGGATACTTAACTCTGGTCTGGGCAGGCCTCCTTGGGTGAGTCCATGCTCAGGGCCAAGGAGCTATGTTGGGATTTTTGGTACACAAAATGCAGCACGTGACTTGACAAGCTATATCTACTTAGCTTGCTACCACCTTATCAAAAGCTGAACATTTGGCAGAGGAGTCAAGCATCTGAAGTTACCCCTGACTGTGCTGACCTGGGAGACAGAGCCCTCCAGTAGGAACACACCTGGGAACTATGGATGAAACTTCCTCCACCAGTACTACAGAATCTACTCCCATAAATAGAAAAAAGTGAATACTGTATCAGATGACTAGAAACTAGCACAGATTTTGAATAAACATGAGAAAACAAGATGGTAAATATCCCCCAGGTGAGCGTAGTAGCCCCTCACCAACAGTGGACAGCACAGAGAAATACACAGAACTGTCAGAACAAGAATTCTGAATATTTGTAGTGACAAAACTCAATGAGATACAAGATAAAATAGTCAATATGTTCCAAGAAATGAGAAAAATCATTTCAGGACATGAAATAGGAATTCCTTAAAGAAATAGATACCCTAAAAACAATCAAACAGAATTTCTGGAAATGAAGAATACAATACAAGAAATCAAAGTCTCCCTAGAAAGCATTAACAGCAGATTGGAACATGCAGAAGAAAGAATTCCTGACCTTGAAGACAAAATCCAACATAGATTAAATCACTAAAAAGAAAGAAAAAACAACCACCAAAAAATGAGAACAACATACAAGAATTTCTACACACTACGAAACATCCAAATATCCACATAATGGTTATTCCAGAAGGTGAAGAATCTGCTAAAAGCATATAAATACTATCTGGAATGAAATATTATCTTTCATGAAATACTATCTGAAACTTTTCCAAATATAAAGAAGCATGGAGAAATTCTGACTCAATAAATAAAAAAGATCACAAATAGAGTGAACATGAAAAGATCCCCCCGACACATCATAGCCAGATTGGTAAATATTAAAGACAGTAACAATATTCTAAAAATGGCAAAGGTGAAACAAATTACTTGTAATGATTATTCCATTGAACTAACGTCAGACCTCTGAACTGAAATAATGCAGACGAGGAAAGAATGGGAAAATGTATTTAAAACAATAAAAGAAAAACAATTTCAACCAAAAATACTATATCCAGCAAGATTATCCTTCAAATGGAAAGAATAAATAAATGTATTCTCAAATAAACAAAAACTGAAAGGATTCATCAATAATAGAACAGCTCTACAGGAAGTACTGAGGGGAGTGTTGTATCAGTATAACAGAAGAGAGACAAATAGAAAGAGGAGAACAAAAAACAACTGAGAAAATGGCTAACAAAATGACAAGGGGAACCAGCAGTTAGCGTAATGGCTATGTTGCTGGACTCCCACGTAGTCGACTGCGGTTCACGCCCCGGACCCGGTGGCTTAAAACTCACGCCAGGCGCATGTGCATGTGTGCCCAAGATCTCGAGAGGAGAATGGAAGAGAAGGGATTGTGCTGTGACAATCCCCCTGGGGGGTGATTTCTAGCTTTCTGTCTCTATGTCTCTCTCTGTCTGTCTGGCGAGCACACGTGCCCTATAGCAAAAACCTCTCAAAAAAATAAAAAGGGGAAAATCCACAATTATTAATAATAAAATTGAGTGTTAATGGATTAAATTCTCCCATTAAAAGACACAGACTGGCTGAAAGGATACAAAAACAGAAGCCATCTGCTTAAAAGAAACATATCTCACTGATAAGGACATACATAGACTGAAAGTGAAGGACTGGAAAAAGATAGTCCATGCAAATGGACACTAAAGAAAGGATGGAGTAATGATACTGGTATCAGACAAAATAGACTTTAAGATGAAAGATGTAAGAAGAGACAAAGAAGGACATTATATAGTACTAAAAGGATTTCTTCACCAAGAAGATATAAAACTTGTAAATATCAATGCATCCAACACTGGAGCACCAAAATACATCAAAGAGAGACTGTTAGATCTCAAGGGAGAAATAAACTGTAACACAATAACTGGGGGATCTTAACACCCCACTGACTTCTCTGGACACATCATCTAGACAAAAAATAAAGAGAGAGAAGATCTAAATGATACCATACATGAAATGGATTTGACAGACATCTACAGAGTAGTTCATCAGACTACCAGAAAATAAACATTTTTCTCACCCCACATGGAACATTTTCAAAGACTGACCACATTCTAAGACACAAAACAAGCCTTTACAAATTCAAAGGTATGGAAACTATATCTAGGGTCTTTTCCAACCCTGATGGAATTAAACTTGAAATCAATTACAGAAAGAGCCCTTGAAAATTCACAAACACGTGGAGACTAAACAACCTACTCCTAAATGATTTACAATTATATAAGAAATTAGAACTGAAATAAAAAATTTCATAGAAACTAATGATAACAAGCAAAGAAGTGCTTATAACCTATGGGATGCAGCAAAAGCAGGCATAAGAGCAAATTTCATAGCAATTAGTGACCACAAAATAAAACAAGCAGGAAGGTGGCAAATAATGACACACACATCTCAGGGAACCAGAAAGACAACAACAAAAACAAAACAAAACAAACAACAACAAAAAAACCCTAAATATTCCAGGAGAAAAGAAATAATAAAGATTCAAGAAGAAATATATATTTTATTTTGGAGAAGTTTTTTTTTTTTTTTTTAGAAAAAGTACATATGTGCTCACCAGAAAGGCACAGAGAAACAGAAAGCGAGAACTCACCCTCCGGGGGGATGGCCACACCACAATCCCTTCTCCTCTGTTCTCGTTTTGGGATCTAGGGCATGCATGCACACACACCTGGCGTGAGTTTAAGCCACCAGGACTCAAACCACGGTGGACTACGTTGGAGTCCAGAGACATAGCCATTACGCTAAGGGCTGCTCCCTGAATTCTACAAAATATTTAAAGAAGAACTAACCCCAATTTTCCTTAAACTATTTCTAAAAATTCAAAAATAAATAACTCTTCCAAATTCATTCTATGAAGCCTCCATCACCTTAATTCCAAAACCAGACAAGGACATGACAAATAAGAAAACTTCAGGCCCATATCCCAGATGAATATGGATGCAAAATTCTCAACAAGATACTAGCAAATCATATTCAACAACATATTAACAAGATTATACATCATGACCAAGTAGGTTTTATTCCAGAGATGCAAGGATGATTCAACATATACAGAACAATAAATGTAATACATCATATTAACAAAGGGATTTGTAATCATATGGTTATATCAATTGATGCAGAAAAAGGATTTGATAAAATATAACATGCTTTCATGATTAAGACTCTCAGCAAAATTGGCAGAGAAAGGACATCCCCCAATACAATAAAAGCCATCTATGAAAAACTCATAACTAACATCATACTGAATGGGGAAAAACTGAACGCTTTTCCACTAAAAACTGCAACAAAACAAGGCTGCCCATTTTCTCCATTACTTTATATCACAATACTGGAATATTTAGCCAATGCAATTAGACAAGAGAGTCAAATAAAAGGCATCCAAATAGGAAAAGAAGAACTGAAGTTATCTCTTTTTGCAGAGGATATAATGCTATATATAAAAATCCAAAAGAACCCACAAAAAAAGCCTGCTGAAAGTGGTAAATGAATATAGTAAAGTGGCAGGATACAAAATTAACGTACAAAAATCTTTCACATTTTTATACACCAACAATGAACAAACTGACAGAATTGAAGAAAGAAATCCCATTTACAATAACTGCAAAACCAATACTATATCTAGGAATAAACTTGACAAAAGATGCCAAAGATCTCTACAAGGAAAACTATGAAACACTAGAAAAAGAAATTAAAAATTATACAAAAAACTGTAAAAATATCCCATGTTCCTGGATTGGAATAATTAATATAATCAAGATGTCAATGTTACCCAAATTAATCTACAAATTTAAAGCAATCCCCATCAAACTGCCAGGGATATTCCTCACAGAAACAGAAAAAAACAATCACAAAAATTTCTAGAAGCATAAAAGTTTCTGTATAGCCAAAGAAATACTGTGCAAGGGGAATAAAGTAGGAGGCATCTCACTTTCCAACCTCAAAACACATTACAAAGCTGTGTTAATTAAAACAGCACAGTACTGACAAAAAGACAGACATGTAGACCAATGGAACAAAATTGAGAACTCCCAAATGAAGCTCAAAACATACAGCCAATGGTTCCTTGATAAAAAGCACAAGACAATCCAGTGGGAAAAAGAAAATCTCTTCAGCAAATGGTGCTGGGAGAACTGGATATCCACTTGCAGGAGAATGAAACTGGATCCTTATCTCTTACAACTAACAAAAATGAACTCAATATGGACAAAAGATCTAAACATAAAACCTCAAACTATAAAAATACTGGCAGAAAATAGGAAAAATTCTTGGCGACCTTAGAGTAGGCAAAGGCTTCTTAAAGACCTCCAAAGCACAGGCAATAGTCCCAAAAAGAGACAAATGGGACTGTATTAGGTTGAATAGCTTCTGCACAGTAAAAGAAACAATAAATAAAGTGAGCAGACAACACTCAGAGATTCCTCAGAAACCTACAAATAGAACTATCATAGGATCCAGTAATTCCACTCTTAGGTATTTACTCAAAGGATAGAAAACCCCTCAGTTGGAAAAACATTTGCTCTACCATGTTTATTGCAGCATTATTTACAATCCATAGGACATGGATTCAATACAAATATCCAAAATTAAATGATTGAATTGAAAAAATGGGGCATTTGTACTCTATGGAATACTACTCAGCCATAAAAAAACAATGAGATCCTGACATTTGATACAAAGTCAACAAATATAGAAGACTTAATGCTAGGTGAAGCAAGTCAGACTACAAAAGACAGACTTTATATGCCCTCACTCAATATATACCAATTCTCTGCACTCTATAGCAGAAACAGAAAGTTTGCAAGGTATAGAAGAAAGGAGGGCAATGTTAGATACTAGAGAAAATAAAGATGGGGTAACATGGGGGTGGGTAATAGATGGAAGGAGGGTAACAGAGGAAGAAAAAGAAGTACATTTAATTGACAAAAAAATGAAAAGCTATTTGCTGATGATCGTGTATATAGTAATGTCTTTATCTTGACTGATATACATCGTTTACATGCTGGAAAAAGCAATGTTGTACACTGTAAAGATAATTGTGATTAAATTTAAATTAAAATAAAATTATGTTAAACTTTAAAAAAGAATAAGAAAATAAAGCACCAGGAATTAAACACTGAAAAAAAAAAAAAAAGAACACTTTGACTTTCAAAATTACCATCTCTTCTAAGATTAAAAAAAAAAGTCTATATAGCGGGGCCAGTAATAGTATAGTGTTGAGGCACTGGACTCCCGCATGATTTAAGTCCCAAACCCAGTGGGCTTGAAACTCACACGTGTGTGTGTGTGTGTGTGTGTGTGTGTGCCTAGAATCCCCAGAGGAGAATAGAGAAGGAATTGTAGCATGGCCATCCCCTCTGGGTTGTGATTTCTCACTTTCCCCCTTCCTGTATCTGTCTGTCTTTCTCTCTCTCATTCTGGCAAGAGTACACAGCCTATGTCAAAATCCAGAATAATAATAATAAAATCAAATAAAAAGTCTATATAACAAACCAAATTATTTTGCTCTCATGGGATTCCTTTGTGAACTCATTCCTTTGGGAGAAAAATGATTCCTGGTGCTTTGAAAGGTAATGATACAGGGACCAGCAGTTAGCGTAATGGCTATGTTATTGAACTCCCACGTAGTCGACCACGGTTTGAGTCCCAGATCCAGTTGCTTAAACTCATGCCGGGTGCGTGTGTGTGCGTGCCCAAGATCCTGAGAGGAGAAGGGAGGAGAATGGATTGCGGCATGACCATCCCCCTTGGGGGGTGATTTCTTGCTTTCTGTCTCTCTGTCTCTCTCTCTCTGTCTGTCTGGCGAGCACACACGCCCTATAGCAAAAACCTCTCAAAAAAAAAATTAAAAGAAAAAGAAAAAAGAAAAAGAAAGGTAAAGATACAGTACATGGAGGGCCCTCCAAAAGCTGAAAAATGTAAGAATGAAAAAAAACCTTAGTTATCTCAGAATTTGGTCCTACCACATAAATAACAACCATTTATTTAGTGTTTATGTCAGGCCTGTATTAAATAATTATTTCTATCTTCTCATTTAATTCTCACAATAAACTTCTTTAACATATGTGGCATTTTGTTCATTGTTGTAGTTGTTGTTTGCAGTTGCAGATGTGCAAAATGAGGCTTAGAGAAGTTGAGACTTACCTCAGGTTTCACATCTGGTTAAGTGATAGAACTGGAATTCTAACCCAGACTTGCCTGGCTATAGTCTGGGCTCTTGGCCACTGTTAGGCAAGTTGTCTGATAAAATTGTTTTGTTTGTTTTGTTTTGTTTTTAAAGAATTATTTTATTTAACTTTATTTATTATTATTATCATTATTATTTTTTTCAGTTTTGATCAGAGAGATACAGAGAGAGAGAGAGGAAGTGAGAAAGCAAGCCACCAGGTCCAAGACTTGAACCGTGGTCGGCCATGTGGGAGTCCAGTGCCTTTAACCACCATGCCACTTGCCGGCCCCTTGTTTTGTTTTTAAATAATTTATTTACATATTTGTTTCATCATAAGGATACATTCCAAGAGAGAAGCAGTCTCAACAGAGTCTCACACCAAAGTCCTTCCCACAGCCTCTCTCAGTCAGTCAGGATGATGGGTGTATATAAACGTGTCTGGCATGTACAGGTCTACCAGGAACCAAAAACCAACCTTCCATATGGCTTCTACCTTTGCACAATATTGCACAATTTCTGTCCTACCAGGGTTAGACACTGATAGAATCATTTTATAAAGCAAATTCACTGTCTGTAAAAGGAAATAGTTACACTTACTCAAACTTACTATGTCTTTTTCTTTTATAAGACATATTTACACTATATATTAGGAAGAACGATTCAGTCAGGTGATCTATTAAACTGTGAAATTGCCTGTTACTGGAAATGGTAGCAACTTCATGCCCTTAGTATTTCAAGTGGACAATACAGACCACTGGACTCCATACAATCTAAACAAACTCTGTATGACCAGGGAGATTGACACGGTTTTGTGGTTTCTAATTTTAAAACCTTTTTTTACTTTTATAGAGCATATGTGTGTGCACATATGAATGAGAGAAGAAGAGGAAAGGCTACTTTCCTCAGGAGCTGGTTACATCAGGATCTCTTTCCTCCAGACCTCCAGCTCATCACATCTTGGGTACTTGCATGCACACCTGGTATGTTTTTCAGGTTGCCCAGGCCAGCAATGAAAACATGTGGTTGACATGTAGAATCTGGCTTCTCTTGAACAATGTTTTATTACTGTGCCATGGAACTAGTCCTTATAATTTCTATTCTTTTAATTGCCAGAGGACATGTGCACTCAGAGAGAGACAGAGAAACAGAGAGAAGGGGAAGAAAAACACCCACAGGGCATGGTCATACTGGAATCCTTTTTCCTCTAAATCTCTATCCTGGCAAGATTTGTGGTACACACATATACACATACATGTGCCCTGTGTGTTCTACAAACCACTGAAGCTGGAGTTCAAATTGTGGGTGGTTATGTGGGATATGGCTCCCTTAACAATTAGGCTATGAGCCAGCTGCAGCCCTCAAACTTTCTAATTTTTAATAGTATACTTTGATATTTGATCCCTTTTGAATCAGATTGCTCATTTGCTTGTTCACTGCCCAGTATTTCCTCGAAAGAGAACAAATGTTTGCTTCCATATAACCCATGATTCATGGGAGATTCACACTAGAAAATGTGGTTATGTGAACCCCACCCAGATACCAATATTTTGTGGCAGTGTGTCTTTTTTCTTCTCTTTGATGAACACTATGTACACAACACAACCATCTGGCAGTGTGGAGAAAAACAGTGTAAAAATGAGATATGCGTGTGTAAATAAAACATTGATGAATGGAGTTCAGAGCTGAGATGAAAGTGAAGCAGAACAGACAGGTAAATCATTCTGATACTTGCGTTAGTACCAAAATTATGTTCCTCAACTTTTTTTTTTTTTTTCTAAAAGCAGTGCAGGTGACAAAAAATACTTTCAATTTTGCTGCTGACACAAATACTGAAGCACAAAAAGCAGTTTCCGTTTTGCTGCTGAGAAAGCAACCTTCCCTCCAGAGAAAAGGCAAGGATATAATGATATTTGCCTACTTATAGTACAATCTATAGTTTATGCTCAAATTTAGGATAATGTGTCTAGTAAACAACTGAATGGAAATGCAATAAATGAAATCCAAATTCATTCCTTTGTCGATTTTTCTCTCCATTTACACTGATTTTGAATATAAGGATAAGAAAAGAAAATGCTTGAACCTCCAGTCACTAAATTTTATTAATGTGTGTAATAGCTAACATCTATTGAGTGTTTACCACAAACAAAACACTGTGCTAAGCATTTTTCTTGTTTCTTCTCATAACCACCTTAGGAGATACGTACCATTATTGTCTCCACTTTTACAGAGGAGGACACAGGCCTAGAGAAGTTGAGACTTGCTTAAGGTCACGCAGCCAGTATCAGGTGAAAGTAGGATTCAAAGAGGCAATCTGATTTCAGAATCTGTACTATTAATCATCACGTTATAGTGCCTTTCATCTCTAGTGCTAAAGAAAGAGAGAGAGAAGGAGGAGGGGGAAGAACAGGAACAGAAGGAAAAAGAAAGGAGAAGAAAAGAAGATGGAGGAGGGAAGAATAAAGGGATAGAAAAAAGAAAGAAAGGAATGAAAGAAATAAGGAAGGAAGAAAGAAAGGAAGGAAACAGCAGTAACATGTACGCTATTAAATATACTGTTAAACAGTGTTGACTGGCAAAATTCATCAAAAAATTATCTCTTCACAGATCTAGCTACTTGTAGTTTATTAAATGTTCTTGCAATATCTCCTCATTTGATTTTACAACAGTATTGAGAGTTGCCAAGGCAAGTAACTTTATTTACATTTATCATATAGAAAAACTGAATTTCAATGATATTTAAATAAATTTTTAAAATTTACACAGTAGGGGACCAACAGATGGCATAATAGTTACATTGCTGGACTCCTACATAGTTGACTGCAGTTTCAGTACACACCCGGCTTGATGTGTGTGTGTGTGTGTGTGCACACCCAAGATCCCAAGAGGAGAATGAAGAAAAAGGGAGTATAGCATGGCCAGCCCCCATGGGGGGATGATTTCTTGCTTTACATCTCTCTGTCTCTCTCTGTCCCTGTAGAAAGCACACACAGCCTATAGCAAACAACTCTCTAAAAATAAATAAATAAATAAATAAATAAATAAATAAATAAATAAATAAAAAACAAATAAAAAATAAATTTACACAAATACAGCTAGCCTCATGGCATAGTGGTTAAGGGAGTAGGATCTCATATGGCCAACCACACAGTTCATGTTTGTGGCTTTAAAAATATGCCAGATGCATGTACATTTGTGCCCCAAATCCCAACAGGACACAGAAATGTAGGAAAAAGGATTGTGGTGTGACCATACCCCAACCTGGGAGGGGGGTGCTTTCTCCTTTGCTCTTTCTCTAGAGAATGTAGGCATCCTGTGGCAATTGAAAATGAAACAAAACAAAACAAACAAAAATACGACACAGCTCATAAATGAAAGAACCAAGAATTGAACTCCAAGCTCAGGGTACTTTTGCTCTGCCATACTTCTGCTAGATAGCCAACATTTATCACTTTCTTTCTCCCAGGCAAGTCTCCTATATCTAGACTATTCTGCTTATGCAAGTGGCATGTATAGATGTTTCTTTATTGCAGTATCTTGAAAGTCTTGGTGGTTGTTTCAGTAACAAATATACATTATATTAACTGATTTACAAGTACTAAACACTATACTATGGAGTCTGTTTTAAAACAAAAAAGTTGGGTAAAGATAAAATTTTGTTGAGAAATTTTTTTACTTGTTTTAATTTTCCTAAGTGGGAATGGAAAGGAAAAAATACAAGTAGAGAAATATGTGAATGAATCATACATATTTACAGTGCTAGTTAAATACTTATAGTAAGCACTCTTTCTTTGCCTAAAAACCCAAAAACAAAAATTCGGATGTTAGGGTCAGGCCATTTAAAGGGCCTTTGTGACATAATTACAGGGTAGAAATGAAACATGCATTCTTTCTGTTTATAAATCTCCAGAGAATGAAATACTTCAATTCTGATTTCTGTTTTGTTTTGTTTTAAGATATCCAGAGTTGATCAGAAAGAAATCGGCACAATCTAGACCTAAATAATCTTCCTACCCTTCAATTAGCAATCTTCTTCTACTGAAAAAAAAAATGAATAAAATAGTCATTCACTTCAAATACGTTGCTCAGGTCTTAATTATCTGGGTACAGAAACAAAACGTCAGGTTCAGAGAGTAGCCAGTCAGAATCATCTCTAGATAGGTTGTTTTTTGAGCATTGTTTACTATAAAAGACATGCTAAGCAGAGGTAACATTTTATCTGAGTACTTTCTGTCGTATTGGACCTGAAAACTCACTCTACTATGCATTCTCTCCTCAAACACTTGAAGTCATAATATATCACTCTCAACATTATGGGCAGTGAAGGCTCCACATTTTTAATTTAAGAAGAATTTACAGGAATATATACAGATAGGCTAAGTCATGCTAGATTTAGACATAGCAATCTCTAAATTTCAGTAGCTAAAAATAGCAAAGACTTATTTTTTTTTTCTCACTCAGTCTACACAAACAAGCACTGAAGTCAGGAGCTTCTGATTACTGAAGATCGTCAGGGATCCAAGCCAATGAGGAAGATACCATTTTTAAGAGCACCTTATGGACATGTAGTTGATATATAAAAAAAATACACGTTTAAGGTATATAATTCGATTAGTTTAGACATATGCATACACCCATGAATCCATCACCACCATCAAGGTATTACTTTTATTTCTTTATTTAATTTATCTGTCACCTCCAAAAGTTTCCTCATTCCTTTTCATTGCTTATTTTGAGTTTTTTAAAATTTTTGTCACAGTTCATTTAACATGACATCCATTCATTCAACTTTTGAAGTGTATAATACAGAATTGTTAGCTACAGGCATAATGTTGTACAGAAAATTTCTAGAACTTACTCATCTTGTATAACTGAAGATCATATTTATTAAATAGCAACTTCTCTTTCTCCCTACCTAGTCTCTGGAAACCACTATTCTACTATCTGTTTCTAAGAGTTTGACTATTTTAGAGATCTCATATACGTGGAATCATGTAGTATTTGTCCCTCTGTGACTGGCTTGTTTTATTTAGAGTAATGTCCTCTGAGTTCATCTATGTTGTCATATAGCAAGATTTACTTCTTTTTTAATGTTGAATAGTGTCTCGTGTGTGTGTGTGTGTGTGTGTGTGTGTGTGTGTGTTTGTGACATTTTCTTCATCCATTCATCCATTTCTGGACACTTAGGTTTTTTTCATGTCATGATTACTATGAATAGTCTTTTGATTGTTTCCTTCTCTTAGAAGTTGATGTAGTCCACTAGTCTATTTTTGTTTTTGTTGCCTGTGTTCTTGGGGTCATATCCCAGAAGTTATTGACAAAATCAATGTCAAAATGTTTTTTTCCTATTTTTTCAAGAGTTTTACAGTTGTAGTTCTTACATTTAAGTCTTTATTTTGAGTTGATTTTTATGCAAGTTATAAGATACAGTATCCAGTTTTATTCTTTTGCAGATGAATATTCAATTTTCCATACACCAGTTGTTGAAAGGACAATCCTTTATCCAAGATGTGCTCTTGGTATCATTGTTGAATATCAGTTGGTCATATATAAGGATACTTCAAAATGTTCATGGAAAATGGAATTAAAATATGAGTTTATTATGGTGCAGAAATAATTGGAAATTCAAGCACAGTTTTTTCATAAAATTTATTTCCATAAGAATTTGAAGTCACCTCAGATTTGCTTGTTTATTTGTTGTTTTCTATTCAGTTTCACTGGTTAACATGTCTTTTTTTATGCCTGTACAATACTGTTTTAAGTACTGTATCTTTGCAAGTCAGGAAGTATAACTTCAGCTTTATTGTTCTTTCTCAAGATTATTTTGATCATTTGGAGTCTTTTGTGGTTCCATATGCAATTTAATATTTTTTTCTATTCCTGCAAAAATTCTATTGGTATTTTTATGAGGATAGCACTGAATATGCTGATTGCTTTGGGCAATATGGACATTTTAAAAATATTAACTCTTACAATCCATGAACAAGAGATGTGTTTCTATTTATTTGTATCTTCTTTGATTTCTTTTATAAATTTTCTGGTTTTTAGTAGACAAATCTTTCACTTTCTTGGTTAAGTTTATTCCTATGTATTTGATTATTTTAAATGCTGTAGTAATTGGAATTATTCTTTAAATTTACTTTTTGAAGAGTTCATTGTTATTCTGTAGAAATGCTACTGATTCTTATGTGTAAATTTTGTATATTGCAACTTTATTGAATTCATTTGGGTACTTTTGGATACTTTTTTTTTAGTCTTTAGGATTCTCTTTATAGAAGATCATTTTCTCTAGAAACAGAAACAGTTTTACTTCTTTCTTTTCAGTTTAGACACCTTTATTTACTTATTTATTTGCCCAAATGCTCTGACTAGGGTATTAGTACTATGTTGAATAGAAATGGGAATCCTTCCTTTGCTCCAGATCTTAAAAGAAAAAAACTTAACTTCTCATAATTAATATTAAGTTAGCTGTGGGTTTTTCCTTTATGACCTTTATTATGTTGAGGTACATTCCTTCTATAAGTAATATGTCAAGAATTTTTTATCATTAATAGATGTTAAATTTTATTTAATGCTTTTTCTGCAACTTTTGAGATGATCATAGGATTTTTATACTTCTGATGATGTAGTGTATCACATTTATTGAGCCATCCTTGCATCCCAAGGGTAAATCTCACTTAGTCATGGTGTATGACCTTTTTAATGTGCTGTTGAATTCCATTTGGTAGTTGCTGAGGATTTTTACATCTATATTCATCTGGAACATTTGCCTGTAGTTTTCTTAACTTGAACTGTACTTGTCTGGCTTTGGTAGCAGGGTATTGTTGGCTTCATAAAATGAGTTTGGAAGTATTCTCTCTTTCTTAACTTCTTTGGAAAAATTTGAAAAGGATTGGTGTTAATTCTCATTAAATGTTTCATAGAATTTACTTGAAGTCATATGTTCTGGGGATTTTCTTTGTTGGGAGATTTTGTATTACTTACTCAACCTCCTTATTTATTATTGATCTCTTTGGGTTTTCTATTTCTTTATAATTCAAACTTGATAAATTTTATGTGTCTAAGAATTTATTTCTTCTAGGTTAAACAATTTGTTGCTGTATTATTTTTCATAGTAGTATATGGTAGTCTCTTATGAACCTTTTTATTTCTATGCTATCATTGATAAAATCTCCTGTACATTGCCAGTAACTAAGCCAGAGAGAAAGTGACTGTGAGGGGCTCTCTCATACAATTAAATGCTCCAGACCAGGAATATCATATCTTACTTTTGCTTGAAATTCTTTGGTCATGACTAACCTTAGATCTTCCAAAGCTTAAGGAGACCAGGAAATGTAATCTCGTCATGAACTCATACAGAGAAAAGCCAGAAGTATTTGATGACTAGCAATCAAACCAGAAATATTTCTCAACCAACATTAATGATTTCCACATTTAAATGTATGGTTTTCATATAATTTTACATAAGATAAAGAAAATTTCAAATGCACATATTAAAGAAAAAAAGAAGTTCTTAAATATTTTTGCATGGATAGGGGAACTCACACCTCATTCCATTGTTGCCACAAGCACCCATGGGGTAATATTTCATAGGCAGTATACCAACTGTTTTGACCACTCATGCACAGAGTAAGATAATGCACAATAAAATGCCTCATCAATTAGCAATCATTTCTGCCATTTTACATGACAAGCTCTAATGGCTTTAAAAAAATTCTTATCTTCCAACCCCAGGCCAATGCTTTCAATTTTATCACTTCCACTAACATTTGTAGCTCTGAATTTTCCTGCTGAATTCTCTCCAATTCTTCCCCTTTCTTAGGATTGGTTTAAGATAAAATAATTCAGAGCCCAGACTGGGCAGGTCTTTGGGTGAGTACAAGCTAAGGGTCTGGGAGCCACTTCAGAACTTTTGGACTGCATTGCCCACTATCCTAGCTGCCTGCACTGACCCCTTCTGTCTGCCCGCTGAAAGTCCTGAGCCAGATCTCAGCAGTCCTTTGGGTTTGCTACCATCTCATCAAGAACTGAACATTTGGTAGAGGAGCCAAGCACCTGCCAGAGATCTATGGCTCATCCCCTCTCCCACTTGCCTTTGAACACTCAAGGGAGAAACTGAGATGCAGAAACTCTGTGGCTCATCACGTGCCAACATGTCTCTGAATTTTAAACCACAGAGTTTTCTGAAGAGTATGGTATGCAATACACACTGTGCAATCCCTCTGTCTTCCTCAATTAAAATTCAGTAATTCAGTCCCGGGTACACCTGTTCTCTAGAAACAGGGAGGTCTTTTCATCCAAGTCCAGTGATAATAGTGCAAGTTGCTGATGAGCATCAGTGAGGTAGAGCAGCAGAAAGATTACTAATCACCTATTCCTACACACTTTTGAACATTAAGAATTAATTCAAAGAACTTAGTAAGGAATGTATAAATCACCAGATGACTAGACCCAATAGCAGAGGTACAAGAAATATAAGCAACTAAGAATAAGTTTTCCCAAGGGAAAACTTCAGTTCCTCATCAAACACAGACAACACAATGGAACTCATAGAAATGACAGCTAAACAATTCAGAATATTTATAATAACAAAACTAAATGAGATGCAAAAGAAAATAGACAATGAACTCCAGGAGATGAGGAAGTCCTTTCATGATTTGAAGGAAGAAATAAATAGACAACATAAAAAAGAATCAAACAGAATTGTTAGAGATGAAAACTGTAATACAGGAAATTAAAACCTCCCTTGGAAGTATTAAAAACAGATTAGATCACACAGAAGTTCAAATCTCAAATGTAGAAGACAAAACCTCTGTTTTGTCATCAAAAAGACTGAGAAAATAACCAAGAAAAAATTAGTACAATATATGAGAAATACTAGATATCATTAAGCACCCAAACATTTGGGTAGTTGGTATCCCAGAAGATGAAGAAAATAACAAGGGCAGTGATAATCTATTCCATGAAATCCTGGAAGAAAACTTTCCAAACTTAGAGAGTCATGCAAAGATCCAGACCCAAAAACTACAAAGGACCCCAAAAAGAATCCATCCAAGAAGAGGTCCTCCAAGAAAAATTATAGTCAGATTGGCCAAAAACGCAAAGACAAGATATTAAAACTGGCAAAAGAGAAACAAGTTGCTTACAAAGGCTACCCCATCAGGTTAATATCAGACCTCTCATTGGAAACAATGCAAGCAAGGAAAGAATGGGGAAATATATTCAAAGTGTTAAATGCAAAACAATTTAAACCAAGACTTCTTAACCTGGTAAGATTATCTTTTATATGGGAAAAATGATAAAAAAAACATTCTCAGATAAACAAAACTTAAGAGAATTTACTAACTCAGACCAGCCCTTTGAGAAGTTCTGAAGGGAGTACTATACCAGAAAAACTAAAGTCAAACAGATAGATATAAGAGAACATTTTTTTTTTTTTGAGAGGTTTTCGCTATAGGACGCGTGCGCTCGCCAGACAGACAGAGAGAGACATAGAGACAGAAAGCGAGAAATCACCCCCCGGGGGGATGATCATGCCGCAATCCCTTCTCCTCCATTCTCCTCTCGGGATCTTGGGCATGCACGCACGCGCACCCGGCGTGAGTTTTAAGCCACCGGGTCCGGGACGCCAAACGTGGTCGACTACGTGGGAGTCCAGTAACATAACCATTACACTAACTTCTGGTTCCCTAAGAGAACATTTTTAAAAATCAAAAAAATTGCTTACTTAATGATAGGAATATGTCCAGAAATATCCATAATAACATTGAATGTTAATGGATTCAATTCACCAATCAAGAGACACAACTCGCTGAATGGAAGACAAAGAAACAAACAAGCAAAAAATAAGATAAAAAATAAAAAACAGAAACCTTCTATCTGTTCCCTATAAGAAATGCACCTTATGGATAAAGACATACATAGACTAAAAGTGAAGGGCTGGAAAAAGATATTCTGTGCAAATGGAAATTTAAAAAGAGCTAGAGTTGTGACACTGATTTCAGATAAAATAGGCTTTAAGACAAAAACTGTAAGAAGAGCCATTATAGGATATTATATAGTAGTCAAAGGGCTAATTAATAAAGAAGACATAACACTTATAAATATCTATGCAGCCAACTCAGGGGTACCTAAATACATGAAGGAAAGATTGCTAGAGCTAAAAGGAGAGATAGGTTGCAACACTAAAATTGTTGGGGATCTCAACACCCCATTATCTCCTTTGAACAGGTCTTCTAGACCAAAATAAGCAGAAATACAGGACCGAAACAATACTATAAATAAAATGGACTTGACAGGTATCTATACAACTTTCCACTTTAAGATCACAAAATATACTTTTTTATCCATTCGTGGAACCTTTTCAATGATTGACCATAGGATAGACTACAAATTAAGTCTTTATGGGTTTGAAGGCATGGAAACTATATCCAGCATCTTCTCTGACCATGATGGAATTAAACTTGATATTATTTTCAGAAAAAATCCTCAAAAATATATAAACACATAGAAACATAACAAACTATTCCTGAATGATTTCTCAACAACTGAAGAAATTAAATCTGAAATAGAAAGATTTATGGAAGTGAATGATAATAAGTATACAAATTTGCATAATCTATGGGAAACTGCAAAATCAGTAATAAGAAGGAAGTTCATAGCATTTAGTGAGCATAAGAAAAAGATTGAAAGATCACAAAAGGACAACCTAACATCATGCCTCAGGGAATTTAAAAAAATTCAAAAAATGCCAGGAGAAAAGAAATAATAAAGATATGAGCAGAAATAAATAAAATAGAAAATAAACAAACTATACAGAAAGTAAATGAAAGCTGGTTCTTTGAAAAGATTAACAAGATAAAAACACCATTAGCTAGACTGACTAAGAAGAAGAGAAAAAGAAATCAGGTAAATATGTAATAAATCAGGCAATATTACAATACATACAACAGATATACAAAATATCATTAGAGGATACTATGAGCAACTACATGCCAAAAAACAAGAGAACATAGAGGAGATGGACAAATTTCAAGATGCATATAATCTACCAAAATTTAATCAGGAGGACATAGAAAGCCTGAATAGATCCAAAACAAGCCATGAGATTGGGTCTGTAATAAATAATCTCCCAATGAAAATAAGTACTGGTCCTGATGGCTTGACTTCAGAATTATACAAAACTTTTAAAGAAGAAATAATCTCCATTCTACTCAAAGTATTTCTAAAGATCCAAAAAGAAGGAAACTTCCCCAAATCATTTTATGAAGCCTCCATCATTCTCATTCCCAAAACAGATAAGGACATGACAAAAAGTGAAAACTACACACCAATATCTCTAATGAATATAGATGCAAAAATTCTCAACAACATACTTACAAATCATATTCAACAACATATCAAAAAGATTATTCGTTACAACCAGGTAGGCTTTATTCTTGGGATGCAAGTGTGGTATGCAAGGGTGGTACAACATTCACAAAACTATAAGAATAATACACCATGTTAGCAGAAAGAAAGATAAAAGCCATATGATTATTTCAATCGATGCAGACAAAGCATTAAACACAATACAATATCCTTTCATGATTAGGACTCTTAGCAAAATTGGCATAGAAAGGTCATTTTTCAGCACAATAAAAGCTGTATATGATAAACCTATACCTAACATTATACTGAACCGGTACAAGACAAAGTTGCCTACTTTCTCCACTCCTTTTCAATATAGTATTGAAAGTCCTACACAATGCAATCAGAAAAGAGAACAATATAACAGGCATCCAAATAACAAAAGAAAAGGTGAAAATATCTTTATTTGCAGATGACATGATGGTGTACGTGGAAGGCCCAAAGATATCCATGAAAAAACTTCTTGAAGTAATAAATGAATACATTAATATGGCAGGATACAAAATCAACATCCAAAAATCTATAGCATTTCTATATACAAATAAGATGACAGTGGTAGAACAGAAGGAAGAAATCCCTTTTACCATAGCCACAAAATGTATAAGATACCTATGGATAAACCTAACCAAACAAATCAAAGATCTTTACATG
Organism: Tupaia tana; assembly: GCA_026018925.1. Lineage (NCBI taxonomy): Eukaryota > Metazoa > Chordata > Mammalia > Scandentia > Tupaiidae > Tupaia > Tupaia tana. The sequence goes on along the minus strand of JAKSZU010000009.1, from coordinate 71,398,382 downwards.
GAAAACTATGAAAATCTTTAGAAAATATTTAAAAAGACACAAAAAAGTGGAAGGACATTCCATGTTCCTAGATTGGAACAATTAATATAAACAAAATGGCAATTGTACCCAAATTAATCTACATATTAAACAAAATTCCAATTAAATTACCAGGGACATTCTTCACAGATCTAGAAAAGACAATCATAGAGTTTGGAATCATAAAAGACCCTGTATCACCAAAGCAATTCTGCTCAAAAAGAGGGGAGTGGGTGGCGTCTCACTCCCTGACCTCAAAATATACTATAAAGCTGTGATAATAAAAACAGCATGGTATTGGCACAAAAAGAGACAGGTAGGCCAATGGAATAGAATAGAGACTCCAGAAATAAATCCCAAAATATATAGCCAATTGATTTTTAAAAATTCTTTATTTAATTTTATTTATTCATTTTATTTATTTATTTATTATTTTGATCAGAAAGACACAGAGAGAGAGAGAGAGAGAGAGAGTGAGAGAGGGAAAGTGAGAAAGCAAGCCACCAGGTCTGAGACTTGAACTGTGATCAGCCATGTGGGAATCCAATGCCCTTATCCACCACACCACTTGCCGGTCCCAGCCAACTGATTTTTGACAAAGGATACCGATCAACCCAGTGGGAAAAAAGAAAATCGTTTTAGCAAATGGTACTGAATAAATTAGGTACCCATCTGAAGAAAGATGAAACTGGATCCCCATCTTTCACCATTAACAAAAATCAACTCAAAGTGGATCAAAGATGTAAACCTAAGACCTCAAAGGATAAAACTACTAGTGGAAAACACTGGGAAACCTAAGACATCTAACTATAAAAGTACTGGTGGAAAACACTGGGAGATACTGGAGTAGGCAAAGCCTTCTTAAATAAGAGTCCCCAAAGCACAAGCAATAATTTCCAAAATAGACAAGGGGGATTACATCAGATTAAGACGTTTCTACACTGCCAAGGATGCAGTAAGTATTGTGAATAAACACCCTCAGGATGTGAAAATATTTTGTAAAGTATGTTTCAGAAAAGGAGCTGATAACCAGAATAAACAGGAAACTCAAGTTGCTTACCTGTGAAAAGATGATCAACTCAATTAAAAGATGAAAGAATTAACTGAAATAATAACTCTCCAAGAAGACATATGAATAGCCAAAATGAATTTGAAAAAATGCTCAATATACCTAATCATAAGGGAGATGCAAATCAAAACTGCAATGAGATACAACTTAACTTCAGTCAGAAGACTCCCAATGCACAGTCGATAATCCCCAAAATAGACAAGTGGGATTGCATCAAACTAAGAAGTTTCTGCATGGCAAAAGATACAGTGATTAGTGTGAGTTGACAGCCCTCAGAATGTGAAAATATTTTTGTAAACTATGCATCAGATAAGGGACTGATAACCAGAATTCACAAGGAACTCAAGCAGCTGTTCCAAAAAAGATGATCAATCCTATTTAAAGATGGGAGAATGAGTTGAAAAAACCACTCTCTAAAGATGACATACGAATAGCTAAAAGGCATATGAAAAAATGCTCAACATCCCTCATTGTAAGAAAAATGCAGATCAAAACAACAATGAGATACCACCTAACCCCAGTCAGAATGACTAAGATTAAAAATAAATAAATAAATAAGTGCTGGCAGGGGTGTGGTGAAAGAGGAACTCCCTCTCTCTTTTTTTTTTTTTTTTTTTTTTTTTTTGAGACACAAGAGTTTTATTTTCTTAAGTATCATGATTTATAACTTGAAATGCACAATCCCCTACTCTGCAAAGGGGAACTCTCTTACACTGCTGGTGGGAATGTAAATTGGTCTAACCAATGTGAAGAATTATTTGGAGATTCCTCAAAAATCTACAAATAAAACTACCATATGATACAGGAATCCCACTCCTTGGTATCTACCCAAAGGACAGAAGAATACTTAATTGGAAAAGGATTTGCACATCGATGTTTATTGTGGCACTGTTCACAATTGCTAAGTCATGGAAACAACCCAAATGCCCACGAACAGATGAATGGATAGAAAAACTGTGGCACATTTGCTCAATGGAATACTATTCAGCCATAAAACAAAAGTTTTTTTGTTTTGTTTTGGCTTTTGACAGGAAGTGATGAATATGGAAGACTTACTGCTGAGTAAAGCAAGTCAGTCATTCAGGAGAGGCATTGTATGTCCCCACTTAATATATACCGAGTGTTCACACTGTATAACTGAAACTAATTGACTAAAAGATATAGAAACACAGTATATAGATGTAAATACCAGATACAGTGTGTGTGCAAGAGGAGAGTCTGAGAAAGGATGTTTGGGGGAGGGATAGGGAGGCAAAGCATTAATGGCACAAAGAGGTGTGGTATTATCTGTTGAAGATATTTTGTAGTTTTAACACCTGTACTAGGGAGAAATATTCACCTGTTGAAATATCCACTTTTTAAGACAAATAATAATGTGATTGAATGTATGGAAGAAAATGAAATGGAAAAAATAATTAATTAATTATTTTTTAAAAATTGGGAAGGAAATTTGGGGGAAAAATAGAGAGGCAAGACATTTGTGAGACACAATGATGGTTTATTACCTGTTGTTGATATCATGTAGAGTATTCTCAACTGGACTGGTCTGAGGTGTATTTCATGTTGAGTAAATTCTCTTTGCAAGCCAAATGATGTATAGCAATTGAACGTATAAAGTAATAAAAATTAAAAAGTTAAAATTTTTAAAATTTACTGCTTGATCTCTAACTCCCCCTGTTTTTGGCTTTTGGGTTCATCTTAACTGCTGTGAAGTCTCCCCTAGCCTGTGTTCCCCTCCCAGACCCAGCACTAGCCAGATAAGATAACTGCTTTGTTCCCTCTTGCTCTCCTCTGTCCCTTCTAGCTTTTCTTCTCTTTTTGAAAAAAACAGCTTTCAGTAAAGTGGTAGGACATAAAATTAACTTACAAAAATCTATAGCATTTCTATATACAAACAGCAGGCAGACAGAGACAGAACTGAAGAAAGTAATTCCATTTACCATAGCCACAAAAAGTATAAAATACTTAGTAATAAAATTAACTAGTGAAGTCAAAGACCTCTACAAGGAAAACTATGTAAACCATATGAAGGAAATTGAAAAGGACACTAAAAAGTGGGAGGACATCCCATTTCCTGGATTGGCAGAATCAATATAACAAAAAACGGCATTTCTACCCAAATTGATCTACATATTTAACACAATTCCAATCAAATTACCAGGGACATTCATCATGAATCTAGGAAAGTAAATGTGCTTCAGATAGGGCACTGATAACCAGAATACACAGGGAACTCAAACAGCTTACCCAGAAGAAAATGATTAACCCAATTAAAATATGGGAAAATGAGCTGAATAAACAATTCTCTAAGGAAGACATATGAAAAGCCAAAAAGTATATGAAAAAATACTCAACATCTCTCATTGTAAAGGAGATGCAGATCAAAATCACAATGAAATACTACCTTACCCCAGTGAGAATGGCAAAGATTAAAAAAAAAATAAAAACAAATAATTATACGTGCTGTAGGGGGTGTAGTGAAAGAGGAACACTTCTACACTGTTGGCGGGTATGTAAATTGGTCCACCCACTGTCAAAAATGATATGGAGATTCCTCAAAGACCTTCAATAAAACTACCATATGATTTAGCAATTCCACTCCTGGGTATCTACCCAAAGGACAGGAGAGCACTCAGTCACAAAAGCACTTGCATAACTATTTTCATTGCAGCATTATTCATGATTGCTAAGACATGGAACCAACCCAAATGTCCACAGACAAATGAATGGATTGAAAAATTGTGACACATATACTCCTTGGAATACCATTCAGCCATAAAAAAACAAGGCCCTGGAATTTGATAGAAAGTGGATGAATATGGAAGATTTGTTGCTGAGTGAAACAAGTCAGACTATGAAAAAGATACATTGTATATCTCCACTTATAATACACAGACTGTCCGCACTCTATGGAGAGACTGAAAGACTGGAGAACATAAAAGTATTAAAACCTGTAATGGACACTAGAGACAAAGTGGAAATAGAGTGTGGGAATGGAAGAGTATAGGAAATGGGGGGGGGATGGAAAGGTAAGACACTTGTGGGACACACATAAGATTTATTATCTGTTGATGAGGATGTGTCTGGTGGTCTCAACTGGGCTGAATTGAGGTGTATATCATACTGGGTAAAGTCTCTTCACAATCTAAATGATGTATATGGATTTAATGTATGAATAATAATAAAAATTAATTACAAAAAAGAGAAAAAATAGTTCTCTGCCCTCCTTGGGCTTTTCTCTTTTAATCTCTGTCTTTTTTCTCACCTAGGAGAGAAAGCTGCTAGCTATCTCAACCTTTGCCTGTTTTGGGCCTTCCACGAGATTTTCCATTTTTATCCCAATTTCATTTGTTGCAAAGTGATTTTTTTTCTCTTTTTTCCTCTTTTTCTTCTAGTACTTGCCTTCTTTTTTCTTTGCCTTCTCTCCCTATTTTTATTTCCTACTTTCTTTTTCCTTTACTTTACTTTTCTATTTTACTTCTCAGCCCTAACTCTCTGCCTAGAAATGATTAGGTGCATAGTAACTAACCATGTGAACATTGTGAGTTTTGGAGAATTCTTTGCAAATCACTATAATGGTTTCAAAATTAGTTAAATCCCCCTTCACAAATCTGATTGCAAAACTCCTCCTGTGATTCTCACATTTGAGGATTTAGTAGAAGGGGAAAATAGCACTGAATTATTTGACAGTGGGGGAAACATACATGTTCACTGTCACTGAATCCCTCTTCAACAAATTGACCAGAAGTGAATATATTACCAAATGACTAAAAATCAAAGAAAAGCCTCAAGGATGAGAGAATCAAGTAGTACGTCCCCAGAAAGGGAACAATGCAACCTGTCTCCAAGTAGGGAAAATATAGAGCATATTACTGAAATGTCAGAAAAATAATTTAGAATATTTATGGTAACAAAATTCTATGAGATGCAAGAGAAAAGAGATGTTGAGCTCCAAGAGATGAAGAAGTCCTTCCACAATATAAAAGAAGACTTGGACACCATAAAAAAAGAATCAATTGGAACTGTTAGACATGAAGGCTATAATACAGGAAATTTAAACCTCCCTCAAAAGCATCAAAAGCAGTCTAGACCATGCAGATCAAATTTCAGAAGTAAAAGACAAAATCAATCACCTAGAAAAAAATATCAAAAATACTGAGAAAACAGTCAGGAAAACTGAGGGTAATACAAGATAAATACTAGATACCATGAAATGCCCAAATGTATGAATAATTAGTATCCCAGAAAGTGAAGAAACTAATAAGGGCATTAATAATCTATTCCATGAAATCCTAGAAGAAAACTTTCCAAGTCTAGATAGGCACTCAAGCATCCAGACTCAAGAAATATAAAGAACTCCAAGTAGAATCAATCCAAGAAGATCCTCTCCATGCCACATTATAGCTAAATTGACCAAAATGACAGACAAAGATGATACTAAGATTGGCAAGAGAGAAATGTCAAATCACTTACAAAGACTATCCCATCAGGCTAACACCAGACCTCTCATCAAAAACAATGCAATCGGGACCAGCAGGTAGCGTAATGGCTATGTTGCTGAACTCCCATGTAGCCGACGGCGGTTCAAGTCCCGGACCCTGTGGCTTAAACTCAAGCTGGGCGCATGTGCGTGCGTGCCCAAGATCCCAAGAGGAGAATGGAGGAGAAAGGACTGCGGCATGGCCATCCCCCCTCAGGGAGGGGGTGATTTCTCATTTTCTATCTCTCTGTTTCTCTCTGTCTTTCTGGCGAGCGCACATGCCATATAGCAAAACCCTCTCCAAAAAAAAAAAAAAAAAAATGCAATCAAGGAAATAATGGGAAAATATATTCAAAGTGTTAAATGAAAAACAATTTCAACGAAGAATACTATCCCTGACAAGATTATCCTTCATATGAAAAAAGAAAATAAAAACGTCCTCAGATAAACAAAACCTGATAGAATTTACCAACTCAAGACCAGTTCTTCAAGAAATCCTGAAAGGTGTACTATACCAAGAAAACTAAAGAGAGACATACAACAATAAGAGAACAAAAAATAACCAAGAATATGGCCAACTTAATGGTAGGGACAAGTCTGGAAATATCGATAATAACGTTGAATGTCAATGGATTGAATTCTCTGATCAAGAGACACAGACTGGCTGAATGGAATTAAAATCAGAAATCCTCCATCTGCTGCCTACAAGAAACCCATCTCATGGATAAAGACATACATAGACTAAAAGTGAGGGGTTGGAAAAAGTTATTCCATGTAAATGGAAACCAAATAGAGCAGGAATTGCTATACTGATTTTGGACAATATAGGCTTTAAGACAAAAACCATAAGAAAAGACAAAGAAGGGCATTATATAGTAATAAAAGGGCTAATTCACCAAGAAGACATAACGCTTATAAATATCTATGCACCGAACTCAGGAGCACCTAAATAAGTAAGGGAAAGACTGTTAGATCTAAAAGGATAGATAGACTATAACACACTAATTTTTGGAGATATCAGCACCCCATTATCTGCTTTACACAGTTCAATGAGACAAAAAAATAAGCAAAGAGATTCAGGACCTAAATGATAACATAAATCAGATTGACTTTGATAGACATCTACAGAACTTTCCACCTAAAAAATCACAAAATATACATTTTTCTCAGCCCTGTGTGGTACTTTCTCAAAGAACGATCACATGATAGGGCACAAAACCAGCCTTAACAGATTCAAAGGCATAGAAACTATATCCAGCATTTTCTCCAATCATGATGGAATTAAACTTGATATTAATTCCATGAAAAGCCCTCAAAAATATACAAATACATGGAAACTAAATAAGCTACTTCTGAATGACTCCATGACTACTGCAGAGATTAAGATGGAAATAAAAAGATCCATGGAAACTAATGATAATAAGTACACAAATTTTCATAATCTATGGGATATTGCAAAAACAGTCATAAGAAGGAAGCTCATTTTTTAAATTAATTAATTAATTAATTAATTTTTTTGGATAGATTTTTCGCTATAGGGCGCGTGCGCTCTCCAGACAGACAGAGAGAGACATAGAGACAGAAAGCGAGAAATCACCCCCCGGGGGGATGGTCACACCGCAATCCCTTCTCCTCCATTCTCCTCTCGGGATCTTGGGCACGCACACACACGCGCTCAGCATGAGTTGTAAGCCACCGGGTCCGAGACGCGAACCGCGGTCGACTACGTGGGAGTTCAGCCACGTAGCCATTAGGCTAACTGCTGGTTCCCAAGAAGGAAGTTCATAACAATTACTGTGTACAAGAAAAAGATGGAAAGTAGGCAAAAGGACAAACTAGCATCATGCCTCAGGGAATTGGAAAAAGAGGAACAAAAAGTTCAAAAAATGCCAGAAGAAAAGAAATAATAAAGATTCGAGCAGAAATAAGTGAAATAGAAAATAAGTGAACTATATGTAAAATAAATTAAAGCAAAAGCTGGTTCTTCAAATAGATAAACAAGATTGACACACCATTAGCCAGACTAATTAAGAAGAAGAGAGAAAGGAACCAGATAAGTCAAATCCACAATGAATCAGGCAACATTACAACAGACATAACAGAAATACAAAACATCATTAGAGGATACTATGGTGGACTCTATGCCAAGAAAGAAGAAAATCTGGATGAGATGGACAAATTCCTGTACACATATAATCTACCAAGATCGTCTCAGGAGGACATAGAAAGCCTGAATAAACCTATAACAAGCAAAGAGATTGTAATCAGTAATAAACAACTTCCCAACAAAGAAAAGTCCAAGCCTTGATGACTTCACTGCTGAATTTTTCAAAACTTTTAAAGAAGAGGTAACCCCCAGTTTATTCACACTGTTTCTAGAGATCCAAAAGGAAGGGAGCCTTCCAAATTCAATCTATAAAGGCTCTATTACCCTCATTCCCAAGACAGATAAGGATACGACAAAAAAGGAAAACTACAGACCTATAATCCCTGATGAATATAGATACAAAAATCCTCAACAAGATAATTGCTAACCATATTCAACAGCATATAAAAAAGGCTATTCATCACAACCAGGTAGGCTTTATTCCATGGATGCAAGGGTGGTTCAGCATATGCAAAACCATGAATGTAATACACCATATTAACAGAAAGGAAGATAAAAAGCATATGATCACTTCAATCGATATAGAAAAAGCATTCAACAAAATACAACATACCTTTATGATCAAGACTCTCAGTAAAATTGGCATAGAAGGACTGTTTCTCAGCATAATAAAAGCCATTTATGAAAAACCTACAGCTAACATTATCCTATATGGGGAAAAACTGAAAGCTTTTCCACTAAAAACGAGTACAAGACAAAGCTACTCACTTTCTCCACTCCTATTCAATATAGTACTGGAAGTTCTAGCCAATACAATCAGACAAGAGAAGGAAATAAAAGGCATTCCAATAGAGAAAGAAGAGCTGAGATTATCTCTGTTTACAGATGACATGATTGTATACATGGAAAACATAATAGTACCCATGAAAAAAAGTCTCAAAGTAATAAATGCTTACAGTAAAGTGGCAGGATATAAAATTAGCTTACAAAATCTATAGCATTTCTATATACAAACAACAAGTAGACAGACACAGAACTGAAGAGATTAATTCCATTGACCATAGCCACAAGAAGCATAAGATACTTAGGAATAAAATTAACCTTGGAAGTCAAAGACCTCTACAAGGAAAACTGTGAAATCCTTAAAAAGGAAATTGAAAAAGACACTAAAAAGTGGAAGGACATCCCGTGTTCCTGGATTGGCAGAATCAATATAATCTAAATGGCAGTCCTACCCAAATTTATCTACATGTTACATGCAATCCCTATAAAATTTCAAGACATTCATCATGGATCTAGAAAAGACAATCACAGAATTTGTCTGGAACCATAAAAGACTGCCTTGCTAAAGCCATTCTGCCTAAGAAGACTGGAGTAGGTGGCATTTCACTTCCTGACCCCCCAAAATATTACAAAGCTGTAATAATCAAAACAGCATGGTATTGCCACAAAACCAGACAGGAGTACCAATGGAACAGCGTAGAGATTCCGGAAATAAACCCCCAAATATACAGCCAACTGATTTTTAACAAAGGGTACCAGTCGATCCAGTGGGAAAAGGGGAACCTCTTTAACAAATGGTGCTGTAAAAACTGGGTATCCACCTGCAGAAATATGAATCTGAACTCCTATCTGTCACCATTAACAAAAATCAAATCAAAGTGGATCAAAGGTCTAAACCTAAGACCTAAAACTATAAAACTTCTAGTGAAAAAAAAAACTGGGGAAACTCTGGGAGACATCAGGGTAGGCAGACTTCTTAAGCAATACCCCTATAGCACAAGCAATAATCCCCCAATTAGATAGGTGGTATAACATCAGATTAAGGATTTTCTGCACAGCAAAGGACACTGTAATTAGCCTGAATTGACAACCCTTGGAATGGGAGAGAATTTTTGTTAACTGTGCTTCAGAAAAGGGACTGATAACCAGAATACACAGGGAATTCAAGCAGCTTACCCAGAAGAAAATTATTAACCCAATTAAAGATGAAAAAAGGAGCTTAATAAATAATTCTCTAAGAAAGACATATGAAAAGCCAAAAAGCATATGAAAAAAATGCTCAACATCCCTAATTGTAAGGGAGATGCAAATCAAAATCACAATGAGATACCACCTAACCCCATTGAGAATGGCAAAAATTAAAAAATATATATAATTACACGTGCAGGAGAGGATGTGGTGAGAGGGGGACACTGCTACACTGTTGGTGAGAATGTAAATTGGTCCAGCCACTGTGGAGAACAATATGGAGGTTCCTCAAAGACCTTCAGATAGAACTACCATGTGATCTAGCAATTCTACTCCTGAGTATCTACCCAAAGGACAGGAGAGCACTCAGTCAGAAAAGTGCTTGCACAACTATTTTCATTACAGTATTATTCATTATTGCTAAGACATGTAACCAACACAAATGTCCACAGACAGATGAATGGATTGAAAAATTGTGACACATTTACTCTATGGAATACTATTCAGCCATAAAAAAACAATGCCCTGGAATTTGATAGAAAGTGAACGAATAGGGAAGATTTGTTGCTAAGTGAAGCAAATCAGGCTATAAAAGAGAGACATTGTATGTCTCCACTTAACATATACAGACTGTATGCACTTTATGGTAGAGACTTAAAGACTGGAAAACATGAAAGCATTCAAAATTGTAATGGACACTAGGGACAAAGTGGAAAGAGAGTGTGGAAAGGAAAGGGCATATGAAAGGAAATTTGGGGGGAAAATGGAAAGGTAAGATACTTGTGAGACACAGATAAGGTTTTATATCTGTTTATGAGGATGTGTATAATATTCTCAACTGGGCTGGACTGAGGTGCATATCATGCCGGGTAAAGTCTCTTCACAATCTAAAGTATGTATAGTGTTTTAATGTATGAATAATAATTTTTAAAATTAATAAAAATAAATAAATAAATAAATGATACCATAAATGAAATGAAGTTGACAGACATCTATAGACTATTTCACGCAACAATCACGAAATATACATTTTTTTCATCCTCACCTGGAACATTTTCTAAGATCAACTGCATAATAGGACATAAAACAAGTCTTTACTAATTCAAATGTGTATAAACTATATCCAGCACCTTTTCTAATCACAATGGAATAAAACATGAAGTCCAGTATAGAAAGATCCCTCAAAAATACAAAAACCCATGGAAACTAAACAACCTAGTCCTAAATTATTTTATAACCACTGAAGAAATTAAGACTGAAATTTAAAAATTTAATGATAATGAGCAAATGAGGTTTTTTTTAAATCTATGTGATGCAGAGAAAGAAATCATATGAGGGAAGTTCATTGCAATTAGTGCCCACAAGAAAGGACACAGAAAGGTGGCAATTAAACAATGTAGTGTCACATTTCAAGGGACTGGAAAAGCAACAATAACTTCCCGCCCAAAAAAAAAGGCCAGAAAATATTACAAATATTTGAGCAGAAATAAGTAAAATAGAGAATAAAAGAACTATATGGTATATAAATGAAATCAAAACTGGTTCTTTGAAAATAAAGACAAAACTGACACATCATTAGCTAAATTAATCAAGAACAGAGAAAAAAATCATATCAATCAAATCAGTAGTTAATTCAGTGTTATTACAACAGACATAAAAAGAAATACAAAAATCATGAAATAATACTGCAAGCAATTATACAATAATACTACAAGAAAACCTAGATGAGATGGTGAACTTTCTGGACATATATGACTTACCAAGATTGAATCAGGAAGGAGTAGCCTGAATAGAATAATAACAACAACAAGGTTGAATCAGTAATAAATACTCACCCAACAAAGAAAAACTTAGGTTGTAAAGGCTTCACATGCTAATTCTACAGAACTTAAAAAATAATAACTCCAATTATCCTTGAACTATGAATATTTCTAAATATCCAAAAGGAAGAAACACTCGAAAATTTATTCCATGAAACCTACATCATTGGATCCCCAAGACAGGCAAGTACATAATAAAAAATGAGAACTATAGGCTAATATCCCTGATGAATACAGAAGATAAAAGTCTTAACAACAGCAAAAAAAAAAAAATGATACTAGGAATTTGTATCCAACAACACATTAGATAGATTGTACAACAAGATTAGGTAGGTTTTATTCTAGGGATGTAAGGATGGCTCCAAATATGGAAAACAACAAATGTAATGCATCACATTAACAGAAGGGGAATAAAAAAATATGATCATATCAATCAATCCAGAAAAAGCATTTGATAAAATCCAACATCCCTTCATGATTAAGATTTTCTGCAAAATTATCATTGAAGGGAAATTCTTCAGTACAATAAAAACCATGTATGACAAATCCATAGCTAGCATCACACTGAGTGGGGAAAAGCTGAAGTCTTTTTCACTAAAAACTGGAACAAGACCAGCTGCGCACTTTTCCACTCCTTTTTAACAGAGTACTGGAAATTCTAGCCAATGAAATAATACAAGAGAGTCAAATAAAAGGCATTCAAATAGGGAGAAAAAAAGTGTAACTATCTCTCTTTGCAGAAGATATCATTCTAACGTAAGTAATACAAAAGAATCCACAAAAAAACTCCTAGAATACAATAAAGTGGCAGGATACAGAATTAACACACAAAAATCAATGGCATTTCTATATGTGAACAACAAGCGGACTGAAATAAAACTGAAGTAATCCCATTTACCATAGTCACAAACAGTATCAGATACCAAGGAATAAATCTGAACAAAAGTCAAAGACCTCTGCAAGGAAAACTATGAAAATCTAAAAAAAAAAAAAAAAGAAGAAGTAGAATATGACACAGAAATGTTCCTGGATTGGAAGAATATAATCAAATTGGTAATTCTACCCAAATTAATTTACATATTCAGTGCAATGCCAATCAATTCACCAGAGGCATTCTTCACATATCCAGAAAAAAATAATCATGTAAGTAGTCTGGAATCATAAAAGACTCCGTATTGCCAAAGCAATCCTGAACAAGAAGAGTGGAGTAGGAGGCATCTCACTCCCTGACCCCAAAATACATTACAAAGCTGTAATAATCAAAATAGCATGGTATTGGCACAAAAAGAGACATGTGGACCAGTGTAACAAAATAGAGATCCCAGAAATAAAACCCAAAATGTACAGCCAACCGATTTTTTATTAAGGGCACCAGTCAATCCAAAATGAAAAGCAAAATCTATTTAGCAAATAGTACTGGACAAACTGGAAATCCACCTGCAGAAAGATAAATCTGGGTCTTCTTATCATTAACAAAAATAAACTCAAAGTGGATCAAAGACATGAGAAGAATCCAGTTCCATCTCCTGTCCCCTGGTCTGTAAGGGACACTGAGGTAAGGCCAGTCACTGACCCCAAGCCCTAGCACCAGCTCTGGTCCCACTCAACTTGCCCAACCCCAGAGACCCCCCCCCCCCTTTCTGTCAGGAAGGACAGCCCCCACCTCTCCAGCAGAGCCCAGTTCCATCTCAAGTCCCTTGGAAAAATTGTGCTCCATGCACAAGCACACCAAGTGACTTTTTCTTTATTTTGTTTCATTTTTTTTCTTCCATCTTATATTGTCATCTCCTCCTCACCCTCCACCCACCTAGACACATCTAGAATCACAATTTTCAAATACCCTAGTATTGAGAGATGCCCTGGAATCCTCCCTTATACTGAACCACCTGTGAGAAAGGAAAAACTGCTCTTCGAACACCTGAATAGAAGACTCCTCCTGTGGAGCCCACATGGCTAAACACAGCAGAAGAGTGACTTCAGCACACATCAGTCCACAGCAAAAGGGAAGCACACTTTTTCCCAGTCAAAAAAACATTCTCCAAAAAGGTATCCAAAAGTGAATACATCTCCCAAAGGCTAGAATTAGAAGAAGCGCCTTGGGTCTGAATAAACAAGGAAATATGTCTCCATTGCAAGAACACAGTAACTCCCCTCCATCTCTTGAATAAAAACAGAAGTTACCAAGTGTCAGAGAAAGAATTTGGAACATTCATGGTGACAAAACTCTATGAGTTGAAACAAAAAAGACACAACGAACTACAGGAGATTAGGAAGTCCTTCCACAATATGAAAGAAGAAATGTACACTATCAGAAAGAATCAGATAGGACTATTAGAGATGAAGTCTATAATACAGGAAATCAAAACTCTCTCAAAAGTATTAAAAGTTGATTAGACCATGATGAAGATCAAACCTCTGACATAGAAGATAAAATTTCTGACCGAGGGAAAAAAAAAAAAAAAAAAAAAAAAAAAAACACCAAAAACATAGAGAAAAATAATTAAAAAAAAAAAACATGAGAATAATATACGAGAAATATTGGATTCCATTAAACGTTCAAACATCTGAATAATTGTTATCTAGAAAGTGAAGAAACTAATAAAGGCATGGAAAATCTATTTCATGAAATTCTGGAAGAAAATGTCCCAAGTCTAGAGAGGCACTCAAGCATCCAGACCGAAGAAATACCAAGGACCCCAAATAAAATCAAACTAAGAAGATCTTCTTCAAGGCATATCTCAGCCAGACTGGCCAAGACCACAGATAAAGACAAGATACTAAAACTGGCAAGATAGAAACTGCAAGTTACTTACATAGGTCATCCCATCAGGCTAACACCAAACCTGTCAATGGAAACAATGCAAGCATGGAAACAATGGGAAGACATGTTGAAAGTGTTAGGAGAAAAACAATTTCAACCAAGTTTATCATATCCACCAAGATTATCCTACCAAGATTATGGTAAAAAAAAGATTAAAATCTTCTCAGACAAACAAAACCTGAAAGAATTTGCCAACACCAGACCAGCTCTTCAAGAAACTCTGAAGAGAGTTCTGTTCCAGGGAAACAAAAGCATGAACAGCCAGAAATAAAAGAATATAAGGCATCCAAGACAATGGCTAACTTAAACGTTGGGACAGGTCCAGTAACATCGATAATAACATTGAATGTTAATGGATTAAATTCTCCAATCAAGAGACACAGACTGGCTGAATGGATTAAAAAAAAAAAAAAAAAAAAAAAAAAACAGAAACTCTCAATCTGTTGCCTACAATAAACGCATCTCATGGATAAAGACAATCACAGACTAAAAGTGAAGGGCTGGAAAAAGATATTTCATACAAACGGGAACCCAAAAAGAGCTGGAGTTGTGATACTAATTTCCGACAAAATAAGCTTTAAAACACTGTTCAAAAAGACAAAGGGCAATATATTGTAGTAAAAGACTTAATCCATCAAGAATATATAGCACTTATAAATATCTATGCACCTAACACAGGAGTATCCAAATACGTGAAGGAAAGACTGTCAGATCTAAAAGGAGAGATAGACTGCAACACACTAATTGTTGGAAACCTCAACACCCCATTATCTCCTCTGGATAGATCATCTAGACAAAAAATAAGTAAGTAGATACAGGAGTTAAATTATATCATAAATCAAATGGACTGAACAAACATCTGTAGAACTTTCCACATAAAAACCACAAGATACATTTTTTCGCACCCCCACATGGAACTTTCTTGAAGATTGACAACATGATAGGACACAAAGCAAGCCTTTACAGATTCAAAGTCATAGAAACTATATCCATCAGCTTCTCCAACCATCATGGAATTAAACTTGATTTTAAATTCAAGAGAAATCAAAAATACACAAATACATGGAAACTAAATAACCTATTTATGAAAGACTTCACAACAACTGAAGAAATTAAGACTGACATAAAAAGATTCATGGAAGTCAATGACAATGATGACATGAGTTTCCATAATCTTTGGGACACTACAAAAGCAGTCAGTATAGAGAAGTTCATAGAAATTAGTGCACATAAGAAGAAGATGGAAACAATTGGGTCTTCTATGTATACAGTCATGTCATCTGCAAATAGAAACAGTTTCACCTCTTCTTTTCCTATTCGAATGCCTTTTACTTTTTCCTCTTTTCTGATTGCATTGGCTAAAACTTCCAGTACTATATTGAAGAGGAGTGGAGAAAGTGGGCAACCTTGTATTGTACCTGTTTTTAGTGGGAAAGCTTTCAGTTTTTCTCCCTTGAGGATGATGTTCGCTAAGGGTTTTTCATAGATAGCTTTTATTGTGTTGAGAAATGACCCTTCTATGCCGATTTGCTGAAAGTCTTGAACATGAAAGGATGGTGTATCTTATCAAATGCTTTTTCTGGTTTTTATCTTTCTTCCTATTAATATGGTATATTATATTTATGGTTTTGCATATGTTGAACCAACCTTGCATTCCTGGAACAAAGCCTACCTGATCATGATGTATCATCTTTTTTATAAGTTGTTGGACGTGGTTTGCTAGTATCTTGTTGAGAATCTTTGCATCTATTTTCATCAGGGCTATAGGTCTATAGTTTTCCTTCCTTGTCCTGTCCTTATCTGTTTTAAGGATAAGGGTGATAGAGGCTTCATAGAATGAATTAGGGAGAGATTCACCCTTTTGGATCTTTAGAAATAACTTGAGCAGAATGGGGGTTAAATCTTCTTTGAAAGTTTTGTAGAATTCATAAGTGAATCCACCAGGGCCAGGGCTTTTCTTTGTTGGGAGGTTATTACTGATTCAATCTCCTGGCTTTTTATGGGCCTATTCAGACTTTCTATATCCTCCTGGCTCAATCTAGGTAGATTATATTTGACCAGGAATTTGTCCTTCTCATCCAGATAGTCTTGTTTATTGGCATACAGATGTTCATAGTGTCATTTAATAATGTTTTGTATTTCTACTATGTCTGTTGTTATTTTGCCTGCTTCATTGCAGATCAAGTTCACCTGGTTCCTTTCTCCTTCTTAATAAGTCTTGTTAGTGGTGTATCGATTTTATCTTTTCAAAGAACCAGCTTTTACTTTAATTTATATTCTGTATATTTATTTTCTATTTCATTTATTTCTACTTGGATCTTTATTATCTCCTTTCTCCTGGAGTTTTTTGGATCTTTTTGCTGTTGCTTTTCCAATTCTGTGAGGCATGATGTTAAGTGATCCATTTGCATTCTTTACATGTTCCTCTTATGTGCACTAATTGCTATGAACTTCCCTCTTATGACTGCTTTAGGAGTGTCCCAAAGATTATGGGAACTCCTGTGCTCATTGTCATTGGCTTCCATGAATCTTTTGATTTCAGTCTTTATTTCTTCAGTAGTTGTGGAGTCATTCAGGAGTAGGTTATTTAGTTTCCATGTATTTGAGTATTTTTGAGGATTTCTCTTAAAATTGAACTCAAGTTTAATTCCATCATGGTCGGAGAAGATGCTGGGTATAGTTTCTATGCCTTTGAATCTGTAGAGGCTTGCTTTGTGCCCTATAATGTGGTCAATCTTCGAGAAGGTTCCATGTGGTGGTGAGAAAAAAGTGTATCTCATGGTTTTTCAATGGAAAGTTCTACAGATATCTGTTAAGTCCATTTGATTTATGGTATCATTTAAGTCCTTTATCTCTTTACCTATTTTTTTGTCTACATGATCTGTCCAGAGGGGATAAGACCCAATGGTTTCCATCAAAAAATTTCTGGAAGTAATACATGGATACAGTAAAGGTGCAGGATACAAAATTAATATTCAGAAATCTATTGCATTTCTATATACAAACAACAGGCAGACGGAGATAGAACTGAAAAAAGTTGTTCCATTTACCATAGCCACAAAAAGTATAAGATACTTTGGATAAATTTAACCAAAGAAGTTAAAGACCTCCACAAGGAATACTACAAGAAGATAAAAAAAAAAAAGAAATTGAAAATGACACTATAAAGTGGAAGGATATCCCATGTTCCTGGATTGTAAGAATTAATATAATCAAAATGACAATTTTACCCAAATTAATCTACATATTTAATGCAATGCCAATCAAATTACTAGACACATTCTTCACAGATCTAGAAAAGACAATCATAAAGTTTCTCTGGAATCATAAGAGACCCCATATTGCCAAAGTAATATTGCAAAAGAAGAGTGGAGTGGGCGGCATCTCATTCCCTGACCCAAAAATATACAACAAAGCTGTGGTAATCAAAACAGCATGGTACTGGCACAGAAACAGACAGGTGGACAAATGGAACAGAAAAGAGTCCTCAGAAATAAATTCCCAAATATACAGTCAACTGATTTTTTGACAAGGGATACCAGTCAATCCAGTGGGAAAAAGAAAACCTCTTAAGTAAATGGTGCTGGAATAAACAGGATTTCCACTTGCAGAAAGATGAATCTGAACCCCTACCTCTCACCTCTGACAAAAATCAAGTCAAAGTGGGTCAAAGATCTAAATCTAAGACCTCAAACTATAAAGCTGGTCCTGGAAAACACTGGAGAAACTCTGGGAGACATTGGGGGTAGGGAAAGACTTCTTAAATAAGACCTCTCCATGCACAGCCAATAATCCTCAAAATGAACAAGTGGGATTACATCAGACTAAAAAGTTTCTGCATGACAAAAGACACAGTAATGAGTGTGACTGGAAAGCCCTCAGAATGGGAAAATATTTTTGTAAACTATGCATCAGATAAGGGACTGATAATGAGAATTCACAAGGAACTCAAGCAGCTGTTCCAAAAAAAGATGATCAATCCTATTAAAAGATGGGAGAATGAGTTGTAAAAACCACCTTCTAAAGATGACATATCAATAGCTAAAAGGCATATGAAAAAATGCTCAACATCCCTCATTGTAAGGGAAATGCAGATCAAAACAACAATGAGATACCACCTAACCCCAGTCAGAATGACTAAGATTAAAAAAATAAATAAAATGTTAAGTGCTGGCAGGGGCATGGTGAAAGGGGGACTCTCTTACTCTGCTGGTGGGAATGTAAATTGATCAAGCCAATGTGGAGAACTATTTCGAGATTTCTCAAAAATCTACAAATAGAACCACCATATGATCCAGCAATTCCTCTCCTTGGTTCCTACCCAAAGAACAGAAGAATACTTCATCGGAAAAGAGCTTGCACATCGATGTTTATTGTGGCACTATTCACAATTGCTAAGTCATGGAAACAACCCAAATGTTCACAAACAGACGAATGGATAGAAAAACTGTGGCAAACATACTCAGTGGAATACTATTCAGCCCAAACAACAACAACAAAAACCCTGGTTTTTGTCAGGAAGTGAATGAAAATGGAAGACTTACTGCTAAGTGAAGCAAGCCAGGCTATGAAAGAGAGGCATTGTATGTTCCCGCTTAATATATACCAAGTGTCCTCACTCTATGACTGAAAGTAATTCACTAAAGGATATAGAAACACAGTATGTAGATATAAATGCCAGATATAGTATGTGTGCAAGAAGAGGGTCTGAGGAAGGACATTTAGAAGGAAAATAGGGAGGCAAAGTATTGATGTCACAGGGAGGTGTTGTATTCTCTGTTGAGGACGTTTTGTGGTTTTGTCAACTGTGTTGGGGACAGATGTTCACCTGTTGAAAAATCCATTTTGTAAGACAAATAATAATGTGATTGAATGTATAAAAGAAAATGAAATGAAAAATAAATTAATTAATTTTAAAAAAAGAAGAAGAAGATGGAAAGAAGGCAAATGTATCACCTAACATCATGCCTCAGATAATTGGAAAAGCAACAGCAATAAAATACAAAAAACTCCAGGAGAAAGGAAATAATAAAGAGCTAACCATGAATAAATGAAATAGAAAATAAATGAACTATACAGAAAAAATAAAAGTAAAAGTTGGTTCCTTGAAAAATAAACATAATCGATACAACACTAGTGAGACTTATTAAGAGAGAAATGAACAAGGTAATTAGAATTTGCAATGAAGCTGCCAATATAACAAAAGACAGAATAGTAATACAAAACATCATGAGCTGAAACTATGAAAAATTATATGCCAAGAAACAAGACAATCTGGATAAGATGGACAAATTCCTGGATGCATATAATTTACTAAGATTGAGCCAGGGGGATATAGAAAGTCTGAATAGGCCCATAAGAAGCCAGAAGATTCAGTCAGTAATAAATAAATTCCAAACAAAGAAAAGCCCTGGTCCTGATAGCTACACCTCAGAATTCTACAAAAATTTTAAAGAAGAGTTAACACCCATTCTGCTCAAGACATTTCTAAGGACCCAAAAGAGTGAAACTCTCCCAAGATAATTTTATGAAGCCTCCATCACCCTTATCCACAAAACAGATAAGGACAGGACAAGGAAGTAAAACTATGGACCAATATCCCTAATGAATATAGAGACAAAAATTCTCAGCAAGATAGTAGCAAATCATATTCAACAACATATAAAAAAGATTATAAATCACAACCAGGTAGGCTTAATCCCATGGATGCAAGGTTGTTTCAACATACGTAAAACCATAAATGTAGTACACCATATTAACAGAAAAACCATACGATCATATCAATTAGTGCAGAAAAAGCATTTGATAAGATACAACATCCCTTCATGATTAAGACTCTGAGCAAAATCGGCATAGAAGTGTCATTTCTCAACACAATAAAAGCTATCTATGAAAAATCCATAGCTAATATCATCCTGTATAGAGAAATGCTGAAAGCTTTTCCACTAAAAACTTGTACAAGACAAGGATGCCCACTTTCTCCACTCCTTTTCAATATAGTACTGGAAGTTCTTAGCAACGCAATCAGAAAAGAGCATAAAATAAAAGGCATTAAAATAGGAAAAGAAGAGGTGAAACTACTCTTTTGGCAGATAATATAATTGTATACATAGAAGACCCAATGGTAACCATGGAAGTAATACATGAATACAGAAAAGTTGATGAATACAAAATCGAAACACAGAAACTTACAGCGTTTCTCTATAAAGAGCAGACAAACTGACATAAAACTGAAAAAAGTTATTCAATTTACCATAGCTACAAAAAGTATAAGATAACTAGAAATAAATTTAACCATAGAAGTTAAAGATCTCCACAAGGAAAACTACAAGAAGCTAAAAAAAAAAAAAAGAAATTGAAAAAGACAAAAACCAGTAAGACCTTCCATATTCCTTAACTGGAAGAACTGATACAATCAAAATGGCAATTCTACCCAAATTAATCTACATATTTAATGTAATTCCAATCAAACTGCAAGAGACATTCTTTACAGATTAAAAAAAGACAATCATACAATTTGTCTGGAATCATAAAAGATCTCCTATTACCAAAGCAATCCGGCACAAGAAGAGTGGTGTGGATGGCATCTCACTCCCTAGCCCAAAAATACATTACAAAACTGTGGTAATCAAAACAGCATGCTATTGGAAAAGAAATAGGTGAACCAATGGAACAGAATAGAGTCCACAGAAATAAACTCCCAAACATACAGCCAATTGATTTTTGACAAAGGGTACCAGTCAATTCAGTGGGGAAAGAAAAACCTCTTTAACAAATGGTGCTGGAAACCTGGATATCTAATTGTAGAAAGATAAATCTGGACTCCTACCTCTCACCATTGACAAAAATCAACTCTAAGTGAATCAAAGATCTAAACCTAAGATCTCAAATTATAAAAACTGCTGCTGGATCCCCAGAAATAAGTGCCCAAACATACAGTCAACTGATCTTTGACAAGGGGTACCAGTCAATCCAGTGGGAAAATGAAAGCCTCTTCAGCAAGTGGTGCTGGAGAAACTGGACTTCCACTTGCAGAAAGATGAATCTGAACCCCTACCTCTCTCCTTTGACAAGAATCAAGTCAAGGTGGATCAAGGATCTAAATCTAAGACCTCAAACTATAAAGCTGCTCCTGGAGAATGCTGGGGAAACTCTGGGAGACATTGGTGTAGGGAAAGACTTCCTAAAGAAGACCCTCAAAGCAGAGTCCATCGTCCACAAAATAGACAAGTGGGATTACATCAGACTAAGAAGTTTCTGCATGGCCAAAGACACAGTAGTTAGTGTGAATCGACAGCCCTCAGAATGGGAAAATATTTTTGTAAATGTTGCATCAGATAAGGGACTGATAACCAGAATACACAAGGAACTAAAAAAGGTGTTTGGAAAAAAGATGAGCAACCCTATTAAAAGATGGGAGAAGGAGATGAAGAAAACACTCTCTAAAGATGACATACGAATGGCCAAAAGGCATATGGAAAAATGTTCAACCTCCCTCATCGTAAGGGAAATGCAGATAAAAACAACAATGAGGTACCACCTAACCCCAGTCAGATTGTCTAATATTAAAAAAACAAAAAAATGATAAGTGTTGGCGGGGGTGTGGTGAAAGGGGAACTCTTTTACACTGCTGGTGGGAATGTAGATTTGTCCAACCACTGTGGAGAATAATTTGGAGATTCCTCAAAAATCTACAGATAGATCTGCCATATGATCCAGAGATCCCACTCCTCAGTATCTACCCAAAGGACAGAAGAATTTTTCATTGGAAAAGTGCTTGCACATCGATGTTTATTGCGGCACTATTCACAATTGCTAAGTCATGGAACCAACCCAGATGCCCCCGTATGGAGGAATGGATTGAAAAACTGTGGCACATATACTCTATGGAATACTACTCAGCCATAAAAACCAACAGAGCCCTGGCTTTTGACAGAAAGTGGAAGAATATGGAAGATGTACTGCTGAGTGAGGCAAGCCAGGCTATGAAGGAGAGACATTGTATGTCCCCACTTAACATATACTGTTTGTCTGCATTCTATGTTTGAAACTGATTGACTAACAGTTGAACAAACACAAGAGATGGGTGTGAATGTCAGATGAGGTGTATGTGGAGGAGTGGGGCCCAACGAAAGACATTTGGAGAAGGGATACAGAGGTAGAGCATTGACGGGATGGGGAGGTGTGGTGTTATCTGTTGAAGATATTTCGATCAATGGGTCTGGGGAGAAATGTTCACATATCGAAATGGTCTCATTGTAAGCCAAACAATATGATTGAAAGTATATACAAAAATAAATTAATTAATTAATAAAAAAGTATAGTCATATGAAAACGGGTTTGTTTCATAGTGGAGATGGGAGTTAGGAATAAACAAAGTAGATCTTCCAAAACAGCAATTTTTTCTTTAACACTATGTGTAGTAACACAAGGATTAAAAAATGCATGTCCATCAGGATGGCATTGGTTACATAAACTATGGTATATCTATTAAAGGGATGTACTATATGAAGCTGAAAGAGAAAAGGAAAAAATATCTATGTACTGATGTGAAGTACTCTCCTAGGTACATTAAGTGAAAAAAGCAAGAGCAGAAAAGTATACATTTTTGTAGTAAGAAAGGAAATATAAAGACTCACATATTTGTTTATATTTCCAAATAAAAATGATATTAGAATAAATCTAATACATTTAATTATCTGAATAAGGAACAGAAGAAAAGGAGAAGAGAGAAAGGGAAGGAGATATAAATAGAGATTAGAATCCTCTGTATAATGTTCTACAGTTTGATGTGGGAACTATGTAAATAAGTGATTACATAATTAAAATAAAATTAAATTAAAAAGAAAAAAAAAACTGCTGCTGGAAAACACTGAGGAAACTCTAGGAGACATTGGAGTAAGCAAAGACTTCTTAAATAAGACCCCCAAAGCACAGTCAAGATGTGATAATCAAAACAGCATGGTATTGCACAAAAACAGACATGTGGACCCATGGGACAGAATAGTGACCCCAGAAATAAATTCACAAACATATAGCCAACTGATTTTTTATAATGAGTACCAGTCAATCCAGTGGGAAAAGGAAAACCTCTTTAGCAAATGGTGCTGGAAAACTGGATATCCACTGCAGAAAGAGTAATCTAAATCCCTACCTCACACCATTGACAAAAACAAGTCAAAGTGGATCAAAGATCTAAAATGAAGACTTCAAACTATAAAATTGCTGCTGGAAAACACTGGGGAAACTCTGGGAGATATTAGGGAAGGCAAAAACTTCTTAAATGAGACCCCCAAAGCATAGTCAATAATCCCCAGAATAGATAGTGGGATTACATCAGATAAAGAAGTCTCTGCATGGGGGACCAGCAGTTAGTGTAATGGCTATGTCGCTGGACTCCCACACAGTCGACTGCGGTTCGAATCCCAGACCCAGTGGCTTAAACTCACACCGGGCGCATGTGCATGCGTGCCCAAGATCCCGAGAGGAGAATGGAGGAGAAGGGATTGCGGTGTGGCCATCCGCCCTGGGGGGTGATTTCCTGCTTTCTGTCTCTCTTTCTCTCTCTGTCTGTCTGGTGAGCACATGCGCCCTATAGCAAAAACCTCTCAAAAAAAAAAAAAAAAAAGAAGTCTCTGCATGGCAAAAAGACACAGTAATTAGTGTGAAGTGACAGTCCTCCGAATGGGAAAATATTTTTATAAACTGCTTCAGATAAGGGACTGATAACAAGAATACACGAGGAACTCGAGTAGCTGTCCCCAAAAAAGATTTTTAACCCTATTGAAAGATTGGAGAATAAGTGGGAAGAAAAAAAAAAAAAAAAAACACTGACTAAGGAAGACATATGAATAGCCAAAAGGCATATGAAAAAATGCTCAGCATTTCTCATTGTAAGGAAAATGCAGATCATGCAGATCATTACCACAGTGAGATACCGCCTAACCCCAGTCAGAATGACTAAGATTAAGAAAACAAAAAAAGATAAGTGCTGGTGGGGATGTGGTGAAAGAGAAACTCTCCTACACTGGTAGTGTTGGTAGTGGGAGTGTAAATTGGTCCAGCCACTCTGGAGAACAATTTGGAGAGTCTTCAAAGATCTACAAATAGAACTACCATATGATAGAGTAATCCCAGTCCTTTGTATCTACCCAAAAACAGAAGAATTCTTTTTTTTTTTTTGGAGAGGTTTTTTTGTTTTGTTTTGTTTTGTTTTGTTTTGTTTTGTTTTGTTTTGTTTTGTTTTGCTATAGGGTGCGTGCATTCACCAGACAGACAGAGACAGAGACAGAAAGCGAGAAATCATCCCTCATGGGGGATGGCCACGCCACAATCCCTTCTCCTCTTGGGATCTTGGGCACGCACACATACGCACCCAATGTGAGTTTAAGTTGCTGGGTCTGGGACTCAAACTGCGGTTGACTACATGGAAGTCCAGCGACATAGCCATTACACTAACTGCTGGTCCCAAGGACAGAAGAATTCTTAATAGGAAAAGTGCTTTCACATCCATATTTATTGTGGCATTACTCACAATTGTTAAGACATGGAACCAACCCAAATGCCTATGAATAGATGAATGGATTGAAAAAGTGTGGCACTTATACTCTATGAAATATTACTCAGCAATAAAAAAAGAAGACCTGGTTTTTCACAGAAAGTGGATGAATATGGAAGATTTACTGCTAAGTGAAGCAAGCCAGGCTATGATGAAGAGATATTGTATGTCTCTACTTAATAGATACCGAGTGTCTGCACTCTATAGCCAAAACTGAATGACTAGAGGATATAGAAACATAGTAAATGGTTGAGAATACCAGATACAGTGTGGGAAGGAGGTGAGTGAAGGAGGAAAGTCTGAGGAAGGACATTAAGGAGAAAAATGGAGTGGTAAGTAATTTATGGGACAAAAAATGGGTTATTATCTATTGATGATTTTTATAGTATTGTTAACTGGACTGGTGAGAAATGTATACATGTTAGAATATTCACTTTCCAAGCTAAGTAACATGTGATTGCATGTATAAAGGAAATTAAAATAAAAACTAAGCTAGGCATAAAAAGAGAAATACATACTCTCCTTTATATATGGAATTTTTTTAAAAGTTCACTTTCATAGAGGTAGAGGGATAAAAAATGATTGCTAGAGGCCAGAAAAAATGGATTGGATGATATAGGGATAGAAATTAAAGATTGATAGGAAGATTAGTTTTTAGTATTATAAATTGAAGTGGGACTATAGAGGTAGCTTGCTGTGTGTCTCAAAGGAGCTAAAAGGGAAGCTTTTTAATATATCCAACACAAGTCATGACACACAGATGAGATGATATGTATGCTAATTATACTGAATGAATCATTACATATTGCGTTTTGTATGTAAAATCACAATGTACCCCACAAAAATTTACAATTATTATATGATCATTAAAATTATGTGTTTTTTTCCTTAAAAAAGTGAATCAAAGATCTAAACCTAAGACCTCAAACTATTAGACTACTGGTGGAAAACACTAGGGAAACTCAGAGACATAATAGTAGGCAAAGATTTCTTAAATAATACCCCCAAAGCACAGGCAATAATCCCCAAAATAGATAAGTGAGATTATATTAGATTGAGAAGTTCTTGCACAGTAAAAAACACAGCAATTACTGTGAATCTACAACCCTCAGAATGGGAGAATATTTTTGTAAACTATGTCTCAGATTAAGGGACTGATAATTAAAATATACAGGGAACTCAAGAGTCATACCCAATTAAAAAAAATGATCTACCCAATTAAAAGATGGGAAAATGAGTTGAACAAACAACTCTCTAAGGAAGTCATACAAACAGCCAAAAACCATATGAAAAAATGTTGAACATCCTTATCATAAGAGCTGCTAATCAAAACCACAATGAGATACCACCTAACTCAGTCAGAATGGCTAAGATTTAAAAAAAGAAAAATGAGACGAGGCTTTGGTGATAGGGGAACTCAACTACACTGTTAGTGGGAATGTAAATTAGCACAGTCATTGTAGAGATCAATGTGAAGTTTCCACAAATATCTAGAAATAGTACTACCATATGATCCAGAAACTCCACTCCTGGATAGTTACTCATGGGATTTGAGAATGGTCAGTCAGAAAAGTGCTTGCACATCTATGCTTACTGCAGCATATTTACAATTTCTGAGACATGGAACCAACACAAATATCCACAAACTGATGAATGGGTTGAAAAAGTATGCTACATATACACTATGGAATACTACTCAGCCATGAAAAACAGCAAGACTTTGGCACTTGATATAAAATAGATGAATATGGAAGATTTACCACTGAGTGAAGCAAGTCAGGCTATAAAAGAGAGACATTGTATGTCTCCAATTAATATATACCACTGTCTGCATGTTATGGCAGAAACTGAAAGATTAGTGAATATGGAAGCATGGAAAATGGTTACAGATACTAGAGACAATGTGGGAAAGGATGGAAGATAAGACAGAGTGAGATTAAAAGAATCAAGAGAAAAATAGGTTAGACATTCAAGGGACACATAAATGGAAGATTGTTGATGATAATGTGTATAATATCTTCAACTGGACTGGTGTGAAGCATATTCACATCAGTGAATTCAGTGGTGTCAGGTAAATTCATTTTACAAGCTGTAGTAATGTGAAGTGATTGGTTATATAAAATAAATTAAAAATGAAAATATTAAAAATTAATAATTAAAAAAACAATAATACACCTTGAACTAAAACTAACGAAATAAATGAAAAACCTCTACACGGAAAACTATGAATCACTTAAAAATTAAAAATAATACAAAAAAGTAGAAGGACATCTTAAGTTCCTGGGTTGGAAGAATTAATATAATCAAAATGTCAATTCTATTCATATTTATTTTCAAACTAAATGCAATACAGATTTATTACCAGAGACATTCTTCACATAATTAGAAAAAAATCATGAAGTTTGTCTGGAATCATAAAAGGCCCCATATTGCAAAAGCAATACTGCACAAAAAGAATAAGGTAGGAGGAATATCACTTCCTGACCTCAAAATATATGACAAAGTAGTGATAATCAACTCAGCATTGTATTGGCATGAAACCAGGCTTGTAGACCAATGGAACAAAATTGAGACTCCAAAAGTAAACCCCAAAACATGCAGTCAACTGATCTTCAATGAAGGGCACAAGACAGCCCAGTGGGGGAAAGAAAATCTCTTCAGCAATTGGTACTGAAAAACTGGACATCCACTTGCAGAAAAATGAAACTGGGCCCCTACTTCTCACCATTAACAAAAATCAACTCAAAATAGATTGAGGATCTTAAGAAAAAACTTTAAACTTACCTAACAGTGGAAAACACAAAGGAAACTCTTGGAGACATTGGAGTAGACTAAGATTTCTTAAAGAAGTCCCCCAAAACACAGGCAATAATCCTAAAAATAGACAAATGGGACTACATCAGGCTAAAAAGTTTCTGCCAGTAAAAGAAACAATAATTAGGATGAAGAGACAATCCTCAGAATGGGAAGAAAAGTATGCCTCGGATAATGGACTGATGTTCAGAATATACAAGGAACCCAAGTAGCTTACCCACAAAAAATAGTCAATCGAATTAAAATATGGGCAAGTGGACTAAACAGACAACTGTTTAAGGAAGATATATGAATGGCCAAAAAGCATATGAAAACAAACTCAGCATCTGTTATTATAAAGGAAATGCAAATAAAAACCACAATGAGAAACCACTTAACCCAAGTAAAAACATCTAAATGTTTTTTAAAAAAATAAACAATGGTAAGTTCTGGTGAGCTTGTGGTGAAAAGGGAAACCTCCTATTCTGTTGGTGGGAATGTAAATTAGTATAGTCCTAGTAGAGAATGATATGGAGGTTCTTCAGAAACGTAAAAATAGAACTATTATATGACCCAGTAATTTCACTCTTAGGTATCAGCTCAGAGCATAGGAAAACTCTTAGTCAGAAAAACACTTGCATATCCACGTTTGCTGCAGCATTCACAATTTTTAAGACATGGAATCAACCCAAATGTCCAAGAACAGTTGAGTGGATTGAAAAAAACATGTGGCACATGTACTCTATAAAACACTATTAAGCTATAAAAAACAATGAGACCCAGACATTATGGAAGATTTAATACTACGAGAAGCAAGCCAGGCTATGAAAGACAGGCATTGTATGTCCCTACTCAAAATATACCATATATCGGGACCAGCAGTTAGCGTAATGGCTATGTCGCTGGACTCCCACGTAGTCGACCGCGGTTCGAGTCCCGGACCCGGCGGCTTAAACTCACGCCGGGCGCGTGTGCGTGCGTGCCCGAGATCCCAAGAGGAGAATGGAGGAGAAGGGATTGCGGCGTGGCCATCCCCCCTGGGGGGTGATTTCCTGCTTTCTATCTCTCTGTCTCTCTCTGTCTGTCTGGCGAGCGCACGCGCCCTATAGCAAAAACCTCTCCTAAAAAAGAAAAAAAAAAAATAAACCATATATCTGCACTCTACACTTGGCAGATTTCCTCAGCCACGTACTTCTAAGTATATCTCCAAACCTTGGAAAATATACACCCAGACGTAGTAGAGATATTCTAGAAGAAATTCATGCATCCATGAATTGGATGGTGTATGTTAGGGTTTGGGGATAAAGGAAAATGAACAAATATAGCACTTCTCTTTCTCACAGGTGTTCTATACCAACTGAGACATAAGAAACAGAAGATGGAACACCCCTGTAGCCTAGTGGTGAAGGGAGCCAAGATCCACCAGATTAAAATCTCAGCTCTATTGACTTGGAAATCATACCAGGCACGTGTGCATGTGTGTCCCGAAATCCCCATAGGATGGAGAGATGGAAGAGAGGGGATTGTGGTGTGACGATGTCCCATTCAGTGGGTATTTTCTCTCTCTCTCTCTTGTGAGTGCATATGCCGTTGGAAAATAGAAAATAAAAATAATAATAATAAATAAAGTATCAGAATATTGGAGTCTAAAATATTAACTGTACCACTGATAAAGTTTATATTGGTACATGATATATCTGTGGGCAAGAGGATTTCCTAATACTTATCCTAGAAATAAAATTAGTAACCCACTCACCAATAGCAGTGAAGTGAAGTGGACTTCCTTCAGTAGGGGTAGAGCCTATACCTGCAAACTTTATAGTATAAAGTTGCAAGGCAGGGTGCTAGGCATTTGCTATTAGGTCAGTGGTTCTCAACACTGAGAATTCACTGATTCACTGATTTTTTAAAGTCTTCTTTTAAAATACAAACATATCTAGTAGGATTACAAGAAGATGTATTATTGATCATTAGCTATTGTGACTTGGTTAATCAGATTATTTTTCTTCTTGCACATAACGACTGATATAACCAGTTCAAAGAAAAAAATACAGTATTTATGAAGAACATTGCAACAGATGCTGTGCTATGAAAGTTAATTGTAAAATTAAAAGAATGCTGCTTCTGAGCATGAGTCAGTACATGGCAGGAAATAAAGAATTTTGAGCACCCATAAAAAAGCAAGAATACCTTTGGGTCCACGAAGAGGGAGGCAGAAAAATGAAGTACTAATATGACTGCTTTGAATACAGCTGATATATCCATCCTCAGAGGGAGGGACTAGCTAAATAAACTATGATATGTCCAGATATTGACATATCATGCAGCCATCAAAAAATGATGCAGCTCTCTCCTGTCTATCCCTTTCATAGTTTTAAGTAAAGAAACAAGGCATTACACTGTCATACCATTTGTGTGAAAATAATTTAGTTATGTATAGAACATGTCAGGAAATACATTTAAGAAACTGTCAACAATAGTTCCTCTGAAGAGGGAAACTGGATGTGTCGAGGTAAAAAGGAGAGTTAACTTTCACTGTATGTCCAGTTATTCATTTTGAATTTTATACCATGCATATGTATTACTTATTAAGTAATAGAATTTGATTTTTAAAAGTGTTTTGCATAATGGGCTCCTGTGTTTCGACTAGGAAGAGGGTATTAGTGATTCTATGCATACAGTCTGCATCTCGGCTATTTTTTTCCGTGAGTTGTACTTGGATAGGAGGATAAGGGTGTTGTCTTATTTGTCATCACATTGACCAGTAGGATCAATTTGGCAAACCCACCACCTCCTTCTTCCCACTCTTCTCTCAAAGTTGCTTTCAGTCGAAGAGTATGATTTTCCCAGAAAGGTTAACTAACAAGGGTTTCAAAATAGCTGTGCTTCTACGCTAGAACATTCAAACAAACCTACATGGTCCATATTGAAAAATTGGTATTTTTCTACTTTTATATCAATAGAAAGGCAGCTAAGAGAATATGTGATTGATGAAAGGGCAAGAGAGGACAGAAGAGAAGACAGAAAGTATGGTGCAGGTGGGTTAACTATGAAGATGTCATAGAAAAGTCATCAAAGAGATCATATACTGTATGAAAAACAGGAATGTCTCCAGTGAACTGGGGCAATATTGGAGATCAATAGAGAACAGTTTTGTCTGTACTTGACTGAGTAATACCTAGCCTCTCAAATGCTATGCAATACCACTTTTTGGGATACAGCGGTCTTTGTTCGGAAAGATTCAGTAATGATAGGCTTAAAAAGAAAGAATGACTTACTATAATAAAAACAAAGGGAAAAAAGACGACCATTAAGTTTTTGCTTCAGTATAGAATTTTGAAATTCAGGGCAATTCAAACAGTTTGAGATAAAAAGAATTTGGGGATTTTCAAAGCCTAGAATTCAGAGTATAGGGTTTATGTAATACACAACAATTTAGAAGCACCTGTTATTTTCAATGATTTTTAAATATCCATCTTCATGCTTCTGTAATGGTATCTCAGTGAGGGTTTTTGTTATTTGTTTCTTCCAGGAGAAAGAAAGAAAGAAAGAAAGAAAGAAAGAAAGAAAGAAAGAAAGAAAGAAAGAAAGAAAGAAAGAAAGAAAGAAAGGAAGAAAGAGAGAGAGAGAGAGAAGAAAGAGAAGAACAACAGAAAGAAAGAGAAGAAAGAAGAAAGACAGAGAGAAAGAGAGAAGAAAGAAAGAAAGAAAGAAAGAAAGAAAGAAAGAAAGAAAGAAGAAAGAAAAAAGAAGGAAGGAAGGAAGGAAGGAAGGAAGGAAGGAAGGAAGGAAGGAAGGAAGGAAGGAAGAAAGAAAGAAAGAAAGAAAGAAAGAAAGAAAGAAAGAAAGAAAGAAAGAAAGAAAGAAAGAAAGAAAGAAAGAAAGAAAGAAAGAAAGAAGAGGAAGGAAGGAAGGAAGGAAGGAAGGAAGGAAGGAAGGAAGGAAGGAAGGAAGGGAGGGAGGGAGGGAGGGAGGGAGGGAGGGAGGGAGGGAGGGAGGGAGGGAGGGAGGGAAAGGAAAGAAAGAAAGGAAGAAAGAAAGAAAGAAAGAAAGAAAGAAAGAAAGAAAGAAAGAAAGAAAGAAAGAAAGGAAAGAAAGAAAGAAAGAAAGAAAGAAGGAGAAAAAGAAAGTAAGAAAGAAAGTGATAAATCACCCCCTGAAAGGATGATCACATTGGAATTCCATTCTCTCCATTCTCCCTCTGGGATTCCTGGCATCCATGCACATGCACCCAGCCTGACTTTCAAGCTACTGGGTTCAGTGCCCTAACTAACACACCACCTATTGTCTCCACAGTTCTGTCATTTTAAAAATACACTATAAAAATTTATAAAAAAAAGTTACATTTAAAGTAATTACTGGGCCAGTCAGTGGCATGGTCATTAAGGAAGTTGGATCCCACATAGCCAACTGCACAGTTTGAGTTGCAGATCCAGTGGCTTGATGAACATGCCAGGCACCTGTTCTTAGTTGCATTCATACCCAAAATCAGTGA
The DNA here is from genome assembly GCA_026018925.1 of Tupaia tana. NCBI lineage: Eukaryota > Metazoa > Chordata > Mammalia > Scandentia > Tupaiidae > Tupaia > Tupaia tana. Next base: position 71,366,250 of record JAKSZU010000009.1, on the reverse strand, counting down.
AAAGAAAAACAGAGGAAATATTGTAGCATGACCATCCCACACTGGAAGTGCTTTCTCACTTTTTTTCTCTCTCTCTGGCAACTGCACAGGCCCTCTAGCAAATTAAAGTAATTAATAGAGAAGAACTTATTTTTGGCATTCTGTTATTTCCTTTCTGTATGAATTACCATTTTTTTTTGTCCTTCTCCAATACTTCTTTCTTTGTGCTTGTTTTCTTTTTTTTTAAGAATTATTTTAATTTTATTTATCCATTTATTTATTTATTTTAATTTGACCAGAGAGGGAGTGAGAGAGAGAGAGAGGGAGAGGAAAAGAGAGAGACAAAGTGAGAAAGCAAGCTGCCAGATCCAAGACTTAAACCACAGTCGGCCATATGGGAGTCCAACTCCTTTAGCCACCATGCCACCTGCTGGCCCCATGTTTGGTTTATTTTATGTATGTTTTTATTCCTCTCTCTATGTTTTTTGTGTATAGTCTTTGTTAAATATTTTCTTGATTACCGCAAAAATTATAAATTATATTCTAAAGTTACAATATTCTGTTTTTATTATACAAATTTAACTTTATTCACCTACAAATCTGTACTCTAATAAAGCATTGCACCTTCACACTTTATGTTATTCATGTAACAAATTGTATCTTTTTTAAAAAAAAGAACTATTTTTTATTTATTTATTTATTTATTTTTTTGGAGAGGTTTTTTGCTATAGGGCACGTGCTCTAGCCAGAGAGACAGAGAGAGACAGAGAGACAGAAAGGGAGAAATCACCCCCGGGGGGACGGCCACGCTACAATCCCTACTCCTCCATTCTCCTCTTGGGATCTTGGGAATGCACACACATGTGACTGGCGTGAGTTTAAGTCACGGGGTCCAGGACTCGAACCGCGTTCAACTACATGGGAGTCTAGCAACCTATCCATTATGCTAACTGCTGGTTCCACAATTTTTTTTTATTTAAACTTTATTTATTATACTATTTTCCAATTTGACCAGAGAGAAGAGAGTGGGAAGGTGAGAAAGAAAGCCACCAGGTCCGGTACTTGAACCATGATTGGCCATGTGGGAGTCCAGCACCTTTAACCACCCAGCCACCTTCCAGCCCCACACAAATTGTATCTTAATACAATTTGTATCCTTTAACACATATTTGTAAATATTTTTATTCATTGTCTTTTAAGTGCAATAAAAAATTAAGTGGTATTTCAAAACAAAATAAGTAAAATACCAGTTTTATATTTTTTCAGTATTTATATTTACTAGAGATCTTTATATGTTCCTACAGCTATGAGTTGCTCTCTAGTATCTTTTTAAATTTTTTTAATTTTTAATTTTTTAAATTATTATTTATTTTTATTTCTATTTATTTTATACATTCAATCACATTACTTAGATTACAAAGTGAATATTCCAACATGTGTACTTTTCTGACTAGTCCAGTTCATCATACTAGAAAGTTATCTTCAATAGATAATAATCAATTTCTTTGACCCATAAATGCCTTGCCTCTCTATTTTTCTCCTTAATGTCTATCCTCAGACTCTACTCCTTCATCCTCCTTCTTCCCACACTGTATCTGGTATTCATAACCATTTACTTAGTTTCTATAACCTTTAGTCATTCAGTTTGGGCCATAGAGTGCAAACACTCAGTATATTATTAAGTGGAGACATACACTATCTCTCCTTCATTGCCTGGCTTACTTCACTCAATGATAAATCTTTCATATCCATACACTTTCTGACAAAAGCCAGGGTCTTGTATTTTATGGCTAAGTAGTATTCTGTAGAGTATATGCACCACAGTTTTTCAATCCATTCATCTATTCGTAGGCATTTGGGTTGGTTCCATGTCTTAGCAATTGGGAATAATGCCACAATAAACATGGATGTGCAAGCACGTTTCCGATTAAGAATTATTCTGTCTTTTGGGTAGATATCAAGATGTGGGCTTGCTGATCATATGGTAGTTCTATTTGTAGATATTTGAAGAATCTCCAAATTGTTCTCCAGAGTAGTTGGACCAATTTACATTCCCACCACAAGTGTAAGAGAGTTCCCCTTTCACCACACTCCCTCCAGCACTTACCATTTTTTTTTGAGTTTTTTTTTTTTTTTTTTTTTTTTTTTTTTTTTTTTTTTTTTTTTTTTTTTTGCTATAGGGCACGTGCGCTTGCCAGACAGGCAAAGAGAGACAGAAAGTGAGAAATTACCCCCCAGGGGGGATGGTCACACCACAATCCCTTCTCCTCCATTCTCCTCTGGGGATCTTGGGCATGCACACACACGCGCCCGGCGTGAGTTTTAAGCCACCGGGTCCGGTACACGAACCATGGTCAACTACATGGGAGTCCAGCGACATAGCCATTATGCTAACTGCTGGCCCTTCTTACCATTTTTTTTTTAATCTCAGTCATTCTGACTGGGATTAGGTGGTATCTAATTGTGGTTTTGATCTGCATCTCCCTTACAATGAGGGATGATGAGCATTTTTTCATATGCTTTTGGCTATTCATATGTCTTCCTTAGAGAGTAGCTTTTTCAATTCATTCTCTCATCTTTTAATAGGGTTGATCATCTTTTTTCGGTATAGCTGCTTGAGTTTCTTGTATATACTGCTTATCAGTTCTTTATCTGAAGCATAGTTTACAAAAATATTTTCTCATTCTGAGGGCTGTCAATTCACACTAATTACTGTGTCTTTTGCCATGCAGAAACTTCTTAATCTGATATAATACCACTTGTCTATTTTGAGGATTATTGACTGTGCTTTGCAGGTCTCATTTAAGAAGTCTTTGCCAACCACAATGTCTTCTAGTTTCCCCAGTGTTTTCCACCAGCAATTATATAGTTTGAGGTTTTAGGTTTATATCGTTAATCCACTTTTAGTTGATTTTTGTCAATGTGAGAGGTAGGGATTCAGAATCATTTTTCTACAGGTGGATATCCAGTTTTTCTAGCACATTTGCTAAAGAGGTTTTCCTTTCCCTACTGGATTGACTGGCACCCTTTGTCAAAAATCAGTTGGCTGTATGTCTGGACGTTTATTTCTGTGGACGCTATTCTGTTCCATTGGTCCACCTGTCTATTTTCTGTGCCAATAGCATGCTGTTTTAATTACCACAGCTTTGTAGTATATTTTTAGCTTAGGGAGTGAGATGCCACCCACTCCACTCTCCTTGTGCAGGATTGCTTTGACAATACGAGGTCTTTTATGATTCCAGAAAAATTATGATTGTCTTTTCTAGATCTGTGAAGAATGTCTCTAGCACTTTGATTCTCTTATTCCTTGAAAGCACTGTTTCTCAGTTCCCATGGAGGAGTCAATCGTCTTTTGCATCTCCACTTGAGAATGGGATATGGAGGGTGAATTCTCAGTGGAAAATCTTCATTTCTTTTATTTTCTGAAAGCACTAGTTCTCAAATCCCATGGAGGAGTCCTAAAACAGTTATTTTAACATGTTTGTTTAGTAAATCTAATGCCTGTACTTATTCTCAGATGGTTTTTCTTAGTTCCTTGGGCCACATTTTCCTGTTTCTGTGTATGACTTATGATTCATTCTTGTTATTGTTTATATTGGGTATTTGGAAAAAAAACAGTCCCTTCTCACAGTTTTTGCAGACTGAGTCTGTGCCAAGGTAGTCCTTCAATAATTATTTGAGTGTGCCCTCGAGCTTGTGATAAGCCTGAGGTGAAAGCTTAAATTCTTCTCAGATCTTTGCTAAGCATACATTCTGCACAGGACATGCATGCCTTCTTTTTTTTATTCCCACATATGCACAGTTGCTTTTCAATTCCTTAATTTCTCAAGGAGTTTCACCTCAGGTTTTCTTCAGGGCCTTAGGTGATCTACTCTACCTCTTCATCCATAAACACTTGTCCCAGGTTTCAGCAGATCTTAGTTAATCTGCAGCTTTCCCTACAGTGTGTGCTGCCCTCCTCCCCACTCACCCACCCCACCATAGATCTGAAATTGGTGAAACACAGACAAGTCCTTCAGGCAGCAACCTGACTAGCCAGGGAGGCTTGCTTATTGAAATACTCCCTTTGGTCAAGGGAGAGAATTGGGAACTAGCCTGCATTGTGCTCCAGACCAAGACTATGCAATACAAGGAATGGGGTGGGGAAAGAGTGTGTAAAAATGACACAAAATGTACTAACATTCTGGATATGGCATTTTCCTGACTGGGCATTCACTTGGTTGTTATAGGTCTTTGTTTTACAAAGCTCCTCTAAGTTCATTTTATCTACGTTCTTATTGCTTTTTGCTGTTTCTGTGAGGGAACTAAGGCATAAAGCTTCATACTTTGTCATTTTGTTGACATTATGTCTTCCGATGTTTTATATTTTTTCTTTTTTAATTTTAATTTTTATTTACATTTTTAATACATTCAATCACATTATTTAGTTTACAAGGCGATTATTTCAATATATGAATATTTCTCCCCGGTCGAGGTGATCAAAATATAACAACACTACCTTCCTGTCTTAAGAATGCTGTCTTCGTATCCCTCCTCCAAATGTTCTTCTCCAGGCCCCACTCCTCCACACACACCACATCTGTCATTCATATCCACCTCTTGTGTTTGTACATCATTTAGCCCATCAGTTTTAGTTATAGAGTGCGGACATTCAGTATATATTAAGTGGGGACATACAGTGTCTCTCCTTCATAGCCTGGCTAGCTTCACTCAGCAGTAAATCTTCCATATTCTTCCATTTTCTGTCAAAAGCCAGGGTTTTGTTGTTCTTAATGGCTGAATAGTATTCCATAGAGTAAAAGTGCCACAGTTTTTCAATCCACTCAGCCATACGGGGGCATTTGGGTTGGTTCCATGTCTTAGCAATCGTGAAAAGTGCTGCAATAAACATCGATGTGCAAGCACTTTTCCAATGAAAAATTCTTCTGTCCTTTGGGTAGATGCCAAGAAATGGGATTGCTGGATCCTATGGCAGTTCTATCTGTAGATTTTTGAGGAATCTCCAAATTGTTCTCCACAGTGGTTGGACTAATTTACATTCCCACCAGCAGTGTAAGAGAGTTCCCCTTTCACCACACCCCCGCAAACACTTATCATTTTTTTTTTTTAATCTTATCCATTCTGACTGGGGTTACGTGGTATCTCATTGTTTTGATCTGCATTTCCCTTACGATGAGGGATGTTGAGCATTTTTTCATATGCCTTCTGGCTATTCGTATGCTATCTTTAGTGAGTGTTCTTTTCAACTCCTTCTCCCATCTTTTAATAGGGCTGATCATCTTTTTTTCAGAAGAGCTGTTTGAGTTCCTTGTGTATTCTGGTTATCAGTCCCTTATCTGATGCAAATTTACAAAAATATTTTCCCATTCTGAGGGCTGTCAATTCACACTAATTACTGTGTCTTTTGCCATGCAGAAACTTCTTAGTCTGATGTAATCCCACTTGTCTGTTTTGGGGATTATTGACTGTGCTTTAGGGGTCTTATGTAAGAAGTCTTTCCCTACCCCATTATCTCCCAGAGTTTCCCCAGTGTTTTCTAGAAGCAGTTTAATAGTTTGGGGTCTTAGATTTAGATTCTTGATCCACTTTGACTTGATTTTTGTCAAAGGTGAGAGGTACGGGTTCAGATTCATCTTTCTACAGGTGGAAATCCAGTTTTTTCACCACCATTTGCTGAAGAGGTTTTCCTTTTCCCACTGGATTGACTGGTACCCCTTGTCAAAAATCAGTTGACTGAATGATTGGGGATTTATTCATGTGAACTCAATTCTGTCCCATTGGTCCACATGTCTGTTCCTGTGCCAATACCATCCTGTTTTGATTACTACAGATTTGTAGTATATTTTTGGGTCAGGCAGTGAGATGCCACCCACTCCACTCTTCTTTTGTAGAATTGCTTTGGCAATGTGGGGTCTTTTATTATTCCAGACAAATTTTATGATGGTCTTTTCTAAATCTGTGAAGAATGTGTCTGGTACTTTGATTGGCATTGCATTAAATAGGTAGATTAATTTGGGTAGAATTGCCGTTTTGGTTATATTAATTCTTCCAATCCAGGAACATGGGATATCCTTCCACTTTTTTGCATCATTTTCAATTTCTTTTTTTGGCTTCTCATAGTTTTCCTTGTGGAGGTCTTTAACTTCTTTGGTTAGATTTATCCCTAAGTATCTTATACTTTCGGTGGCTATGGTAAATGGAATAATTTTTTTCAGTTCTATCTCCATCTGCCTGTTGTTTGTATATAGAAATGCTATAGACTTCTGTATATTAATTTTGCATCCTGCAACTTTACTGTATTCGTGCATTACTTCCAGAAATTTCTTCATGGAAATCATTGGGTCTTCTATGTACACAATCATGTCATCTGCGAATAGAGAGAGTTTCACCTCTTCTTTTCCTATTTGGATGCCTTTTATTTTTTCCTCTTTTCTGATTGCATTGGCAAGGACTTCCAGTACTATGTTGAAAAGGAGTGGAGAAAGTGGGCATCCTTGTCTGGTACCAGTTTTTAGTGGGAAAGCTTTCAGCTTTTCTCCATTCAGGATGATATTCGCGATGGGTTTTTCATAGATAGCTTTTATTGTGTTGAGAAATGACCCTTCTATGCCAATTTTGCTCAGCGTCTTAATCATAAAGTGATGTTGTATCTTATAAAATGCGTTTTCTGCATCAATCGATATGACCATATGGTTTTTGTCTTTTTTCCTGTTAACATGGTGTATTACATTTATGGTTTTGCGTATGTTGAACCAACCTTGCATTCCTGGAATAAAACCTACCTGATCATGATGTATAATCTTTTTTATAAGTTGTTGGATACAGTTTTCTAGTATCTTGTTGAGAATCTTTGCATCTATATCATCAGAGATATTGGTCTATAGTTTTCCTTCCTTGTCCTGTCCTTATCTGTTTTGAGGATAAGGGTGATAGAGGCTTCATAGAATGAATTAAGGAGAGATTCACCCCTTTGGATCTTTAGAAATAACTTGAGCAGAATGGGGGTTAACTCTTCTTTGAAAGTTTTATAGAACTCAGAGCTGAAGCCATCAGGGCCAGGGCTTTTCTTTGTTAGAAGGTTATTTATTACTGATTCAATCTCCTGGCTTGTTATGGGCCTATTTAGACTTTCTATATCCTCCTGGCTCAATCTTGGTAGATTATACGTGTCCAGAAATTTGTCCATTTCATCCAGATTGTCTTGTTTCTTGGCATATAGTTGTTCATAATATCCTCTAATTATGTTCTGTATTTCTGCTTTGTCTGTTGTTATATTTCCTGCTTCATTGCAGATTTGATGCACCTGGTTCCTTTCTCTCTTCTTCTTAATAAGTCTCGCTAGTGGTGTATCAATTTTGTTTATCTTTTCAAAGAACCAGCTTTTACTTTCATTTATTTTCTGTATAGTTCGCTTATTTTCTATTTCATTTATTTCTGCTCGTATCTTTATTATTTCCTTTCTCCTGGAGTTTTTTTGGATTATTTTGCTGTTGCTTTTCCAATTCTCTGAGGCATGATGTTAAGTGATCCATTTGCCTTCTTTCTATCTTCCTCTTATGAGCACTAATTGCTATAAACTTCCCTCTTATGACTGCTTTTGCAGTGTCCCAAAGATTATGGAAACTCGTGTCCTCATTGTCATTAGCTTCCATGAATCTTTTGATTTCAGACTTTATTTTGTCAGTAATCATGGAGTCATTCAGTAGTAAGTTATTTTGTTTCCATGTATATGAGTATTTTTGAGGATTTCTTTTGAAATTAAACTCAAGTTTAATTTCTTCATGGTCAGAGAAGAAGCTGGGAATAGTTTCTATGCCTTTGAATCTGTAGAGGCTTTCTTTGTGCCCTATGATGTGGTCAATCTTTGAAAAGGTTCCATGTGGGGGTGAGAAAAAAGTGTATCTCGTGGTTTTTGGATGGAAAGTTCTATAGATGTCTGTTAAATCCATTTCATTTATGGTATCATTCAGATCCTTTATCTCTTTATCTATCTTTTGTCTAGATAATCTGTCCTGAGGGGATAGTGCAGTGTTGAGGTCCCCAACAATTAGTGTATTGCAGTCTATCTCCCCTTTTAAATCTAACAGTCTTTCCTTCACATATTTGGGTGTTCCTGTGTTGAGCGCATAGATATTTATAAGAGTTATATCTTCTTGATCTATTGATCCTTTTACTACAATATAGTGCCCTTCTTTGTCTCTTTGAACAGTTTTTGTTTTAAAGGCTATATTGTCAGAAATTAGTATCACAACTTCAGCTTTTTTTGGTTCCCTATTGCATGGAAAACCTTTTTCCAACCCTTCACTTTCAGTCTATGTATGTCTTTATCGATGAGATGGGTTTCCTGTAGGCAACAGATAGAGGATCTCTGTTTTGTTATCCATTCGGCCAGTCTGTGTCTCTTGATTGGGGAATTTAATCCGTTCACATTCAGTGTTATTATTGATGTAACTGGATCTGTCCCGGCATTTAAGTTGGCCATTGTCACAGCAGCCCTTTATTCCTTTGTTTCTGTCTGTTAGCTCTTTAGTTTTCCTGGAACAGTACTTTCTTCAGGGTTTCTTGAAGAGCTGGTCTGGTGCTGGCAAATTCTTTCAGGTCTTGTTTGTCTGAGAAGGTTTTAATCTTTTTTTCCCATATGAAGGATAATCTTGCAGGATACAATAATCTTGGTTGAAATTGTTTCTCTCTTAGGACTTTCAATACATCTTCCCATTCTTTCCTTGCTTGCATTGTTTCCGTTGAGAGGCCTGGAGTTAGCCTGATGGGATGACCTTTGTATGTCACTTCTCGTTTCTCTCCTGCCAGTTTTAGTATCATGTCTTTATCTGTGGTCTTGGATAGTCTGGCTACAATGTGCCTTGGGGTTGATTCTAACTGGGGTCCTTTGTATTTCTTGGGTCTTGATGCTTGTGAGTGCTTCTCTAGACTCGGGAAATATTCTTCCAGGATTTCATGGAATAGATTTTCCATGCCGTTAGTTTCCTCGCCTTCTGGGATGCCAATTATTATGATATTTGGGCATCTTATGGAATCTAGTATTTCTTGTATTCTATCCTCGTATTTTTTTGTTATTTTCTCTATCTTTTTCGTGGTTCTTTCTAGGTCAGAGGTTTTATCTTCTACATCAGAGATTCGATCTTCAGCATGGTCTAATCAACCTTTAATACTTTCAAGGGAGTTTTTGATTTCCTCTATTCCAGACTTTATCTCTAATAGCTCCATCTGGTTCTTTCTCAGAGTGTCCATTTCTTCTTTCATATCTTGGAATGACTTCCTCATCTCCTGTAGTTCGTTGTCTCTTTTCTGTTCCAACTCAAAGAATTCATTCACCATAAATGTTAGAAATTCTTTGTCTGTCGTTTTGGTAACATCGTCCATTAGCACAAAAGATGGAGGGGAGTTACTCTGTACTTTTGATGGAGATGTGTTTCCTTGTTTATTCATACCTGAGGCTCTTCTTCTACTTCTAGCCATTGGAAGATATATTCACTTTGAATACCTCTTGCAGGAACGTTTCTCCGACTAGGAGTAAGTGACTTTCCCTTTTGCTCCAAATTAATGTTTGCCGAAGTCTCTCTTCTGTTGTTTTTACCAATGAGGTATCAAGAGGGGTACTCTACTGAGGTGTGTGAAAAGCAATATCTCCTTTTTCTCAGGTGGGTCAGTACAAAGGAAGATCCCAAAGAAAGTTATATTACTAGAGGATTTTAGATATCTGATTATAGACCAGTCTATTCCTTCTGGCAGGGTGGAAGCTGAAGAGGAGAGGGTATTAAGTGAAGCAACACAAGAAAAAGAAAAAGAAAAAAAAAAAAAAACACAGAGAAATAAAGAAAAAGGCACGCGCCGCACATTTTGCCAAAGGCCTGCCGCTGTGTCTGTGGTCTGCTGCTGGAGACAGGACAGGCTGTGGGAGGAGGAAGACCAGGAAATTAATAAGAGAATAAACCTGAAAAATCCAAAGCAGAAAGAAATGGCAGCCTACCTAGGGGGTGGGCGCTGGGGCTGGGGGTCTGTAGGTGAAGTGAGGGAGCAGCAATGTCCCTGCCTCAGAATCGCTGGCTGGCCAGAAGCCTGCCACTGTGTCTGTGGCCTGCTGCTGGGGCCAGGACAGGCTAGGGGGTGGGCGCTGTGGCTGGTGGTCTGCAGGTGAGGTAAGGGAGCAGCGATGTCCCTGCCTCAGAATCCAGATGTTTTATATTTTTTTCTAATCATTCCTTTCACTTTGCTCTAACTGAAATCAAGTTTTCCAGTAAACATACTATTGATATTTTCCCTGTAGTCCTGTCAAGTGATAATTTTCAATTTCGCATCTGTGTAACCTAGAACCTGGTAGTAAAATAAGCATCTCCCTTGCTTCACATTTCTACTTCCAAACCATTTTTCCTCCATATGTATTTGAAGATTCTATGGAGTTCATATTGACCTCCATGCCACTTGCTGTATTTTCTTATTGTTTACTACTAAAATGATGTTCACTTCTCTTTTATTTCAATCTTTAGCACCTGACTTATTGTCTTTCTCTCTCTCTTGACTATGAATTGCTTCAGTATTACTGCTGGTGACTACAACATCTATTTAGATAATTTATACAAAATGCTTGCTTTTTTTTTTTTTTTTCAGAGGTTTTTGCCTTTGGATTTGTGTGCTCACCAGAGTCAGTGTCAGACACAGTGAGAGGGAAAATGAGAAACCACTCCCCTAGGGGAGATAGCCATGCTGCAATCCCTTCTTCTCCATTCTCCTCCCATGATCTTGGGCATGCTCACACACACAACCGGAGTGAGTTTCCAGCCACTGGGTCTAGGACTCAAACTGTGGTCGGCCATGTGAGAGTCCAGCAACATAATTGGTTTGCCATCTGCTGTCCCCAAAACCCTTGCATTTTAGAACTGTTGTATTCTCCCTTAAAGAATTTTTCCTCTTACACCACAACCATCCACTTTCACAGTTATACTGTACCAAACAACAATCATTGCTTTGCTTCCAAAATCTTGAATCCAAGCATCTTACTCTAACCTACAATTCGTCTTTCCAGTTCAATAACTTGAGATCCACACCATTCCTCTTTCCAGTTCAATTACTTAAGAGATCCACACCATTAATTCTTCAAACTCATTGAGTCTCCAGTGTATGTACCTTAACATTTTTTCACTATTCATCGCTCCTCATATCTATTCAATCCTACTAATCAGTTTAGATTCATTAAGGCCTTTATAGCCTCTCCCTTGCTAATATTGTTTTTTTAAAATGTTTATTTGTTTATTTCTCCCATGAGACAGATGAGACAGAGAGATAGGTAGCGCCAGCAGGGTCCTCATGCCACTATCCTTTCCCAATCTCAACTAGCAAATGCATGCATGCCCATCACTCAGAGAAGTCCCAGGACATCATGACCTTTCCCCCTATAAGTCTGATTGTGTTGTCACTGCACTAACACTTGGACCTTCTCTTTTAAAAATATTCTTAATCTCCTTGTGGCACCTGGTTAAAATATAAAATGTGTCATTATGATTACTAATAAAGCATATACAGAGATTGCTCATACTATTAGTATCAAAGAAACTGGTTTTACTTAAGACTAATGGCATTAATAGTTTTATTAATTGAAACTTTTATTTTATTTTATTGTTACTTTGAAGCTTGGTTTATAGTGGTCTTATATGAAATCATCAAAGATACAGTTTGGAAAAAAATTAATTAAAAAATAAAGTCTTGTGGCCAAGAGATGGTGTAGGGGTTAAAGCATTGAACTCTGACAGGCCAAACCAGTTCAAGACCCAGATCTGGTGGCTTCAAAATCACATGGGTATATGTGTGCCCAAAATCCCAGGAGGAGAAAGGACTGATATAGTCATCCTCCCTGTGGGATGATTTCTCACTTTCCTTCTCACTATTTTTCTCTGTCTCTCTTCAACTAGCACAAGCACCCTAAGGCATAAAAAAAGAAGTCTTAAATTATATATTTAGGGTAAGAAGAAAAGAGGGGCTCAGAAGAGTCAAGACAATATAGCAAATGATTTAAAGAAATTTATCCCCAATCAAAATCTACTTATGTGAGAAAGAAGTGGAACTTTATTTTTAGTTTGCTCAATTTTGTTTATAGATTTTTGTAATCTGCAAAAAAGTGAGAAAATTTGGCCTCTGCTTCCTTTCCCTTGATTCCTTTGGTTATTATTGCCTCATTATACAGTCATTTGTACAATATTTTGGCAGACATTTACTGTTGCATAAATTAAAGTCATGGAATCTCCTTTTTGCCTACAGGTCTTTATGAAAATACCAGCAACATTTTTATTTGAATGTCAAAGTTTGTCAACCATTAAACTGATTGATTTTTTCATTATATAATTCAATAGAAGAGGCAATCTTCAGTTTGTATGCAACATTACTCTGAAAAATATTTAAAAATATTCATCATTGAAAAATCCTACTTATACATTAAAAATGATATTCCCTTCACAAGAGAACTTTATGTTTTAAAGCTATCTTTATACATGAATTGCTCCATTCATATGACCAATACGAGTATAGCATGGTAATTCACCTCATGGCATAGAAAGAGCTTTTCTATTTTGTAGTAGCAATACTAGCCTTTATTTATTTTGTTTTGTTTTAAATTCTCTCATAAAGAACTTATTAATCATGCAATGTAGATTGTGACCCTCAAGAAAATTATCAAATAAACTGTGTTGGAAAGAGAGGAGCCTTTATATAAGACTAACAGATCTCAGCAGCTGTGTTGTATTTCTACACAAATCCTTTAAAATGATCCTGAGCTTCTTTTGTAGGCACACCTGTCATGAAGATAGTCTAGGCTAAATTGTAGGTTCATTTACCCTTTGGCTATGCCTCTAAAAATGTCACCAAGGATGCCAATTCGTGCCAACTACTACTGGAGCAGCTGTTGGTTGGTTAGAAATGGGAGAGCAACCTTTATATTGGCTTATTTATTTGGAACAAACAAAGGAAGATGTAAATTTCCACAGTCATAGCTTTGCTTCATTAAGGCAGATGTGTATCTGTTGTTTGTATGTCATATAATCCCAATGCAGTACTAGAAATAAAAATTGTCCTTTGTTTAAAAAGCTCAAGACAAATATCAAAAAGTGGAGACTTGTCCAGCAGTAAAAAATGTTCTGAGGTAGGAAAACTTGTTTTCCTAAATATTCAATATATATAATTTGTAAGATGATAAGAAGCAGTCAATGAAGAAAATAAAATCCTTTTATTGAAAAGGGAACTCTAAAAGAAAAGCTAAAAGAGTTCACCTTGTGGATCAATATCATAATGTAAGAAATCACAAAGGGAAGAAAGTGAGAAATTGATGCTTGTACTTTGCTAGGTTAGTAGCCTTGAACATCTAAAAGTGGTGGTAATGAGAGCTCAAAGAAACACTCATAGATCTTGAAAAATCTATCAACCTAGTAGACACAGTGCACTTTCAGATATTGGGGGTTGAAGTTCAATGGAAAACTCAAGAGTTAAGATCACGACACATGCACTGAAATGAGATTCCTGAAATGGCCATTCTAAAAATTGAAACGTCTAGGCTGGAGGTGTTTTTGCATGCTTTCAAAGAAAACTGAGTGGGCTTATGAATAAGAGAGAAACAAAGTTTGACTTAACCATCACATAACTAAGAATATGTAAAGAAGGATTTTGATAAAAATTACTATCATTTCAGTGATTTGTCATGTAGCATATGCCTTATACCACGTTACAAACTCTTTGTGGTATTTGAGTTAAGGCCTCCATCCCACTTCTTTAAGTTTGCTCTATGACAATCTGCTCCCAATATCTAGAAGTAGATGCCAATCAGTGCTATTTTTTGAAGAAAATATCCATTAAAATGCATTTTAAGATAAAGAAGAACACATCTTTGCAATATAGTAATTTTCGACTCCATAAAAAAAAGCTGAGTAGTGTTCTTTTGAAGAATTAATGGCACAAACAAGTTTCTATCTCATTAGGGAAAATAATATGAGAATAAAATAATACATTATAAAAAAGGAAGGTATAACATCCAGATAGTGATGTATCTTGAGACATAAATTGCTAAAAGTGTTAATTGTTTTTCCAGGTTTCTGACTTGGATAATATTTTTACTACTGCCATCCTGGGTACTGCCTACTAAGAAAAGAAGAAGCTTCTGTTTTTGAGGAAATACAAAGTATTCAATACTTACTTAAAAATATAAAAGATATTGAATAGAACTAACATATGATCCAGCAATTCCACTGCTGGGTGTCTACCCAAATGATAGGAGTGCGTTCAGTAGAAAAAACAATTGCATGTTCATGTTCATTATGACATTATTTTTTTTTATTTTTTTATTTTTTTGGGGGGAGAGGTTTTTTCGCTATAGGGCGCGTGCGCTCGCCAGACAGACAGAGAGAGACATAGAGACAGAAAGCGAGAAATCACCCCCCAGGGGGGATGGTCACGCCACAATCCCTTCTCCTCCATTCTCCTCTCGGGATCCTGGGCACGCACGCACACGCGCCCGGCGTGAGTTGTAAGCCACCGGGTCCGAGACGCGAACCGCGGTCGACTACGTGGGAGTCCAACGACATAGCCATTACGCTAACTGCTGGTTCCCAATAAAGCTTTTTTTATTTTTTTAAATAATTATTTATTTATTTTCATTTGACCAGAGAGAGAGAGAGGGAAAGTGAGAAAGCAAGACACCAGGTCTGAGACTCGAACCGTGGTCGGCCGTGTGGGAGTGTCCAGTGCCTTCACCACCACGCCACTCGCTGGTCCCATCATTATGACATTATTCACAATTGCTAAGATGTGGAAGCAACCCCAAAGTCCACGAACAGATGAGTGAATTGAAAAGGTGTGGCACATATACACTACAGAATGCTACTTGGCCTTAAAAAACAATAAGACTGGAATTTGATAGGAAGTGGACAAATACTGGAAGATTTACTACTAAACAAAGCAAGCCAGACTATGAAAGAGAGGCATTGTACGTTCCCACTTGATATATACCAAATGTCTGTATTCTATGATAGAAACTGAAAGATTGGAAGGTATGAAGGCATGAATAGCAACTGTAGATACTAGAGACAATGTGGGAGAAGGGCGAGAAATGGGGGAGGGTGAGAATGAGGAAATCAAGGGGATAAAGAAAGAAACAAAATATTTAAGGGACACAAAAATAGAAAATTGACCGTTGATGATAATATGTATGGTAATATCTTTGAATGAACCAAAATACAGTGCATTCATGATGGGAAAATTCACTGGGTATGCTGTATTGATACATAGCAATTGAATATAAAAAATAAATAAATAAGCAATATCTCTAAAAATTACATATGAAATATATACATAAAAATATAAATAAAATAATTATTTATATTATCTGCAAAACTCAAATGTATTTGAAAATGTAACAGAAAAAAATATACATTTCAGATTTTTATGAATACAAAAGCTCTTTCAGACAAAAATGTACTTGATTTATTTTTGTCTCCAATTCCACTTTCTACACTTCTACTCTCATTAATAAACAGGCTGCTACATTGTGATTTCTGCTACATTTTAAAATTAAATATTATTACATTATTACATCATATTATTACATGACAAGATTATCACTAAATTTACAGGAGGACCAACAACAAAAAAGTGTAGTATAAAATTCTTTCTTTAATACATATCTGATAAAATCCAACCAAACTCTTTTGTGGGGAACAAAGCTACATAAAGACTTATTATACTCAGATAATAAACATATTCAAGGTGAAAAACAAAAAGTATGGGGCCGGCAAGTGGCATGGTGGTTAAAGGCGCTGGACTCCCACATGGCCGACCACGGTTCAAGTCTCGGACCTGGTGGCTTGCTTTCTCACTTCCTCTCTCTCTCTCTCTCTCTGTCTCTCTCTGATCAAACTGGAAAATAATAATGATAATAATAATAAATAAAAGTTAAATAAAATAATTCTTAAAAAAAAAAGAAAAACAAAAAGTATTACATTTTTTAGCTAAAATAGGATACTGGTCTCTTTTGTTGCCTTGTCCATTGATCTTTACATTTATGCTTTCATGAACTCTGCAAATGAAAGCTAGCTATATCCTCAGATATGTAAAGAGTTGTTATTTTATTTATTTATTTTTTTGTAGTGATATTTGCCTAAGGCCCATGCAATTGCCGGACATAGACAGTGAGAGGGAAAGCGAGAACTCATCCCCCAGGGGGGAAAGCCACTCTGCAATCCATTGTCTTCCATTCTCCTCCCAGGATTTTAGGCACATATACACATGCACCCAGCAAGAGTTTCAAGTTACTAAGTTCGGGAATCAAACCACAGTCAGCCACATGAGAGTCCAGCAACATAACTGCTACACCATCTGCTGCTCCCAGGAGTTGTTATTTTATAAAGATCGCAAAGTGAAATCCTATAAGCTATCTCTAGCCTGTAGATATATTTTGTTTGGCCCACACAGTGTTTTGTATTTTTTTTAAAGCAAACTGAATTAATTGCCAACAGTTAAAACTTAGGTGATTTTATATATTAAAATCTAGATGAAGTTATTTTTGCAAAATCAGTTTCTTAGCAACACTGACCCTTTAGGAAAAAAGCATATTGCTTCAAGTGACACTAGACGAATAGAAGCTGCTTATTTTAGACAAGACCTAGGCTCTCCAGTCTGCCACAGTCGACCCCAGACTCTCTTTATTTATTATGACACCTGCTGAGCTCCTATAAGGTTTATGACTTTTGTTTAAGAGATCCAATCCTGTTTTTTGTTTGTTTGTTTTTGTTTGTTTTTGGTAACTATGCAACATCTCATTGCCATAAAGGTTCCTGAATTAAATACACATAAATGTTTGAGTAACTCATTTTTTTCCTAATAAATAAGTGGAAGCACATTAAAACTCTGTTGGAATGGGACAAACAGGTGTAATGGTTACGTCACTGGATTCCCACATAGCTGACAGCAGTTTGAGTCCCAGACCCAGGGGCTTAAAACTCACATCAGGTCATGTAAGTGCCCCAAATTCTGAGAGTTGAATGGAGGAGAAGGGATTGCAATGTGGCCATTCTCCCCGGGGGGGAGGGGGTGGATTTCGTGCTCTCTCTTTCTGTTTCTCTTTTTCTCTCTGGCGAGGGCACTCACCCAATAGCAAAAATCTCTCTTAAGAAAACAAACACACACACAAAAACTCTGTTAGGAAGGATCAGCAGATGGCATAGAGGTTATTTTCCCACATGGCCAACAGAAGTTTGAATCCAGAACCCAGTGACTTGAAAATCATGCCAGGTGCGTCATCTTGGAAGGAGAATGCAGGAGAGGAGATTGTGGTGTGGCCATCCCCTGGGGGTTGATTTCTCACTTTCCCTCTCACTATGTCTGTCTGTCTATCTCTCTCTGATGAGTGTACACACTCTAAGGAAAAAAAAACTATTTTTGAAATGGCAATGGCATGGTGGACATAAATTATGCATCCTAACCATTACTACATGTTATTATGCAATGATAATAATTAAAAAGGCTGGTTTTTGTGTGCCAAAAAATGTGTTAATTTATTGAAATATGACAATAACCCTATGAAATAGGTACTCTCAACCTCATTTTCTAGTTGATGAAACTGACACAAAAGCCAATTACACAACTTGCTAGTAAGTGATAAATCTAGGATTTTAAGCCAGATCTGTCTGACTCCATCATCCCCTGTGCTTAATCAATGCACTGCTATACTATGACCTAGTAGATTGTATGACGCTATATGCAAAGAAAGTCAATTTCACTTATATCACAGTTCTTCAGCAACATTAGACTTTTAAAATACAATGGGACTATTACTTGGAATACACAGATGTGAATATTGTGTCTGACAAAATTCAATTTCCCAAGAAATTTCTGAAATATAGTTAAAGGAACATAAGCAGAACTGCCTATAATTAATTAAACCATTCTTGCAAGGTTTCAATATATTTTTCCTTTTTTAATTGCCAGAAGGTACCCATGCTTGGAATGGGGTAGGGGAGAGAAAGTACCCCCCCCATGGGTGTGTTCAAACAACCATCTCCTTTTCTACATTTCTCCATCCCATTAGAATTCTGGGCATACACTCAAATGTGCTTGGTGTGTTTGTCAAATCACCAGGGCTGGTATTTGAACCACAGTTGACCTTGTGGAATCCAGTTTCCCATGCACAGCACTTAACCACTGTGCTACAGGATCAGCCCTCAATGTATTTCTTAATAATTTCTTGTCATAATTAAAGTATTTAAGTTGTGATAGCAAATTTCTAAAAGGTATAAATATGTATATGATTTTTTTTTATCAAACCAGAAAAAGATCATTTCTACTTCCCCTTTCTCACACTTGAAAGATTAAATTCTCTAACTATTTTTGAAGTTTTGAAAAGAACAAAGAGGTTTTGGCTTTTTAGCTCATTTAAAGTTAACAATAGTAATAGAACTACATTGGGAAGTTAGATGTTGGAATGATACAAGTGAGTTATAGACTTACCTGGAATGAAAGAGTCAATAAATGAAAATGGTATAAAGGTATAAGCATATAATTTAGAGATCTAGATGAAACTCTCTAAAGAACTGAAAATAAAAATGGTTAAAGAATTGGCCTGTTGAGAGCAAGAGTAGGCATGAAAGGGGGCTGTCTGAAAGGTCTTGATTTGCATAACAGCCTTTCTTACACTATTTGATTATTTGGATATGTGCTTGTGTTACTTATACTTATCAAAAATTTTTATATATTTTCAGAGTTAGAAAAAGAAAGAACACTTCATCTTTAGATAGTTTGAGTGAGATGAACAACCTTTGAAAAATGGTATCTAAAATTTTGGCTTTAATGTACTGCTTATTTACAATGTTTATTGAATACATTTTTGTTATTGTTGTTATTGCACTTTTTTTCTATTAGTTGTGATAAATGTATTAGCAAAAGGGTGCAACAAGTAAGAATTGACATATTTTGATCCATGCCAGGAGTGATAAGAAGGGGAAAATATGCCAAGAAAAACAATATTTTGTGAAAGCTATTGCCTAGAACCTAGCAGAATTGAGCACTTAGAAGAATCCTATAGCAGTATTTGATAATTCATAGAAAATAAGAGTAGTGACACAGTCACTCATTTAAATAGGCAAAATATTGTCTGATAAACAGAAATTTTAGTAAATATATAAGTACATGAATAAACAAACAAATAAATGTGATGCAATTGAGAAATTCTTAAAAACTGTGTTTAAAAATACCAGTTATAGGGGGCAGCAGACGGCATAGTGATTACATTGCTGGACTCCCACACGTCCGATCGCAGTTTGAGTCCAGGACCCAGTGGCTTGAAAATTACACTGGGCACATGTGCATGTGTGCCCAAGATCCCAGAAGGAGAATGGGAGAGAAAGAATTGCAGCATGATCATCCTCCCTATGGAATGATTTTTCACTTTCCCTCTTACTGTCTCTGTCTCTCTCTCTTTCCAGCAAGTGCACACACCCTAAGGCAAAAATCTCTTTAAAAATATTAGTTATATATATGATAATATTTTCCTTGATTTAACGTTTTTTAAAAGAAAAAGTATGCATGCAGTATATGAAAATCAAATCATGTTTTGAAGAACTGTATTGTATGTTACAAAAACAATTAAGTGTAAATAATAAATCACAAAGTTAAAAAAGGAAAAGGGACTAGATGTAAGACTGAAGACTGTAAAACTCTTAGAAGAAAATGCAGGGGAAACTTCATGACATTAGATTTGATAATGCTTTCTTAGATATGATACAAAGGCACAGGGACCAAAAAAAAGTTAAATTGGACTTCATTAAAATTAAAAATTTGTTGATCAAAGTACAGTCAAGTGGGTGAAGGGTGCAGATAGAAGGAACAGCATTTAATGTTTCAAAATACAGTGGAGAGAATGATATTAACAACAACTTACTATATGTAATATTTCAAATGGTTGAGATGATGAGTATACTAATTACCCCAACTTTAATCATTACATAGTGTATTCTTGCACTAAATATCACATAGTAACAATTTTCATGTTCATAAATTTCTTTTCGGAGAGATTTTTTATGCTATAGGGCATGTACGCTCGCCAGAAAGACAGAGACAGAGAGACAGAAAGCAAGAAATCACCCCCCGGGGGGATGGCCACGCCGCAATCCCTTCTCCTCCATTCTCCTCTCAGGATCTTGGGCATGCACGCACACGCGCCCGGCATGAGTTAAAGCCACTGGGTCCGGTGGACATAGCCATTATGCTAACTGCTGGTCCCAAAATTTTTTTTAAGAATGTGAAGAGGATGGACAGTAGCAGAATGGCAAATCATAGCACTCTGAGGCTGACCTAAATGAGAAGATTCTCTTATGCAGAGACCACCAGGAGTATGCTAGGTGCACACATGCCTGCAATCTAAGGTTGGCTGAAATCCTGGCATCAATGATGGCACCAAGACCCTGTTGAGGGTGCTGTCTCTCTGTCTCTTTCTCTCTGTCTCTCTTGCTCATTAAATAAAAAATACTCTTTTAAAAGGGTGAAAAGGTAACCACAGAATGGAAGAAAATGTTTGCATATCATACATCAGATAAGGGAGATATAATGGTAGGAAAGACAAGTGTAGGTAATAGACACTATAGGGGAGGGGAGTGGGTTTGGGGTGGGTGCGCACATTGGAGGGACTTAGGAAGGAGCTAGTTGACAGATATAAGAATATAAAGTTCTCTGAAAGAATGGTAATATCCTTAATTCGATGGTAACATAATACATGTTGTATTGGCTTCTGTGTGTTTTTTGTTTATTTGTTTTGTTTGTTTGTTTGTTTTTTAAGAGAGAGATCTTTGCTATAGGGTGCGTGCACTCACCAGAGAGAGAGAGACAGAAAGTGAGAAATTTCCTCCCCAGGGGTGATGGCCATGCAATCCCTTCCCTCCGTTCTTCTCTTGGGATTTTGGGTACACACGCACACACGCTCAGAGTCAGTTTCAAGCTGCTGGATCCAGGATCAAACTGTGGTCTGCCATGTAGGAGTCTAGCAATATAACCATTATGCCATCTGCTGGTCTTATAATGCATGTTTTTGAAAAACTATGCCATGTTCTATGGAAATGTACAACAATTAAATGTGAAGAAGAAATTTAAAATATTACACACCAAAAGATCTAGAATATATAAATAACTTTTACAACTCAAACAACAACAAAAAACAACCTAATTCAGAAATAAAGTACTTGCATAGACATATATCACAAAAAAGATATACAAATGGTCAATAAGTACATGAAAATATGCTTAATATCATTAAGCATTAGGGAAATGCTAATATAACCACCTCCATTAAGACAGTTATTATGAAATAGAGAAAAGAAAGACAAAGAGAAAAAGAAAGAGAGAGGAAAAAATAAAGGAAAACAAGTGTTAGTGAAGATGTGGGGAGATTGAAATCCTTATGCATTGCTGATGAGAGTGTAAAATTAAACAGCCATACTAAAAATCAGATTGATGATTCCTAAAACATAGAATTATCATATGATCAATTAGTTCCACTTCTAGGTATACTCAAAGAAATAAAAGCAAGGACTTAAATAAACATATGTACACCCAAATACATTATTCACAATAAACAAAAAAAATGTCCATCAACAGATGAACAGATAAACAAAATGTAGTATACATATTTCAACTGTTGCTCCAGACATTGTGAAGCTGAAACAAATCATCTCTGTGTGCTGAATGCCTGGGCACACAGAATGCAAGAGTGCAGTAAGCTGCACAACCTAAGGTTTGAAGTAGTATGCTACACAGTCATCATACCTGAAACAATCATAAAATGAAATTACTTTTCTTTTAGGTTTTTAATTACATAGGGTGCATGCGCTCACCAGAGAGACAGACAGAAAGTAAGAGGGAAAGTGAGAAATCACTGCCTACGGGTGCTGTCCACACCACGACCCCTTCTCCTTTATTTCGTCCTGGGATTTTGGGAACACACGCAAACATACCTGACATGAATTTCAAACCACCAAGTCCAGGAATTGAACCATGGAGGCCATATGTGAGTCCAGTGCCTTAAACACCAAGATACCTGCTGACCCCAGAATGACAATTCAGACTTATGGAGATATAATTTACATACATAAAATTTATTCCAGTGTTTTTTCAAATATGTTATCATTTTAGTTATATTTTTATTTTTTATTTTATTTTAAGTTCTTTTGTACATTCAATCACATATGTCACTTAGCTTATAAGGTGAATGTTCCGATATGAATACATTTCTAACCAGTCCAGTTGGGGATACTATACACATTATCATCAACAGATAATAACCCATTTCTTTGTCCCATACATGTCTTGCCTCAGTTTTTCTCCTTAATGTCTTTCCTCAGACTCTCCTCCTTTTCCCACCGTTTTCCCACCATATCTGGTATCTATTACCATTTTCTATGTTTCTATATCCTCTAGTCGTTCAGTTTCGGCAACAGAGTGTGGACATTTGGTATATATAAGATGGAGATATACAATGTCTCTCCTTCACAGCTTGGCTTGCTTCACTCACCAGTAAATCTTCCATCTTCATCTACTTTCTGTCAAAAGCCAGTATCTTGTTGTTTTTTATGGCTGAGTAGTATTCCATAGAGTATATGTGCCACACTTTTTCAATCCATTCCTCTGTTTGTGAACATTTGGGTCGATTCCATGTTTTAGCAATTGTGAATAATGCCACAATAAAAATAGAAGTGCAAGCCCTTTCCGACTAAGCATTCTTCTGTCCTTTGGGTATATACCAAGAATGGGATTGCTGGATCATATAGTAGTTCTATTTGTAGACCTTTGAGGAATCTCCACATTGTTCTCCACAGTAGCTGGAACAATTTACACTCCCACCAACAGTGTAGGAGAGTTCCCCTTTTACCACAACCCTACCAGCACTTATCATTTGTTGCTTATTTGTTTGTTTGTTTTTTTACTCTTAGTAATTCTGACTGGGGTTAAGAGGTATATCATTGCAGTTTTGAGTTGCATCTCCCGTATGATGAGGAATGTTGAGCATTTTTTTCATATGCTTTTTGGTTATTCATATGTCTTCATTAGAGAGTATTATTTTCAGCTCATTCTTTGATCTTTTAATTGGGTTGATCATCTTTTTATAGGTAAGCCACTTGAGTACCCTGTGTATTCTAGTTATCAGTTCCTTATCAGAGGCATAGTTTACAAAAATGTTTTCCCATTTAAGAGCTGTCAATTCATGATAATTACTGTGTATTTTGCCATGCAGAAACTTCTTAACCTGAGGTAATCCCACTTGACTATTTTGGGGATTATTGATTGTGATTTGGGGGTCTTATTTAAGAAGTCTTTGCCTACCCTAATGTCTCCCAGAGTTTCCCCAGTGTTTTCCAGCAGCAATTTTATAGATTGAGGTCTTCATTTTAGATCTTTGATCCATTTTGAGTTGTTTTTGTCAATGGTGAGAGGTAGGGGTTTAGATTCATCTTTCTGCAGTGGGTATCCAGTTTTACCAGCACCATTTACTAAAGAGGTTTTCCTTTACCCACTGGATTGACTGGTACTTATTGTCAAAAATTAGTTGGCTATATGTTTAGGAGTTTATTTCTGGGGTCTCTATTCTGTTCGTTTGGTCCACATGTCTGTTTTTGTGCAATACGATGTCGTTTTGATTATCACATCTTTATAGTATATTTTGGGGTCAGGGAGTGAGATGCTGCCCACTTGTCTTCTTGCACAAGTTTACTTTGGCAATTCAAGGTGTATTTTTTTTTTATGATTCCAGACAGATTGTGTGATTGTCTGTTCTACATCTGTGAAGAATGTCGCTGGTACTTTGATTGGAATTGCATTAAATATGTAAGTTAATTTGGGTAGAATTGCCATTTTGTTTATATTCATTGATCCAATCCAGGAACATGGGATGTCCTTCCACTTTTTTTGTATCATTTTCAGTTCATTTTTTAACCTTTTAATAGCTTTCCTTGTGGAGGTCTTTAACTTCTTTGGTTAGATTTATTCCTAGGTATCTTATACTTTTTGTTGCTATGGTAAATGGAATTACATTCTTCAGTTCTATCTCAGTCTGCCTGCTGTTTGTATATATAAATGCTATAGATTTCTGTATGTTGATTTTGTATTCTGCAACTTTATTGTATTCTTTATTACTTCTAGGAAATTTTTATGGATACTATTAAGTCATGTGTATATATATATATATATATATATATATATATATATATAATCATGTAATCTGCAGATAGAGATCATTTCATCTCTTCTTTTCCTAATTTAATACCTTTTATTTTATTATCTTTTTCTGATTGCATTGGCAAGGACTTTCAGTATTATATTTAAAAGGAATGGAGAAAGTGGTCAACTTTGTCTGTTACCGGTTTTTAGCAGAAAAGACTTCAGCTTTTCCCAATTCAGGATGATGTTAGCTATGGGTTTTTCATAGATAGCTTTTCAGAAATGACCCTCCTATGCTGATTTTGCTGAGAGTCTTGATCATGAAGGGATGTTGTATCTTATCAAATGCTTTTTGTGCATGGATTGATATGATCATATGGTTTTTCTCTTTCTTTCTGTTAATATGGTGTATTATATTTATGGTTTTGGGTATGTTGAACCAACCTTGCATCCCTGGAATAAAGCTTACCTGTTTGTGATGTATAATCTTTTTTATATGTCTTAGGATATGGTTTGCCAGTATTTCTTGAGAATTTTTTGTGTCTATATTCATTAGAAAAATTGGTCTATAGTTTTGCTATCTTGTCCTGTCCTTCTCTGTTTTAAGATTAAGGGTGACGGAGGCTTCATAAAATGAATTTGGGAGAGATCCATCCTTTTGGATCTTTAGAAATAACTTGAGTAGAATGGAGGTTAACTTTAAAAGTTTTGTAAAATTCAGAGGTGAAGCCATCAGGACCATTAGGACCAGAATTTTTCTTTGTTGGAAGGTTATTTATTACTGATTCAATCTCATGACTTGTTGGTTTTTTTTTTTTTCAAAGATGTATTTATTTTTACTTTGATTTATTATTATTATTATTATTATTATTCCATTTTTGACCAGAGAAATACAGACAGAAAGAGAGAGTAAGAAAGCAAGATGCCAGGTTTGGGGTTTGGGACTTGAACCGTGGTTGGCCATGTGGGAGTCCAGCACCTCAACCACCATGCCACCTGCTGGCCTCAAGATGAAGAAAATTTTGGGAACCAGCAGTTAGCATAATGGCTATGTAGCTGGACTCCCACGTAGTCGACCGCGGTTCGTGTCCCGGACCCGGTGGCTTAAAACTCACGCCGGGCGGGTGTGCTTGCATGCCCAAGAACCCGAGAGGATAATGGAGGAGAAGGGATTGTGGCGTGACCATCCCCCCTGGGGGGTGATTTCTCGCTTTCTGTCTCTATGTCTCTCTCTGTCTGTCTGGCGAGCGCATGCACCCTATAGCGAAAATCTCTCTAAAAAAAAAAAAAAGATGAAGAAAATTTTAATCAGCTGATTTGAGAATCCCTTTTAGGGAGAAACTTACCTCTTTGGGGAAATGAACTTGATAAAGCCCTCTGGTAAAAGTGAGTCCCTGTGGGTATAGGTGCAGTCAAGTTTGACATATATTCTATATATTAGACTAAATTGATTTATTAATGTTATCAATATTTTATAAAATAAATTCTTATTTAAGTACTTTAAATATATTAATGAATCAATTTTTCTTATTTCTCTAGGATGTACTTGTTCAGCTCTTATTTTGGTGTTATTATAAAAGTAGACATCCATGCTATAATTTATATTGAATTCCCACTTTCTGGATAAGAACTGCAATTTTTTTTCACTTTTTTTATTAATTTATTTTTTAACATTAATATACTATACATCATTACAGTATACAAAATGATTTTTTCATCCAAAATACACTGTCTGTTGGCTCACTTAAGCACATCAACATATGTGTTATCAACAAACAATTTTTCATTTCTTATGTCTTGTATATTTTGCGGTTTTCTTTTTTTTTTTTTTTTTTTTTTTTTTTTTGCCATCCTTGATTCCCTATCCCTAACCCTCTGCCCTGTCCAACCCTCCTCCCATTGTCTGTGGTATCCATGATTGCTTTCTATGCCTTCCCCCCTATTTAATTGATTTGCTAATGAACTTGTTTTGTCTAAATATTTGCAATAGCAAGCACAGCTGATATATACATACACAAGAACCCATGTCTGACTTTAGGAATAAACCTCAGTGAGTAGAATGAACATACTATAAAATAGTACCTAGCTGGGGCTATATAGTTTACTGTGGTCATCAAATACACAGTTTTTTCTTTAAATTTTGTAACAGTTTTAGTATATTTTTTCTGAATTTTCTTTTTTTAATTTACATTCATTCCCTGAGCATCATCACAACATACTAAATGTGGTTTCCCCTCTAGAGTAAACTGCATAGTGGCTTAATCATGCATGTTATCATCCATAAAATTCCATTACTACTTTCATATATATATATATTTTACCCCATGTCTGACCCTCTTCCCTATTCCACTCTCTTGTTACACTATTTATGCTGTCTACAGTTGTCTTCAATTCTTTTTCCCCCAACATTTTGTTGATCACACAATATCATAAGTAATGTAACTACTTTCAATAGCAAATTCAGCTGGTGGTTTCAAGAAAGGCAGTTTTGAACTGGTAAGGATAGTTCCTTGAAATTTGAAGCCTAGAAACAGGTTGGTATTTTGTTCAAATAGTAGGTACATGAATCTATTGACAGCTCAAGACAGGATAAAAATCCTTAAAACTGGACAACAAAGCTTAGAAGAAAAGCAGCAATATCTTAGTCAAGTCACAGAATGCTGTTTCATCAGTTCAGATTCATGTACTTAATCTTTCTTCTGTTTCTGTTGAGGTACGATCTTCCAGATTGAACTCTGGGATATAATACTCAACTCCAGACTTTGTCCCTACAATTAAGTTGGCCATATTCTTAGTTTTTGAACTCTTATTTCTGTGTGTCTGCATTTAATTTTACTGACATAGCACTTCCTTAAGAACTTCTTGGAGATCTGGTCTGGTGCTGGTAAATTCTTTCAGGTTTTGTTTATCTGGGAAAGTTCATGCCTTTTCTTCCCAAATGAACAATAACCTTGCTGGGCACAGAATTCTCAGTTGAAATTGCTTTTCCCTTAATACTTTGAATATATTTTCCCATTCTCTCCTCGCTCGCATTGTTTCTGATGAGAGGTCTGCCGTTAGTCTGATGGGATACCCTTCGTAGGTAACTTGCCTTTTTTCTCTTGCCAGTCTTAGTATCTTGTCTTTGTCTGTGGTTTTGGTCAATCTGGCTATAATGTGTCTTGGAGAAGATCTTCTTGGGTTGATTCTATTTGGGGTCCTCTGTATTTCTTGGGACTGAATCTTTGAGCGCCTCTCTAGGTTTGGAAAGTTTTCTTGCAGGATTTCATGGAATAGATTATCAATGCCCTTATGAGTCTCTTCACCTTCTGGGATGCCTATTATCCAGATGTTTGGACGTTTAATTGTATCTAGTACTTCTCGCATATTATTCTCAAATTTTTGGGCCATTTTCTCAGTGTTCATGGTGGATTTTTCTAGGCCAGCCATTTTCTCTTCTACATTTGAGATTCTATTTTCTGTATGATCTAGTCTGCTTTTAATTACTTTCAAGGGAGATTTTGACTTCTTGTATTATAGCCTTCATCTCTAACAGTTCCATCTGATTCTTTTGTAAAGTGTGAAATTCCTCTTTTAGATCTTGCATGAATTTCCTCACCTCCTGGAACTCTTCAACTCCTTTCTCCTTCCTCTTCAGCAGTTCCTTGTCTCTCTTCTCTTCCATCTCTGTTAGCTTTGCCATTATGAATGTTCTGAATTCTTTATCAGACATTTCCATGATTTCCATTGAACTGTGTGTGGATGAAGAGGAGCTATCTGTTTCCCTCGTGGGAGAGGTATTTTCCACTTCCCCATATTCCTTGTGGTCCTGCAGCGATTTCTAGTCATCTGGTGGGTGGTTGGTTTCTTCCCAAACTTGGAAGTTCAATCTGAGGGTCGAGGAGTGTGCATAAAAGGAAACAGAGAGAGGGAAACAATACCAACAACAGCAAAAAACAGACAAGAAACAGAGAAAACGAAGAGAAAAACTTTTAAATAAATCTAAAAAATATTAATATTCCAAAAATTTCAATAAAACTCAAGAGCGCCACGCAAAATGGCTAGATTGCAGGAGCCATGGAGCTGTCTGTCTCTTGAAGAAGGGCTGTTCTGTTCCCTTCTGCCTCTCCTGGGTTGGGAGGAGGAGAGGGGATTATTAACAAGATAAAGGCCTAGGAGGGGCCAAAGGGCCCTGTAAAATGCCTCACCTTAAAAAATTCTAAAAAGCAAAAAGTAAAAGAAAGAGAAAGAGAGAGAGAGAGAGGACAGAGACAGAGGTAGAGAGAGATAAAGACTCATACAGAGACAGGAGACTTGAAAGGGGTCTTCCTACCACACAAGCTTTGTATGCTGGAGGCCCAGTTATCAGTGGGACATCTTCCTTTCTCCCAAAATGGCTAGATCGCAGGAGCCATGGAGCTGTCTGTCTCTTGAAGAAGGGCTGTTCTGTCTCAATCTCATGACTTGTTATGGACCTATTCAGACTGTCTAGGTCCCCCTGACTCAATCTTTTTATTTTTTTTTTCTTTATTTTTTTTTTTGAGAGGTTTTTGCTATAGGGAGCGTGTACTCGCCAGACAGACAGAGAGAGACAGAGAGACAGGACGCGAGAAATCACCCCCAAGGGGGGATGGCCACGCCACAATCCCTTCTCCTCCATTCTCCTCTCGGGATCTTGGGCACGCATGCACATGCACCCGGCATGAGTTTAAACCACCGGGTCCGAGGCTCGAACCACGGTTGACTACGTGGGAGTCCAGCGACATAGCCATTACGCTAACTGCTGGTCCCTCCCCTGACTCAATCTTGGTAGATTTTATGTGCCCAAGAATTTGTCCATCTCATCCAGGTTTTCATGTTTGTTGGCATATAACTGCTCATAATATCCTCTAATGACGTTTTGTATTTCTATTATAGCTGTTGTTATATTGTGTGCTTCATTGTGAATTTTATTTACCTGGTTCCTTTTTCTCTTCTTAATTAGTCTAGCTAGTAATGTGCTGATTTTGTTTATCTTTTCAAAAACCAGTTTTTACTTTCATTTATTTTCTGTATAGTTAGTTTATTTTCTATTTCATTTATTTCTGCTGGAATCTTTATTATTTGTCTTCTCCTGGAGTTTTTTGGATTATTTTGTTGTTGCTTTTCCAATTCTCTGAAGCATGATGTTATCTGTTTGCTTTTTTCCATCTTCTTATGTGCACTAATTGCTATGAATTTCCCTCTTATGACTGCTTTTGTAGTGTCCCAAAGATTATGGAAACTCGTTTACTCATCATTTGCTTCCATCAATCCTTTTATTTCAGTCTTTATTCCTTCAGTAGTCATTAAGTTATTTGGAAGTAGGTTATTTAGTTTCCATATATTTGTGTATTTTGAGGACTATTCCTGAAATTTATATCAAGTTTAATTCCATTATGATCGGAGAAGATGGTAGATATCATTTTTATGCTTTTAATCTGTAAAGGCTTGTTTTGTGCCCTATCATGCAGTCAATCTTTATAAAACTTCCATGTGGGGGTGAGAAAAAAGTGTATCTCCTGGTTTTGGGGTGTAAGTTTCTATAGATTTCTGTTAAATCCATTTGATTTATGATATCATTTAGATATTTCATTTCTTTTCTTATATTTTGTCTAGATGGATCTGTCTAGAAGAGATAGTGGGGTGTTTTGGTCCCCAAAAATTAGATTGTTGTTTATCTCTTTTTGTATATAGCAGTCTTTCTTTGGTATTTTGGTGCTCCTGAGTTATGTACATAGATATTTATAAGCGTTATATCTTCTTGATGGATTAGCACTTTTACTACTATATAATGCCCTTTTTTGTCTCTTTGTACAGTTTTTGTTTTAAAATCTATTTGTTGGAAATCAGTATCATGACTACAATTCATTTTTGGCTCCCATTTGCATAGAATTCCTTTTTCTATCCCTTCACTTTTAGTCTGTGTATGTCTTTAGCCATGAGATGCATTTCTTGTAGGTGACAGAGGGTTTCTGTTTTTTATCCATCCAGCTTGTGTGTGTCTCTTGATTGGAGAATTTAATCCATTAACATTCAAAGTTATTATAGATATTTCTTGGTTTGTCCCTACCTTAAAGTTGGTCATTGTCTTGATTGTTTCTTATTCTCTTATTTCTGGCTGTTCATTCTCTAGTTTTCCTAGAATAGGACTCTCTTTAGAATTTCTTGCAGAGCTTGTCTGGTATTGGCAAATTTTTTCAGGTTTTGTTTATCTGAGAAGATTTTAATCTTTTTTTTCCCATATGAAGGATAACCTTGCTGGATATAATAATCTTGTTTGAAACTCTTTCTCTCTTAACAATTTCAATATGTCTTCCCATTGTTTCTTTGCTTGTATTGTTTCCATTGAAAAGTCTAGTGTTAGCCTCATGGGATGACCTTTGTGAGACACTTGATATTTCTCTTTTGCCAGTTTTATATCTTGTCTTTATCTGTGATTTCTGACAATCTGGCTAAGATGTGCTGTGGAGAGGACTTTCTTGGGTTGATTCCATTTGGGTTCCTTGTATTTCTTTGGTCTGGATGTTTGATAGTGCTTCTTTATATTTGTAAAGTTTTCTTCCCAGGATTTTATGGAATAGATTTTCAATGCCATTATTAGTTTCTTCACCTTATGAGATACCAATGATTCAGATGTTTGGATGTTTAATGGAATCTATTATTTCTCATAAATTATCCTTATGGTTTGTTGTTGTTATTTTTTCGATCATTTTTTTCTAGGTCAAATGTTTTGTCTTCTACCTCTGAAATTAGATTTTCAGCATGATCTAATTGGTTTTTAATACTTCTGAGAGTGTTTTTGATTTCTATATTACAAATTTCATCTCTAATAATTCCATCTAATTCTTTCTTATGGTGTCCATTTCATCTTTCAAATGGTGGAAGGACTTCCTCATCTCCTGGAGTGTGTTGTCTCTTTTCTGTTCCAACTCATAGAGTTTAATCACAATGAATGCTGTGTGCTAAATTCTTTCTCTGGCATTTCAGTAACTTCTGCTTTTTCAAGAGGTGGAGGAAAGTTATTGTGTTCTTTTTTTTTGGAGAGGTTTTTGCTATAGGTTGCATGCGTTTGCCAGAAAGACAGAGACAGAGAGATAGATAGTGAGAAATCACTCCTCCCGGGGGGATGGCCACTCCGCTATCCCTTCTACTCCATTCTCTTCTTGGGATCTTGGGCATGCATGCACACACGCCCAGCATGAGTTTAAGCCACAAGGTCCAGGACTCGAACTGCTGTCGGCTCCATGGGAGTTCAGCGACATAGCCATTACACTAACTGCTTGTCCCAAGAGATGGAGGAAAGTTATTGTGTTCTTTTGATGAAGACATATTTTGATTTTTTCAAACTTGAGGCTCTTCTGTAATTTCTAGCCATTGGGTGATGTATTCACTTTTCGATACTTTTTGGAGGATGTTTCTGCCACTGGAAACTAGTTTGCTTCCTTTCTACTGTGGATTGCTTCAGTGCCAGAGTCTCTTTTCTCCTGTGTTTAGCAGTGTGTTCCCCACAAGAGGAGTTTTTTATTCAAGTTTCTGAAGAGCAGTTTTTCCTTTTTTGCAGGTGGTTCAGTATAAATTGGGGATCCCTGGGAGCATCACGATGGTAGGATGATTGTAAACTGTTATTCTAGTGCTGTCTGGTGCCTCTCACTGTGGGGGGAGGAGTGGGGATTCTGAAGTTGGAGGTTGGGGCTGGAGCTGGGGCCAATGGCTGGCACCACCTCAGTTTTCCTGACTTGGCAGGGGGCTGCAGATCAATTTTAACTATTATATTTATGGCTGTGATCCATTTTAAGTTAATTTTTGTGTGAGGTAAAAGTTTAAGTTTTTTTTT
The DNA here is from genome assembly GCA_026018925.1 of Tupaia tana. Classification (NCBI taxonomy): domain Eukaryota; kingdom Metazoa; phylum Chordata; class Mammalia; order Scandentia; family Tupaiidae; genus Tupaia; species Tupaia tana. The sequence goes on along the minus strand of JAKSZU010000009.1, from coordinate 71,334,245 downwards.
ATTGCAAGTGAATATGCATCATCATTAGCTGAAAAAAAATGATCTTTTCTTCATTTTATTTCTTTGAAATCTTTGAAAAAAATTAGTTGACCATAAAGAAGTTAAGTGTTTGGTTTCTATACTGTATTTTGTTCCACTGATTTATATGTATATCCTTATATATTTATATACATATATATATATGTATATATATATCCTTAGGCCAGTGCTACACTGTCTTCATTACTATAGATTTTATAGTAGGTTTTGAAGTTAGTAGCATAAGTCTTGCATCTCTGTGTCTTTTTTCCCATAATCATTTGGGTTTTCTTGAACCTAGTTCTTTTCTATTCCCTTATAAATTTTTTATTAGGTTATAAATTTCCTTTAAAAAATCTGCTGGTATTTTGACATTGCATTGAATATATAGATCAATGTGATGAGAGCTGCCATCTTAACAATACTGAGCCTTCTAATCCATAAATATGGAATGTCTCTCTAATTATTTCAATATTTAAGTTTTCTCAGCAATGTCTTTTAGTTTTCAATGGATAAATGATACAATCCTTTTTGAAAGCTCTTCCGAGGTCAGCAGATGGTGTGGAGGTAAAGGCAGATGGATTTCACATGGGCCACAGCACAATGTGACTCCTGGAACCACAGCTTAAAAATCAAGCTGGATTGGGAACCAGCAGTTAGCGTAATGGCTATGTCGCTGGACTCCCACGTAGTCGACCGCGATTCGAGTCCCGGACCCGGTGGCTTAAAACTCACGCCGGGAGCGTGTGCGTGCGTGCCCAAGATCCCAAGAGGAGAATGGAGGAGAAGGGATTGTAGCGTGACCATCCCCTCTGGGGGGTGATTTCTCGCTTTCTGTCTCTATGTCTCTCTCTGTCTGGCGAGCGCACGTGCCCTATAGTGGAAAAACCTCTCAAAAAAAAAAAAAAATCAAGCTGGATTTGTGTGCATGTGTGTCCAAAATTCCAAGAGGAGAATGGAGGATAATGGATTGTGATGTGGCCATTACTCCCAGTGGTGCTTCCCCCCCATCCCCATCTCTGGCTAGTGCACACATCCTATAGAAAAAAAAAACATTCTTCTAAGGTATTTTATTCTTTCTGATTCCATAATGAATACAATTGTATTCTTTTATTTTATTTATAATTGACACATAGTAATTGTACATATTTATGGGATGCAATGTGATGTTTCAATACACGTTGTATGCATTAGGTTAGTAAAGATAGGAAGATGTGGGGGGAGACCTTGATCAGTGAGTACAAAGTTACAATTAGTTAAGTAGATTAAGTACTGGTTTTCTATACATGTAGGTCTCTGCCAACAAGCTTAAGAGTAACATCTCTCTGGATGCTAATCTGTCAGTGTCCACCCTTGGGGCTTGGTCCTGTGAAGGAAAGAGTTAGAGAAAGGAGGAAGATGCAGAAGCAGAGATGCAGGTGAGCACAGTCAAGCTGTGCTGCTCAATCATGCTGAGCTTCTTTATTTATACACTTTATCAGACACAGTGAACTGTTCGAAAGCTTTCAAGGATGTGGTTGAAGTTCTACAGTTAGATATAAGGACTTTAGTCTAGACGTTTTCTGACCTTGTTACTATCATGTGTGATCCTGTTATGTGTCAAAGGTCAATCTAGTTTACTTCTGCTATTCCTCTGAAACTCTGAGGAAGGCTGTCTGAGTATGCATCAATGAGGATAATGTGTAAGCCATAAACATTATATAGAGCAGACATCACATGACCTAGCCAGGGTCAAGATGTTTTCCAAGCCCTGCGTAGATATTTCCAAGAGCCTCTGGGATCTAAGGCATGCATCAGCTGGTTCCAGTGAGTAATTAACAAGACACGCAGATAACTGCTTCATATTGCCAGGCTGCATACCTTCACATATACACTGTACAATGGATATAACCAGTAATGTATTGTATATTTAAGATAGTTCCATTTTGTATTGCTCATATTTCAAATATAGAAATAGAATTGGATTTTGCATTTTGTATCCTGAGATCTTTCTATATTTGCTTATTAATCCTAATGTTTTTTGTTTTATTTCCACAGACTATATACCAAATCGTGTTATTCATAAATAGAAATAGTTATACTTATTTTCAGATTTCAGTGTCTTTTAGACACCTTTTTCAGCCTTATGGCACTGACTAGAACCTATAGTAAACATTGGATAAAAGTGTTGAGAACTTGCATTCTAGCCCTGTTTCTGATCATAAAAGGGAAGCACTCAGTCTTTCACCACTATGATGGTAGCGGTAGAATAATTATATTGCAGTTCCATGGTATATGAGAAGTCATCTTTCTCTTGTCCCTTTCAAGATTTTTTTCTTTTTTTTCTTTCTTTCAAAAATGTTAGTATGATGGGACCAGCAGTTACTGTAATGGCTATGTCGCTGGACTCCCATGTAGTCGACCACAGTTTGCGTCCCAGACCAGGTGGCTTAAAACTCACGCCGGGCACGTGTGCGTGCGTGCCCAAGATCCTGAGAGGAGAATGGAGGAGAAGGGATTGTGGCATGGCCATCCCCCCTGGGGCGTGATTTTTCGTGTCCTGTCTCTCTGTCTCTCTCTGTCTGTCTGGCGAGCACACGTGCCCTATAGTGAAAACCTCTCAAAAAAAAAAGCTAGTATGATTGGCTAAAATGTGGATCATTTTGTGCTTATCCTACTTGGGATTTACTGATATGTAGGTCTATGATAATCTCAAGATTTGTTGATTTGTAATGTTTTACATTGGACTTGAAAAGTTTTTTTTCTTTCACATTTCATTGATTTACAAAAGATTTTAATTAATCTCAATATTTTCAATAGCAAGTGCAGCTGATATATACATATCTGTGAATACATGTCTTACTATATGCATAAAACTCAATAAGTAGAATGAACATGCTATAAAGTGGCAGCTAGATGAGGCTATATAGCTTACTGTGGTCATTAGAAACTTGGAAGGATTTTAACCATTACTTCTCCAAAATTTGTTTTGTACCTTTGTTTCTTACATCTTATTCTTGGAATCCTATTGTATCTATTAGGCCCCATTGGTCACTGAGGCGCTGATTATTGTTCTTCATTATTTTATCTCTCTGTTCTTTAGGTAGAATGACTTGTATATTTATTATTTATTTATTTATTTATTTTTGCTATAGGGTGCGTGCGCTCACAAGACAGAGAAAAACATAAAGTAAGCAATCACCCTCCCCAGAGGGGGATGGCCACACCACAATCCCTTCTCCTCCATTTCTCCTCTTGGGGTCTTGGGCGGGCATGCACACACATGCGCTCAGCGTGAGTTTAAGCCACCAGATCTGGGACTCGAACTGCAGTTGACTACATGGGAGTCCAGTGACATACCTGCTGGTCCCAAGAATGACTTATATTTATCTATATTTAAGTTACCTTTGTTCTGCCATCTCAAATATGCTGTTGAGTACATATAGTGAATTTTAAAATTTCAGTTATTGCACCTTCAGTTGTAGAATTTCCATTTGGTTCGTATGTGTGTGTGTGTGTGTGTTATATCTTCAAGACAGTGTTTCACTCTGTTGCAATCCTTCTGCCTCAGCCTCCTGAGTAGGTGTTCACCATCATGCACAGATTTTTAGACTGGGCCAGGAATCAAACACAGGCCTCCTATATGTGGCCTCAGCCTTCTAAGAAGCACCATCCAGTACAGTTTCATAAGTAGGCATCCACTTATTTTTTTAAGTTTATTTACTTATTCCATAAGAAAGAAAAGAGACAGAGAAAGAGATAGGGAAACACTCCCAAGAGTCTTCATGCCAAGATCTCATCTCCAGCTTTAGGCAGCAAGAATCACAAGCACATATGCATGTAGCCAGAGTGCACAGGGATACCTCAGTATACAAACATAGAACCTTTCCATATAGTCTCAGCATCACTGAGTGCTGTGTTGCCATTGTTCCATAGTGGTTGGCCCATTGGGTTCTTTTTGGAAGTTTCCGTTTCTTTATTGAGATTTACTATTCATTGTGCCATTATAATTATATTTTTCCTTAATTATTTAAAAAATGTTTCCTCGGGACCAGCAGTTGGCATAATGGCTATGTCACTGAACTCTCATGTAGACGACCGCAGTTCGAGTCCCGGACCCGGTGGCTTGAACTCATGCCAGGCGCGTGTGTCTGAGTGCCCAAGATCCCAAGAGGAGAAAGGAGGAGAAGGGATTGTGGTGTGGCCATCCCCCCGGGGTGTGATTTCTCTCTTTCTGTCTCTCTGTCTTTCTGGCAAGCGCATGCGCCCTATAGCAAAAGCCTCTCCAAATAAATAAATAAATAAATAAATAAAATAAAAAATGTTTCCTTTAACTCCTTGAGCATATTTATAAGTTACTTTGAAGTCTTTGTCTGCTGAATCCAACATCTGGATCCACTCAGAAGCAGTTTCTATTTACTACATTGTGCTGGAGTTTGTGTCATTCTTTCGTTCTCCTTATCATGTCTTCTAATTTTATTTGTTGGAAACTAGACACTTTATATAGCATATTGTAGGAGCTCTGGATTTTTTTTTCTTGAGGGTGCTTGTTTCATTTCATCTATAGAATCCTGCATTTAATCTATAGAATCTGTCTCCCTCATGCTAGGTGTCCTGGCCTCCTAGGAGTTACCCTTGAGTTTACATAATCTGATGGTCAGCAAATGATTTATCAGAGGTAGTGCTCAGACAACTTGAGTCAATGAGGCATTCATTCACTGCTGATGAATGTATATAGAGTTTTGTATGTATGTAAATATTCAAGCCACTCTCGAGTATCCTCTAGATTTTAATTCCCACCAAATTCTTCAAAGTGCATTCATATAGCTTGCTGACCTGTCAGTAATAGCTCCACTATGATTTGCTCCTGTCCAGAATTCCCTTACTAAATTTCAGTTCATCAGTTGGCCTATCACTGACCCCAACCAGGGCTGAACATCAGAATAGCATTATTGCTGACTTTACCAGCTCATTTTCTACAAAATTTGCTGCTTTTATTGACAAAGAGCTAATATAATTATCCTCAAACTACTTCAAATACTGAAGTGAATGGAATCTCCTGAAACTCAATCTGTAAGACTAACATTATACTGAAACCAAAACCAAAAAGAGGTCCAACAAAAAAAAGAGTACTACAGACCAATATCCACAATGAACATAGGGATACCAAATACTAGCAAATTGACTCCAATATCAAATAAAAATGATTACACATCATGGCCAAATGGAATTCATTTCAGGGATATACAGATGGTTCAACATAAATGTGGTACACCGTATCAATAGAGCAAAGGACGAAAACCATATGATCATCACAACAGATGCGTGAATATATATGACAAAATTTAGTATCTCTTTATAGTAAAAAGCACTCAATAAACTTGGTATAGAAGGAATCCACTTCAATACAATTAAAGCCATCTATGAAAACCCACAGATAATATAATACTTAATGAGGGAAAAAAATGAAATCTTTTTCTCTGACAACTGGAACAAAATAAGAATGCTTGCTTTTACTATTCTTGCCCAACATAGTATGGGAAGTCCTAGCTAGAGAAAGAAATAAGGGGCATCCAAATGGGAAAGGAGGAAGTCAAATTGTTCCTCTTTGCAGAGGATATGATAATATACATAGAAATCACAAAAGATTACACACACAGGCACACACACAAGCCTCTTGAAACTGGTAAATGAATCCAGTAAAGTTACAGGATACAAAATTAACATGAAAAATCACTAGCATTTTTATACACCAAAAACTAAATAGCTGAAAAAGATATTCAAAAAGTAATCTGACTTATAATAACTACAGAGAAAATAAAATACTTAGAAATAAATTTAACCAAATAGTTGAAAGGCTGCTATAATAAAAACTTGAAGAAACTGATGAAAGAAAATTAAGTATATATTTTTTAAAATATTTTGTTTTTATTTACTTATTGATTATTATTATTTTTTTAATTTATTATTTTATACACTGAATCACTATAGATCATTTAGCTTGTAAAGAGAATTTACCCAATATGAAATAAACTTCAGACCAGTCCAGCTGAGAATACTATACACGTTATCATCTACAAGTAATAAACCATCTCTGTGCCCCACCAATGTCTTATCTCTTTATTTTTTTCTTTGTAATTTACTTCTCTACACTCTTCCCTTCTCCCACCCTCCTTCCACACTGTCTCCAGTGTCCATAACTATTTTCAGTGCTTTTATGTTCTCCAGTCTTTCAGCCTCTACTATGGAGTGCGGACAATCGGTTTATGTTAAGTGGAGACATACAATATCTCTCTTTCATAGCCTGACTTGCTTCAGTCAGCAATAAATCTTCCATATTTATTAAGTTTTCCATATTTATCTACTTTCTATCAAATGCCAGGGTCTTGTTTTTTGTTTTTGTTTTTGTTCTATTTTGTTTTGTTTTTGGCAGAATAGTATTTGATGGAGTATATGTGCCACACTTTTTCAATCTTTTCATCTATTTATGGACATTTGGGTTGGTTCCATGTCTTAGAAATTGTGATAATACTGAAATAAGAAAAAACTATTTAAAAAAGTTACACATCATGACCAAGTGGGACTCACCCCAAGGAAGCAAGATGGTTCAGCATACATGAATCCATAAATGTAATGCAACATATTAACAGAGCAAAGGAAAAAAGCCATGTGATTATCACAATACATGTGGAAATACTAGGATATACAAAGTACCCAATTCAGCAAGAAGAAAACAAAAAATCAGCATTTTAAAAATGGGCAAATGGGAGCCAGCAGATGATGTAGCAGTTTTATTGCTGGACTCCCACATGGCCAACCATGGTTCAAGTCCTAGACCTGGTGGCTTGAAACACCAGGCACATGTTTGTGCCTGCCCAAGATCCCAGGAGGAGAAGAGATTGAGGCATGGCCATCTGCTTTGGGGGGGGGGGGTGATTTCTCACTTTTCTTCTCACTGGCTCTGTCTTTCTCTCTCTCTCCAGTGAGTGCATGCACTCTAAGGCAAAAACCTCTAAAAACAATGGGCAAATGACCTAAGTAAACTTTTTAGTTGTCAAACAAAAACATACAAAAGTCGAACAAACATGAAAAAAGGCTTGGTATCACTAATCATTAGGGAAATGCAATTCAAAACTATAACAAACTATTTCACATCAGTTAGAGTATCTATCATCAAAAAAGATAAAAAATAATAAACGCTGGTGAGGATGCAGAAAAAGAGATACTTTTACACTTGGTGGGAATGTAAATTAGTAAAACTAATATGGAAAACAGTATTAGAATGGAATACTACTCAGCCATTAGAAAAGCTGGAATCCTGACATTTGAGATTCAGTTATGTCTGGAAGACATTATGTTAACCAAAACAAGCAAAACACAGAAAGAGAAATACCATGTGGTCTCCCTCTTACATGAAAAAAAAAAATTAAATGACCTGACAGAAGTAGAGATGGGGCTAGCCCTACTAGAGAGGTTAAGAGAGACAGATCTCACATAGATCAGCCCTGGTGGCTTGAAAAACATGACAGGTACCGCAAATCCCAAAAAGATAGAAGAAGGGAGGAGAAGGGAATGTGGCATGACCATGTCCTATTGTGAGTTGTTTTCTTCCTGGCTTTCTCTTTCTTAGGCAAACACAAATCACCTGTGGAAATTTAAAAAAAAATATACAGATGAAGAATGAATAGTAGAGTAGTAGAGGCAGGAAGGATGGGGGAGTATATAGGAATGTCAATTGACAGAAACAAAATTACAAACAAATAAGAGGAGCAATGACTAGTGTTATAAAATATAGTAGGGAGACTGTAGTTAACAACCTACTATATATCTCAGAGTACCTGAAAAAAGATTATTTTCAATGTTCTCAACACAAAGTAATGACAAATGGTTAAAATGATGGGTATAATGGGTGCTGGCCAACCACATGATCAACCATGGTTCGAGTCCCAGACCTAGCGGATTGCATTCTTACTTTTCTCTCTCTCTCTCTCTCTCTCTCTCTCTCTCTCTCTCTCTCTCTCTCTCTCTCTGTCCTTGTCTGGTCAAATTAAAATAAATAAGTAATTTTTTTAATTACCCTGATTTAATCATTCATGTACTGAAAAACTACATTGTACTCCCACAAATATGCACAATTTGTGTTTGTTAATTGTTTAAAATGCCATATAACAAACTGAACAAATAGCATGGACCAAAATGTACACAAAAGTATGCTACAGGGACCAGCAGTTAGCGTAATGGCTATGTCGCTGGACTCCCATGTAGCCGACCACGATTCATGTCCTGGACCCTGTGGCTTAAAATTCACGCTGGGCGCGTGTGTGTGCATGCCCAAGATCCCGAGAGGAGAATGGAAGAGAAGGAACTGTGGCGTGGCCATCCCCCCGGGGGGTGATTTCTCACTTTCTGTCTCTCTCGGTCTGTCTGGCAAGCACACGAGCCCTATAGCAAAGACCCCTCAAAAAAAAGTATGCTATAGATGTCCCACATATTATTAATAAACAATAATAAAATATGTCATTTTTCTGGATTGTATGACAGTTTGTCATACAATTTGTTAACTTTTTTAAGTTTGTAATTGTTGTGATTTTTTTTCATTATAAAAAATAATCACTTTCATACTTAACAAAAAGCAACAATTTCTTGTGTTGCAGAATACAATAAGGAGGATATAGATAACAACAACCTACTATATATCTTAGAGTAACTAAAAGTGGTTTTGAATGTTCCTAGCACAGAGTAATGACAAATGGATGAGGTGACAAGTATACTAATAACTCTGACTTAGTCATTACACATTGTAATCTTGTACAGAAAAATCAAATTGTACTCCTGCAAATATGTGAAGCAAATGTGATAATCGCTGCACTACAGAAACACATTCATACTACAAATACGGACAGTTATCCTATGTCAATTTAAAAACAGGAAGGGGGAGACATGCTGAATCTCCCTTTCTTAATTCTTAATACTAAATTTATAAAAATATGATTATAGAAATAAAGTATAGCAGTCAGCAGGCTCTGGACTACCACATGGCCAACTGTAATTCAAGTCTTGGACCTGGTGGCTTGCATTTTCACATTCTTTCTCTCTCTCTCTGGCCTAAGGGACACTGAGGCAAGGCCCGCTTCCCCAGTTCCAGTCATGGCACCCCAAGCCCAGAGATACTCTATCTCTGTCAGTCAGGATGACCTCAGCTCTACAGCAGACCCCACTTTCATCTCCAGACCCCTGAACTAAGGGACACTGAGGCAGGGCCCCCTGTCCCAGTTCTAGCCCTGGCAACCCAAGCCCAGAGACCTCCTATCTCTGTCAGCCAGGTAGGAATTTTTTCCTTCTCTTCTTCTTTCATTTGTTAAATTCACAATTCTCCTTACCACACAGGACTGCCCCCAGCTCTACAGCAGATGCCATTTCAATCTCCAGACCCCTGGTGAATTTTTTCTTTATTCTCCTTCTTACTTTCTTCTCACTTATTTGGTCCTCTCTTCCTCTTCCTCCACCCTCCCAGATGGACTAGATAAGTCTAGAATTACAAATCTGAAACACCCTAGTATTGTAACAGTCCCTAGGGTCCTCCCTTTTAGTGAACCACCTGCAAAAAAGGATATAATGTTCTTCAGACACCTGAATAGAATACTCTTTCTTGGTCCACATTGCTAAACACAACAGAAGAGAGACTTTGGCACTCAGGAGTCCACAGCAAAAAGGAAAAACACTTGTGCCTAGTTGAAGAAAAATTCTCCAAAAAGGTATTCCAAAGTGAATACATCTCCCAATGTCTAGAAGTAGAAGAGCCTCAGGTCTGAATAAACCAGGAAATATGTCTCCATCAAAAGAATACGGTGACTCTCTTCCGTTTCTAAAAAAAAAAAAAAAAAAAAAAAAACAACAGAGGAAGTTAACAAAATATCAGAGAAAGAATTTAGAACATTCCTGGCGATAAAATTCTATGAGTTAGAACAGAAAAGAGACAACGAACTACAAGAGATTAGGAAGTCCATCCACAATATTAAAGAAGAAATGGACATGCTAAGGAAGAGTCAGATGGAACTATTAGAGATAAAGTCTATAATACAGGAAGTTAAAACTCTCAAAAGTATTAAAAGTAGACTAGACCATGCTGAAGATCAAATCTCTGACATAGAAGATAAAACCTCTGACCTACAGAAAACTACCAAAATGATAGAGAAAATAGCAAAAAACATGAGGTTAATATACGAGAAATACTAGATTCCATTAGACACCCTAACATCTAAATGATTAGTATCCCAGAAGGAGAAGAAACTAATAACGGCATGGAAAATCTATTCTATGAAATCCTCAAAGAAAAATTTTACAATTCTAGAGAGGCGCACAAATATTCAGACCCAAGAAATACAAAGGACCCCAAATAGAATCAACCCAAGAAGATCTTCCCCAAGGTACATCATAGCCAGATTGGCCAAGACCACAAATAAAGACAAGATACTAAAACTAGCAAGAGAGAAATGACAAGTTACTTACAAATGTCATCCCATCAGGCTAACACTGGACTTCTCAAAGGAAACAATGCAAGCAAGGAAAGAGTGTGAAGACGTATTGAAAGTGTTAAGAGAGAAACAATTTCAACCAAGATTATTATATCCTGCAAGATTATTCTTCAAATGGGAAAAAAAGACTAAAATCTTCTCAGTCAAATAAAACCTGAGAGAATTTGCCAACCCCAGACCAGCTCTTCAAGAAACGCCGAAGAAAGTACTATTACAGGAAAACCAAAGAATGAACAGCCAGAAAAAAAAGGAATAAAAGGCAACCAAGAAAATGCCTAACTTAAACGTAGGGACAGGTTGAGTAACATCGATAAAAACATTGAATGTTAATAGATTAAATTCTCCAATCAAGAGACACAGACTGGCTAATGGAAAAAAAAAAGAAAAAAAAAAAAAAAAAACAGAAACCCTCTATCTGTTGCCTACAGGAAACCCACCTCATATATAAAGGCATACATAGACTGAAATACATAGCCTGAAATAGAAAGGTTGGAAAAAGGATTTTCATACAAATGGGAACCAGAAAAGAGCTGGAGTTGTGATACTAATTTCTGACAAAATAGGCTTGAAAACAAAAATTGTTTGAAGAGACAAAGAAAGACACAATATTGTAGTAAAAGGGTCAATCAATCAAGGAGCTATAACCCTTATAAATATCTATGCACCTAACAAAGGAGCACCCAAATATGTAAAGGAAAGACTGGTTGACCTAAAAGGGGAAATAGACTGCAACACACAATTGTTGGAGACCTCAACACTGCACTATCCCCTCTGGACAGATCATCTAGAAGAAACTTGGCAACGAGATAAAGTATCTAAATGATACAATAAATAAAATGGACTTAATAGACATCTACAGAATTTTCCATCCAAAAACCACGAGATACACTTTTTTCTTACCCCCACATGGAATCTTTTCAGAAACAGACCCCATGATAGGGCACAAAGCAAGCCTCTACGTATTCAACGTCATAGAAACTATATCCAGCATCTTCTCTGACCATGATGGAATTAAACTTGAATTTAATTTCAAGAGAAATCCTCAAAAATACTCAAATACAGAGAAACTAAATAACTTACTACTGAATGACTCCACAACTACTGAAGAAACAAAGACTGAAATCAAAGGATTCATGGAAGTAGATGACAATGACATGAGTTTCCATAATCTTCCTTTTTTTTTTTTTTTTGAGAAGTTTTTGCTATAGGGCACGTGTGCTCACCAGACAGAGACAGAAAGACAGAAAGCGAGAATTCACCCCCCTAGGGGGGATGGCCACGCCGCAATCCCTTCTCCTCCATCCTCCTCTTGGGATCTTGGGCACGCACACACACACGCCCAGCGTGAGTTTTAAGCCACCAGGTCCCGGACGCGAACCACGGTCAACTACGTGGGTGTCCAGCAACATAGCCATTACGCTAACTGCTGGTCCCAAGTTTCCATAATCTTTGAGACACTGCTAAAGCAGTCATAAGAAGGAAGTTCATAGCAATTAGTGCACATAAGAAGAAAATGAAAGGAAGGCAAATAGATCACCTAACATCATACTTCAGAGAATTGGAAAAGCGACAGCAGAAAAATCCAAAAAAAACTCCAGGAGAAAGGAAATAATAAGGATACGAGCAGAAATAAATGAAATAGAAAATAAACAAACTATATAGAAAATAAATTAAAGAAAAAGCTGATTCATTAAAAAGATAAACAAAATCGATACACCACTAGCAAAACTTAACAAGAAAAAGAGAGAAAGGAACCAGATAAATCAAATCAGCAATGAAGTAAGCAATATAAGAACAAAGTAGAAATACAAATCATCATTAGAGGATACTATGAACAGCTATATGCCAAGAAACAAGACAATCTGGATGAGATGGACAAGTTCCTGGACACATATAATCTACCAAGATTGAGCCAGGAGGATATAGAAAGTCTGAATAGGCCCATAACAAGCCAGGAGATTGAATCAGTAATAAATAACCTCCCAACAAAGAAAAGCCCTGGCCCCGATGGATTCACCTCTGAATTCTACAAAACTTTCAAAGAAGAGTTAACCCCCATTCTGCTCAAGTTATTTCTAAAGATCCAAAAGGGTGAATCTCTCCCTAATTCATTCTATGAAGCCTCTGTCACCCTTATCCTTAAAACAGATAAGGACAGGACGAGGAAGGAAAACTATAGACCAATATCTCTGATGAATATAGACACAACAATTCTCAATAAGATACTAGCAAATCGTATCCAAAAACTTAAAAAAAAGATTAAATATCATGATCAGGTAAGCTTTATTCCAGGAATGCAAGGTTAGTTCAACATACGCAAAACTATAGATATAATACACCATATTAACAGTAAGAAAGATAAAAACCATAAAGTCATATCAATTGATGCAGAAAAAACATTTGATAAGATACAACATCCCTTCACAATAAAGACTTTGAGCAAAATCAGCATGGAAGGGTCATTTCTCAACACAATAAAAGCTATCTATGAAAAACCCATAATGAACATCATCCTGAATGGAAAAAAACTGAAACTTTTCCACTAAAAACAAGTACAAGACAAGGATGCCCACTTTCTCCACTCCTTTTCAATATAGTACTGGAATTCCTCACCAATGCAATCAGAAAAGAGGAAAAAATAGAAGTCATTCAAATAGGAAAAGAAGAGGTGAAACTCTCTCTATTTGCAGGTGATATAATTTTATACATAGAAGACACAATGGTTTCCATGAACAAATTTCTGGAAGTAATACATGAATACAGTAAAGTTGCAGTATATAAAATCAGTATACAGAAATCTTTACCATTTATATATACAAACAACAGGCAGACTGAGATAGAACTGAAAAAGTTATTTCATTTACCATAGCCACAAAGAGTATAAGATACTTAGGAATAGATTTAAGCAAAGAAGTTAAAGACCTCCACAAGGAAAACTGGGAGAAGCTAAAAACAGAAATTGAAAATGACACAAAAAAGTGGAAGGACATCACATGTTCCTAGATTGGAAGAATTGATATAATCAAAATCACAATTCTACCCAAATTAATCTACATGTTTAATGCAATCCCAATCAAATACTAGACACATTCTTCACAGATCTAGAAAAGACAATAATAAAATTTGTCTGGAATTATAAATGACCCCATATTGCCAAAGAAATTCTGCACAAGAAGAGTAGAGTGGGTGGCATCTCACTCCCTGACCCAAAAAATTTACTACAAAGCTGTGGTAATCAAAACAGCATGGTACTAGCACAGAAAAGAGGCATGTGGACCAATGGAACAGAATAGAGTCCCCAGAAATAAATTCCCAAACATACAGTCAACTGAGTTTTGACAAGGGGTACCAGTAAATTCAGGTGGAAAAGGAAAACCTATTCAGCAAATGGTGCTGGAGAAACTGGATTTCCACCTGCAGAAAGATTAATCTGAGCCCTTACCTCTCTCCTTTGACAAAAATCAACTAAAGGTGGATCAAAGTTCTAAACCTAAGACCTCAAACTATAAAACTGCTCCTGGAAAACACTGGGGAAACTCTGGGTGACATTGGGGTAGGCAAAGACTTCTTAAATACGATCCCCAAAATAGACAAGTGAGATTACATCAGATTAACAAGTTTTTGCACAGCAAAAGACACAGTAATTAGTGTGAATTGACAGTCCTCTTAATGGGAAAATATTTATGTAAACCACCTGTCAGACAAGAGACTGATAACCAGAATTCACAAGGAACTCAAGCAGCTGTTATGAAAAAAGATGATCAACCCTTTCAAAAGATGAGAAAATGAGTTGAAAAAACCACTCTCATAAAGATGACATACGAGGGACCAGCAGTTGGCATAATGGCTATGTGGCTGGACTCCCATGTGGTCGACCATGGTTCGAGTCCCTGACCCGGTGGCTTAAAACTCACGCTGGTCACTTGTGTGTGTGTGCCCAAGATCCCAAGAGGGTAATGTAGGAGAGAGGATTGCAGTGTGGCCATCCCCACTGGGGGGGTGATTTCTTGCTTTCTGTCTCTCTGTCTCTCTGGTGAGCACATGTGCTCAACAGAAAAAAAATATCTTCTCCAAAGAAAGAGAAAAAATGATGACATAGGAATAGCCAAAAGTCATATGAAAAAATGCTCAACATCCCTCATTGTAAGGGAAATGCAGATCAAAACAACCGTGAGATACCACCTCACCCCAGTCAGAATGACTAAGAATAAAAAAAACAAAAAGTGATAAGTGCTGGCTGGGGTGTGGTGAAAGGGGAACTCTCTTACACTGCTGGTGGGAATGTAAATTGGTCCAGCCACTGTGGAGAACAATTTGGAGATTCCTCAAAAATCTACAAATAGAACTACCATATGATCCAGCAATCCCACTCCTTGGTATCTACCCAAAGGACAGAGAATTCTTAATTGGAAAAGTACTTGCACATCGATGTTTATTGCAGCACTATTCACAATTGCTAAGACATGGAACCAACTCAAATGCCCACGACACCAGATGAATGGATTGAAAAAAAAAAAAATGGATTAAAAAAAACTATTTTTTTACTATTCAGCCATAAAAAAAAATAAAAAATAAATAAAAAAAAACTGGCTTTTGACAGAAAGTGGAAAAATATGGAAGATTTATTGCTGAGTGAAATAAGACAGGTTATGAAGGAGAGACTTAATATATACTGAGTGTCCGCACTCTATGACAGAAACTGATTAAAGGATATAGAAACACAGTAAATGGATCTGAATACCAGATATAGTGTGTGTGAAATAGTAGAGTCTGAAGAAGGACATTTAGAAGGAAAATAGAGAGGCAAAGCATTAATGGGACAAAGAAATGTGGTACTATTTGTTAAAGATAATTTTATAGGTTTATCAACTGGACTAGGGTGACACGTTCACATGTTGAAATATTCACTTTGTAAGCTAAATAATGTGACTGAATGTATAAAAGAAAATGAAATAAAAAATAATAAAAGAGAAAAGAAAAAATAATAAATAAAAATAAAAGAATTCTTTAAAATAATGATAAAAGTATAACATGTGTGTAGATGACATAAAAAAAAAAGATTTTCCATTTTAGTCCAAACCCTACTCTTTTGGATGGTCATTTTCTCATCTTTAATAACTGAAAAGTTAAGGCTTACATCTCATTATCCTCTACTGTAGCTAGTGTTCCATTATTTCTTCTCACTTTTCCTAAACGTCTAGTTGTTTCAGTTTCCTTCAGCAATTTCAGAATCAGAGGATATCTTTCTGGATCCTGGCATATTCTTATCTATATTTTAAGTTCTTTAGATTACTGTCAATACACTAACTCTGTAAAAGGAGATGGAACCAAGTTGTGATTTCTTTTTTCCTGTATTACTTCCTTTTTCAAAAGGCATGACTTGGGGCCAGCAGGTGGTATACTGGTTAAGGTTCTGGACTCCTGCATGGCCAATTGTAGTTCAAGTCCTGGACCCGGCACCTTAAAAATTATACTGGGTGTGTGGTGCATGTGTGCTCAAAATCCCAGAAGGACAAGGGAGGAGAAGGGATTACAGCATGACCATCCCCTCTAAGATGTGACTTCTCACTTTTCCTCTTGCTGTCTCTCTGGCAAATGTACATGCCCTATAACAAAAACCTTTTTTAAAAAAGGGGGCATAATATATACTATCTTCCTAGTCCCAGTATCCTGGGAAGGTTTCCACATCCATCCATAAAAGCCCATTTAGTGGTAATGCTGTTTAGAGTACCAATATCCTTTCTCCATCAATTCTAGTTCTTTATAGTTTACATATTTATACATGCATATTTTTCTCTTCACTGTCCTTTGTTCTCCCTCCTTCCTTATATACACAAAGGTAAGGAAATTTCTTTGAGCTTAGATCTTTCACGTATATCCAATAATAGAAATATATATAAGATCATTATCATTCATGCTCATAAGAATTTCAGTTCATTTTAAAAATGCATACAATTAATAGTTTTTGAAAACCCTTAAAATATGTTGTTTTATAGTTAAAACAATTTTACTATAAAAACAATAGGACCTTTTTCATTTACCTGGTCATAAAGAGGAAAGCTCACAGTCCTGTCAAGCAAGAGTATAATGACATTAGCCTTTGGATCTAATTAAATAATGAAGCAGTTTTCACTCTGCTAGCAAATCATATGCAGAAGTAAAACATATTTCAATAAAATGTCATCTTGTATTATACTTTAATTACCTTCATTTTTATTAAACTCCAAATAAAGTCACGTTTCTGTGGGTCAATGAAAGTGACTTTAAAAAATAAGGAAAAGATTAGTGATGGAAGTGGTACTTGGTCTGGGAAACATCTGCTGTTCTATCACTTATCATTACAGCTATATTTGATTTTCCACACAGAAAATTGTTTGCACCTGTCCTAAGCATTTTTTCCCAGCACATATTTACAGCATATCATTAATACTCACTGTTTCCTCTGCTAAACAACACTTCACACTGTTGAATCAGTGTTGCTATACATGTCAGATGAAGGTGATTTAACCATTTATCACTGTTCTGGCAGCCATTAAGTACCTGGACACAGGTATTCTCCTCAGAAGGCATTATAACGGACTATTTGCACTGAGTATTGTCAATCAAGCCATATAATTAAATCAGGTTGAATAAATAATTTGAATTGTATACTGAGATTATACACTTTCAAGGATGCACTGACATCATTGGTTTTATTCTATCATTACATTATATCTGATTAAGGTTTAGAGCCACTAGGAAAATATCTTTAAATGCTTGTCTAAGCACCACCAATTAAGATTGAGGGGTGCTACATAGCTCATATTTTATTCTTTTGCTTATTTCCCAGTATCTTTTAAAAATAGAACAGGCAATATCTCTTGCATCAGGTAAGAATAATGTGATCTGTCCTGCACTTCCTGGATATAATCCAGTCCCCTTAGCAAACGACTTGGGCCTGATTGGTCCAGTATTCCTATTAAGGCCTAGTTTTCATGGGCAAGATGGCCCACTAAAGATGGAACTCATTTAATTTTTTTTGAAATATTAGACTAGGTATTCATTTACCTGATAGGGTATTATAATATGCACTTCTCTGTGCTAGTGAAAACTATGCCTATAAACCTCTTTCTCAGCAGCCTAAATTATTAGACTAGAAGATTCTAAATATGAAATATATTATTTTCTCTTAATGGAGGTCAAATAACAAAACTTCTGTCGTGAGGTTATAGATGGTTTATCATAGCATTTCTGCTCTAAAGTTGGGCAAAAAATTCTACAGAAATTGAGGTACTAAAATCGTTCAGTATGTTGTGCTTTAAGTAAGGAAGAGAGATTCACATCAAAACCAAGCACGTGATTGTTACTCTCCCTTTTTAGTTTAACCCCATGAACTACCACTAAAATGAAGGGGGTGATGCAAGGGTGGTAGATGAAAAGGGACAGGGAGTGTAGCTACTATGTATTTAGATGTATTTATTGTTTTTTAAAAATAAAAAATAACCAGCTCCCCAACACACACACAAGTTTTAATTGCCCTTGCTTTAGAACCAGATTGCTTGGATTCAGACCTTGGCTTGGCCATGTATTGTGTGATATTTGGAAAGTTATTAACCTCTCTATGCCTGACTTTTTTCAACCATGAAAAAATGGAGATAATAAAAATGCTTGCTTACCTGATTAAATTAATGTATATAAACCACCTGAAACCATGCCAGTTCCAGAGTACATGCTTTGCACATGTTAGTTATTAGATAATTATTAGTTTTTCTAAATTATAAAATCAAATTAATAAAAGTTAAACATGGATTTTTATTAATTTTAATATTTTATTCATTATTATTATTATTATTAATAATAATTTTGTAAAAGTTTGCTATAAGGCACATGTGCTCACTAGAGACAGACAGAGAGAGAGGGAAATGAGAAGGCAAGTGCCCAGGTCTAGGCCTTGAACCACAGTTGACCGTGTGAAAGTCCATCCCAGCACCTTAAACACCATAACACCTGCTGGCCCCAAACATGGCTTTTTAAAAAGAAATACACACTTTCTATTCTAAAGACAAGGTTACTTTGCTTGTGCTTTTCTTATTGACCTCATTTATTTGCTAGATATTTCCTCTGATCTCCCTTGCTGTAAGATGGTGATTATCTAGAAATCAAAACTCTTATTTCAGTAGACATCATAGCTACTTCTAAATATGTTAAAACAGGATGAGAGCAGCATTTATAACATATTTCTCTTGACTCATTGATTCAATTTAGCTTGGGTCCATGGTGAAAGCTTCACTTGGAATTTGGAAGCACTTTTTCTGATGATCTATTTCAAGAGGCTATTTCCTTTGAAAGCCTAGCAGTCTAAGGTATATGGCAGATACAGGAAGCAGAATAAGTAGGTATTTTCTACCTGGAAAAATGTATATAAGTAAGAATTCTGTATTTTTACAAATATAATTGTACATAATTTGTTCTTTATTTTTGCTACTAAACCAATACTGAAATTACTTTTTATATGAAAATGAGATCTTTTTATTAGCCCTAAAACTCTACGTTTTTCTATGTTTCAAACCCAGCCCTATAACAGTCTAAATTTTTTGTTTCTATACTTATTTTAACAAAATCTTCTTTTTTATTGTAATTACTTTATTCAATTTTTAACTAAATTCAGAATGTACAATTTACTTAAATTACTGCCAAATGTGTTTTGTACTTTAGAGAAAACAACCAATAAAGAGTTTTGATCTGATTTTGGCAAAGAAAAAAGACACAATTAGGTCTTCTCTAGTAGTAGCAGTTTATCACCTTTGAGTAACATCTTTACTCTGTCATAGGGTTATTTATTGAAATATTAGTTTGGGCTTGTTCTCAAAATTTTAGACATTTTTCTCTTCTTCATTCCAAGAAAGGAAACAAAATGTACTCTGAGTTCTGAGCAACGTGTTTCAGAGGATTATAGTTTTTAACTGATTTTGTGTTGCAATAGAAGGAGGATTGTAGGATGCAAGATACAGAGAAAACCTGGAGCTGAAGCATTTCTGAGAAGAGCAGATACATTACTCTGAAATACACAGAACTGGACATATTCAACATAATCAGAACTGCTTAGATGATTAAGATAGTCCTTGCTTCCAAGGAACTCACCAGTCTTTTGGACAGAAAGATCTATGAAACTAGGCAATGGCAAGCCAGGCAATATAATAGAGGCACAGAGAATGTACTTTAAATTGGCAGTTAACTTAGATGAGGAGTAACAGTGAAGGCTTTTGGGAGGGGTAATGTTCAAGAATGTTAAGAGGTATCCAATCAATGAAGGGCATTCAATACAGTAGAAACAGTGTGTGCAAATGCACAGACACAAGAGAACATGGAACCTTCAATGACCTGCAAATAATCCCAAATGATTGGATAGTAAACCACAAAGGAAAAAATAAAGATGGTGGCCAAAGGGTTCAAAATTTCAGTTAGATAGAAAGAATAATTTTTCTTTTTTGGAGAGGTTTTTGCTATAGGGTGCGTGCACTTGCCAGAAAGACAGAGACAGAGAGATAGAAAGCAAAAAATCACCCCCCAGGGAAGATGGCCACACCACAATCCTTTCTCCTCCATTCTCCTCTTGGGATCTTGGGTACGCATGCACACGTGCCCTGTGTGAGTTTAAGCCACTGAGCTCAGGACTCGAACCATGGTTGACTACATGGGAGTTCAGCGACATAGCCATTACACCAACTGCTGGTCCCAGAAAGATAAATTTTTAAGATCTGTTGTACTGCATGGATTATAGTTGCTAATAATATAATAAATCTTTCAAATTGCTAAAAGAGGAAATTTTAAGTGTTGGCACCACAAAATAAAAATATGAGGTGATGGATATATTAATTAGCTTGATTTAATCAATACATAATGTGTTCATTATATATCAAAGCATCACCTTATATCCCATAAACATATACAATTATTAATTGTCAATTAAAACATTTTAGAGGGACCAGCAGTTGGCATAATGGCTATGTAGCTGAACTCCCATGTAGTTGACCACGGTTCGAGTCCCGGACCCAGTGGCTTAAACTCACGCTGGGCGCGTGTGTGTGCGTGCCCAAGATCCCGAGAGGAGAATGGAGGAGAAAGGATTGTGGCATGGCCATTTCCCCTGGGGGGTGATTTCTCGCTTTCTATGTCTCTGTCTCTCTCTCACTCTCTCTCTGTCTTTCTGGCAAGCACATGCACCCTATAGCAAAAACTTCTCCAAAAAAAAAATATTTTAGAGTACTAAGACAGTCAGTGGCAAGGTGATTTAAGCAGTTGGATCCCACATGGCTAACTATGTGGTTTAAATCCTGGACCTAGAAACTTCAAAAACATGTTGGGCATGTGTGCATGTAAATGCCCAAAATCTTGAGCAGAGAATGGATGAAAAAGGATTGCTGCATGACCATCCTCTCTGGGGTGATACTCTCTCAGTTCCTTTCTTCCTGTCTGTCTCTGGTTAGTATACTAGCCCAATAGAAAAAAAGAAAAGATTAAAATCACTCCAAATCTCACCACATAGAGTTAACTACTTTAATATATATTTTCTCATTACTTTCAACTCTTATTTTATTTGCCTGTATGTGATCAAAAGTTAGAGATATATACACATATATTTTTTGTTCTGATTTATTTTTCCACCTAAAATTAAAGTATATACTGATGCATTTCGATTGGCTTCCTTTGGCATGTTTCCAGGGACTGTTTTGGTAAACAGCACTTACAGGCTATAAGTAAGACTATTTCCAGGGGGAAATAAAATAAAGGCTTTGTGTTAATGTATTAAATTTAATCTCAAAAAAAAAGTTTCACAGCCCAGCCACAGCAACACACATTGTTAAGACTTTGTACTGTGAAGGCTAAGAATACATGGGAGGACTGGGTTCTATTACCAGTCCAACCTGAAGGCTGGGCATGGTAGCATGTGCCTGTAATCTCAGTGACTTGAGAGGCTGAAGCAGGAGAATCTCGACAGTGACACTATCAAAACAAAAAATCACAAAAAAAGTTGGAGTAACTGGCTACTTCATGTCACATGTTCATTCTTATCTGTATGTGATACAGAAGGCCAGTTAGGAAGGGGTTGTGAATAGCTTTTTAGTAGAAAATCTTCAAAGTCTGTTTCATTGGTTCACATTATCTCACATGTTTTCAATTGAAAAAGTGAGTAAGGTTTTAAAAGCCTCAATCATTGCACTGTCATCTTTACTTACAAACCATTAGGTCATCAGGAAAGTCATAATGTTTTATCCTATGCTTTGCTGTGCAGAAATGCATCATGAGTTTACTGACAGCCCAATATAAACCTGTCACCTGGGAGTATTTATAATGAAAATTTTTCTTTAGTAATAGTTACTATCCAGTTACTGATTAAGTTAGTTTATTTTGAAAATTATTTGCAGATAAAGACTGACATTAAATTTCCCTGTGATCAGCATGTTATATGGAATTAAAAGGTTCAATACTTGTACAGTCTACCTCAGTCAATTTAACTCAACATATACTGAATCCTGAACAATTTACAGGAACTCTGCTAGAGATCAAGATGAAAATGTACTGTCTGATCCTATTGATTGTGGAGTGATGTATTTTCCAAGTGATATAGACACAATGGATCTTCTAACCTAATTCAACTCATTGAAAATAGTTCCAATAATAAACACTTTCGGGGGTAGACTATTGAAGTTTAGCAAATCTCTCTAACCTCAATGATAGATTTTGCAGGAGACAGAAAATAGGAGTCAGGTGAGAAGGGCAGACATTAGATTTGGATTACTTTATTTAAACCTTTCTCCTCATTCCCATCCTAATCCCTCTTTTCCTTTCCCATTCTCTTTATGTATTCTCCTTATCTTCCATTCTTATTTTTTATAGAGACCTTGTTTCTAGTATCTATTCTCACAGAAAATCTTGTAAAAGTAAATTAATTTACTTGAATCTATGATTCAAAACAAATCTAAGAACGTCAGTTTTTCTCTCCCCCAAATGGTGCCCTTAACTACCTGCCAGCCCCTTGATAACAAATTTCTAAATGGGAACAACCTGTCAGCCAATGAGGACAGTTACTAGGAAATGAATAAATACATACATACATACATACATACATAAATAAATAAAAACAGTTTCTTTAGAGCTGTATGAGTCTGAGGGCAGTTTACCCTTAGACTTCCTGTTTTTTTAAAGAATTATTCAATTTTATTTATTATTATTATTTTTTCTCTCAGTCTTCTATAGGGCACATGTACTCACCAGAGAGAGATGAGAGAGAGAGGAGAGAAAAAGCAAGTGACCAGGTCTGGCACTGGAATTGTGGTCAGTCATGTAGGAGTCTAGTGCCCCAACTGACACACCACCTGATGGCCCCTACACTTCCTATTTTTAGAACTGTTGACACATCATATTTTCTGAGGAAGAAATGTATATTCACTTATTCTTACTCGTTTTGAGCACTTATTTAAGGCCTATAGAATATATCAAACATTTTATATTAATTATTTCTCATTATGTATTGCAATTTTAGAACTATTAGGAAGGAAGTATTATTAACCCTGTTTTATAGATAAGGAAACTGAAACTCTGGGAGGTGAATTTGTCCAAAGATACATGGCAAAGAAAGTCAAAGAGTCTGTATTCAAGCCTAAGTCTGTCTTACTACAAAAATCTCTCTTCTTCCTACTATATATGGCTCCCCATGAGTTTATATCAATGGTATCTAAAACTCCACTTAAAATGGCCTAAGATGATAAATAACATAATCATATGAGATACTGATATTATTTTTCTAATCACTAAATAATTTCCCTTAGCTTTTACTGTGGAAAGACACAGACGACTTCAAAATGTGTGTGGAAAAATGAAATTGACCTATCTCCACAGACTCTACTTGCCTGCTGGCAGGCACAAGATCCATCTACAGGCTTCTGGCCAGCAAGGGATATTGAGGGAGGGTCACCTCTGACCCCCACCCCACTTCCAGACTCCCTAGCCCAAGATTCCACTTCCTAGACTCTCCTTGCCTGCCAGCAGGCACAAGGTCCATCTACAGGCTTCTGGCCAGCAAGGGATATTGAGGGAGGGTCACCTCTGACCCCTACCCCACTTCCAGACTCCCCAGCCCAAGACTCCACCACCTAGATAGATAGATAGGATCTCCCTGCAGTGGCTTTTTTCTTGAAAACCCTCTATTCTCTTGTTAATACCTAGCTCTGCCTCTCTCCACAGACTCTCCTTGCCTGCCAGCAGGCACAAGGTCCATCTACAGGCCTGTGTCGAAATCGTGCACTGCACTAATGTGCAGCACGCGACTTTTTCTTTATTTTTCTCTGTTGTCTTTCATTTCATTTCATATTATCCTCTCCTCCTCATTTTTTACCCTGACAGAGGGACTACACAGGTCTAGAATCATATATCTGAAATTTCCTAGTATGGTAATGTCTCTGGAATCCTCCCTCATACTGATCCACCTGTGAAAACAGAGATAGTGCATTTTAGACACCTCAGTAGAGTTCTCCTCTTGAGAGCACATTGATAAAAGCAACAGAAGAGAGACTTCAGCAAACATTTATTCCCATCCAAAAGGAAACACTCTTACTCTTAGTGGGAGAAATGTTCCTCCAAGAGGTTTTCAAAAGGGAATTAATCTTCCCATAGCTAGAAGTAGAAAAAGAGCCTCAGGTCTGAATAAACAAGGAAATATGTCTCCAACAAAGGATAACGCCCCTCCATGTCTTGTAAATATGAAGGACATTACCAAAATGACAGACACGGAATTTCGAACATTCATGGTGACCAAATTCTGTGAGTTGGAACAGAAAAGAAACAATGAACTGCAGGAAATTAGGAAATCCTTCTAGGATATGAAAGAAGAAATGGATCAGAGAAAGAATCAGGTGGAACTATTAGAGATAAAGTCTATAATACATGAAATCAAAAACTCTCTGGAAAGTATTAAGAGCCGATTAGACCATGCTGAAGATCGAATCTCCGATGTAGAAGATAAAACCTCTGATCTAGAAAAAACGACCAAAAAGATAGAGAAAGTAAATAGAAAACACGAGGATAATGTACGAGAAATACTAGACTCTATTAGACGCCCAAACATCAGAATAAATGGCATCCCAGAAGGTGAAGAAACTAATAGCGGAATGGAAAATCTATTCTAAGAAATCCTGGAAGAAAATTTCCCAAACCTAGGGAGGCACCGAACCATCCAGACCCAAGAAATATAAAGGACCCCAAATAGAATCAACCCCAGAAGATCTTCCCCAAGGCACATCTTAGCCAGGCTGTCTAACACCACAGATAAAGACATGATACTAAAACTGGCAAGAGAGAAACGAGAAGTAACTTACAAAGACCATCCCATAAGGCTAACACCAGACCTCTCATCAGAAACAATGCAAGCAAGGAAAGAATGGGAAGACATATTGAAAGTGTTAAGAGAAACTATTTCAACCGAGACTATTATAGCCTGCAAGATTATCCTTCATTTTGGAAAAAAAGTTAAAATCTTCTCAGACAAACAAAACCTGAAAGAATTCACCAACACAAGACTAGCTCTTCGAGAAACCCTGAAGAAAGTACTGTTCCAGGAAAACTAAAGAATCAACAGCCAGAAACAAAGAAATAACAGGCAACTAAGACAATGGCTAACTTAAATGTCGGTACAGATCCTGTAACATCGATAATAACATTGAATGTTAATGGTTTAAATTCTCCAATAAAGAGACACAGACTGGCTGAATGGATAAAAAAACAGAAATCCTCTATCTGTTGCCTACAGAAAACCAACCTCATGGAGAAAGACATACATAGACTGAAAGTGAAGGGTTGGAAAAAGGTTTTCCATGCAATTGGGAACCAAAAAAGAGCTGGAGTTGTGATACTAATTTCTGACAAAATAAGCTTTAAAACAAAAAGCATTCAAAGAGACAAAGAAGGGCACTATATCGTAGTAAATAGCTCTATAGATCAAGAAGATATAACTCTTATTAATATCTATGCTCCTAACACAGGAGCACCCAAATATGTGAAGGAAAGACTGTTAGATATGAAAGGGGAGATAGACTGCAACACACTAATTGTTGGAGATCTCAACACTAGGTTATCTCCTCTGGAAAGATCACCTAGGCAAAAAATAGGTAAAGAGATAAAGGATCTAAATGATATCATAAATCAATTGGACTTAACAGACATTTATAGAACTTTCCACCCAAAAACCACAAGATACAGTTTTTTTCTCACACCGACATGGAACTTTCTCGAAGATTGACCACATCACAGGACACAAAGCAAACCTCTGCAGATTCAGAGGCATAGAAACTATTTCCAGCATCTTCTCTGACCATGATGAAATTAAACTTGAGTTTAATTTCAAGAGAAATCCTCAAAAATACCTAAAAACATAGAAACTAAATAACCTACTTCTGAATGACATCACTATTACCGAAGAAATAAAGACTGAAATCAAAAGATTCATGGAAGCCAATGACAATGAAGACACGAGTTTCCATAATCTTTGGGACACTGCTAAAGAAGTCATAAGAGGGAAGTTCATAGCAATTAGTGCACATAAGAGGAAGACAGAAGGAAGGCTAATGGATCACCTAACATCAAGCCTCAGAGAATTGGAAAAGGAACAGAAAAAAAATCCAAAAAATTACAGGAGAAAGGAAATAATAAAGATCCTAGCAGAAATAAATGAAATAGAAAATAAACGTACTATACAGAAAATAAATGAAAGTAAAAGCTGGTTCTTTGAAAGGATAAACAAAATTGATACACCACTAGCAAGACTTATTAAGAAGAAAAGAGAAAGGAACCAGATGAATCAAATCTGCAATGAGGCTGGTAACATAACAACAGACATAGTAGAAATTCAAAACATCATTAGAGGATACTTTGAACATCTATATGCTAAGAAACAAGACATGATGAGATGGACAAATTCCTGGACAAATATAATCTACCAAGAATGGGCCAGGAAGAAATAGAAAATCTGAATAGGCCCATAACAAGCCAGGAGATTGAATCACTAATAAATAACCTTCCAACAAAGAAAAGCCCTGGCCCCGATGGATTCACCTCTGAATTCTGCAAAACTTTCAAAGAAGAGTTAACTCCAATTCTGCTCAAGTTATTTCTAAAGATCCAAAAGGGAGAATCTCTCCCTAATTCATTCTATGAAGCCTCTATCACCCTCATCCTTAAAACAGATAAGGACAGGACAAGGAAGGAAAACTATAGACCAATATCTCTGATGAACATAGACACAAAGATTCTCAACAGGATACTAGCAAATCGTATTCAACAGCTTATAGAGATCATACACCATGATCAGGTAGGCTTTATTCCAGGAATGCAAGGTTGGTTCAACATACACAAAGCCATAAATGTGGTACATCATATTAACAGGAACAAGGGTAAAAACTATATGGTCATATTGATTGATGCAGAAAAAGCATTTGATAAGATACAACATCCCTTCATGATCAAGACTCTCAGCAAAATCGGCATACAAGGGCCATTTCTCAATACAATAAAAGCCATCTATGAAAAACCCATAGCGAACATCATCTTCAACGGAGAAAAGCTGAAAGCTTTCCCACTAAACACAGGAACAAGACAAGGATGCCCACTGTCTCCAGTCCTTTTTAATATAGTACTGGAAGTCCTCGCCAACACAATCAGAAAAGAGGAAAAAATAAAGAACATTCGAATAGGAAAAGAAGAGGTGAAACTCTATTTGCAGACGACATGATTGTACACATAGAAGACCCAATGGCCTCCATGGAAAAATTACTGGAAGTAATACATGATTACAGTAAAGTTGCAGGATATAAAATCAATATACAGAAGTTGATAGCATTTCTATATACGAATAATAGGCAGACTGAGATAGAACTAAAAAAAGTTATTCCATTCACCATAGCCACCAAAAGTATTCAATATTTAGGAATAAATCTAACCAAAGAAGTTAAAGACCTCTACAAGGAACACTATGAGAAGCTAAAAATAGAAATTGAAAATGACACAAAAACATGGAAGAACATCCCATGTTCATGGATTGGAAGAATTAATATAATCAAAATGGCAATTCTACCCAAATTAATCTACATATTCAATGCAATGCCATTCAAAGTGCCAGACACATTCTTCACAGACCTAGAAAAGACAATCATAAAATTTGTCTGGAATCATAAAAGACCCCGTATTGCCAAAGCAATTCTACACAAGAAGAGTGGAGTGGGTGGCATCTCACTCCCCAACCCAAAAACATACTACAAAGCTGTGGTAATCAAAACAGTATGGTACTGGCACAGAAACAGACAGGTGGACCAATGGAACAGAATAGAGTCCCCAGAAATAAATGCCCAAACATACAGTCAACTGATCTTTGACAAGGGGTACCAGTCAATCCAGTGGGAAAAGGAAAGCCTCTTCAGCAAGTGGTGCTGGAAAAACTGGATTTCCACTTGCAGAAAGATGAATCTGAACCCCTACCTCTCTCCTTTGACAAAAATCAAGTTAAGGTGGATCAAAGATCTAAATCTAAGACCTCAAACTATAAAGCTGGTCCTGGAAAACACTGGGGAAACTCTGGGAGACACTGGTGTAGGGAAAGACTTCCTAAAAAAGACCCTCAAAGCACACTTGATCATCCCCAAAATGGACAAGTGGGATTACATCAGACTAAGAAGTTTCTGCATGGCAAAAGACACAGTAATTAGTGTGAATTGACAGCCCTCAGAATGGAAAAATATTTTTGTAAATTTTGCATCAGATAAGGGACTGATAACCAGAATACACAAGGAATTAAAGAAGCTGTTTGGAAAAAAGATGATGAACCCTATTAAAAAATGGGAGACAGAGTTGAATAAAATACTCTCTAAAGATGACATACGAATAGCCAAAAGGCATATGAAAAAATGTTCAACATCCCTCATCGTAAGGGAAATGCAGATAAACACAACAATGAGGTACCACCTAACCCCAGTCAAAATGTCTAAGATTAAAAAAACAAAAATGATAAGTGTTGGCAGGGGTGTGGTGAAAGGGGAACTCTTTTACACTGCTGGTGGGAATGTAAATTAGTCCAACCACTGTGGAGAATAATTTGGAGATTTCTCAAAAATCTACAAATAGATCTACCGTATGATCCAGCAATCCCATTCCTTGGCATCTACCCAAAGGACAGAAGAATTCTTCATTGGAAAAGTATTTGCAAATCGATGTTTATTGTGGCACTATTCATGATTGCAAAGTCATGGAACCAACCCAAATGCCCCCGTATGGAGGAATGGATTGAAAAACTGTGGCACATATACTCTATGGAATACTACTCAGCCATAAAAACCAACAAAACCCTGGCTTTTGACAGAAAGTGGAAAAATATGGAAGATTTACTGCTGAGTGAGGCAAGCCAGGCTATGAAGGAGAGAAATTGTATGTCCCCACTTAACATATACCAAATGTCTGCACTCTATGACTGAAACTGATTGACTGACGGTTGTACAAATACAAGAGATGGGTGTGAATATCAGATGAGGTATATGTGGAGTAGGGGGGCCTAACGAAGGACATTTAGAGAAAGGTTACGGAGGTAGAACATTGACAGGATGGGGAAGTGTGGTGTTATCAGTTGAAGATATTTTGATCAATGGGACTGGGGAGAAATGTTCACATATTGAAATGCTCACATTGCAAGCTAAACAATGCGATTGAATGTATATACAAAAAGAAATAAATTAAATTAAAAAAAGTCAAGATGTAAAAAGTGTATTTAGGTGCTAGAAAATGATGTGGTGGATAAAGTGCTGGACTCACATGTGGCTAACCGTGGTTTGACTCCTGGACCTGGCGGCTTACTTTCTCATGTTTTTAAAATTTAAAATGTATTATTATTTTTGTTTTTTATTCAATCACTGTGTATTATTGAAGAATACAAAAATAAATTTTCCCAGAATTAATGCACTGTAAAAAAAAAAAGGAGAGAGAGAGTGGGAATTATTGTCTTGTTCCTGATCAGGGGTAAAACTTTTAACCTTAAAAAAAAAAAAAAAAGAAAATGAAATAGAAATATTAATTCATTTTGGAGCAAAATCTCTTTAATGCATCCACAGTTTTTCATAGTATACAATTTCCAAAAACTTTTTGAAAACCCCTCATATTTATGATTCTCAGACTGGAGAATCACATTTGTCTTATTTTAAATTTAAATTTACTTCAGATGCATGCTTTATGGGATTCTTCTAAAACAATTTACAAAAGTAGTAATAAAATATATTAAGTAAAACCAAGAAATATGAGTAAAACATTCTGCTTATAATCATTAATTAAATTGGCTAATGCTTATGGAAAGCTTTATTGTGAAAGCTTTTATTGTGCTAGGCACTGGCAACACACATGGATTTTCAAGGAACCCAGAGTTGGAAGCATTTGTGTCACCTGGGGAAATATAATGATGCTTTTACATTAAAAAAAGAAGAAGAAGAAAGAAAAATGACTAGCTCTTTAACCTATTGGCTAAGGAAATAGATCCCACATGGCCCATCAAAGTTCAAATCCTGGCTCCAGAAGCTTAAAAAACACACCAGGCACATGTGAATGTATATCCAAAAATCCCAACAAGTTGGAGAAATAGGAGAGAAGAGATTGCATCATGACCACCTATCACTGGGGAATGCTTTTAAACCTAGTGATGAAATGTTTTAATCTGTCCCTTTTTACAACCAGGAAAAATAGAAGTATGTCTGTTATTAACTCTTTTGTTCAACGTTGTATTTGAGGTCTTGGGCAGTTAAATAAGAGAAAAAAAAGGTATAGAACTGAAAAGGAAGAAATAAAACTGTCATTACTCACAGATCATATAATAATCTACATAGAAAATCATAAACAATCTATGAAAATATTAATAAGAGAGTTTAGCAAGATTATTAGCCTCAAGGTCAATATAAAATTATTTTTTCCTATAAATGAGCAGCAAATTATTTTCAAATAAAAATTTGAAAACATTATAAGATACCCTACAATAAATAAAACATTGGCAAAACTTTTGAAATAGCCAGGTAATTGCTAGGCTATGCTGGAGTCACATATAATCCCTGAAATGTCCATGTTTTCACACTATACAGATTTATTTCTTATACCATTTGCAGTTAATGTGATTCAGACCACACTCTGACACAACTTCCCTTCAAGAGGTGTCTCAGAATTCCCACAATCTTCCAACTTGTGACAATGCCAGATAGAATATGTGGTCTATTAGTTATGGAAGGAGGTAAAAGGAATAGAGCAGGCAAACTGGATTTTAACTGCCCAACCACCCTAACCTATCTTCAAAGGAGGGTGGGAAATGTAGAGCTTAACATCAATATTTGGTGAACAGCTATCAGTCTATGCCAAGAAGTATGTCATTAAAGAAGAGAAGCTGAACAGTAGCACAGCAGTAATGCAATGATTTGTGAGATAGATCCACAAAAGAAGATTCCAAGTTCACATACAGTGATCTCCTTGAACATGGTGGGCATGCATGTGTGTGTGTTCCAAAGCTGGCTGAAGCTGGCTAAAGCAGGAGAAAAGATCCTGTTTGGGATGCCTATCTCTCTGTCTCTCTCTATGTCTCTCATTCATTGAAAAAAGGTAAGAAAGATGGAAGGAAGGAAAGGAGGAAGGAAGAAAAGGGGCAAGGGCAGAATAAAGGAAGTAAAGAAGGGAAAAAGAGACAGAGACAAAAACATCATGAAATTCTAAATTAAAGGAATGATATATGCCATGTTCATGAATTGGAAAGTGGAATAATACTAGATGCAATTCCAATCAAAATCACAATAAGAGTGTGTGTGTGTGTGTGTGTGTGTGTGTAACTTGACAAAGATAATTATAAAATGTGCGTGAGAGAGTAAAAGGCGAAGAATAGCTAAGACAATTTTGAAGAAAAAAATGAAATGGAAGGACTGGCTCTACTTTGTATCAGAACCTGTTACAAAGGTTATGTTAATTAAAATAATATGGTATAAGTCATAGCAATGAAATTGAATAAATAACCCAGAAACAAATCTTCTCATATATAGAAATTTGATATTCAATAATGACAGTATTTTTTTCTTTCTTTTTTTTTTTGGAGAGGTTTTTGCCATAGGGCGCATGCACTCGCCAGACAGACAGAGAGAGACAGAAAGACAGAAAGCGAGAAATCACCCCCGGGGGGATGGCCATGCCGCAATCCCTTCTCCTCCATTCTCCTCTCGGGATCTTGGGCACGCACGCACACGCGCCTGGCGTGAGTTTGAAGCTACCGGGTCTGGGACGTGAACTGTTGTTGACTACATGGGAGTCCAGCGACATAGCCATTAAGCTAATTGCTGGTCCCGATAATGGCAGTATTTCTGATTAAAGGGAAAAGGATGAACTAGTCAATAAATAGTACCATGGAAATTCAATATTCATATGATGATAAAACTATAAATTATCAACTAGACAAGGGAGAAATGTGCACAAGTTGGAATATTCACTTTGTAAGCTAAATAATGTGATTGAATGTATAAAAGAAAATGAAATTTTAAAATATATAAAAAATTCATATGCTAAAAATTATGGTAGATTTCTATATTATATACTTACCCCAAATAAATTTCAGGCGAATTAAAGAGATGAAAGTTAAAAATAAATATAAAAGTTTTTGAACACCACATAGGACATTATTTCCATACTATTGAACTGGGGAAGACTTTCCTAACAAGATGTTAAGTCCGGAAGCCATCAATAAAAATACTGAGTGATTTAACTATATCAATACTGAAAATATCTGTGTAATGAATCACACCATAAACAAAGTTAAAAGCCACAAGGAGAAAAATATGTTTAATATATATAGCAAAGAATTACTATATAGAATATAAAACATAACTCTTACAAATCATATTTTATAGTGACAAAGGTACGAATTGAAAAACCATAAAAGAGGTCATTCAAAATTAACCAATGAACATATGCTCGGATGCATAGGAAACAGGGAAATGCAAAGTATAGTATAACAAAATAATATATATAAAAGGGTGTATGTACTTATACCTCATCATATTGGCATATTTTAAAAAGAATGTCTAGTATTATTAACAGTGCAAATAAGCCACTTGAAGAACCATTTGGCAATCTATCAACATTTTTTTTCTTTTCTTTTTTTATTTTTTCACATTATTTATTATTATTATTACTATTATTATTATTATTATTTGTATATACTTTCAATCATATTGTTTGGCTTACAATGAGACCATTTCGATATGTGAACATTTCTCCCCAACCCGTTGAATGAAATATCTTCAACAGATAACACCACACCTCCCCATCCCGTCAATGCTCTACCTCTGTATCCCTTAAAGTGTTCATGCTCTTTAAGCCAGGAATGCAATCTCTAAGAATTTATTCATCAGAAATATACAGGTTATTATATATGTTTGTATGAGATGCTTGTTTATTCATTGCCTGCAATAGCAATAAAACTGGAACCAACCTAAGTATTCACTAAAAATGATTAAGTGGATTTCATACCATGAAATACTAAGTAGCAATTTTTAAAACATGAAGCAAATTTTTCTATACTGGTATTTTATAAAGTCTAAGATATAATTATCAAAATAAGACAGTTGCATAATTATGAAAAGAACACATTTATTTATTTATTTAGATTTTTGTCATAGGGTACATTCACTCACTGGAGCAAGACAAAGAGAGACAGTGAGAGGGAAAATGAGAAATCACCCCCGGGAGGGATGGTCATGCTGCAATCCTTTCCTTTCTATTCTCCACTCAGGATTTTGCACACATGTACCTGGTGTGATCTTCAAGCCACCAGGTCCAGGACTCGAACCATGGTCGACCATCTGGGAAACCAGTGGCTTAACCAACATACCACCTACTGGTCCTGAACAAATTTATCTTTAAAAAACACATTTGCAAAGATCTTTTACCTTTATACTCTGTGTGTGTGTGTGTGTGTGTGTGTGTGTGTGTATGTGCAGAAAAGTATCTGAAATAATACATGAAACAACAGTTCCACATATGGAGAGGAGTGATAATAGAAGTAGTGGTGAAGGGAGTGAGAACAGCTGAGGCCAGAGATCACTTGAGACTTTCACTGCTTCCCCGCTTTTTCAGGTGCCCAGATCATCCTGCTACCACCGCCCTCCTCTGCCATTAGCCCCAGAACCTTTACAGCAGCAGCAAGTGAGAACAACTGAGGCCAGAGATCACCTTGGGATCTCCACTGTCTCCCAGCTGTTCCAGGTGCCCAGATTGTTCCGCTCCCATTTCCCTCTTCTGCCATTAGCCCTGGAACCTGTGCAGCAGTAGCAACAAGCATGAACAACTGAGGCAGGAGACCACTTTAGACTTCTCACTGCCTTTTGCCCACTCAGGAATACTTTCAACTTCATAGTTTTCTGAACTGCACAGTACAGAATGTGCACAGCATGATTCTTCCTTTCTTCTCCAGTTGAAACCCAGTGGCTCAGCCCCAGGTGCACCTTTTCTAAAGAAACTGGGAGGCCATTGGAATATCCAGTTCCAATGACAATGGTGTGGGTCACAGGGAGAGCATCGGGAAGACAAAGCTGCAGAGAAACTGTGACTCACCTCCACCCACATGCCTTTGAACTCTTAGAATTAACTCCAAGAAATTAGGAAGAAATGTATAATGCATCAGATGATCAGAAACAAGTGCAGAAGCACAAGAAATATGAGAAACCAAAACAATATCACTTCCCAAGGTAAAAGAACAACTCCTCATCATCCACAGATAGTACAATAGAACTTATGGAAATGACAGGTAAACAATTCAGAATATTCAGAGTAGCAAAACTAAATGAGATGAAAGAGAAAAGAGACAATGAAATCCAGAAGATGCAAGAGAACAGAAACAATAAATTCCATTGGATAAGGAAGTCCTCCCATGATTTTAAAGGAGAAATAGACAATATAATAAAAAATCAAATGGAACTCTTAGAGATGAAGGCTATAATAAAGGAAAACAAAACTTCCCTTGAAAGTTTCAAAAGCAGATTAGATCATGCAGAAGACTGAATCTCAGATCTAGAAGATAAAACCTTTGACCTAGAAAGAAGTCACCAAAAGACTGAAAAAGTAACCAAAAAAATGAGGGTAATATATGGGAAATGCTAGATACCATTAAACACCCAAACATCTGTATAATTGGTATCCCAGAAGGTGAAGAATCTAATAAGAGCATTGATAATCTATTCTATGAAATCCTAGAAGAAAATTTTCCAAGCCTAGAGAAATATTCAAACATCCAGACCCAAGAAATACAAAGGATCCCAAATAGAATCAACCTAAGATCCTCTCCACGACACATCATAGGCAGACTGACCAAAATCACAGATGAAGACAACATTCTAAAAATGGCAGAAGAGAAACATCAAGTCACTTACAAAGGTTATCCCAACAGGATAAAATCGGACTTCTCGGTGGGAACAATGCAAGCAAGGAAAGAATGGGAAAATACATTGAAAGTGTTTCAAGAAAAATAATTTCAGCTAAGATTCCTTCAAATTAGAAGGAAAGATAAAAAACATTCTCAGATAAACAAAACATGAAAGACCAACACCAGACCAGCTCTGTAAGAATTACTAAAGGGTGTGCTATACTAAGAAAACTAAACAGAGACAGACAGAAATAAGAGGAAAAAAGAAAAAAGAAAACAAGAAAATGGCCAACTTAATGGTTGAGAAAAGTCCAGAAATATATCGATAATAAGGTTGAATGTTAATAGATTAAATTCTTCAATCAAGAGACACAGACCAGCTGAATGGGTAGAAAATAAAAAAATAAATAACTCTATCTGTCATATACAAGAAATACAACTCATGAATAAATGCATACATTGGATAAAAGTGAAGGACTGGAAAAAGGTTTTTCATGCAAACAGAATAAAGGGCTGGAATAATGATACAGATTTTAGACAAAACAGGCTTTGAGACAACTCAGGAGCACCCAACTCAGGAGCACCAAAATATGTGAAAGAAAGACTGCTAGATGTAAAAGGAGAGACAGACTGCAACACACTAATTGTTGGGGATCTCAACACCTGATTATCCCCTTTGATGAGATCATCTAGACAAAAAATAAGCAAAGAGACACAGGATAGAAACAGCACCACGAGGAACAAGCAGTTAGCGTAATGGCTATGTCGCTGGACTCCCACATAGTCGACCGCGGTTCGAGTCCCGGACCCGGTGGCTTAAACTCATGCTGGGCACGTGTGCGTGCGTGCTCAAGATCCCGAGAGGAGAATGGAGGAGAAGGGATTGCGGCATGGCCATCCCCCCTGGGGGGTGATTTCCTGCTTTCTGTCTCTCTGTCTCTGTCTGTCTGGCAAGCACATGCACCCTAAAGCAAAAACCTCTCAAAAAAAAAAAAAAAAAAAAAAAAAAAAAAAAGCACCACGAATGAAATTGACTTGACAGACATCTATAGAACCTTCCACCCCAAAACTATGAAAAATACATTTTTCTCATCCACACGTGGAACCTTTTTGAAAATTGACCACATAATAGAGCACAAAAGAAACCTTTACAGATTCAAAAGCATAGGAACCATATCCACCATCTTCTCCGAACATGATAGAATTAAACATTTATTAATTTCAGAAAAAATCCTAAAAAAAGACACAAACACATGGAAACTGAACAACCTACTCTTGAATAACTTCAAAATTGCTGAAGAAATTAAGACTGAAATCAAAAGATTCATTGAAACAATAATAATGAGTACACAACTTTTTATAATCTGTGGGACATAGTGAAAGCAGTCATAAGAGGGAAGATCATAGCATTTAGCGTATATAAGAACAAATGGAAAAGTGACAAATGGACAGCCTAACATTGTGTCTCGGAGACTTGGAAAAATAACAACAACAATAAATCCAAAAAATGCCAGGAGAAAATAAATAATAAAGATTCAAGCAGAAATCAAATAAATAGAAAATAAACTATGTGGAAAATAAATAAAACCAAAAGCTGCTTCTTTGGGAAGATAAGCAAAATTAACACACTATTAGCTAGACTAATTAAGAAGAAATGAACCAGATAAATTTACAGTGAAACCGACAATAGTACAGCAAACATAATAGAAATAAAAATATCATTAGAGAACGCTATGAGCGACTATATGTCAATGAACAAAAAAACTGTATGAGATGGACAAATTCCTGGACACATAATCTACCAAAATTGAATTGGGAAGGCTAAGAAAGTGTGAACACCCATAACAAGCAATGAGATTAAATTAGTAATAGATAGTTTCCCAACAAAGAAAACTCCAGGTCCTGATGGCTTCACTTCTGATTTATACAAAACTCTGAAAGAAGAATTAACCACCATTCTACTCTAACAATTTCTAAAGATCCAAAAAGAAGGAACTTTCTAAAATTCATTTTATGAAACTTCCATCACCCACATCTCCAAAACAGATAAGGACATGACAAGAAAGAAAATCTCCAGATCAATATCTCTGATGAATATAGATGCAAAAAATTTCAATATGAAACTAACAAATCATATCCATCAAAATGTAGAAAAGATTATACTTCATGACCACATAGGCTTTATTCAAGGGAAACAAGGGTGGTTCAATATAAGCAAAACCATACGTGTAATACACCATATTAACTTAACAGGAAGGAAGATAAAAACCATAAGATCATATTGATCAATGCAGAAAAAGCATTCAATAAAATACAACATCCCTTCATGATTAAGACTCTCAGCAAAATTGGGATAGAAGGGACATTTCTCAACACAGTAAAAGCCATCTATGAAAAACCCATAGTTCAGGGAAGCAGCAGTTAGCGTAATGGCTATGTAGCTGGACTCCCACGTAGTCGACCGCAGTTCGCATCCCGGACCCGGTGGCTTAGAACTCACGCTGGGCACGTGTGCGTGCGTGCCCAAGATCCCGAGAGGAGAATGGAGGAGAAGGGATTGCGGCATGACCATCCCCTCTGGGGGGTGATTTCTCGCTTTCTGTCTCTATGTCTCTCTCTGTCTGTGTGGCAAGCGCACGCACCCTATAGCAAAAACCTCTCAAAAAAAAAAAAAAAAACAAAACAAAAAAAAAAACAAAACAAAACAAAACAAAAAACAAAAAACATAGTTCACATCATACTGAATGGGGAAAAGCTGAATGCTTTTCCACTAAAAACTAGTACAAGATAACACTGCCCACTTTCTCCACTCCTTTTAAATATAGTCCTTGAAGTGCTAGCCAATGCACTCAGAAAAGAGAATAAAATAAAAAGCATTCAAATAGGGAAAGAAGAGGTGAAATTATCTCTCTGTACATGATTGTATACATAGAAGACACAAAGGTATCCATAAAAAAACTCCTGGAAGTGATAAATGAATACAGTAAAATGGCAGGATACAAAATTAGCATAAAAATATTAAGCATTTCTATATATGAACAACAAGCAGACTGAGGTAGAACTGATTAAAGTAATCCCATTTACTATAACCACAAAAAGTTTAAGATACCTAGGAATAAATATAACAAAGGAAGTCAAAGACCTCTACAAGAAAAACTATGAAAAGTTAAAACAAGAAATTGAAAGCAATACAAAAAAGTGATAGGTAATCCCATATTTCTGTATTGGAAGAATTAATATAACCAAAGTGGTAATTCTACCCAAATTAATGTACATATTTAACAGAGTTCAATAAAATTAATAGAGACATTCTTTGCAGATCTAGAAAAACTGTCATACAGTTTGCCATGAATCTTAAAAGACCCTGTATTGCCAAAGCAATCCTGTACAAGAAGATTGGAGTAGGAGTCATCTCACTCCCTGACCCCAAAATATATTACAAAGCTGGGATGTTCAAACTAGCATGGTATTGGCACAAATACAGACATGTGGACCAATGGAACAAAATAGAGACCCCAGAAATAAAACCCAAACATACAGTCAACTGATTTTTGACAAAAGATACCAGTCAATCCAGTGGTGAAAAGAAAACCTCTTTAGCAAATGGTGCTGGAAAAACTGAGTATCCACATGCAGAAACTTGAATCTGGACCCCCAATTCTCACTATTAACAAAAATCAACTCAAAGTGGATCAAAGATCTAAACCTAAGACTTCAAACTATAAAACTACTGGTGGAAAACACTTAGAAAACTCTGGGAGACATCAGAGTAGGCAAAGACTTCTTATATAAGACCCCCAAAGCACAGGCAATAATCCCGAAAATAGACAAGTGGGACTACATCAGATTAAAAAGTTTCTGCACAGCCAAAGACACAATTATTAGTGTGAATAGACAACCATAAGAATGAGAGAACATTGTTTTAAACTTTGCCTCGGGTAAGGGACTGATAACCAGAATACACAGGGAACCCAAGGGGCTTATCCTCAAAAAAATGATCAACCCAATTAAAAATGGGAAAATAAATTGAACAAACAACTCTTTGAGAAATACATATGAACAACCAGAAACACATAAAAAAATGCTCAACATGCCTCATCATAAGGGAGATACAAATAAAAACCATAGTGAGATACCATCTAACCCCATCACAACAGTTATGATTTTTTTAAAAAATGATAAATTCTGGTGAGGCTGTGGTGAAAAGGGAATTCTTTTACCCTGCTAGTGGGGTTGTAAATTACTACAGCCAACATGGAGAACAATATGGAGGTTCCTCAAAGATCTACAAATAGAATGCCATATGATCCAGCAATTCCCCTCCTGGGTATCTACCCAAAGGGTAGGAGAACTCTCAATCAGAAAAGTGCTTGCACATCTGTTTATTGAGGTATTATTCACAATTGCTAAGACATGGAACCAAACCAAATGTCCACAGACAGATGAATGGATTGAAAAAGTGTGGCATGCATACATTATGGAATACTACTCATCCATAAAAACAAGACCTTGGCATTTGATAGTTTATGAATATGGAAGATTTATTTCTGATTGAAACAAGCCAGGCTATGAAAGAGAAACATTGTATTTTTTCACTTAATGTATACCAATTACCCGCACTCTGGTGGAAATTGAAAGATTAAGGGATACAGAATAATAGAAAATGGTTACAGATACCCTAGACAGTTTGGGAAGAGGGTGAGGTGGGAGAGTGTGAGGCA
Source organism: Tupaia tana (assembly GCA_026018925.1). Lineage (NCBI taxonomy): Eukaryota > Metazoa > Chordata > Mammalia > Scandentia > Tupaiidae > Tupaia > Tupaia tana. Next base: position 71,294,547 of record JAKSZU010000009.1, on the reverse strand, counting down.
AAAGAAATCAAGGAGAAAAATAGAGAGCAAGATGTTTAAGGGACACAGAAATAGATGACTGTCTGTTGATGAGAATGTGTATATCTTCAACTGGACAGGTGTGAAGTATATTAATGTTGGGTAAATTCACTTTACAAACTGTAGTTATGTATAGTGATTGAATGTATTAAAAATATTAAAAGTAAAAAAAAAAAGAACTAGTGGTGAAGGGATATCTCAAAATTGTAGAAAATTTAAAAAGTATAAAAGGGAAAATAATTATTCACAAAATCCCACAATTTAAAGTTAACTATGATCACCATCTGGTGTGCCCATATGTACATATATGCACATAGACATTTCTGTCTCTTTTTTTTACACAAAATGAGGTAGGTGTGATTTTTAATGATTGCTTTTAAAATCTGACCATATATTGTAGACTTTTTATCATGGCATTAGTTGCCTATTTTATTTATTTAACAAACATTTATAGTATTTACTACATTTCAGGCACTTTTCCAAATACACATACACTATGTATGTGTGTGTGTGTATCATTTCTTCTAAAGCTCTTTTAAAACATTTTTATTGCTTCAATGCATTATCTTTTGTATCTGTAATATCAACATTGCTCATTCAGCCAGCCATTCTTTTGGGTTTTTTTTTTTTTTTTTTTTTTTTTTTTTGAGAGGTTTTTGCTATAGGGCTCGCCAGACAGACAGAAGGGGGATGGCCACGCCGCAATCCCTTCTCCTTCATTCTCCTCTCGGGATCTTGGGCATGCACACACACACGCCCGGTGTGAGTTTTAAGCCACCGGGTCAGGGACGCAAACCACAGTCGACTACGTGGGAGTCCAGCGACATAGCCATTACGCTAGCTGCTGGTCCCCAGCCAGCCATTCTGATATATGAAAGAGCAATAAGGAAAGAGTGCCTATTACTATAATTGATTAGTCTGTTTTGTGATGCTATGACAGAGTACGTGAGGCTGGACAATTTAAAAAGTAAGAGGCTTACTTAGCTCACATTGCTTGAAGCTAGGAAATCTAAGACCCAGGTTCCAGCATCTGCTCAGTCTCTGCATCCCAGCATAGCAGAGAAGTGGGAGGCAAGTAGGCATTTACAAAAAGAGATGCATGAGGAGCTGGGCTTGTTTTATAACAACCTGCTCTCTTGTGAACTAATTTGCTCCTGAAAAGCCTAATGCAATCCACCTGAAACAGTGGAGTCCCCATGACCCAAAGGTCTCCCCATAGGTCCTCACCTCAAAAAGATTCTGCCTTGGACTGGGACTAAGCCTCAACATTAGTTTTGATGGGAACAAAAACCATATCCAAGTCAAAGCAGGAATAGATATTTTTTTCAAAAACCATCTATGCAATGGTTGAGGCCTTTATAGGGAATACACAAAAAATGTTCTTTGGATCTAGACTGCAACAAGAACTGAGAACCAAGTCAATTACTCTTTTCATTAAACTTTATTCAAATAAATATAGCATGTTCTTGGTATACATCCAAGAGAATTTTCTTACCACAAATATAATTACTAGTTAAGTGTCTCTCATCTGTTCTAGTTATGACACAAGCACTCCCCAATGGGACATGATCTTGCAATCTCCTCTCCTTCAATTAATTCTACATATCATTGTGATTTGGGGCATGCATACATTTGTGAGTTGCCAGTGAGGAAACATGGGTCAGAATCCTGACTCTGTCTTTAATCATGCAACAGTAACACTACCTTTTATTAAGTGTTTTTCTATGCTCCAAGCACTTTGCTAAGTGTTTCTCATAGACTTTCTCATATTCACTTTTACAAATAGATACTATCATTATTCTCATTTAAAAATAAGAAAACTGATAACTAAAGAAGGTGAAGTAACTTGCCAAGACTTAGACCTAACAACTGTAGGAATCAGAATTCAAATCCAGATCTCTATGACTCCAAATTCTTAAATACCACCTTATCCTGTCTTTCTGGTTCTAATGCTTTTAGACAAGTTATTTCTCTCTTTGCCTATGTTTCCTCATATACAAAATTAGAAGTTTAGACTAGAAGTAAACAGTCTCTTAAGCTTTACTCTAGCTCATTCATTTTAGCCATTTTTCTTCTCTCTAACATAATACAATCAAGCTTCATTCCTTATTTTTGGCTTTGTATATTAAAGATGTTCAGAAGTGCATTTTCTGAATAAATGTTTTATAGATTTTTCTTATGTGTTTTTTCTATATAAATATTTAATTAAAAAGTGTCATGTTCCTTCAGTCTATACTGCATAGAGCTTACTATAGCCTGCTAAAGTGCTCCTGATGTTGCACCCACATACTACTGACCAACCAGAGAGTGAAAGAAATAAAGAATAGGGATGTTGGGGGAACAGCAGAATTCACCTCAATACCACATTAGGAGATGCTATTCAGGACGCTTTGTTGGGAGCCGCAGTTTTGGGATCACACTCCTACCTCTATTTAGCCTCCTTAATCCTAATTATAAGTATATATTAAACTTTCATGGTATTTCACATTTCCAGAAGATATTACTCCCTTTTGGGAGTTGGCTTACTTAGGCACCTTTCTAAGGTTTTACTGAAAAAGATCTACATCTTGAATTCTGTGGTTTTACAGTTTACTCTTGGTCATCTAAGGAAAAAGAATAATAAAGAACTATTCACAATGTTTTCTTAGGGTCAAGAATTTGTGGCAGTGTAGCATTAATGAAACAATATGAATCAAATATAAAGAGAAATTTTTAAATGGCAATTTTACATAAACTTATTAGGCATACTCTGATATATAAATGAGTTCTACTATTAGGAGGGCACTGTACTCCCCAAAATATCTTCCCTGTAAGTGCAGCACACTTTATGCCAAAGATATATTCCTATAAAGTTGTGCTCACACTGAACTTATCAATCCGTATTTTCCCCTTTTCTTCAACAATTATTTTGTAATTGTGTTCTTTTCATTTTGATCTTCAGTTGATAGTGGTTTTACTATACTACATCTACCTCTCTTTGCCTAAAGCTAACAGTGTGTAAACTGTTACTATGTGGACTTCTTACTTAAAAGAAGTTTGAATACAATGGTAAAGAGAAAAACTTTGTAATGGGCACAGTCATCCTTTAAAATGTTGTGTTTTATAAATCTAGATCTTATACAGTGTTCTCTTAGAACAGGATGTGCCTATAGATTTATTAACATCTAAGTCTTAAATTATTTTCAAAAGACCAAAAAGGTAAATGGTACTTGAAGTTCAGTTTATCTGTTCCTATGATTTTCCTAAGTCCAAATTTAGAAAACAACTAATACTTCCTGTAGGCTCCCCCCACACACACACTCATAATAATTAACAGAACAGTTTTAATTTCTCCAAAAATCTTTTTGTTGCTATTAGAAAAAGCTCAACCAAAGGAAACCACTTTTTGGTAAATTGCCCATTTCTGACTTAAAGATTTTTAAGCCACTTAGAGTATAGTACTTCGGGTATATTTTATGCTTTGTACACTTACTGATCTGTATAACTAGTTTAAATGTTTACATATTATGCTAATATCTTACACACCAACAAAGGTGTATTTCTACAAAAACAAACCATATTTGAACTAAGAATAAGCATTTTAAGAGTCTTATCCCAGGGCATTACTTTGGAAATATTTTTTTCTGTAGAACTTTTAGACTTAGGGAATGTGCACTCATCAGGGAGAGAAATAGAAACCGAGAGAGAGAAAGTGAGAAATCATTCCCAAGGGGGGGATGGCCATGTCATAGTGCCTTCTCCTTCATTCTCCCCGGGACCTTGGGCACCCACAAGTGCATTCCTCACATGAGTTTCAAGCCACTATGTCCAGGACTCAAACCGCATACATTTCTAAGACAAATCCAAATCCAAAAAGACAACTGCAGATGACAGTTATCAAAGGAACAAGGTAAAGGTATTTGGACTATAGTTGACTTCTGATTTAGAAAGTTTTTTACAGCACATTCTTTTTAGACGTATATCATGCTTCTCTGATGGTTTTCTCAGATCATTTTGATAGTGGCACATTAAAAATCATTGCATCAAATGCCATAAGTTTGCCTTTGCAACTTGCAGCCTGGCCACTATGCCACACTTCCTGCTTCCTGAGCCTCGATAGTCCACTGGAAGATTTGGATTCCGGTCCCAGCATGCTTCTCATTTTAAGTGGAGCCCAGTACTCCAGCTTTGCCTCTATAACTTACAACACAGCGGCTCACATGCTGCACCGTGCACAGCAGGTGTCTTGAACATCTTCACTAACTTATATGTCCTTAGCTCATCCCCAGCTCATCATGAGGTGAAAGGTTGGTAGGAAAGCCAACCACTTGAAGCTCCTTACATAAACTTTATCTGATCTAATTTGGAAGACATAGCTCTCTAACAGGAACACACATAGGATTTAAAGGTAATATCTCCTCCTCCAATACTACAGAATCTCCTCCAATAGGAAGACGTTAATACTGCATCAGATGACCAAAAACCATCACAGGCAGAAGAAATATGAGAAAACAAGGAAACAACTCTTCTCCTAGGGAACATAATAATCCCTTACCAATAAAGGACAACATGAAAAAATTCACAGAAATATATAAAAAAATAATTTCAAACATTCATTGTGGAAAAAACTCAGTGAGATGCAAGAGAAAGCAGATAATCAAGTCCAGAAAATAAGAAAATTATCCCAGACATGAAAAAGGAATCCTGTAAAAAGATAGACACCCTAAAGAAGAATCAAACAGAACTTCTGGAAATGAATATAATACAAGAAATTAAAATCTCACTTGAAAGCATTGACATCAGAATGGATCATGAAGAAAAAAGACTTTCTGACCATGAATATAAGCTTTCTAATATAGACCAAACTAATAAAAAGAATGAAAAAATAGCCCCCCCTAAATTAGGATAATATATATACACCATTAAATACCCAAATATCCATGTAATAGGGTATTCTAGAAGGGGAAGAAGCTGTTAAAGGCATGACAGCATCTTCCATGAAGTACTATGTGAAAATTTTCCAAATCTAGAGAAACAGGAAGAAAATCAGACCCAAGAAATAAAAAGAACTCCAAATAGAATCAACATAAATAAGATCCTTTCCCATAATATCATGGCCAGATTAGTAAAAATAAAAGACAATATTCTAAAAATAATAAGAGAGAAACCTCAAGTTACTTATAAAGGTTATCTTGTTAGGCTAACATTAGACCTCCCAAATGAAACAATGTGAACAAGGAAATAATGAGAAGACATATTCAAGATACTAAGAGAAAAACTATTTTAACCGAGAATACTATAACTGGTAAGATTATTTGTCAAATGGGAAGAACAAAAATCATTTTGAGATAAACAAAACTGAAAGAATTCATCAATATAAGACTAGCTCTTCAAGAAGTGTTGGAGGAGGGAACCAGCAGTTAGCGTAATGGCTATGTTGCTGGACTCCCACGTAGTCGACCGCGGTTCACGTCCTGGACCCGGTGGCTTACAACTCACGCCGGGCGCGTGTGCGTGCGTGCCCAAGATCCCGAGAGGAGACTGGAGGAGAAGGGATTGCGGCGTGACCATCCCCCCTGGGGGGTGATTTCTCACTTTCTGTCTCTATGTCTCTCTCTGTCTGTCTGGCGAGCGCACGCGCCCTATAGTGAAAAACCTCTCCAAAAAAAAAAAAAAAAGAAAAAAAAAAAAGAAAAAAAAAAAGAAGTGTTGGAGGAGAGACCAGCAGTTAGCATAATGGCTATGTCGCTGAACTCCCATGTAGCTGACCGCGGTTTGAGTCCTGGACCCAGTGGCTTAAGCTCATGCTGGGCATGTGTTCGTGTGTGCCCAAGATCCCGAGAGGAGAATGGAGGATTAGGGATTGTGGCGTGGCCATCCCCTCGGAAGGGGATAATTTCTCACTTTCTATCTCTGTCTCTTTCTGGCGAGCACATGCACCCTATAGCAAAAACCTCTCCAAAAATAATAAAAGTGTTCGAGGTACTATATCAAGAAAACTAAAAAGAAACAAACAGAAATAAGAGAACAAAAACCACCAAGAAGATCCTAATATGGATACCGTACTTCAGCTGTGAAATATTGGCTTCCTTTACCAAAAATGAAGGTTTTCTGCTGAGACTCCCCCCTCCAGACTCATTTCTAGTGGGAAAGGCACCAGCCAAGCCAGGCCTATCCTGATATGGATACTGTACTTCAGCTCTGAAATATTGGTTTCCTTGACCAAAAATGAAGATTTTCTGCTGAGACTTCACCCTCCAGACTCATTTCTAGTGGGTGAGGATAGCTCTGTGTCTCTTTCTCTCCATTTTTGTGTGTGTCCCTCTCTGTCTCGCTGTGTCTCCCTGTGACTTTTAATTTTTTAAATTTTTTATGGTAAAGTATTCTCGAGGCACTCAAGCCTCTCATTTATTGTATTAATTGGTGCCTTTCCTAAATGAAGTGAGGAAATTCACCAGCAAAGCCAAGCTGTCCTGGTATGCATACTGTACTTCAGCTGTGAAATACTAGTGTGCTCTGTGGTTTTTATTTTTGCCTTTTTAAAATTATAATCTTATGGGATTTTTATCCTCTTTTATTCTTTTTCTTTTTCATTGTATTTTTTTCTTCTTCTTTTCTCTTAATTCTTTTCCTTTTTTATTTATCTTTATTCATTTTCTGATCAGCCTCTATGCACTAAGTTTCTAGACAGGTCCAAGTGAACAGTTTCCAATCATCTGAATATTATTAGAGTCAGAATATTCCTCTTTTCACCTTGAATCTGATGCACAAAGAGTGAAAATAGACCAGAATAATGATCGCACATCACCTCTTTCTGCCCGCCTCTGAACGCTCAGATTGAACTTCAAGAATTAGGAAGACACACACCATCCATCAGATGACTAGAAATCACAAGAAATATGGGAAAGCAAGACAATACCTCTCCTCCAAGGGAAAAGAATAATACCTCTTCTTCCTGAGACAGTACAATGAAACTCATGGAAATGTCTGATAAGGATTTTAGAACATTCATAATGGCGAAGCTAACAGAGATGGAAGAGAATAGAGACAGTGAACTGCAGAAGAGGCAGGAGAAAGGAGTTAATGAGTTCTAGGAGGTGAGGAAATTCTTGCAAGATTTAAAAGAGGAAATAAACACTCTATAAAAGAATCAAATGGACCTGTAAGAGATGAAGACTATAATATAGGAAGTCAAAATCTCCCTTGAAAGTATTAAAAGCAGACTAAATAATACAGAAAATCAAATTTCAGATGTAGAAGACAGAATCACTGGCTTAGGAAAATCCACTATGAAGACCTAGAAAATTGCCCAAAAATTTAGAATAATATATGAGAAATACTAGATACCATCAAACGTCCAAACATCCATATAACTGGTATCCCAGAAGGTGAAGAGACTCATAAGGGCATTGATAATCAATTCCATGAAATCCCTCAAGAAAACTTTCCAAACCTAGAGAGGCACTCAAAGATCCAGTCTGAAGAAATACCAAGGAACCCAAAAAGAATCAACCCAAGGAGAGTTTCTCCAAGATACATTATAGCCAGATAGACCAAAACCACAGACAAAGACAAAGATACTAAGACTGGCAAGAGAGAAATAGCAATATCCCATCAGGCTAACAGCAGACCTCTCACCAGAAACAATGTGAGTGAGGAAAGAATGGGGAAATATATTCAAAGTGTTAAGGGAAAACCAATTTCAACCAATGATACTTTACCCGGCAAGATTATCCTTCATATCAGAAGAAAAGACAAGAATATTCTCAGATAAACAAAACCTAAAGAATTTACCAACACCAGACCAGATCTCCAAGAAATTCTCAAAGGGAGTGCTATACCAGGAAAATTAAATACAGGCACATGGAAATAAGAGTTCAAAAACTAAGAAAATGGTCAACTTAATCATAGAGTCTGGAGTTGAGTGTTACATCCCTGAATTTAATCAGGACGATTGGACCACAACAGAAGATAGATTAAGCACATGAGATTAAACTGGTGAAATAGCATTTTATGATTTTTGACTAAAACATTGCTGATTTTCTTCTGGCTTTGTTTTCCAGCTTTAAGGATTTTTGTCCTGTTTCAATCAGTTCATGTACCTACTATTTGAACAGAATCCTAACCTGTTTCCTGGCTTTAGGTTTTTTGAGTAAAGTTCTTTAGTATTTCTTTGATTTATTAAAGCTAAAACTGCTTTTCTTGAAATTAAAAATATATTAAAAATACCCTTTTAATGACCATAGTAAGCTTTATAGCATTAGTTAGGTGTTACCTTATATTCATTCTACTCAGAGTTTTACACCTAAAGTCAGACATGTATTCACTGATATGTACATACCAGCTAAACTTGCTATTGAAAGTAGTTAGATTACTTAAGAAATTTTGTGAATCAATAAAATGTGGGGGAAAAAAGGAATGGAAAACAACTGTAGACACCTAAGATAGTGTGGGAGGAGGGTGGGAAATGGCAGAGGGTGAGAAATAGAGATAATATATATATATATATATATATATATATATATATATACACACACACACATATACACACACATATATATATATATATATGAAACTAGAAATGAAAATTAATGATGATAACATGTATGATTAAGCCACTATGCAGTATATTTTAGATGGAAAATCACATTTTGTATGCTGTCACAATGCTCAGGGAATTAATGTAAATTAAAATTAATTTAGAATGTTTCAGAAGAAAATTATAGTGCACTTGTAAAAAGATTCTAGCTTTGTCCATAGTTTTAGTTTAAGGTATTTTGTGAATCAATTAAATGTGGAAAAAGTGTAAATAATAATAATAATAACATTAAGTTAAAAAAAAGAAAGACAAAAAAATGGATAACAAAATGGCAGAGAAAAATCCACAAATATCAATTATAACATTGAATGTTAATGGATTCGATTCTCCAATTGAAAGACGCACACTGGCTGAATACACACACACACACACACACACACACACACATATATATATATATATATATATATATATATATATAGAGAGAGAGAGAGAGAGAGAGAGCCCTCTATATGCAGCTTACAAGAAACATACATTACTGATAAATATATGCATAGATTAAAAATGAAGAGCTGGAGAAAGATATTCCATTCAAATGAAAACCAAAAAAGGCTGGAGTAGTGATACTGATATCAGACATGATAGACTTCAAGACAAAAGTTGTAAGAAGAGACAAAGAAGGACACTTTATAGCACTAAAAGGGCTAATTTACCAAGAAGATATTACACTTATAAATATCTACACACTCAACACTGCACCACCTCAATATGTGAAAGAAAGACATTAAATCTAAAGGGAAAGAAAGATTGCAACACAATGATTATTGAGGATCTCAACATTCCACTGTCTCCTCTGGACAGATTATCTAGACAAAAGATAAACAAAGAAATACAAGATCTAAATTATACCATAAATCAAATGGAGTTGACAGACATCTATAGACTATTTAATCCCAAAACCAAAAGATACACATTTTTCTCACCCCCCCTCCACCTGGAATATTTTTGAAGATTGACCATATGATAGAGTATATAACAAGCTTTTACAATTTAAAATGAATAGAAACTATATCCAGGATCTTTTCTGATCATTATGGAATCGAACTTGAAATCAGCTACAGAAAGAACCCATGAAAATACACAAAGACATGGAAACTAAAGAACCTATTCCTGAATGACTTTACAACCACTGAGGAAATTAAGACTGAAATCAAAAGATTCATTGAAACTGATAATAATGAACAAAAGAGTTTTTACAACCTATCAGACATAACAAAAGCAGTCATGAGAGAAATTCATATCAATTAGTGCCCAAAAGGAAAAAAAAAGAAAGATGACAAATAACCAACCTAATGACATATCTCTGGGAACTGGAAAAGCAACAACAACAAAAACAAAATGCTAGGAGAAAAGAAAATATTAAAGATGTGAGCAGAAATAAATTAAAGAGAGTAAAAGAACGTGACAGAAAATAAATGAAAGCAAAAGTTGTTGGTTGTTTTTTTTTTCTTTTTGAGCAAATAAACAAAATTGATACACCATTAGCTATATCAATGAACAAGAACAGAGAAAGGAACCAGATAAATCAAATCAGCAATGAAACAGATTATATTACAACAGCCATAACAGAAATACAAAACATCATCAGAGAATACTATAAGCAATTACACACTAACAAACAAAAAAATCTAGAGAAGATGGACAAATTTCTGGACACATATAACTTACAAAGATTGAACCAGTAACAAATAGAAAGACTGAATAGACCAATAACAAGCAACAAGACTGAATCAGTAATAGTTTCCCAACAAAGAAAAATCCAGGTCCCAATGACTTCACTTCCAAAGTCTACAGACCATTTAAAGAACTAACCCAAATTTCTTCAAACTATTTCTGAAGATTCAAAAGGAAGGGCTCCTCCCAAATTTACTCTATGAAGCCTCCATCACTCCGATTCCCAAAACAGACAAGGTCATAACAAAAATAAAGAACTACATAGCAATATCCTAATAAATACAGATGCAGAAAGTCTTAACAAGATACTAGCAAATCATATCCAGCAACACATTAAAAAGATTATATACCATGACCAGGTAGGCTTTATTCCAGGGATGCAAGGATGCTTCAAAATATGCAAAACAATAAATGTAATTCATCACATTAACAGAAAGAAAGATTAAAAAACATATGATCATATCAATCAATGCATAAAAAGCATTCGATGAAATATATCTCTTCATAATTCAGACTCTCAGTAAAACTGGCATAGAAGGAGCATTCATCAGTATAATAAAAAACATATATGAAAATAACATAGCTAACGTCATACTAAATGGAATAAGACAAGGCTGCTTGCTTTCTCCACTCCTTTTCAACATAGTGCCTAGCTAATGTAATCAGACAAGAGAGTAGAATAAAAGGCATTAAAATAGGAAAAAAAGAAGTGAAATTATCTCTATTTGCAGATGATATGATTATATACATAGAAAATCCAAAAGAACCCACAAAAAGAAAGACTGGAAGTGATCAATAGTACATTAAAGTGATAGGATACAAAAATCAACATATAAATATCTATAGTGTTTGCACACACCAATGATGAACAAACAGGTTGAATTGAAGAAAGCAATTCCATTCACAGGCCACACAAATACACACACACACACACACACACACACACGCATATATATATATATATATATATTAATTACACAGTAATAAACCTAAACAAAGAAGAGAAAAACCTCTACCAGGAAAACTATGAAAAACTTTAAAAAGAAATAGAAATGAAACAAAAATGTGGAAAAGCATACATTCTCCTGGATTGGAAGAATTAATATTATCAAAATGTCAATTCTCAGAGTAGGCAGATGGAGTGGTGACTGGGGGAACTGGATTCCCACATGGCATACTATGGTTCGAGTCCCAGACCTGGCACAGCTTGGCAGCTTGCTTTTGCTTTCTCTCTCCTTCTCTCTCTCTCCCTCTCTCTCTCTCTCTCTCTCTCTCTCTCTCTCCCCTCTCTGGTCAAATTAAAATGAATAAATAAAATAAGCTAAATGAAGTAATTCTTTTTTAAACAAAAAAAAGTCAGCCCTACTCAAATTAATCTATATATTCAATGCAATTCTGATCAAACTACCAGAGATATTCCTCACAGAGATAGAAAAATCATCATAAAATTTGTCTGGAATCATAAAAGACCTGATATTACCAAAGCAATACTGTGCAAAATCTCTCCTGCTGGCCCAACTCCTAGTGAAGTGAGGTAGACTGGTTTCTGTCTTCTCTCTGTCTCTGTCTGTCTCTCTCCCTCTCACTTTCTCTTGGAATTTTTCTTTTTTAATATATGTGTTTTTTTTTTAAATCTGTAATTACTATCTCTTGTCTCTGACCTCTCCTTTCTCTTGCTAATTTCAGAATCCACGTCCATCTGAGGTGGACCCAGCGAAGCACTGTGCAGTTTTCATTTTTTTGCCATTATTTAAGAAAATTTTTTTCCCTTTTCATTGTTTATTTTTGTGTGTTTCTTTCTTTCTTTTTTTTTCTTTTTCACTTTTTTTCCTTTTCTTTTACTTGGCTCTCTCACCTTGCTTCTCAACTTCCACACTTTGAGTGTCTAGATAGGTGTAGGTGCACAGTAGTGAAACATCAACCTCCCAAAAAAACTGCTATAAAAAGGGAGAAACTCATCTTCATATATCTGAATTCAAATCTCTTTCTTTGGATACCACGTTGCAAAACATAGTAGTAGAGGCAAAATAGGCGTAGAAGTACCTCACAGTTAAGTGAAGCATATGAGCTTACAGTAGCATAAATCTCCAACAAGTTAGCCAAATGTGAATATACCACCAAGTGACTAAAAGTCAAAGTGATCAGCAGGGAGAAACATGGAGCTGCAGAGAGTGCAGCTCATCTCCTCCCACACACCTCTGAACTCTTAGTTGAATCCCCACAGCTCACTCCTGGTGCGCCTATTCCCTAGAAACTCTGAGGCCTTTGTAATATCCAGTTCCATCTACAAAAGTGTAGGTTGCATGGTGAGGTTCAGTGAAATGGACCTGCAGAAACACTGAAAGTCATCTCCTCTCACATGCCTCTCATACTCAGAATTAACTCCAAGAAAGTAGGGAGTAACGTATAATCCATCAGATGACCAAAAATCACTGCAGCAGCACAGGAAATATGGGAAAACAAGAAAATATTTCTCCCCCAAGGGGAAAGAACAACCATTCATTTTCCACAGACAGTACAATGGAACTCATGGAAATGACAGATAAAGAATTTAGAATATTTATAGTGACAAAGCTAACAGAGATACAAAAGAAGAAAGACTATGAACTCCAGAAGATGCAGGAGAAAAGAGACAACAAGTTCCAGGAGGTGAGAAAGTTCTTACATGATCTGAAGGAGGAAATAAACACCATAAAAAAGAATCAAATGGAACTGTTAGAGATCAAGGCTGTAATATAGGAAATCAAAACCTCCCTTGAAAGTATTAAAAACCGATTAGACCCTGCAGAAGATCGAATCTCAGATGTAGAAGACAGAATCTCTGATCTAGAAAAATTCACCAAAAAGAATGGGAAAATAACCCCCCCAAAAAAATGAGAATAATATATGAGTAATACTAGATACCATTAGATGCCCAAACATCCAGATAATCCGTAACCCAGAAGGTGAAGAAACTAATAAGGGCATGGATAATCTATTCCATGAAATCCTGGAAGAAAACTCTCCAAACCTAGAGAGGCATTCAAATATCCAGACCCAAGAAATACAAAGGATTTTGTATTTTCGACAAAATCAACCCATGAAGATCTTATCCAAAGCACATCATAGCCAGATTGAGAAAAACCACAGACTGAGACAAGACACTAAAATTGGCAAGAGAGAAACATCAAGTTACTTTCAAAGGCTATCCAATCAGGCTAACACTGGACCTCTTGTTGGAAACAAGGCAAGCAAGGAAAGAATGAAAAAAATATATTCAAAATGTTAAGTGAAAAACAATTTAAGCCAAGAATACTATATACAGTAAGATTATCCTTCATATGGGAAGAAATTCCTGAAACATTCTCAGATATACAAAACCTGAAAGAATTTACCAACACCAGACCAGTTCTTCAAGAAGTTCTGAAGGGAGTGCTATACCAGGAAAACTAAAGACAGACAAAAATAAGAGAACAAAAATGACCAAGAAAAAGGCCAACTTAATGGTAGGGACAAGTTTAGAAATAACAATAATAATGTTAAATGTTAACTTCCATGATTTAAACAGAAAGATCATACCACAGTAACACTGTAAATTGAACAAAAGAGAGATTACATGAGATTGAACTGGTGAAATAGAATTCTATGACTTTTGTCTAAAGCATTACCAATTTTTTTTATGCTCTGTCTTCCAGATTTAAGGATTTTGGTTCTCTTGTGAGTTGTTGATAGGTTCAGCAATTTGTTAATTATTTTTCTAATTGAAATACAAACTTTTCTCCCTTCCTGAACCCTACAATCAGAAAATATTTGTGAGTATTCTTATTTTGTGACAGCTTATTTGCATAAATTCAATAGTGCAATAGTATCTGTTACCTTGCATCAGAAATTGAATTCTTATGGAGTTTTGTGCAAATAACAGACCAAATTGAGATTAACTTATTTTTTTTTGCAGATAAGTTAGTTTATACCTCTCTTTAGTAAAAGGGGAATGGAGAGAGAAAAAATGTTTCAGAAAAAATTATAGTACACTTGTCACTAGATTCTAGCTTTGTCCATGTTTTTACTTTAAGATATTTTGTGAATCAATAAAATGTGAAAAAAAAGTTTAGTATGGAAGGGAAGGAGGGGGAAGGGGAAGGAAAAAACAAGTAAAAGTATGCTTACTTGAAAAAAATTAGAAGGTATTTGCTGATGATAAAGCATAGAGTAATATCTTTGTGTTGACTGACATGCATGGTATTTGTGTTGGAAAAAGTAATGTAACTGTAAAGACGTGATTAAATTTAAATAAATAAATAAATAACAAAACAAAACAAAAATGATAAAAAAAAATAAAAAAAAAATGAGAACCAGCAGATGGCATAATGGTTACATCACTGAACTCCCATGTAGTCTACCACAGTTTGAGTCCTGGATCTAGCAGCTTAAAATTTACTCCAGGCATAAGTGCTTGCATGACCAAGATCCTGAGAGGAGAATGGAGGAGAAGGGATTGTGGCATGGCCATCCTTTTTGGGAAGTAGCTTTTCATGTCTGTCTCTCTGTCTCTATAGCGCCCTATAGCAAAAATTTCTCTAAAACACTAAATAAGTGAAAAATGATAGGTGAGGCTGTGGTGAAAAGAAAATCCTACTACACTGTTGGAGGGGTTGTAAATTAGTACAACTACTGTAGAAAACAATATGGGTTCCTCAGAGACCTTCAAATAGAACCACCATATAAGCCAATAATTCTACTCTTGGGTATCTACCCAAAGGATAGAAAAACCTTCAGTTGGAAAAACACTTTCACATCCATGTTTATTGCCGTGTAATTCATAACAGCTAGGACATGTAGTCAACCCAAATGTCCAAAAACAGATAAGTGGATTGAAAAAATGTGGCACATGTACTCTATAGCATACTACTCAGTCAAAAACAAACAAACAAACAAACAAAAAAATGAGACCCTGGCATTTGATAGATTGTGGATGAATACAGAAGATTTAATGCTAAGCAAAGCAATTCAGACTATGAAAGAGAAGAACTGTGTGTCCCCACTCAATATATAATGAATGTGTGAACTCTATGGCAGGAACTGAAATATTGGAAGATATAAAGACATGGAGAGCAACTGTGGATACAAGAGACAGTGTGGATGGAGGGGGGAAATGGATGGGTGTGAGAGGGAGGGAATCAAGGGGGAAAAGAAAGAAGTGAAACATATAAGGGACACAAAAATGGAAAATTATCTGTTGATAGTATGTACAATAATATTTTTGACTGAACCAACATACAATGTATTCAGGATGGGAAAATTCATTTGGTATGCTATAATGATACACAGTGGCTGAATGTAAAATAATAATAAATAAAGAAATAAACAGAGACCTGATATTTGATACAAAGTTGATGAATATGGAAGATTTAATTCTGACTGAAGCAAATCAGACTCTAAAAGACAGGCTTTGTGTGTTCCTACTTAATATATACCAAATGTCTGCACTTTAGAGCAGAAATAGAAATATTAAAAGGTGTAATCATAGGGAAAGTGACTGTAGATTACACATAGTATAGGAGGGAGTGGATAATACAGGGTAGGTAAAGGAGATTAAAGGAAAGGGATCGGGGAAAAAAACATTTAATAGACACAAAAGTGAAAAGTTACCTGTTGATGATAATGTATATGACAATGTCTTTGATTTGACTAATATACACTGCATTCATGCTGGGAAAATCCATGCTGTACATTGTGAAGATATACAGTAACTACAAATTAAATGTGTGTGTGTGTGTGTGTGTATAACTAAATTATATATAAAAGTAAATTTTATATATATATATATATATATATATATATATATATATATATATATGTATGTGTAAAAATTTTTATAAAGGAAGAAATTGAATCAGTATCTCTGACAAAATTCTTCCCAGGTATGATTAAGATTCTTTTCTTCCTTGTTTATATGTCTCTTCTGTATGGCACTTTGGACCTGAGTGTTTTATGATACTTCATAACCAATAAAAATCCATATATCCATAGTATACAAATGCACTCACAAACAGACATACACATGTAGATATACATGACTAATAAAAAAAACAGAAGTTTTGAGCATCTGAGTATTTTAAGTTAAAAATAGATTAAAATGGAAAAAACAGTACAAGATGTGTCCTGTGAAGAGAGTATGATTGATGTTGACTTGTTGTATACTGCCTGACTTCAACAATGAATGACCATGAAATATGTGACAAAGTCTGACAGAACTCAGAAACTCAGTGTATCCACAGGAAGACAGGTTTAAGGCATGGACCAATGTTTGTGTCATTCAGGATGACTCTATCACCAGTTAGTAGTAAAAATATTTTTTTTTTTTGGAGAGGTTTTTGCCATAGTGTGCGTGTGCTCGCCAGACAGACAGAGAGAGACAGAGAGACAGAAAGCAAGAAATCACTCCCCAGGGGGGATGGCCACGCCGCAATCCCTTCTCCTCCGTTCTCCTCTCGGGATCTTGGCCACACACGCACACGTGCCCAGAGTGAGTTTTAAGCCACCGGGTCCGGGACGTGAACCGCGGTCGACTACATGGGAGTCCAGCGACATACCCATTGGTGGTCCCATAAAAATAATTTTTTTAAATAGCTTTTTTTAATGAGATTTTTGCTATAGGGCTCATGTGCTCACCAGAGTAACAGAAAGCGAGAAATCACCCCCCAGAGGGGATGGCCATGCTTCTCCTTCATTCTCCTCAGGATCTTTGGCACACACACACATCTGGTGTGAGTTTTGAGCTGCCAGGTCCAGGACTCAAACAGCAATCAACTAAGTGGGAGTTCAACGACGTAACCATTACGCCATCTGCTGGTCCCTAGCTTCAATTTTTGAACAGTACTTTCCCAGTTCCCTCTGTTCAGTTCAGTGAAATGTGTGGGATCAAATATAGGAGCATGTCTGCTGTTGGGGAAAACCTTGGTTTCAGGGTTGATATCATGTACTGTCAGCAGACAGGACACTCCCTCATGTGCTACTTACACTTAACCATGTGTCTGCACTCAAACAGGTAGAGGCAATTTTAGAGGTCTTGATAATGAAAGTGGAGTGTTTATTTAGTTTAAACATTTTGTTTGTAAGTATCAGAAAATCACTCATGCTTCCTTAACACTAAAGTGGGAGATTTTATTATAAGGATACAGAGTGTCTCACAAAACCCCAGGGCAGAAATGATACTGTACTTCAGAAAAGACAAGACCTTGGAATTAGATAGCTCTGAGAAGCCACTTTTAGGTTCACCTAAAATTTTGTGGCTCTCATTTCTGTTTCTTTCTTTGCAAACTTTCTCTGCTCGTCTGCCCACATGGTAGAAAATATAGCTGTGCATAGATAATAAGGTTTCATGCTAGGGGTCAACAGCTCATTATGGGCTTCAATTCGAAAGAGGGTCTATCTGTCCCTACCCTAGTTTGAATCTACTGTGGCCAAGGGAACAGGGTCATAAAGGCAATGTGTGGCAGGAGCAGTCATTTTTAAGTGACTCAAGAATAAATGGCAAGGTCTCAGATCTCAAGTGGCTCGTGGCCTAGGAAACAGAAATAAATTCAGAAAAATGAGAATCCAGAAATGAGGTAGGGCTTTGTCAATAGTACTATGGAAACACAGAGGGGAAAAGTAACTCTAGCAAGTAGCAGCAGTTGAAATGACATTAAAATTGAATTTTAAAGGCAGAATAGAAGTGTTTTGGGGGGAGAAGGGTGTAGTAGTAGTAGAGAGAGCTTAGGGAATTTCAGAAAATGAAACAATATATGCAAATAGACCAAAGAGTTTGACAATAGTGAGTTAATTGTGTCTGAAAAATAGAATGAGAAGTGGAAAGTGAGATATAATGATAGGAGATGAAGCCAAAGAGGAATATTTTGCTTTGGGAGAGGTGGCCTCATATGTGGGGTCTTTAAAATGTTCATGGAAAATACACATTATGAAAAAACTATGCATAGATTTCGGTATTTGCACTAAAATATGGGACCAGCGGATTAGATTTCTATGTAGTCAACCACAGTTCAAGTCTCAGACTCAGCAACTTAAACTCATGCTGGGCGTATGTGCTTGCATGCCCTAAATCCTGAGAGGAGGATTGAAGAACAGGAATTGCAGTATGACCATCCCCCCTGTGGGGGGGGTGAGTTCTCACTTTCTGTCTATCTCAATCTGTCTCTCTGGTAACCACACACATCCTGTAGTAAATACCTCTCTCTAAAAAAATAAATATTTACACCAAACTAAACTCATACTTCATTTTTTTCATGAACATTTTGAAGTCATCACATATGCTATACTGAAGAGATCAGATCATATTTTATAGGCAAGGATTTCAATGAGAAAAGTGACCTGATGATGGCTTTTTTTTTTTCTGATCATGACTTTTATATATTGGGTTGTTGGGAAAGTCATGATGCATTTTTGCAAAGAAAAACAGAAATATATGTAGTGACTTCTCAAAAATATATTTGGAATATATATCTGTATTTTAGGTAAACTCTGCTACTAGTAGAGCAGGGAGATACAGTTCATTATGATGAGAAAAAAATATAATCTTTTTTTGGATAGGTTTTTACTATAGGGTGCATGCGCTCTCCCGAAAGACAGAGACAGAGAGACAGAAAGCAAGAAATCACTCCCCGGGGGTATGGCCACACCACAATACCTTCTCTTCCATTCTCCTTTCAGGATCTTGGGCATGCACGCACACATGCCGGGCGTGAGTTTTAAGTCACCGGGTCCAGGACTCAAACCGCAGTTGACTACATGGAAGTCCAGTGAAATAGCCATTACGCCAGCTGCTGGTCCCGAAAAAATATAATCTTACTACTAGTCGGTCACAAACATATTTTAGTGCATTAGAGGAATTTAGAGGAACAATGAAACCTCTCTGTGTGACCTCAGATAAGTCATTTTCTCTCTCTGTGCATCAGTTTCTTAAGTTCCTTACCTGTAAAATGGAGAAAAATAATACAAGGGGACTTTTAAAAGTTCATGGAAAATGGAATTAGAATGAGAATTATTTCGGTGCAAAAAATATTGAAATTCATGCATAGTTTTTTCATATTATGCATTCTCCATGAACTTTTTGAAGACCCCCCCCCCCTTAGTTCCTACAGGTTGTTTTGAGGTTAAAAGTGTTAGCAGAAAAATATCTGGTATATAGTAGACACTGAAACTGTTATCTGTCATTTTTTTCTACTCTGTACCCTCCCATCAGGGTCCCAAGCTTTATTTTATAGCTACAGTTGGAGGTTGGGCTTCACTCTCATTTAACTATAATGTGTTATTATGCTAAATGCCCCCTTCTCATAATAATATATGCATTTAAATAGGTAATTAGAATAGAGAGGAGAACCTGATATAAGGAAGACTAATTATAATAGTTAATCTGAAAGAGAATGAGACTAGTGGGTTGTGGGACAAGAGAGGAGGCTGTGATGGGGAGATATTTCTGATATAGAATAGATATGTCCAGTTGAATGTGGGAGTTGAGGAAGAGTGAGGAGTTCTAATTTAACATGTGTGTAAGCAAGATTAATAGATCTTTTGATTATATTATGATCAACTACTTTTATTTTTAAAACTTTACACATTTCGGTTGATTTGTTCATTTGTTTTATTGATAGCTATAACTGGATAAAAATGCCTGGATTTATTTCTAATCAGTAGTAGCTCTTCAGGGAAATCTACTGCCTGCTACTGAGAGCAACAGTTGATATCAAACTACATTTATTTTATTTTTTTATAGCTTTATTGAGGTATAATGAACAAATAAAAAGCTTATATATTTATGTGATACAGTGTGATGTTTTCACATATGTATACATATGAAATGATATACAGCTGGGTGACTGTAATTAATAGTATTATTGAGTTGTTTGGAGAGTCATGAAGCATTTTTGCATAAAAGTGTGAAAAAATGTATCATGACTGTCCCAACAATCTAATGTATTGTATACTTAAAATTTACTAACTTAAGTGTTCTCACCACACACACACACACACTAAAGACAGCTATGTGAAAAGACACATTAATTAGCTTGACTGTAGTAATAATTTTACAACTTTATTTACAGTATTATTTTACAATTAATTATATTTTTAATATGAGACAAATGTTGACTTTTTGGTGTGGATAATTTCTCTATGTTATATTGTACAATGAACAAGGGTACTTCTAAAAGTTCATAGAAAATTGAATTAATATGTGAGTTTATTTTGGTACAAAAAATTAAAAGGTATGCATAGCTTTTTCATAATATTCATTACTATGAATTTTTGAAGACACATTATATTTAACAGATTTTCATAAAATAGTGTAACAAGTTCAAATGTGTATAGGCACCAAGCAGATTTCACGTGTAGAAATTGGTAGTAGTGTCTTTGTTATTCTAAAACCTACATAGATATAAATGTTTTAGAGGTTAAGCATTAATGATTAATCATTAATAGTTATCTAATCCACAAAGTGATGATAAAATATATAATCTAAGTTGTGTAAGTATAAATTCCCCCAAATTCATGCGAGAAAATAATGCTTTTATCATTTTTAAAAAGAAATAGAGAGAAAAATAGAGATAAAGAAATACAGTATATTATATAAATATGTTTGCTTTTCCTGAACTTACCTTTGAGCAGAGTTTGCCCAAGTTTCTCTCTCCCTTTCTCTCACTCAAAAATCATAGACCAAAAGCAGTAATACTGTGGTTTAGACAATGGTTTGTCCCCCAAAGGTTCATACTTTGAGGTTTCTACCCCAGAATAATGGCGTTAGGAGGTGTGAGGCAGAGTGATGATGATTGGATCATGGAAGCATCTGCCTAATGACTAGATTAATGCTTTCTCTTAAAAGAGTGAGCGAGTTCTAGCTCTCATGAAAAGGTATTACTGTTTTGGTCACTAAAGCTTTATTGTATATTTTAAGTCAGGCAATGTCATACCTCCGGCTTTGTTTTTGCTATTGTTTGTTGTGTTTTGTTCTTGTTTTGTTCATAATTGCTTTGACTATTCAGTCTTTTGTGGTTCTACACAAATTTTATGATTGTGTTTTTCTATGAAGAATGCTATCGTTATTTTGATAAGAATTGCATTAGTTCTGTAAATCACTTAGGGTAGTATCAATATTTTAATATTAATTCTTCCAATTCGTAAAACATGGAATATATTTCCATTTCTGTGTGCTTTCTATTTCTTTCATAAGTCTTTTGTAGCTTTCATTGTAAGGATTTTCCCCTCCTTGGTTAAATTCATTCCAATATATTTTATAATTTTGTAAATGG
Organism: Tupaia tana; assembly: GCA_026018925.1. Classification (NCBI taxonomy): domain Eukaryota; kingdom Metazoa; phylum Chordata; class Mammalia; order Scandentia; family Tupaiidae; genus Tupaia; species Tupaia tana. Next base: position 71,272,995 of record JAKSZU010000009.1, on the reverse strand, counting down.
GATAGCTTCCTTGATTTTTTTCCAGCTAGTTTGTTATTAGTGTATAAAAATGATATTGATTTTTGTATGTTGATTTTGTATACTGAAACTTTACTAAATTTATTACTTCTAAGAGTTTCTGGTGGAGTCGTTATATACATATATATATTAGGTTTTCAGGAAAATCATGATGCATTTTTCTTTTTTTTTTTTTTTTACTATGCAAAAATGCATCATGACTTTCCTGACAACTGAATAGGGAGATAGATATATAATAGATATGATTGTGCCATTTGCAAAAGAAACAACTTCGCTTCCTCTTTTCCAATGTACATGCCATTTATTTCTTTCTTTTGCCTAATTTCTTGGGCTAGGACCCATAGTAAAATTTTTTTTAATTTCATTTTCTTTTATACAATCAATCATATTATTTAGCTTACAAAATAAATATTTAAACATGCTAACATTTCTCCCTAGTCCAGTTGATGAAACTATAGAATATCTTCAATAGATATTAACACATTTCTTTTTCCCATTAATGCTTTGCCTCTCCATTTTTCTTCTAAGTGTCCTTCCACAGACCTTACTCTTTCACACACACTATATCTGGTATTTACATCCATTTACTGTGTTTCTAAATCCTTTCATCAGTCAGTTTCAGTAATAGCGTGTGGACACTAGGTATATATTAAGTGGGAACATACAATGCCTTTCCTTCATAGCCTGGCTTGCTTTACTCAGCAGTAAATCTTCCATATTCTTCCATTTTCTGTCAAAAGCCAGGGTTGTATTGTTTTTTTTGTTTGTTTGTTTGTTTTTTTATGGCTGAATAGTATTCCATAGAGTATATGTGCCACAGTTTTTTGATCCATTCATCTGTTCGTGGGCATTTGCTTTGGGTCCATGTCAGTAATTGTGAATAGTGTGGCAATAAACATCAATATGCAAGCACTTTTCTGATTGAGAATTCTTCTGTCCTTTGGATAGATACCAAAGAGTGAGATCGCTGGATCATATGGTAGTTCTATTTGTAGATATTTGAGGAATCTCCAAATTGTTCTCCACAGTGGCTGGACCAAGTTGCATTCCCACCAGCAGTGTAAAAGAGTTCCCCTTTCACCACAACCCCGCCAGCAATTATCATTTTTTTTAAAACCTTAGTCATTCTGACTGGACTTAGGTGATATCTCATTATTGTTTTGATCTGCACTTCCCTTACAATGAGGGATGTTGAGCATTTTTTCATATGCCTTTCGACTATTCATATGTCATTTTTAGATAGTGGTTTTTTTAACTCATTCTCCCATCTTTTAATAGGGTTGATCATCTTTTTTCAGAACAGCTGCTTGAATTTCTTCTGTATTCTGGTTATCAGTCCCTTATCTGATGCATAGTTTACAAAAATATTTTCCCATTCTGAGGGCTGTCAATTCACACTAATTACTGTGTCTTTTGCCATGCAGAAACTTCTTAGTCTAATGCAATCCCATTTGTCTATTTTGGCGATTATCGACTGTAACTTGGGGGGTCTTACTTAAGAAGTCTTTCCCTACAAGATACTAGCAAATCATATCAACCACTTATAAAAAAGATTATACATCATGATCAGGTAGGCTTTATTCCAGGAATGCAAGGTTGTTTCAACATATGCAAAACCATAAATGTAATACACCATATTAACAGGAAGAAAGATAGAAACCATATGGTCATATCAATTGACACAGAAAAAGCATTTGATAAGATACAACATCCCTTCATGATCAAGACTCTCAGCAAAATCAGCATAGAAGGATCATTTCTGAACACAATAAAAGCTATCTATGAAAAACTCATAGTGAACATCATCCTTAATGGAGAAAAGCTGAAAGCTTTTCCACTAAAAACGGGTACAAGACAAAGATACCCACTTTCTCCACTCCTTTTCAATATAGCACTGGAAGTCCTCACCAATGCAATGCAATCAGAAAAGAGGAAAAAATAAAAGGCATTCGAGTAGGAAAAGAAGAGGCGAAACTTTCTCTATTCGCAGATGACATGATTGTTTGCATAGAAGACCAATGCTTTTCATGAACAAATTTCTGGAAGTGATAAATGAATACAGTAAAGTTGCAGGATACAAAATCAATATACAGAAATCTATAGCATTTCTGTATATGAACAACAGGCAGACAGATAGAATTGAAAAAAGTGGGAACCAGCAGTTAGCGTAATGGCTATGTCGCTGGACTCCCACGTAGTCGACCGTGGTTTGTGTCCCGGACCCAGTGGCTTAAAACTCACGCCGGGCACGTGTGCATGCGTGCCCAAGATCCTGAGAGGAGAATGGAGGAGAAGGGATTGCGGCGTGACCATCCCCTCTGGGGAGTGATTTCTCACTTTCTGTCTCTATGTCTCTCTCTGTCTGTATGGCGAGCACACGCACCCTACAGTGAAAACCTCTCCAAAAAAAAAAGAAATAAATTACTCCATTTACCATAGCTACAAAAAGTATAAGATACTTAGGAATAAATCTAACCAAAGAAGTTAAAAACCTCCACAAGGAAAACTATGAGAAACTAAAAAAAGAAATTGAAAATGACACAAAAAAGTGGAAGGACATCCCATGTTCCTGGATTAGAAGAATTAATATAGTCAAAATGGCAATTCTACCCAAATTAACCTGCATATTTAATGCAATGCAAATCAAAGTACCAGACACATTCTTCACAGATCTAGAAAATACAATCATACAATTTGTCTGAAATTATAAAAGATCCCGTATTGCCAAAACAATTCTGCACAAGAAGAGTGGAGTGGGCATCATCTCACTTCCTGTCTCAAAAATATACTACAAAGCTGTGTAATCAAAACAGCATGGTACTGTCACAGAAACAGATATGTGGACCAATGGAATAGAATAGGGTCCCCAGAAATAAATTCCCAAACATACAGGCAACTGATTTTTGACAAGGAGTACCAGCCAATCCAGTGGGAAAAGGAAAATCTCTTCAACAAAGGGTGCTAGAAAAACTGGATTTCCACCTGCAGAAAGATGAACTGTACACCTACCTCTCATCTTTGGCAAAAATCAACTCAAAGTGGATCAAAGATCTAAATCTAAGACCTCAAACTATTAAAACACTCCTAGAAATCACAGTAAAATCTTAAATAAGAGTGTTTGAACTGGACACCCTTGTTCTAGTTTTTAGAGAAAAAGCTTTCAACTTTTCCCCACTCAGTATAATGTTAACTGTGGGTTTGTCATACATGGCTTTTATTGTGTTGATTTTTGTGCCTTCTATACTTAATTTATTGAGTATTTTTATCATGAAAAGGTGTTGTATTTTATTAAGTGCTTTTTCTGGATCTATTGAAAGGATCATATGGTTTTTGTCCTTCATTTTACTGATGTAGTGTTTCATGTTTGTTTATTTTTGTATGTCAATCATCCTTGCATCCCTGGGATAAATCCAATTCACTCATAGTGAATAATATTTCTGACATACTGTTGAATCCAATTTGCTAATATTTTGCTGAAGATGTTTGCAATTATGTTCATGAGGAATATTAGCATGTAGTTTTCTGTTTTTGTTGTGTATTTGTCTGGTTTTTGTTTGGGTAATGTTATAGCATTGAAAAAAATGAGTTTGAGAGTTTTCTCTGTGCTTCAATATCTTGGAATAGTTCAAGAACTGGTGCTAGTTTCTTTTTTAAAAATATTTGTAGAATTATTAGTGAGGCCATCTGGTATTTGTTGAGAGACTTTTTACTGAGGATTTTACTATGGACTTAATCTCATAACATGTTATTGGTCTTTTCAGATTGTGTGTTTCTTCCCACTTCAATCTTAGTATAATGGACAGGCATTTATCCATTTCCTCTATGTTTTCCAGTTTGTTGGTATATAGTTGTTTGTAATAGTCCCTAATGAATTTTTGTATTTCTGTGGTATCAGTTGTAATGATATCTTTTCATTTTGTTAAAGAATTGTTTATTTGGGGGAACCAGCAGTTAGCGTAATGGCTATGTCGCTGGACTCCCACGTAGTCGACCGCGGTTCGCGTCCTGGACCCAGTAGCTTAAAGCTCACACCGGGCGCATGTGCATGCATGCCCAAGATCCTGAGAGGAGAATGGAGGAAAAGGGATTGCGGCGTGACCATCCCCCCTGGGGGGTGATTTCTCACTTTCTGTCTCTATGTCTCTGTCTGTCTGGCGAGCGCACGCGCCCTATAGTGAAAACCTCTCCAAAAAAAAGAATTGTTTATTTTGGAACCAGCAGTTAGCATAATGGCTATGTCGCTGGACTCCCACGTAGTCGACCGCAGTTCGCGTCCCTGACCGGGTGGCTTAAAACTCACGCCGGGCTCGTGTGTGTGCGTGCCCAAGATCCCAAGAGGAGAATGGAGGAAAAGGGATTGCGGCGTGACCATCCCCCCTGGGGGGTGATTTCTCGCTTTCTGTCTCTCTGTCTCTCTCTGTCTGTCTGGCGAGCACACGCACCCTATAGCAAAAACCTCTCAAAAAAAGAAAGAATTGTTTATTAAATTTTATTTGTTATTACTATTTTGAAATTTGATATAGGGCATGTGTGCTCACCAGAGAAAAATGGGGTAGCAGGGGCGAGGAGTGAGAAAGCAAGCTGCCAGGTCCAGGACTCAAACTGCAATCAGCTATGTGGGAGTCTAGTGCTTTAACCACCATGTCACTTGCTGACCCACCTTCTTCATCTAATTTTACTTATTTGGCTCATCCTTTATTTCTTAGATATTTTCTCTGTTTTTCTATATATTTGTTCTCAAATTTTTTGAGACTTGTTTTGTGACTTAAGATAGATCTATCCTGAAGAATGTTTCATGAGTATATTTAGCAGCTGTTGGATGAAATGTTCTGCAAATGTCTGTTAGGTACATTTGGTCTATGGTGCCATTCAACTCTGATGCTTGCTAATTTTCTGTGTAGATTATTCATTCAATGGTGAATATGTGATGTTGAAGTGATAAGTTTTTTAGCTGTTATTGTATTCAAGTCTATTTCTCCATTTAGGTTAGCAATATTTGCTTTACGTATTTGTGTGCTCCCAGAGGTGAGTCTATCTATCTATCTATCTATCTATCTATCTATCTATCTATCTATCATATATATATATATATATATATATATATATATATATATGTTTTTTTTTGATATATCTTCTTGCTGAATTGACCTCTGTTATTATATGGTGTCCTTTTTTGTCTCTTTTTAGCGTTTTTGCTTACAGTCTATTTTCTCTTCTTTAAAAATTAGTTACTCCTGCTCTCTTTTGGTTTCATTTGTGTGGAATACCTCTTACAATCCCTTCACATTCATTCTGTGTGTGTCATTACCAGTGAGGTGAGTTTCTTGTAAGCAGCATGTATTTGGGTCTCTTTTTTTGTTTATTTGTTTGTTGCTTTTTTTTCTTCATCCAGATTGTCTATTGGAACATTTTTATTGGAAAAACATTATCAGTAGGTGTGGACTTAGTTTGTCATTTTGTTAATTGTTCCTAGTTGCTTTGTATTTTCTTTGTTCCTTTCTTCCTTCTTATTCTCTGTCTTGCAACTTGGTGATTTTTTTGTGGAGATAAAGTTTGACTTCTTTCTCTTATTTGTGATTTGTGTCTTTTATACTAGTGGGTTTGACATTTTTGCATGGTTTCATGCTGATAGTAATTTTCCTTTCACTTACAGATGTAAGATTCCCTTAAATATTTCTTATAAAGTGGGGTTCACAGTGATAAGTTTCTTAGTTTTTGCTTGTCTGGGAAAGACTTCATTTTTATTCGTTTCTGAAGGATAGCTTTGATGGCTATAATAGTCTTGCTTTTACTTGCTTGGAGGTTTTTTTGTTTGTTTGTTTGTTTGTTTTTCCCAGCATTTTGAATATATCATCTTACTGTCTCCTGACCTGTAAGGTTTCTATTTAGAAATCTGTCAGTCAATCTTAGTTTAATGGAGATTCTCTTACATGTGACTTGATGCTTTTCTCTGCTTTTGACTTCTTTTTTTCCCTTTATTCATGATAGAACATATGTGAGAGAAAGAAAGAGCCTATCAACAAGGTTCAATCTTACCACAAACCCTTATTTTCAAATTGTGTATCCCAGAAAGATCCTGAGTACACATATAGTATGCATAGCTGTTGTGTTGCCACTGGAGCTGAGATTCAGACACCAGTTGGCCATGTGAGATGCCACCTCCTCTGCATAGCATTCAACTGTTGTCTAAATCTCTTGTGAGACTTTGGAAGTTTTCAGCTGTTATTTTAATTAGGTTTTCTAAGTCTTTTCCCATGTCTTCTCATTGAATTCCCAAAATGCAAATATTTCTTTGATTAATAATATTCCACAAATCCCCTTTCTTTTTTTTAGATTTTACATTTTTTTAGAGGTTTTATTTTGCTATCAGGCGTGTGTGCTCGCCAGACAGACAGACAGAGACAGAGAGACAGAAAGCAAGAAATCACCCCCCAGGGGGGATGGTCACGCCACAATCGCTTCTCCTCCATTCTCCTCTCAGGATCTTGGGCATGCACACACACGCGCCCGGCGTGAGTTTTAAGCCACCGGGTCTGGGACGCGAACTGTGGTCGACTACGTGGGAGTCTAGTGATATAGCCATTACGCTAACTGCTGGTCCCTAGATTTTACATTTTTTAATGCCACAAGGCACATATACTCACCAAAGAGAAAGAAAGAGAGAGAGGGAGTGAGCACCCTCTCCCAATAGAATGTGGTCAAGCTATAGTCCTTTTTCACCATCTTCTCAGGATTTTGGGCATGCATACACATGTGCCCTGTGTTTCTAAAGTCACCAGGGCTAGAACTCAAACTGTGGACAGCTGTATGGAATCCAATTCCCTATGTATAGTGTTTAAATGCAGCACTGTGGGGTTGGCTCCCCATAGGCTTTATTTAGATCTGACTGAGTTATTTCTTTTTAAATTTTTTTTAATTCATCAGAGACAGGCAGAGAAAGAGACAGAAACAAAGAAGAGCACTCTCCATAGAGTCTGGCTGTGCTATGATCTCCTTCTTCTAATCTTTCAGCCTAACAGATACTTGACATTCATGCATGTACTCCACTTGTGTCAGGCTGACCAGGCTGGGGATCCAAACCATTGTCACCATGTGGGATCCAGCTTCTCTTGAGCAGTGCTTTACTGCTGCACCATGGAGCTGGCCGTTAACTGGGTTATTTCAAAAAACACTGTCTTCATGTTCAGAAATTCTTTTTTTTTTTCTGATTGATCCAGCCTGTTGTTTGAAACTCTTTAATATATTTTTAAAATTTTATGTATAAAATCCTTCAGCCCTAAGATTACTGTTTGGTTCCTTATTATATCTTTTTGTTGAATATCTCATTTATATAATGTATTGTTTTTCTGATTTCATTTAATTATTTGTATTCTATTTTATCTCATTTAATTTCCTAAGATCATTATCTTGAATTCCTTTTCAGGAATCTTATTAATTTCCCTTTCTTTGAGGTCTTTTACTAAAAAATTTATGTGTTCCTTTGGAGAAACTATGTTTTCGTGTATTTCATGTATCTTGAACCCCTCCTTTGATATCTGCACATCTGGTAGTCTCTTCCAATTTCATGGATTTTTTAAATAGAAAAGATGTTTTCCTATGAATGTGTCCTATAGTGTTGATTGAGCAGAGTGCTTTGGCTTTGGCTAGGGATGGGCACAGAAGTGTGGTCTTTGTGCTATTTTTTCTAACATAACCTATGTCAGTGGTGTTTGCAAGTGCCTCAGTTGCCTCAACTGTAATTTTGGAGGCAATGGAATGACTTTGCTAGATATGGGGGCTGCCAGAAGAGCCAGTGTCCTCCAATCCTGGAGGAAGGAGATCCAAAAAATGTCTCTTGTTTTTGCAAAAGACATCATTTGCTCAAGGTATGATCCAAACAAGGTCAGCAATTGCAATTGTTTGATGTCTCTGAAATCTCCTTTAATCTATTATAGGGCTCTCCCTGTTTTTTTCTTGTGCCAGTTAATTGCTGGTAAATAGGATCATTTGGGGCCAACAGATGGTGTGAGGGCTAAGGCAGCAGGATTCCACATGGCAAACTGTGCTATTTGAATCCTGGACCCAATGACTTGAAAATCACACGGGGCATGTGCATTTGCATGCCCAAAATCCTGAAGAGAGAGTGGAGAAGGAATTGTGGCATAGCCATCTCCCAAGGGAGTGATTTCTCACTTTCTCTCTCTCTCTCTCTCTCTCTTACAAGTGTGCATGCCCTAGAGAAAAATAAAAGGTCACTTGTCCTGAAGAATTTTATTTTTATCATTATTTTTAATTGACAAACAGTAATTATGCATATTTATATGGCACAGTGTGATTTTTTAATACGTTTATAGCTAGGCATGTAAATATAAATACCACATGTTCTCTCTGATATGTGGAAGCTTAAAGAATTGATCTCAAAGAAGTAGAGAGTAGACTAGTGATTCCTAGAGGCTGGGGGATGGGTGGTAGGAGGAAGGAGGAAACTGGAAGAAATTGGTTGATGGACATAAATAACAGTTAGATAAGAGGAATAAATTATAGCATGCTTTAAACTTTATACATTGTAAACTTGTGGTGTCATTTAACATAATCTCCTATCTCCCTAGAATCTATAAACTGGTTGATTAGATCTAGAGAATTGACTGGATTCAGGTTCAGTTTATATTTTATTCTTGTTTTGGCAATAATTCTTTCCAGGTAGTGACGTGTACTTCCTATTTTTTTTTCAATTTATTTATTTGCATTCATTCACTGAACATCATTACAGCATACAAAATGAGATTTTCCATCCAAAGTACACTATATATTGTCTCAATCAAGCACATCAACAAACATGTTATTGTCAGTAAATGATTTACCATTTCTTGTCTTCTGTATGTTTTGCTTTTTCCCCCCCATCCTTGATTCTCTATCTCTTACCCTCTGCCATCTCCCACTCTCCTCCCACAGTCTCTGGTAACTATGTTTGCTTTCTATACTGTTTTCTCCTCACATTTTATTGTATCACCAAAGACCCTAATCAATCCAAATACCCTCATAGCAAACACAGGTGATACCCACATTTCCATGAACACAAGTCTTACTTTACGCATCCTATAAAGTAGCACCTAGCTGTGGCTACATATCCTACTGCAGTCATTGAATATATATATTTTTTTTTCTGAAACTTTTTTTTTGTAACTCAATTTACATTCCTTCCCTAAGCTTCATCACAGCATACAAAATGCAATCTCCCATCCAGTACACACTGCATAGTGATACAATCATGCACATTACAAAAAAATTTTCCATTACTAGTTCCTAGAATTACTTCCACCCCTCTTTCTGACCCTCTGTCCCTTCCCACCCTCCTCTCACACCACCTCCGGTGTCTACAATTGTCCTTCATTCCCTTCCCACCCACGTTGCATTGATCACACAATTTCCTACATAATCTAACTACTTTCAGTGGTGAGTTCACTCATTACTACTAAGAAAACCAGTTTTAACTTAACTCAAAGAAATGCCAAGGAACTTTGCTTAAAGCCAGGAAACAAGTTAGGATTCTGTTCAAATGGAAGGTGCATGAACCTATCAGTTCCATGTACTTTTATCTTCTGTTCTGGTTCAATTTTCCTGATTAAATTCTGGGATATAATATTCAACTCCAGACTTGTCCCTATGATTAAGTTGGCCACTTTCATAGTTTTTGGACTCTTATTTCCGTGTGTCTGTGTTTAATTTTCTTGATACAGCACACTCTTGAGAACTTCTTGGAGATCTGGTCTGGTGCTGGTAAATTCTTTCAGGTTTTGTTTATCTGAGAATGTTCTTGTCTTTTCTTCCCACCTGAAAGATAATCTTGCCGGGTACAGTATTCTTGGCTGAAATTGCTTCTCTCATAACACTTTGAATATATGTTCCCATTCTCTCCTCGCTCGCATTGTTTCCGATGAGAGATCTGCTGTTAGCCTGATGGGATGTCCTTTGTAGGTAACTTGATGTTTCTCTCTTGCCAATTTTAGTATCTTGTCTTTGTCTGCGGTTTTGGTCAACCTACTATAATGTGTCTTGGAGAAGATCTTCTTGGGTTGATTCTATTTGGGGTCCTTTGTATTTCCTGGGACTGGATCTTCGAATGCCTCTCTAGGTTTGGAAAGTTTTCTTGCAGGATTTCATGGAATAGATTATCAATGCCCTTATGGGTCTCTTCACCTTCTGGAATGCCAATTATCCGGATATTTGGACGTTTGATGGTATCCAGTACTTCTCGCATATCATTCTCAAATTTTTGAGCCATTTTCTCAGTCTTCGTGGTGGATTTTTCTAAGCCAGCCATTTTCTCTTCTACATCTGAGATTCTATTTTCTGAATGATCTAGTCTGCTTTTAATACTTTCAAGGGAGATTTTGACTTCTTGTATTATAGACTTCATCTCTAGCAGTTCCGTTTGAGTCTTTTGTAAAGTGTGTAATTCCTCTTTTAGATCTTGCAAGAATTTCCTCATCTCCTGGAACTCGGCAACTTCTTTCTCCTTTCTCTTTAGCAGTTCATTATCTCTCTTTTCTTCCATCTCTGTTAGCTTCAACATTACGAATGCTCTAAATTCCTTATCAGACATTTCCATGACTTTCACCGAACTGCTTGTGGATGAAAGAGAGTTACTCTTTTCCCGTGGAGGAGAGGTATTTTCTCGTACTTCCTATTTCAAACACTCCAGAAGGATCTGATTTTCTACTTCTAGTGATTTTAAGATTGATCAATAGGTTCAGGAAATGTCTGTACAAATCTTTACACTAAAGGTTTAGCCACCATTAATAATCACTGCCTATGTCCATTATTATATTGGGCTTACAAAACAGTGATTGTTCTATCGTTCCTCATGATTTATTGTGATTCTAAGAACTTTCCTTCAACAACTATTAGTAGGCCCTGAAATGTAGTATTTACAGGAAATAAAGGATAAGATTTTTCATCTCTGCATTTCTAGAATAAAGTGTTGGTGACTTAGCAATCTTTTTGGCTAGGCATTGAGGTTCGTTTGCTATAAGGGATCTTCAAAAAGTTCATAGAAAATGTGTACTACAAAAAACTCCACAGGGAATTAAAAATTACACTAAAACAAGCTGCTATTTAAATTCCATTCTCCACAAATTTTTTAAAGCTCCCTGTATTTTGGAGTATCATTATAAATTTTTGATGTCCAAATGAACTTACTTATGACCAAGTCAGTCCCTTCAGGTAGGATCTTACAACCTTTCGACATGACTTCAGAAACCTCTGCTAGTGGGACTAGCAGTTAGCCTAATGGCTATGTCACTGAATTCCCATGTAGCCAACTGTGGTTCGAGTCTCAAACCCGGTGGCTTAAACTCACTCTGGCGCATGTGCATGCTCTCCCGAGATCCTGAGAGGAGAATGGAGGAGAAGGAATTGCGGCATGGCCATCCCCCTTGGGGGATGATTTCTCGCTTTCTGTCTTTCTGTCTCTCTTTGTCTTTCTGGAGAGTGTACGTGCCCTATAGCAAAAACCTCTAAAAAACAAAACAAACAAACAAAAAAACCTTTGCTAGCTTCCCAGCTAGAAAATGTGTAATTTTATTTCTATAATTTGCCAGAGGGTACATGCACTAATCAGAGAGAGAGAGAAAGAATGCGAGAAACATACCCCATGGGGAATGGTCATGCCACAATCCCTACTCCTCCATTTCCTCCTCCTTTCAGAATTTTGGCCACACATATAGGCAGTATGTTTTTCAAGTAGTTAGGGCTGGACTCCAACCTTGTGATTGGCCATGTGCCTTAACCATCCGGCTACAGACTGGCCTGAAGATTCTTTTTTTTTTTTTTAAGAACAAGAAAAATGATGCATCTTCAGTTTATATTGATTATGGGAAGGTGGTGGGGTGTTGTACTATTTTTATTTATTTTTTTTTTTTACTTTCCAGAAGGCCTATGCACCCACCAGAGAGAGACAGGAAGATAGAGAGAAAGGAAAGAAAGTAGCCCATAATTAGGTGTGGTCATGCCACAATTCCTTCTCCTCCATTTTTCCATCCTGCTGGGATTTGAGGTACACATGAACCACTGCTTGGAATGTTTTTCAAGCTCTTGTATCCGAGTCTCAAACCACCTGGTTAGCCATGTAGGATCCAGTTCCCTTAACCACTAGACTAAGGCTAGCCTTTAACTTTTGTAAAAGCAGCTTTGTTCAGGTATAATTGAAGTCCAAAAACTGTACATATTTAATGTGATCGATGAGTTTGGAACTAGGCATAATTAATATTTCAAATGAAAGCTCACAGGATTTTGATTTCTCTTTGCTTTTATATTATAACTTTCTCATTCTGAATATTGTTTAATAATCACATCAACATACTTATTATTTGATTATAATACAAATATGAGGGGCCTTCAAAAAGTTCATTGAAATTGAGTAGCATAAAAATATCATGCATGGATTTCAAAAATGTTTTGCATCAAATAAACTTGTACTTTAATTCCATTTTTCAGGAACTTTCCAAAGTCCCCTCTGAAAGAAGTTACATATTTCCTGTAAGAGGCGAGGGGTATTTAAAAACATAGATGTCAAAATGGCAAACTAATGGGAAAGGAAAGTGGCAGAGCACAGAGGTTGAAGCTAGATCTCTTTGTATCTTGTTTTGTAGTTTTGCCAGGGAGCAGACATGAGCAGGCTGGGATACCCCCTCCCCCCAACCACTACCACAGAAAGTCCCATCTGGATCGCCCAACCCATAGTCAACAATTACTGATAGAAAAGGTATCAGCCACTTTATGGGAAAGTTCCTACTGTGTCTCAAGGCCAAACCCTGCTTGCCGTGCCTCAAGGCCAAACCTCATTCCTTTTCCCAAAGTTGGTGGCATGTCCTTAAGTTACCTGTGCTCACTTAGCATGTATTATTAGCATTGTGGTTTTGACCTCTATCCCCATCTCTGGGGGCTTTCATGATGCATTCTGAGAAAGTACACACATAGAAGTGTGTAGGTTATGTAAGCCCCTACCCATCAATCAAAGATGCTCCCATGAGGAAAGGAGAAGGGTCACCTAGGTGAGAGACCAGGAGAGGGAACCAGAGCCATCATAAATCAAACCCATCCAGATAATCCCTGGGCTAACTAGTCTGATTTCAGCCTGCCCACTCCCTCTTCTTGAGAGTGTGCTTTGCATTGCTTAGCCAAATAAAGTTTCTATACTATCTGCATATCTTCTGGCCTCGGTCTTCAATTCTTTGTCAGTGGACACCAAGAACCATTCAGCAGTAACAGTTTTGACTTTGAAACCAAAGTAATTGCTAAAATGTGAAAACAAGCTGAAACCAGTTAACATAACCATATACTGAGTTGTTGGTATATCTATATGAAGAATTGAATGACTTTAAAACAATGGTCTGCAACCTTTCTGGCACCAGGGACTGGCCTTATGGAAAACAATCCGCAGCTGGACCGAGGATGGTGGTTCTCTCCCAGGATGATCTAAGCACAACACATCCACCACGCACCACCCCCATTTCCACAAAAATATATTAAAATATATTAATACAATGGAATAATCACACAATATGGATTGTGCTCCCTTGAGAATCCAATAACACTGCTGATCTTATAAGAGGCAGAGTCCAAGTGGCAATGCAAGTGATGGGGAGTGGCTACAAACACAGGCAAAGCCTTGCTATCCAGTCACCTACCCTCTCACTGCACAGCCGGCAGACTAGCAATGGTCCATGGCCTGAAAATTGGGGATGCCTGCTTAAAGAATAGTATATAAGTATTAAGAGTTCTCAAAAATGTATGGAAAATGCACATTATGAAAAAACTATGAATAGGTTTCATTTTTTTGTCCCCAAATAAACTCGTGCTTTCATTCTATTTTTCTATGAACTTTTTGAGGTTCCCTCATAGATATTATATACAAATCCAAGTGTATAGATATTTTTGAAGTGGAAGTGTTTGGTGAAGGTTACCTGCATTTAAAGTTTTGATAGATTTTGCCAAATTGTCCTCTAAAAAGACTGCAACCAATTTATATACTCTTACAATGCATGTGAATGCCTTTCTCCTACATTTTATCACCTGCTATTAGTAATCTTTGGATTCTGTCAACTTGATAAATAAAATGTATCTCCTGCGTTGATCTTCATTTCCCTGATTATAAGACTATGTATTATGCCATAGCTCTGAAACATTCAACATTTCCAGAGCTTTTAGGATAGTATTGGAACATTAAAATTTATTTTACTGCTAGTGGGCACAACCATTCACCAGAGAAAGAGAATAAAAACACCCCTCAATGGGATGTGGTCACACCACAATCGTTTTCCGCCATTTCTCCTTCCCCTAGGATTTTGGATACACACACACCTGGCATGTCTTTTGAGCCACTGGGGCCAACATTGAAACTGCAGTCAGCCATGTGGGATATGACTCCCTTATTAATCACTGTAGGAAAGGGCCAGTCCTAAAGTGTAATTTTAATGAAATCCTGGATAATTATTTTAATCTTGAAAAGTAAGAGAAAAACAGGCATGGTGATAATACAATAGTTTCTAACATATATTTTAAAATGGGAATAGATGGCAGCTTTGTGGTACAGAGGTATTGTACTACTCAAAATGAGTCAGATCCCATACAGTGCTGTGGTCTTAATTCCTGGCCTGGTCAGGCTCAAACGTACCAGGCACATGTGGAGGAAGGGGATCATGGCATGACGAGATCCTGTGGAACCCTCCACAGGTGCTTATTTCTCTTTCACCTGTGCACACATGTGGCTCTATCATGAATTTTTTTAAAAATGAAGGAAATGGGAATAGAATAATAAGAGCTGATATTTCATCTTTCCAATATCTACCAAAAAATCTTCCAATGAACTGATACATTCTTGTCCCCGGCTCCCCCCCCCCCCACACACACACACAGGAATATCCTGAATAGAATACACTGATGCTTCTAGGTGGATGAGAGTAGATAGCTGTAAAGAATATTTCTTGTAGGGGTCAACTATCCCACTAATAGGAGGAGGATTTACATATGCAAGTCCTATTAACATTAATAGGAGTTACCAGCATAAATCCCCCTGCAGTCATAGGCAAAGACTCTACAGTCTACTAGAATCCAAGTTCTAATGATTACCTGTCAAATGGTCCTAAAAGTCATCATCACCAGAATGAGCAGACGTGGCAACTTGTAGAGCAAAGGCATCTCACTGCAGCCCTACAGTTAAACTGTGCATTAGTGAAAAGAAAAGTGGCCTTTAAAATGTGACTTGGGATGCTAAGTGTTAAATCACTTAACTAGTGCTTTAAAAAAGCCACCATTAAAGAGGAGAATTCAAACATATTAAAGCACTGGTTTAAAAAAAAGTGTGAATATTATATGAGCTCCAAGGAGCTTGAAGGATAATACAGCTACTTGTTTAAAAATTCAATTAACCTTATCTTTCTTAAACTTGATTTATTAATAATCTCACAGATAAATTGCCAGTTCTGAAAGAGTCCTGTTATCTTTTGAATGTGTCTAGTCTGAGGAGCTTTAGAAACTACTTTGAAATTGACAGAAAATGTCACTCTGCTTTAATTATTTGATTCAAAAACAAATCACAGTTCAATGAATTATTTCTGCATAAAAAGAACATCATCAGTCTCTTGTCTATTGCAAGTAAGCTGTTGGGGACTCAAACACCTCAGAGAAAAATATTTCAGGTTCTTATTCACCAAATAAATATAAAAATATTCTCTTCCTCTAAGTGAGATGTGAAAACAGTAGGTAGGCAATTGATGTACTTGTAAAGTCATAACCCATGCCTCACAGCTTCCTCAACGCTGGTTTCAACAGAATAAGGTCCCTTTTACCTTTGTTTGATATTACTATTAATGCTGGCATCTAGAACCATTTGCTAAGTACATTAAATACATGTATTATTTGATAGCTTTCCTCAGAAACTTAACAGAGTTGGCAGAAGACTGGAAACAAACCTAATAAAGCTGGACAATTAACTACTCAAATAATAGCCTAATATCAAAAAATAAATCAAGCCCAAGACAATCTTGAATTTCTTGACATATGCATAAAATTTTAATATGCAAAAAATAGGATACCACACCTGAAAGGCATTGAAAACAGTCTTTATTTCCTCTGAAAATCTACTGTTACAGTGTGCAAATTGTGAATAATGATATATTCATGCTTTCTGAAATACATATAAAGAAATTAACTGAGAGTAAAAGATATATTATTCAGTATCAATAGAAGAAAATCACTTATTTGCAAGAAAACTGTTATAGTTCCTGCTTTAAAGGATCACTATTCAGCAATTAAATTTCAACGAATGTGGGGGGAAGTCTTCAGGACTTCAGACAAAGGGCTGCCAATCCAGGGAAATAAGGCTGGGACAGAAGTTTATCATTAACATGGCCATTATTTTAGAAAAAGGGCTGCTAATTTCAGAAATTACAGTTCTAGAAGTTACCCATTAACATGATCACTTTACTATAGGCAGCTAAATGTTAGAGGAGATAGGGAAAATTATACCTCCATTTTCTTATATAAAAATATATGAATTGACCTTTACTATATGTTTTGATATATATGTTTTCTTCTGGGCAGGCACACCAACTAGAGAAAAATATAATAGCAACATCGGATTAGATACTGTTTCTCATAATCACTAAACTGAATGGTACTACTATTTTTGGTTAATAAGAAGCATGACTAAACATTTTAAACACATGAACCAAAATTCTTTGATAATAGCAATTTTCAAAATTTTAAATTCACTATTAAAATTTTTGTATTATGTACAATACATTGATTTATTCTATTGATTTATTCATATGACTTCAAGCTTCAAGTTTTACAATAAAACTGAAAGGTTTTTCTTTTTTGACTTAAAACAAATATTTATTTGTAGTAGTTAAGACAGCTGAAAAGAAAGCTCTTAAAATAATTTCTGTTACATTCTGAGGCCAACAATAAATATCTAAAGTTCTCTAATAAGGTCTTTTAGCAGTTATATAATATCTTAATCACTAATCATATACAGGAGCTTTTAAACATTTCAACAATATTTAATAAATGACCTGGAAGGAAGATTCTGATGCTGGTAATGGATGAAACAATGTAATATAGAATGGGTCATGAGACCACAAAATATGTCCTTCATTGTTCTACACAGAGTGCTGCAGTAAGGCTATCAGAATTCTCATAGTTATTCTAGACCTACCATGATTGTTTAAATAAATGTGCATGCTCCATTATAGAGGCGTGAACTCTAACTAAAACAAAGTATAATGACTTTATCAGCATAACTTACTGCAATTGTATCCACTCAATACTCCTACCGAGTTAAACTTTGTATATTGCTGCTGGTACAAGGTGCAGGGCCAATACCTGGTATATGTACAGGTATGTTTTAGGTATTTAGTGCATGCCCTAGCTGGGTTTTAGGAAACATGATTTGACCTAAGAAAGATGTAAATCCCTACAGCAAAGTAGGTTATTATGTGATTCCACTGTCCCTGATTTGTGTGACATTATAAAAGGGAAAGAGAGAAAAAGGAGATTAAAGAGAAAAGGAAGAGGCAGTACATTGGGAGGGAGGATGAGGAGCAATCTAAGAGGCTGGGATGTTTTTCCTTTCTTCTGGATTAAGATACATCTGTAGGGATTGGAAAGGTGAGGCAAGAGCTACATTCCTGGTTCTTCCCATTTCCAGTGGACCTATGGCCTGCCACAGCTAGCTTCCTTTAAGACCTTCTCTGAAACTTGGTAAGGTCAAAGACCAGCTGCAGCTGAAATGTGTAAGAATTATGTGCTTGCCACTGGAGCCATGGTTCCAGCAGGCAACACAGGCCAGACCTTGCAACGAGAAACTTTGAGTTTATTTATTTATGGGCAGTTGCAAGTCCAATTATTGCTTAAAAAATGTAGTCCACCAGAGCTTGGCATTTGGGAAAATTTAAATATAGGCACTGTCACCATAACTAAATTAGCTGTTTATTTACAGCCCTATGATTTTTATGTGGAGTGTATATTAGAGTTTACCAACTTTCATGCTCTATTCAGAGTCCTTGGTGTTTTTAGTTTTACCTACCAGAAAAGGAACATGAAGAAACTTCCTTGTTTTCCTTAATACAATTCCAAAACCACTATTCCATACATTATTATGTGAGTAGTCTATGAGACTACAAAATACTAATTTAAGAAACAAATGTTCATTTAAAAAGCTTGATTCAATAATATACTGATCATTTTGTCAAGGAGTTGATAGCAAGTAATTATTTGCATGAAACTTTTGACATTCATCCCTAAGTCAATGGGAAAAATCAGAAGCAATTTTTCTCCTAGAAAATCCATTCTAATGATGGCAATATATATATCTTCATAATCATTCTCATTCAGAGAGCAGGGTATTACTAACCACTTTACATATGGAGAAACTGAGGCTCATATGTTAAACGATTTGCCTAATATGATTAGTAACACAGCCAAGACTAAATTGGGTTTGTAGACATTTAGGCTAGTGTACCCATTACTTGACTATTCAGAATCTCCAAATACCAATGAGTCTATCCAAACCTTTCCTTCAATTTTTTCATTTCATTATTGAGCTTTCCTAATGTGTGAATAATTAACATACAAATATCATTAACATTAAAAGATAAAGTAATAGATTCATGATTTGTTTGTAAAAATGTCTAAATGCCTTAATATTAGCATATTTAATACTTCTCAACAGAGAAAAGAATACAAATCAAAACTCTATTCCAAACAGGCTATTGCCTGGAACATTGATACTTCAGTTTTTCTCAAAAAATTTATATATGCTTTTATCATTTATGTCAAGATACTAATAATATCCATAAGGGAAATATAATTCAAACAATGAAGGAATTATGTGAGTTGACTCTGAAGATGTGGCTTTCAAACAACGATCCAAAGTGGCGAGCAAAAGTTGGCCTAATACCAACCACAGAATTATTAATAATGCATAGGATCACTTTCATATCTATAGCTATATTCCTGGGAATTGATTTACTTTTACTTTTCATCTGCTAATCCCACAGGTTTGGTATCTTGAAATTGGCAAGTCGATGTGCTTACAAGTACTTTGTGTTCTTAGAATGTCCTTATTAAGGAAAAGCCCCTCTTGAATGTCTATGAGCTATTTCTCTTTATAATTCTGCTTGGCAACTAGCTGCTGCTTTCTAAGATTTTTCAAACAGTCCTTCCATCAGGAAGACACAGGCCAGCTGGAATTTCCAAAGTGGGGGTCTCCAGTTTGTTGTATACCCATTATTCAGAGGACTCCTCTGGACTTCCCAGGTTTGTGCTTTCTTTGGGAGCCTCTGAGTTGGCCTCTGGTATGGCACTGGATTCTGAAGCCTCTGGTTGTAAACTGTCTCCATCCAGGACAATGTCTTCAGGATTTGGTGGGGGTGGGCAGAAATCTTCATTAGGGCAGATTTGCTGGAAAAGTGTTTCAGCCTGGCCAGAAAAGAAAGGACATAATAGCTTTTGAACATTAGCTCAAAGTGTACATGCATTTTGTGCTACTACCTAAAAAAATTTAAGAGTTACTCTTAAAAATTTCTTCAGCCAGGTTATAGTACATTGCCAGTATATATGAACTTCAAAATGCTTTCAGAATTCTGTAACTTCTTCCTATAATTCTATACATGTACTTATGTCCACTCTTGAAAGATGGAAGTGCTTGATCGAATTCATTATCAACTGTTCAGATTACTGAGAATTTAAGCAGATTCATTCTATATATTAAGAGAAGTACAATTTCCCTTTATATTCTCTATATAATTTTCCAAAGAGCCTATTTGTGATATATGTACAGACTAATTTAGCTATTAAAATAATTTTAATAAATCATTGGTCAAATCAAGAAAGCGCTTCATTGTTCAACTACTTGCTTTTCAGATATCGTTTCCCTCCTCTCTGTACTTTAAGGAGTTTAATGTAGTATTTAAGTTCATGGAGTCTGAGCAGATGGTCTCAGTGTGAAGTCAGGCTCTGCAACTTAGCAGCCTTGTGATGTGGGGAATGCTAATTCAACTTTTGAGCCTTGTTTTCCTCATCTATAAAAAATGGCTATTGTATAGAGCTCTATATATGATAGCTATTGTTATTCTTAATAATAATAATATATGTAAAATGTCAAGAGTTAATCTGTAGTTAGTATGACAAGAGAATTAAAAAAAACATAATCTTAACATCATAATGTGTGTGTGTGTGTGTGTATGAAATCAATGTGGCAGGTAGCATTACTATTCTATTCTAAATAGAGTCCCTCTTTTATTGTGATGAACACATCTTACTGTCAGATGCCAGAGTGCTTACACACTCTATTTTCAATAAAATAAAGGAGCCCTTAGTGGGTTTTAAGTTAAAATCACATGCTCCTTTTAAAAGCTATAATGTGACTCTATAACAGCAGAAACTATGGTTTTAAATATTTTTGAGAGAATATTTACATGTCAACTACTCAAATATGCTGCTATGGAGTCATAAACAAAATTACACAAAATTATAAGAAATATTTTGAATATGGGACCAGCAGTTGGTGTAATGGCCAGGTCGCTGGACTCCCATGTAGTCGACCGTGGTTCGAGTCCCGGACCCAGTGGCTTAAACTCATGCCAGGCGTGTGTGCGTGCGTGCCCAAGAACCTGAGAGAAGAATGGAGAAAAAGGGATTGCGGCGTGGCCATCCTCCCTGGGGGGTGATTTCTCCCTTTTCATCTCTCTGTCTCTCTCTGTCTTTCTGGCTAGCGCACACGCCCTATAACAAAAACCTCTCCAAAAAAGAAAAAAAAATGGAATATTATCTTTAAAATTCAGTATTTTGAAATTTTGAAAGTTTCAATACTATTTGGATGAAGAATTGCTGCTTATCTATTGTATCCCTCTCTGCAAAGTTCTCTGATGCCTAAGATAGAGCTTGCTGCTTCTCAGGTCCGGGATTCAAATTGCAGCTGACTATATGGGAGTCCAGCAATGTAACCATTATGTCATCCGTTGGTCTCAGAATGTCAATAATTTTTAAAATTATGTATATGAAATAAATTTTAAAACTTTATACTATACAAATACTGGGTATAAATATAATAATTAGTATACTTATCAAAACTACTACTTTTACTCTGTGTCTAACACCTTGCCTTCCTTTGCATCCTCTCTACAGGGCAAATTTTCCCATGTACTCTCCCTAGTCCCTGTGGCTAGGTTCCACTCTATTTTCATATATCATTGTCACGAATAACCTGTCTTCTGAGATTGCCACCAGCCGCAGGCTGCTACATTCCCCTTTCTTGTGTTCTACTTGCTTGTGGAACCTACATCTTTAGTCTATCTGTCCCTGGAATTTGCTGATGACAATTTCCTACAGTCAGATTCAAGACTTTTCCAAGTCTCTCCCATAACTGCTTAGGGTAAACTGCCATGTTTTGGAAGGTCTACCTAATGCTTCTTGCTTTTAAAGTTTTATTTATTTCCTTCATGAAACAGAGAGATAGACAGACAAACAGACAGAGAGGCACCCCCAAAAGTCCTCACACCACAATCCACCCCCAGTCTCAGCCAGCCTGGATCATGAGCACAGATCGACCAAGTGTGAATAGAGAGGTCCTGGTGCACAAGCCTGGGCCTAATGTTTCTTAATCTGCTGCATTTCATCTGCCAAATATACCAAGTTATAATCCTAGAGTAGGTAATTGTCAATTTTTAATTCTCCTCACCCTTTTTAAACCAGAAGTTAGCTCAAAAGGTGAAGTTTCATGTGGTTTAAAAAATTAAAAGGAGGAGGGCAGCAGTTCGTAATGGTTACATCGCTGGACTCCCACATGGCACCATAATGCATTTAGGAAGTATCTACATTCACAAGTTGAAAGTAGCACAGTACACGGGATGAGTATTCAGGTGCTGGGATTCAACAGACTAGAGTTTAAATCTTGGCTTAAAGATTACTGTTATCTTTGGACAAGTTATTTGTCTTAGCTTCTTTATCTGTATAATGGGGTTGTCATGAATACTTACCTGATAGGATTATTCTGAGGAACAAATGAGGTAAAATATATACAATACTAAGGATAGTGTCTAACACAAAGAAACTGCTCAAATGAATGGTAACTACGTAAAATATGATACCTAAAATTGTTCTTTCCTTCAATGTCATAAAAAAGAAAGTTAATGACACTGTAATATATGAGCAACTTGATAGTTCATACAATCTGTAAAGCTAGCCTCCAACTTACAAATGGACTGTATGCCAAAAGTCACAAATGAGTTTATAATTTGTCCATAAAACAACATTCTAAATGGTGGTTAAATTGTTGGTGGTTAGAGCCAGCCCAACCCAATATCAGCCAATATAACCCATTCCATACCTGAAGCATAATATAAATGGTATAGTACTACTGAATTACTCTTGTTCCCATGCTAGTCACAACTCCTAGTGGGTCGGGGATCCTGAAGGAGGAGTAAGTTATCTATGTCATGGGAGTGGGGATGATGTGACCAATCTGTTTATTCAATACATAAAGAAAAATGGGACACTACTTGAACCAAGAAAAGAGACGTCATGTGTCACAAAAAGTCACAACTATCACATAGGCTAGCATCATTGTAGTGATAACAGGTTAAGTTTTGGTGTGCTCCTGTACACAATTTTAGTAGTGAGTATTAAACACAGATCACTTTATATTTCCTGTGTATCTTCAAAACATTAACAGTTTCATAAGGGAGTAAGGACCACATTATTCAAACTGTACATTTACAAATAAGGAAAGATCTAAATGTGCTGGCTGGTAAAATTAGGCATTTTACCTCCTTAAAAAGGGAGGGGGAAAAGATGTAGGGGGTTGGGTTTCATACCTGGGCAAAGTGTATGTGATGTTCTGAAAAGTTTTATAGATAATAATCTTAATTTGGAAAATGGAAATCACCAATTAGTGATCAGGATAATTAATCTTAGAATGACATACTGAGATTAGAACACAGTTTATCTGTAACAAACTGACTATTTATAAATATTATCGGTGCTCTTTAGTGCAAGCACTATACTATTTCTCCCCAAAACAGACACATGGGGTTAAAAGCTATATAAAAAATCTAAAATTATTTACATTTAGTAGCATATAATAATTAGTACCCATGGGGCCAGCCGGGGCATGGTGGATGAAGCACTGGATTCCCACATGGCTAATTGTGGTATGAGTCCTGGACCCAGTGGCTTAAAAATTAGGCCAGGCACATGTGTGTGCATACCCGGAAATCCAGGAGGAACATGAAAGAGAAGGGATTACAGCATGCCCATCCCGCCTGGGGGGTGGGGGTGATTCTTACTTTCCCTCTCACTGTCTCTGATTTTCTCTCCAGTGAGTGCACAAACCCTATGGGTGAAAAAAAAAAAGAACATTAAAAATAAAAAAATAATTAGGACCCAAACTAGCATTATACTGTTTTCTACTGTGATAACACTTTATCTCTGAAAGTTATCTTCTTGGGAAGCAAATTATTTCATGATAAAATTATATCTTAATTATAATCTTCCACTGTGCAGTTTAGATCACATTAATACTTGTACTATACGCCTTTATTTAAAAGGTCTTTCACTTTGGCTTATAAAAATTAGTTAATTTGGGGACAAAAATGACCTAAGTTGCCTGGCTAAAAACAGGCTGGCAATGTCTGCTTGCAAAAAAATTGGAATATCAAAGTATCAAAATGACTCAATCATTTTAAGCCACAAATGGAATCTTGAAGCATGTTGGGTTTCTATTAAACTAATATAATGAATTATGAATGAGAGATGTTACTTCTTTCTTTCATTTGATGTCACTTGCTGAATATGATTATCCAGGATAACAGTACATTAAGACCCTGAAGAAGAGAAATGAAGAATTCTGGCAAAAAATAAATAAATAAATGTCGAGACAATGGTCATAATGCAGAGCCTTGCTGCTATGACTAAAAATTAGATTAAAGGCTCAGAGTACCATTTGCTACTACAAGATCCTCACCACTGGTGGGAGAGAAAGTTTCAGCTATGGTCTAATAATAATGTTAAATTACTGATTTATTGCTTTAATGAACAGATGTGCCAATTCTACCTGTGGAAAGTCTAGACTTCTGCCTCAAAAAACATTTTGTTTTTTAATTCCTATAAAGGGCAGAGAAGTATATTTATATGTGCATATGAGTCTCGGCTCTACAGAATCATAGTTCACTTTTGGCAGCTTGTATCAGCCCATACCTCTTCATAGCCCTGCCTAGAAATACTGTCACAAAATTTCATTTCAATTCCACACTCACCAGGGACTTTAACGGTAGCTCTTGAGGGACATTGGCTAGTGGCAAAACATTAACAGAACCATGTGATTTGAGAAAAAACCATATACGTTCTTTTTCAAGATAAAAAAATGCATTAGGACTACTGCAAAATTAATTTTGCATGCCATACTAGTTAGGCTCTTCTTAAAATGACTCAGGTTATCAAGGGCAAAATAGTTTGTGTAGTTCAAAATAATACACTGAGAGGCCAACTGTTTTAAATTAAAACCAGTATTTCTTTCGAGTACTCACATTACAAATTTATTTTTATAAATATGAATTCCTAACATCTTTCACCTACAGTCTCACAATGGAACTCAAAAATAATCTCTTGTACATAATTATAATTAAGGAAATAAAAATATCTGACAATACATTTTAAGTATGTTTAAAGTGGCTTTGTAGTTGACAGAAAAATAATTTAGGAATAAATTATTCCCAGAAGAAAATAATTACTTTCCTATCATCAAATTCTTTCTATAAAACTGAGAAAGGCTCACAGGCTTACCTGCTTGACTGCATTCTCATTTCCTAAACCACAGTCTGGACCAGAGCAGACATGAACATTGGATGGTAAGCCATTATAACAGATCCTGCTGATGTCTGAGGAATCTCTCATATTGAAGTAAAGAGCCCATAGAAGTCTTGGCTTTTCAACTTCTTCATTTTCTAAATATAGTAAGAAATTTTATTTACATTCTAAACCATAATATTCTTGTCAATTACTACACTATGTAGCTAATTAGCAATAGTCATAACTCGACATTATAGTAAAGCTTTATAAGTAAACGAGTAGTACATTTGCATTCATATACTTAATATATGTGTATGATATCTCATGTAATGATGGTTTTCCAACCTAAGACAAGTTAGATTTTAAAAATTATTTTTATTAATAAGTTAATTAGATTTAACATTAATCATTCTTCTTTGGATTTACATTACTTCTCATCAATATCAAGCTTAAAATCATCTTTAAAATATCTCTATGAAGTGAGAAAATACCATAAATTGATTTTATGTTTCAAATGGAAAAACTGACATGATAAATTATATAGGAAATCAATAGTATGTGCTTATGAAATGTCCAGAACAAGCAAATCTAGAGACAGGAAGTAGATTAGTTGTTACATAGGGCTGGGAGAAACGGGATAAATGAGGGTAACTGCTAATGAGTATGGGATTTATTTTGAGGGTAATGGAAACATTCTAAAATCAACTGTGGTGATAATTGGACAATTCTGAGAATATACTAAAAATCTTTGAATTTTACAATTTAAATGGGTGAATCATATGGTATATGAATGATATCTCAATAAAGCTATTACTAAAAACTAGTATATGCAGTATTGAAATTTTGGTATCCTAACTCACTCCAATGCTTTGTCCTAATGGATTTCAAAATTAATCACAACCAACAAACACATAACAAAAATGAGGTTATAAGTCGAATATCATTTTGAGCACATGTTCTTTCTACCACTCAATAGCAAGAATCTGTTATGTATGTTAGGCATTGAGCTAGGAGCTGGGGGTACACAGGTGCAACAGATTTAGTCCTTATTCTCCTCCCTTTTTATTTTTTGTTCCATAATACAAGGCCTAGGACACAACAGATGCTCAATAAATAATTTCTGAATTGGCTTAAATCCTGTTCTTAGGTATAATCAAAGTATGATGACCTTATACAAAAGTCCAATCTTATTAACCTCAGTGACTAAAGTTTATTTATTGCTATCTTGATAATAATTTCTCTGCCTCTCTTCTTTAGAATTGTTGTAATTAAATATTCTTTGGTGGAAAACAGAAAATACAGCTGTAAACATGTTTACTAACTAAAGAGTTTTGTTTAGCCTGAATCTGAACAAAAATTCAAATTCTGTACAACTATGGATGTTTATGAAAATTACCTAAAATCATGAGGTACTTTGTGAAGCATAAATAAAATGGTAAAGGTATAGTTATCTAACTAATTATTGTTATTGTTAAGTTGATAATCAATGTAGAGAAACTTTCAGCTAATTGCAGTATTTAATTAGCAAGAACATCCTATTCTCTAATTCAGGATACATACAATTTTATTATATTTAATTTAAAATGTCTCCACTATAAGAATACCAAATATGTTATTTTTCCAGTTCATCTGGAATAATCTATAATTATTAGTGTGATAAAATGAAAAAAAATTCTGAGTGGAAGGAGAGATCTCAAGGTGCCCCTTTCTGAGGCTAAAATCTGTAAGTTTAAAGGCATCACTAACTTTATGTAGGCTAACTTCATTTGCACAAATTAGGTAGCAAAACCTATTTATCGACAAAATAAATGAACTCATATTTCACAGCTAAAACTATATAGCTTTTAGTAAATTGATTGGTGTTTAGTTTCACTAAATCTTATGGGAAGATATTTAAACATACTGCTCAGATTTGTCATATCAGACATGGGGAGCACTGCAAAGAAGTGGGCTAAGATCTGGAAGGCCTTTAATATTTGCTAGGTCATTTCTAAGCATATAGTAAGAGCTTATCTTATATTTCACAGAAGTTCCAGCTCAGAGAAAGGATTTCACTCAATAAAAGTTTGGGGGAAATGAATAATCCAATAGATTAGAGGAAAGAAATTTCATA
Source organism: Tupaia tana (assembly GCA_026018925.1). Taxonomy (NCBI): domain Eukaryota; kingdom Metazoa; phylum Chordata; class Mammalia; order Scandentia; family Tupaiidae; genus Tupaia; species Tupaia tana. The sequence goes on along the minus strand of JAKSZU010000009.1, from coordinate 71,246,036 downwards.
GAGGTTGAGCCTTTGAAAAGAAACCACGAGGAAGGTGAAAAGTTGACATAGGCTGAAGATAAATATTCTGGATACAAGGGAGTTATCAGACTCTGACCTTAAAACCTTCAGAGAGACATGTAATTGCTTCATCTTTCTTTGAGGTCAGCTAGAAGGCAGAGAGCTGGAAAAATAACATGCAATTCTAAAGTGCACAATTGTCAAAAAATATTAAAGTTGCTGAGCTTTCGCTGGATGTCCATCACGAGTTGCTAGGAATAGAGGTGATTTTCTGCAATAGCTCATTTCACTCCATTAGATAGTATGAAGGACTAAATAAGTAGTAGGTAATTAAGAGTAAGACCTTGGGCAAATTAAAGTACAGAATAAGGTAGGAAGAAGAAAAGAACTACAATACATGAAATGCATGCAAGAAATGTTCTACAGCTGCATGTCATCTTTAGGGAGGGTGACGTGTTTTAGTAACACTGGCAGAGCAGTGGAGACTGTCACAGCCCTGAGTCTGGATATAAAATATACAGAATGGAACTAAGAGAAGACATTTGCCTTCATAGCTCAATAGTTACTTACCAGCCACCAGCTTCAAACTACACCTATAAGGGGAATTTCAGTTTTTAGGCAGAGTTGCTTTTTGAGATTGAAAATAAATGAAACAGAGTGAGAGAACTCCATATGCTAAGTATAACAGAGGAAAAGAGAGAAGATGGTGCAGCAATTATACCATATATCAGATGTTTCAAGACATTAATGAAATTCCTTCTTTACCCTGTATTGACAACCTCAGTTTTTTGAGTAAAGTAAGATATCATTCATGATGGTTTTACCAATGATACTGGAACATACTGTTCACTTTTCAAACCTCTCTTAGTGCTCTGAAGGATATTCTGGAGTCTGGAAGAATTAATACACTTATGAGCAATGAAAGCAATGAAAATGAGCAATCACCTCATTTTCTCACCTGAAGAATCATGTTCATTTAGCATTAAAACATTAAATATTTCTTGAGTCTAGAAAGTAGAGATGGATTTAGGGATATCAGTATTCTTTTTTATTTATATATTTTTTAATTTGCCAGAGGGTGCATGCACTTGCTGGAGAGGGATATATAAAGTACCCCACATGAAGCCTGGTCACACCACAATCCTTTCTCCTCTATCTCTCCCCGCATTTAGGATTTTGGACATGCACATACATGAACCCAGTGTTTCTTAAGCCACCAGGTTCGGGACTCAAACAGTGTGGTCAACCCTCTGGGATCCAGTCACCTTAACTACCAGACCACAAGCTAGTCTGATCTTGGATGTTCCTAAAAGATCCCAGTAGGCAGCACTCTTAGAAAGTATTAACATAACTGCTTCTTGAACCATAGCATCTCTTAAGGGCTCTGGCTGATCTCTTAAAAGTGAAAAAGTAAGAAAGAAAGGAAATACCTTCAGAACCCTACTGGTGTGTCACAGATACACTGGCAAAGAAGTACTGTAATTGATAAGAGAATACCATTTTTTTTTCCCCCAGAAATAAACTACCTTGCAAAGTGACTAAGCTGACTTTCACAGAGGCTTATAAAGCACAACACCATACAGAATGTAGAACTAAAAATAAATAAATAAATAAACAAACAAACAAGTAAATAAAAGAAAGGAAAAAAAAAGAAAGAAAGAAAGAAAGAAAGAAAGAAAGAAAGAAAGAAAGAAAGAAAGGAAGGAAGGAAGGAAGGAAGGAAGGAAGGAAGGAAGGAAGGAAGAAAAGAAGCCTGAATAATGTTATTCCTTTGGTGCATGTTTTAAAATAAAATATTCACAATGCTCTAAAACATAAGGTTTTGTAAGACTGTCAAATAATCAAAACATAATAAAAGCCATCAATCTGTGGAAATAGGGCCTTTTGCTACAGAGAAGAATGTGCTTTAATGTATTAAAAGTTCATACTGCTCATAAAGTTCCTTCTTCCTCATTTAGGCAGGAAAATGAATTGAGTTCTCTTCTCCAGGTGACTTTGCCTCTTTGACCTGCCATGGCCCAGTGCTCACTTTATCTGGTGATTCATTTTCAATAACTCCAACAGTATTTGTTCTGACATTTTAATTAAAATATGACCACTACCTCATCCTGATGATAAAAAGGCCTATGTGTCAGTGAAAACTAGCTTTTCAGTGCCTCGGTGCACCTGAGGACCCCTCTGAGCACATAGTTCATACTAAAGAATTTCACTCAGGTTCTAAACAATACATCATTTCAAAATGGGATCACTTTAACCATTAAGATAAATGTTTAAAAATCTAAAATGGCTAGAGAATGCTAAGTAATGAACATATAATTTCCTCTATCTTGATTTTTTACAAAAGTAAATTAAATATACTTAACAAGTAAAGACTAAAAATTCAAGAGTCAAAGTTAGTGTCTTATTTGGAACCACCACAAAATGAAATTACAACAAAAAATTATGACAAATTTCAGAAATGATAACGAAATTCAGGGGCTTTATATGAAAGGCATAAATATATCTATATTTAGGAATATTTTCATATACCATCATTTTATGATCAAAATTTTAACTATAATGCAAACACTTATTTGAGACTTTCAAATAAATAAAATAAAAACATGAAACAAATGCAACTCCAAACTAAAGTAAAGTAAGTTTTCAGATTATTGTACTTTATTTGGGCAGCTCTCATATAAATTCATTACACTAACAGTTTCTAAGAATGAAGCAGTTTGTCTTCTTTTGCAAATATCAACGTCCCTCTGTGCACCACCTCTGCATTAAGAAAACAAACATCACACATAGGAGATGAGCTAAAGGGAATTAGAATAGGTAGGAGTAAATAAATGATTGTCAGAACAAACAGAATATCCAAAGAAAATGAAGACATATGGATCAATGGGAGAAAGTGACCAAAATTCAAATGGATATGCAAATTCTATACTGGAAGTCACCTTCACATAAAATATAATCCATCTGGATGATATTTGTTGATCACTTATGCACAAAATATACCATATTTACTCTACGTCTGTGGGGAGAAAATAAAAAAAAAATCCTTTTCCATCACGAGTAAATAAAATATGAGAGTTAAATTTTATTACATCACTAGTAATCTGTGCATTAAAATACAATTATTAGAAAGGAGTGCCACATTTGCTAATTAATATTTTAATCTTTTGTCAGTTTGATCAACTTTTACCTTAAAGGAAAGGAAGAGAAAGAAAACCAGAAGGAAAAGTTCCCCATATCCACAACAAAACTGAAGGAATTCCTGATAGTCTTATCTGTGCATGTGAGCATATATGCATTTAAATATACATTTCGTGTTTAATTATACATGTTTTGTGTGTGTGTGATGTGTATTTTTCTTTTAATATTGGAGTGTGAACATTTTTTCCTATGTTGGGGCAGACACCATGTTCAACCATTTTAGTAAACATCAGACTTGTTGCTGAATATGCCACATTTCGGTTCAGGTTGCAGAAACCCTCACAATATATCTGAGAGTAATATAATGGTTGCATTACCTTTACATAATGAATCACTTAATCGTGATTATTTTTCTTACCTATTTCTGTTTCAGTATATGGAGTAAACAATTTCTGTACAGCTGGTTCTAAATCTTCTCTTGCTGTTTTAGAAGATGTACAAGTCAAATGAACCAAATCTGTTAAAAAAATGATATATTGAATTCCGGCTTATCACAAATTTGTTTAACTCACATTTAAGGTACTAAAGTGTTATTGTAGGTAATGGAGAACTGAGCAAGCCATTGTTCCTGCCTTGAAGAAGTTTAAAATCTAATGATAAAGACACATGTAAAAACTCTAATACAACATGTTCTCACTCATATATGGATACTACACAAGTTTATCTCAAAAAAGAGAGTAGAATAGTGGTTACCAGAGGCTGAGAAAAGTAGGGGTGTAAAGAGAGGGATTGCTGGGACCAGCAGTTAGCATAATGGCTATGTCGCTGGACTCCCATGTAGTCGACTGTGGTTCAAGTCCCGGACCCGGTGGCTTAAACTCACGCCGGGTGCGTGTGCGTGCGTGCCCAAGATCCCGAGAGGAGAATGGAGGAGAAGGGATTGCGGCGTGACCATCCCCCCTGGGGGGTGATTTCTCGCTTTCTATCTCTCTGTCTCTCTCTGTCTGTCTGGCGAGTGCACGTGCCCTATAGCAAAAACCTCTCCAAAAAAAAAAAAAGAAAAGAGAGGGATTGCTTAACAGATACAAAACTGCATTTAGAAGGATTAAGTTTCTGTGTTCTATAGCACAGTAGGGCAACTATAGTTAACAATAATTTGTTGTATATTTAAAAATAGCTAGAAGAGAGGATTTTGAATGTTCCTAACACAAAGAAACAATAAATGTTTAAGGTTAGCAATGTGCTAATTATCATGATTTGATTATTACATATTGCATACAGGTATCAAAATATCACAGTGTAACCCATAAATATATAAAATTATTCTGTTAATTTAAAAAAACCCTAACATTATGGTATGTGTTAACTAACAGTTAAAAGAAAGCAAACAAAGACTCAAGAAGTAGCACTTGATGTTAATTTTGTAAAACTACAGAGTAAAAAAGCAAAGAAAACCATTTCTTCACAGAAAAGAGCTTCTGTTAGCCTTGTGAATATCCTAAAGAAAATAGATAAGGAATTGCTAACCAAAATAACTGTGCAAAACAGGCAAGAAATGGAGTACTCATTTACCTAAGAGAACACACTTCATATAGTTCAGACAGAAGAATCCATTTATACACACTTGCTGATAGGTTAACACAAATATCTGTTCAATACAGGGTACTCTAAAAACCTTTTCGGGGAATACTGTTGGCTTAGTTTGAATCATACATATACTTAAAAGTCTGAAAACAAAAAAAGAAAAAAGAAAGTCCATGACATGACCCAAGTTGAAACAGTTTTTGGAATTCAAAATCATTTCCTTTTGTGTATACAGATTCATGGGTCTTGGATCTTCAAGAATGTTTAAGTTAGAGAATATCATGTGCAAAAATAGGCCCTTCACATTAGTGAAATACTGTAGCCTAACTCTTGTTAGAACTCCTAAAGGCCTATGCACATATGTTAATAAAAGACAAAAAGTTCTATCTATTGAAATAATGGACTAATGGAATTCCCAAATGAGAGAAATTCTTATGTTCCTGGAAGGGGCTTGCTTGGGGTGGGAGATAAAAACGAATAGATTAGAGAACAGTAAGAAATTTCTCCAACTGCTACACCAGTAGAAAGATACACCATGTTTCCAAGAGGTTATTTCACACTGCTAGAATTTTGTTTTAAACCCAGGAAGATAGTTCAAATATTATCATGCAAGCTTACATCAGAACAAGATTCTCGTCATCAATATTCATTCTATATTCAACTATTCTAACCAATATTTAAGCATAAATTGAGGAATACCTAATAACCATGTGAGCTAAAATCACATTTTAAACTTTTGTCCCACGGGTCCACCAGACAAAAGTGGTATTTTAGGAAGGTGCATGATGTATTTATGGCCTAATGAAAGATCTAATAAAATAATTGTTTATATATGAATTTAACAATGATTCCCACTGGTTCTAGGATACAAAGGGACTGCAAAAAGTTCTTGGAGGGGCTGGCCCCAAAGTACACCAATTGCATATTGCATACAGGTATCAAAATATCACAATGTAACCCATAAATATGCACAATTATTGTGTTAATTTTAAAGTACAATAAGCACACCAATTAAGTGCTATGTAGAGGAAGCTAGATCCTACATGGTCTACTTGGGTTCAAGGCCCATTAAACAAACTCGTTTAGCTTAACAAACACACAGGCACATGTACACACACCCAGGATCCTGAAGGAATAGAGAACTGACCAAGCCCCATTAGAGGGTACTTTATCTCTTTCCCTGTCTCACATGCATGCACCCTCAGCATAAAAGAGTATGTGGAAAAATAGAATGAAAGGGGCCAGCTAGAAGCATGGTAGTAAAGGTGCTGTATCCCACATGGTCGACTCCAGTTCGAGTCCCAGACCTGACAGTCTGCAAAACATGTGCATGTGTGGGTGCTCAAAATTCCTAGAGGAGAGTGGAGGGGAAGGGACTGCAGCATGGCTACCCCTCTGTGGGATGATTTCTCACTTTCCCTCTCTCTCTGTGTCTCTGTTTCTCTCTGGCAAGCACACATGCCCTATGGTGAAAAATTGAATTAAAGTATAAGTCAGTTTGGTACAAAAATGTTTTAAATCTATGCCTCACTTCTCTCATAACATGTATTTTTATGAAATTTTTTAAGACTCCTCATACTATAGAATGTATGGTAATTATTTTAAAAGATAATGAATTTCACAACAGAATTGTTCTTAATTAACTTAAAATTTTCAAATACTGTATAACTTTTGATGGGACTAACACTCTCTAGATAATTACTGAATTAAACAGGGTATGTGATTACAAAGGTCAGAAATTCCCTGATATAATATGAAAGACAAACTGTCCTGTCCCTTATCTCAATCTCACAAAATGCTCATGCCAACGTTCTCAATATTTCAATTCTTCAATTAGTGCTTACTAGGGAAAAAAATCCAGATAAACACTAATATAAATAATACAGTATATTTTGAAAAATATATTAATGGCTGAACTATTGGTTCTGTTAAAGAGAATTTATTTTAATGAAACACACATTAGTAAGTACAGTCTATCCTTATGTTTCTTAACACAGTTAGTTCAAGAATGCTCTAAAGATTTCCAATAGTAAAGTCAAATTACCATCTTGTACTTAATGTGTTTATAGCACTTCTTAGATAAATCAAAAGACATCCATAACCTGAATTCTAATCATAACTCAGCTTACATGCTACTAGTACGTTAATTGATCTACAAATTTAAGTATGAACAACTATTTTTCCTCTAGACTTCCTAGGCCCTGTTTCCTAGATCCCTTCTTTGTATATTTCACTCTGAATTAATTTTGGTTATCTAGACATCATATTGTTAATTGTGTCTTTTTTTAATTGAGTTGTTTTCAAAATTGGCTTATCAATCTTCATACATATTGTAGGTCCTTTGTAGGAGCAAGTTTTAGAGATAATTTTTCTCTTTTCTGCTTGTCAAATACAACTTTTACTTACAGTGGGTGTTCAATAAATGTTTATTGCTAATGATAATTTGCTTTCCTGTAATGGGCAACCATTAAGTACTTAAATGCTTCAATAACCATGCAAGTACACACCAATGTATCTATGTCTACACATGCATGGGGAAAATCTGACTAGTTTCTTTTACAAAATGTGGGCTTAATAATCTGATCTACCAGGTTAGAGAAAATGGAAGTTCTAACAGAAAATCCTTACATTATTTATATCTGCCTGAGAACTGCTCAAAGACCCTGGCATTTGATAGAAAATGGATGAATATGGAAGATTTAATGCTAAGCAAGGAAGACAGACTATGAAAGATAGGCACTGTATATTCCTGTTTAACATATACTGAATGTCTCTGTACTCCATAGCAGAAACTGAAAGATTGGAAGGTATAATAGCAAGGAGACCAACTGTAGATAACTACAGACAGTATAGAAGGGGGTAGGTAATAGGGGATGGGTAATAAGGGGTGGGAGAGGGGATCAGGGAAAAAACAAACAAAACATTTAATAGACTCAAAAATAAATAGATATCTGTTGATGATAACATATAGGGTAATATCTTTGACTTGACTAATATGCACTGTATTCCTAATGGGAAAAAAAAAAAGGTTGTATTCTATGTTCAGTGATTAAATGTAAATTAAAAAATTTTTTTTAGAGAATTAGGCAGGTTGGGACCAGCAGTTAGCGTAATGGCTATGTCGCTGGACTCCCATGTAGTCAACTGCTGTGTCCCAGATCCGGTGACTTAAACTCACACCGGGTACGTGTGCGTGCGTGCCCAAGATCCCAAGAGGAGAATGGAGGAGAAGGGATTGCAGCATGGCCATCCTCCCTGGGGGGTGATTTCTTGCTTTCTGTCTCTCTGTCTCTCTCTGTCTTTCTGGCAAGCGCATGCGCCCTATAGCAAAAAACCTCTCCAAACAAACAAAAAAATTAGGCAGGTTGAATAAGACAGACTAGCTAGAAAAAAGGAGAACTAAACAACATTGGTAACTCCCTCCCATGGAGACTTGCAGTGGTAATTCATATTTCCCACATGTGGCCACATTCTGCCTAACATCTATTATTGTATTTTATTAAAATAATGGTTAAATGGGTCTGTTACTACTTCTGCTCACTATGTCTACGTTTGAAAAGTGAAAACAATAAAGTTTTCATTTTGATGCAGCATCAAGAGCCATTTCTATATAGTTAGTATAGTTATTGGAGTATAAAGTGGGAAATATTATTGTAATATCCATGTTCAAATACCAAATAAACTTATAATTTAATAACTTTTTAAGGGACCAGCAGTTAGCATAATGGCTATGTTGCTGGACTCCCACATAGTCGACCGTGGTTCGAGTCCCAGACCCAGTGGCTTAAACTCACGCCGGGTGCGTGTGCATGCGTGCCCAAGATCCCGAGAGGAGAATGGAGGAGAAAGGATTGAGGCGTGGCCATCCCCCCTGGGGGGTGATTTCTCGCTTTCTATCTCTCTGTCTCTCTCTGTCTGTCTGGCGAGCGCACGTGCCCTATAGCAAAAACTTTTCCAAAAAAAAAAAAAAACTTTTTAAAAATCACCCAAAATATGTATCTATAGCATTCTCAAAGGATTTTTTTTTTGGAGAGGAAGAAAAATGTTTAATGTACAGAAAAATAGAAAACTACTAGTCGATGATAATGCATAGGGTAATAACTTTTACTGGACCAAAATATAATGTATTAATACTGGGAGAAATAAATAAATAATTTTAAAATATTTATGGAAAAAATTTTCTAAAGAATTTTAAAGGTTTATCTAGAATTTGCTGTACAGCTAACATACACTGGTGTCCTGCCTTATTTTAAGAATGTTACAAATATTATTTCATTTTATCTGTGCAACAGCTAATTTTTATCTTCACTTTATAAATGAGAAGACAGAGGGACAGTGGGGTTAAGCAGATTTCCCAAGTCATGAAATTTGTAAAAGGAAGTGCTGGGGCTGCGAGCTAGAATTCAAGTCCAGGTGGCCTGCCTGCACAGCACCGGCCTTCAAGTTACTAAATGGCATTATGATTGTAATAATCTCCTGCAGAAGATGCAGCCAGTAAGCAATTAAGGCAGCAACCTTCAAACTGGGATGTGCATGAGGACACATGAAGACTTTTTGCAATTTCTAATAACTACAAGAGAGTAATTGTCCAGACATTCAACTCCACCTCTTTCCACTTCATTAAGTGAATGCATTTCAATAAATTTTATTTTTTGTGTTTAATAATTATTTATCAAAAACATAATATATGTATGATAGTTGGATCAATTTTGGACAATAACAGTTGTACAAATAGACTTCAAAAAGTTCATGAAAAATATATATTACGAAAACACTGCATGGATTTAATAACTGCTTAAAGGCTTAATAAGCTATAAAGATGACAAAATGAATTCTCTATCACAAAAACTCTGTTGGCAATATACTTAGATTTGTATTGGCATTAAAAAAACCTTAGTGGGGGAACCAGCAGTTAGCGTAATGGCTATGTCGCTGGACTCCCATGTAGTCGACTGCAGTTCGAGTCCCGGACCCGGTGACTTGAAACTCACGCCGGGCGCGTGTACATGCGTGCCCAAGATCCCAAGAGGAGAAAGGAGAAGAAGGGATTGTGGCATGGCCATCCCCCCTGGGGGGGTGATTTCTCGCTTTCTGTCTCTCTGTCTCTGTCTGTCTGGCGAGCACATGCGCCCTATGGCAAAAACCTCCCCAACCCCCCAAAAAAAATCCTTAGCACAAAATAAGCTTTAATTTCCAAAATGTAAGGTTATTCCTTGAGAAACTTTGATGAGTTACAAGCAGCATCACTGAAAAAAGAGCATCTAAAATTTAGAAGACAAAAAATCACTCAACACAAAGCTAGAAACAATGAACTTCCTATTCTCCAAGACTTGGTTTGCAACACTGGTTTCCTACAAGCTGTTGTTTTTAAAAACATGAGAAGAGAAATTTCTACACAGAATGTGCATGACTGTATTTAATAATAAGTACATTTGAAAGTGATAAGCCATAAGAGATGAATGAGGATGCAGTGGTAAAACATGACATTCTGTGAGTATGACCCACGTCGAGTGTGTATGTTTGTGTGTGTGTGTGCGTGTGTATCCTGGAGACCTCCATGAGTATGCTGCCCACATCCTTGCCCATAATATGGGCTGGTTGAAGCTGGAGTAGATTCTGGTATCAGGATTCTGTTGGGGGTGCAGTTTTTCTCTCTTCTTCAAGGACAAAATAAACAGTAGCAGAATGACATCATACAGAATGGTTAAATGGTCTGTTACTACTTCTGCTCGCTCTGTCTACATAGCCAAGTCAGTTTATCTCTCTGGTCTCATTGTTCTCATGATTAAACAGACAAGTGAAATTAGTTCATACACAAAACTTCTTATGGTCTAAAGTTTTATGAAGCTAAGTTCCTATGCATCAGCCATGATTCTTTCAATGATGGCATTGATCAAAACTGATGGCATTACAAATGCTAATATAAACCTTCAATGAATGCATGCTGAAAAAGGAAGCTTTTGACGTTAGCATACATAGCAGTCATTCATTCTATACAAGTAGGCAAAATTGTTCCAAATGTATTTAAAGAATTTTTATGTACAGGATAGTCAACAAGTATGTTTTGTTGTGCAACCTAACAAAATATAATCAGTATGTCTCAGAATTTATCTTCTTATAGGCATTAAGATCAAATGTATTTCACATAATATAACACAAGTAAAAATATATAGCTGTGGGGGTCAGCAGGTGGCCTAATGGTTAAGGCACTGGACTCCCAAATGAATAACCATAGTTTGAATCCCAGATCAGAGGCTTGAAACTCATCCTGGGTGCGTATGTGTGCATGTCCAAAATCCTGAGAGGAGAATGGAGATGGGCTTATTGCATGGTCATCCCCCCTGAGGGGTGATTTCTCACTTTCTCTCTCTCGGTCTTATGGGAGCACACAAGCCCTATAGCAAAAATCTCTCTCTTAAAAAAGAAAAGAAAAGAATATATGACTGTATAAAATCAAATTTGTATTTCAAAATGATACTAACAAAAACAGTGAAGAACATCACATTTTCAAAGGTAAAGAGAAATGGCACATATAATCACTTTAAAACATTATCCAACCTTTTTATGAAAAGTATGGGGACCAGCAGTTAGCGTAATGGATATGTCGCTGAACTCCCATGTAGCCCACCGTGATTCGAGTCCCGGACCCAGTGGCTTAAATTCATGCTGGGCACATGTGTGTGCGTGCCCAAGATTCCAAGAGAAGAATGGAGGAGAAGGGATTGCAGCATGGCCATCCCCGCTAGGGGTTGGAGGCTGGGGGCTGGAGCTGGAGCTGCAGCCAATGGGTGGCTCCACCTCAGTTTCCCTGACTGGACAGGGGTCTGCAGATGGAAATGGGCTCTGCTTGAGAGCTGAGAGCTGCCCTTGCTGCTGCTGGTGGTGGTGGGGGGGGAGGGTGGGCAAAGACTTATTTTTATTACATAATTCCCATTTTTTCTCTAAAAGTTACAATTTTCTAAGAAGTACATCTTACAAAGAAGCTAATTTGCTTATAAATAATATATTTTACAATGTAATTTTTTTAAAAATATTGAACTCTCACAAAAGTTTGCATCATTGGGACCAGCAGTTAGTGTAATGGCTATGTCGCTGGATTCCCACATAGTCGACCGTGGTTCATGTCCCGGACATGGTGGCTTAAAACTCACGCTGGGCGCATGTGTGTGCGTGCCCAAGATCCCGAGAGGAGAATGGAGGAGAAGGGATTGCAGCATGGCCATCCCCCCTGGGGGGTGATTTCTCGCTTTCTGTCTCTTTGTCTCTGTCTGTCTGGCGAGCGCACGCGCCCTATAACAAAAAGCTCTTAAAACAAAACAAAACAAAACAAAAGTTTGCATCATTTACTTTGTACAAGTTACATTTTATTACTTTTGATGAATAGTTACAAGTGACAAAATCTCTTTGGTATATATTTTGATTGTTTACTTTTTTAAAACTTCTATTATTTTTTTTAAAGAATTATTTTATTTAATTTTATTTATCCATTTATTCATTTATTTCAATTTGACCAGAGAGGAACAGAGTGAGAAGTGAGAAGTCAAGCCACCTGATCTGGGACACGAACCATGGTCAGCCATGTGGGAATACAGTGCCCTTAACTACCATGGCACCTGCCAGTCCCATATTTGATTTACTTAAGCATAACTGATTAGGTAACAGTGTTTGTCAACATTTGCTATGTGACTTTTCCAACAAGAAAACAATGAGTTTAGTCATTATCTCATCTTTACAGCTTCAATTTTGGAGCAAGTGAAGGCATTAGGTTCATTAAGTTCCACTCAGCTGGTAATATTGATTACCTGCCTGTCACTTATACAATGGGACAAAAGTCTAGAAGTATTTGTCTACTTAGGTCATTGTTTGAAGGAAAAATAAGTCACAACAAAATCCATCTAGAGTTAGTAATACAAAAAATATACATAATTTACATATCTGCAATTTACTCTTCCTACATATAGTTTTATTTATTTACTTATTTATGTGGAGAGATTTTTGCTGTAGGGTGCATGCGCTCTCCAGAAAGACAGAGAGAAATAGAGAAAGAGAGACAGAAAGTGAGAAATCATTCCCCAGGTGGGATTGGCCAAGTTGCAATTCCTTCTCCATTCTCCACTCAGGATCTTGGGCATGCACACATACGTGTCCAGTGTGAGTTTAAGCCACTGGGCTCAGGACTCAAACGGCGGTTGACCGTTATATGGGAGGCCAGTGGCATATCCATTACGCCAACTGCTGTCCCTCTTCCTACATTTAGTTTTATTTTTTGATTTCTACAAAACCATAAGGAAATGATCATTAGCGGTTTAATATAATTAGTATAAATATGGGAAATTCACAATATAGCTAATCTATTAATTGATATATAAAAAGAGCATACACGATGGTAAAAATCATCTCTCAAGAATTCTGAAATATATTCTTTGTTTCCCTTTATTCATAATAAAACATGTTCATGTGAGAATGAGAGAGAGAGAGAGAGAGAGAGAGAGAGAGAGAGAGACCTCCTATAAAGTCTGATCATGCCACAACACCCTTCTTTTAGTCTTTTAGCCTGTCCAATCTTGGGCACTTATGCATGTGCCCAGCATGTTTCAAGAGAATCATGCCTGGGATTCAAATCACAGTCACCATGTGGGATCTGACTTCTCTTGTACATTACACCTGCACTATGAAGCCAGCTCCCAAAATTCTTCTGAAGATGCATTACCTCCCCCAAATATGAGTAATATCAAATTTCATATAAAGGGTCTTCAAAATGTTTATGGAAAATGCATACTATGAAAAAACTATGCACGGATTTCAAAATGTTTTGCACCAAAATAAACAGATATTAATTCAATTTTTCCATGTACTTTTTTTTCGTAGGTTTTTGTTATAGGGTATCTGTGCACATTTGAGAGAGACAGAGAGAAATGGGGAGAGGGAAAGCGAAAAATCACTCCTTTAGGGGAAATGGCCATGCAACAAACCTTCTCCTCCATTCCCCTCTCAGGATTTTGGGCACAGACAAACATCTGCCAGTGTGACTGTCAAGCCACTGAGTCTGGGACTCAAACCACAGTCAGCCAAGTAGGAGTCCAGGGCATTAACCACCAAGCCACCTCCTGGACCCTCCATGAACTTTTAGAAGTCCACTAGTATACCCATCCCCCAAATTATAGGACTTAACTTCACAAATAATCATATTCAGTATTTTCCATTTTTGGTGCTCCCCCTGAGGAATAATAGAATTATAATTCTAAATTATTCTGTGAAGAAATAATTATGCAAATTTTAAAAACTTGTTCTATTGTATTCAGGATATGCTTCATTCAAAAGGTTCAGGAAAAATGGAAAAAAAAAACACTTATAAGAGATTTAGAGGTAAAAGTAGTTGAGGAAAAAGAATGATTTTGAACATTTTAAAGTAAATAACTTGCCTACAATAAGGGAGCTTCAAAAGAGGAAAATAAATGAGCTGGGAACAGCTTGAATATATAAAGTAAACATACGGTATATTCATTTTTTTTCTTTTTTCTGAGTTTAAACAGAAGGAAATCCAGACAAAGAGGAAAGGTAGTTTAAAGCTTTAGCGATATTATCAGAATAGTCCTGTTTCAGAAGATGGACTGAGAACAGAATAACTTACAACTAGTCATGACATCAATGATTCTCAATTAGGGCAGCAGAAGGAAAACATACCATTAAAAACCTTTCATGTCAAAGTTACAAATTGTTCCTAAATGTCTATGAATAAGCTCAAATCATATGAAAAGAAAGAGCAAAAAAAGAAGACAAACTTTAATTAATAAAAGCAAGCAAATGATAAAACTGTCCATTTCTACCTTGGTGTATTTCTTAAATCTTATTAAATATTGCATCGAATGTTAACTCTATTATAACACTTAACCAGGACTATTACAATAATGTATATTATAGGAAGAATGCATAAAAGATTATAAAAATGAATATGAACTTCACTTCTTCCCTGGAACAAGGCAAGGTATAAATAATAAATTCAAATATCTCTTTAAGTCAGCCTCCCAGATGTAAGTCTTACTGTTGAGACAAAAAAAAAAAAAAAGCTAGTCCATTTGTCTATACTGCTAGTTTTTATTCTATAATAAAGATCAGGGAGATTATTTTATCATGAAAGAAAATAGTGAGAAAGTTGGAGGTTAAAAGGTGTTTAGAAGTATTTGGAGCCAGCCAGATATGTGCTGGTTAAGGCACTGAATTCCCACATGGCCGACTGTGGTTTGAGTCTCAGATCTGGAGGCTTAAAATTCCTCCCAGGGGTGTGTGTGTACATTCTCAAAATCCTGAGAAGAAAATGTAAAAGGAGACTGTTGCATGGCCTTTCTCCCATGGGGTGATTTCTCACTTTCCCTCTCTCTCTCTCAGCTAGTGCATACACTCTATGTCAAAAACATAAAAAAGAAAAAAAAAAAGAAAGGATCTTAACTATTTTGCTTGAAATTATAAACATATATGGAGAACTGGTGACTTTTTTTTTTCTTTTTTGGGGGGAGAGGTTTTTGCTATAGGGCACGTGCGCTCGCCAGACAGCTAGAGAGAGACAGAGAGACAGAAAGCGAGAAATCACCCCTCAGGGGGAATGGCCACACCGCAATCCCTTCTCCTTCATTCTCCTCTAGGGATCTTGGGCATGCACGTACACACACCCGGCATGAGTTTAAGCCACCAGGTCCGGGACTCAAACCGCGGTCGACTACGTGGGAGTCCAGTGACATAGCCATTACGCTAACTGCTGGTCCCAAGAACTGGTGACTTTCTCTACATACACATGCAAAATCTGGGCTACTGAGGGTGTTCAATCTAGAAGAGATCTTTCAAAAATCATTTAGATTAAATTCTATGAAGAATTAGAACTTTCTAATGAAAAAACCAAGGCCCAAGAAATTATGAAATTTGTCCAAGGTCAAGTAACTAATTTTAGGTAATTCTAGACACCTAGACCTATATTCTTCTCATTATATCTGTATTCCCATAAAACGTAAAGTCAAGCTAGAAATTGATTCCCACATTTGGTACACAGATTTTAAAAAACTGATTAAACTTTTTGCTTAAAATATTGAGATATACCAAGATAGAGTATCTTTAAATTTTCTAGTTTGTTTGTTTGTTTGTTTCCTAATGGGTAAAAGGGCTCCCAGAAACTTTAGTTTATAAACTTTTGGGGTTTTTTTGACAGGGTCGTACCATATGGTAATCCTCCTGACTCAGCCTCCCAGCTGGGATTATAGGTACAGGCCATCACACCCAGAGCTTTTACTTCTGAGTAATTTCTATAGGGCACATGTACTCACCAGAGAGAGAGAGAAAAGGCAAAAAAAAAAAAATCACTCCCCCCGCCCCCCCACAAGGAGGGATGGCCACACCACAATCCCTTCTCCATTCTCCTCTCAAACTTTTGGGTATACATGCACACAATCCCAGTGTGAGTTTCAAGTCACTGGGTCTGAGAGACTCAAACCACATTCAGTCACGTGAGAATCCAGTGTCTAAGCCCCTCATGGCACAACTGTCCCCATATTCAGCTTTTTAAAATAGTATCTTGCTATGTTGCTCAGATCAGACTCAGGCTCATGCTATTCCTGCCTCGGCTTCCTGAATTGCTGGGATAAAAGGTGCAGGCCACTGTACCCAGCCTTTAGGTTGGACCCAAAATCAAACCCAGGCCTCCGACATTGGTCCCAGCGTGTGAAGCACAATATCTTAGTGATGGTCTTCCTCTGTAGCTGGGCCTGATTTTAACTTTAAAACTAGAAAATGTTACTTTGGAAACAATACTTTGCTATATGTTCATACTGTGAAATGATTAAATCAAGCTAATTAACGGCTTTACCACCTCATGTATTTACCATTTTGGGAGGTACAAAACATTTTTTAAAAAAACAATTATTGGGACCAGCAGTTAGCATAATGGCTATGTCGCTGAATTTCCATGTAGCCAACCACAGTTCGAATCCCAGACCCAGTGGTTTAAACTCACACCGGGCGCATGTGCATGCATACCCAAGATCCGAGAGGAGAATGGAGGAGGAGGGATTGCAGCGTGGAAATCCCCCCGGGGGGAGATTTCTCACTTTCTATCTCTCTGTCTCTCTCTGTCTTTCTGGCAAGTGCATGCGCCCTATAGCAAAAAAACCACTCCAATCAAAATAATTATTTATTTTATTCCATTTTTTTTTATTATTCTTTTTTAATTTGACCAGACAGAGAAGAGAGAGTGAGAAAGAGAAAGTGAGTTTCTGTTTCTCTCTCTGTCTCTCTGGTAAGCGCATGTGCCCTATAGCAAAAATCTCTCCTCCCAAAAAAAGAAAGGGAAAACAAGAAAGTAAGCCACCAGATCCGGGACTCAAACCATGTCAGCCATGTGGGAATTCAATGTCCTTAACCTCCATGCCACTTGTCGGCACCCTGTGGTAAAAACATTTACAGCCAGGCAGTGGTGCTTAAGGTGGCTGGATTCCACATGGCCTATGGTGTAATTCAAGTCCTGGACTCCATGGCTTGAAAAATATGCCAGGTCCATGTGCATGTCAAAATCCTGTGAGGAAGAACCAGCAATTAGTGTAATGGCTATGTTGCTGGACTCCCACGTAGTCGACTGTGGTTCAAGCCCTGGACCCGGCAGCTTAAACTCACGCCGGGCACGTGTGCGTGCGTGCCCAAGATCCCAAGAGCAGAATGAAAGAGAAGGGATCGCGGTGTGGCCATCCCCCCTGGGGGGTGATTTCTCATTTTCTATTTCTCTGTCTCTCTCTGTCTTTCTGGCTAGTGCATGCGCCCTATAGCGAAAACCTCTCAAAAAAAAAAAATCTGTGAGGAGAAGGGATTGCAGTGTGGCTATCCCCACTGGGGAAGAGGATTTCTCTATCCTTCTCTCTCTTTTTCTCTCTTCAGTGAGTGCACATGCCCTATAAACTTGAACAAACAAATATTTAAAATCAAGGGCCAACTGGGGCCAACTGTTTGTTTTTTTTTTTTTTTTTTTTTTTGAGAGTTTTTTTTGCTATAGGGCGCATGCACTCGCCAGAAAGACAGAGAGAGACAGAGAGACAGAAAGCGAGAAATCACCCCCCAGGAGGGATGGCCATGCTGCAATCCCTTCTCCTCCGTTCTCCTCTCGGGATCTTGGGCACACACGCACACGCGCCCAGCGTGAGTTTTAAGCCACCAGGTCCGAGACGCAAACCGCGGTCGACTACATGGGAGTCCAGCGACATAGCCATTATGCTAACTGCTGGTCCCATTTAGGGTATTTTTCCTATAGGGTGCATGCACTCGCCAGAAAGACAGAGAGACAGAAAGTGAGAAATCACCCCCAAGGCGGGATGGCCATGCTGCAATCCTTTCTCCTCCATTTTCCTCGCAGGATCTTGGGCACGCACGCACACGCACCTGGCGTGAGTTTAAGCCACCGGGTCTGGGACTCAAACCACGGTCAACTGCATGGGAGTCCAGCAACATAGCCATTATGCTAACCACTGGTCTCTACTGGCCAACTCTGACATAGCAGTAATGCACTGTTCAAGAGAAGCTGTATACCATATGGTCACTGTGGTTCAAGTCCCTGACCCAGTCAGTCTGAAACATTTTGGGAACATGTATGAGTGCCCAACATTCAACAGCTAAAGGACTGGAGGAAGGGAACCATGGTATGACCAGATCCTGGGGAGGGTGTTACACTTCCTCCAATACTACTCTCATGTACACACATGCTCTATCATCCTTAAGGAAAAGAAAAACAGAACCATTTAAAATTGGGATCACTAGACGGTGTAAAGGCCCATGTAGTCAACCACGAGCCTCGAACCGTGGTTGACTACATGGAAGTCCAGTGACATAACCATTACGCTAACTGATGGTCCCTTAATGTGGAATAAATATTAACTAAAAGGAAAGTATAGGGTTCTATCTAGGCAAAGGAGCAAAAGCCTAACTGCATGAATGAGTTTGGAAAAGGCTTTCAAATAGTCATAATATTTGGACTAGAATTTCAAAGATGAAGAGGAATTTAATTTGTTGGCAAGTCCACTCTATGTCAAAGGAACAGTATGTAAACGGTTCAAAGGTGAGGAAAAAAACATGATAAAAATTAGAAATTCTTGAAATCCATGCACAGTTTATTCATAATATGTATTTTCATGAATTTTTGAAGACCCCATATTTATTACCATATGATAGGCTATTGGGGCTTGAATCAGAAAAATTATTTGAATCCTTACTCTGTCACTTAGTAAAGGTATGCAATCTTAGTTAAGTTAATTAAACTCCCTACGCTTTAGTTTCCTCATCCATTAAACAGACCTAACAGTACTTACTTCACAGGTTTTTATTATATTGAGAGGTTTCTGCTTTAGAGTGCATGCACTCCTTGGAGAAGGAGGGAGAGATGGAGAGAGAGAGAGAGAGAGAGAGAGAGAGAGAGAGATCACCCCCCAGGGGGATGGACACCCTACAATCCCTTCACCTCCATTCTCCTCCAGGGATCTTGGGCATGCACTCACACATGGCGGGCATGATTTTCCAGCCAACGGATCTGGGACCCAAACCGTGTTTGGCCACATGGGAGTCCAGCAACATAATCACTATGCCATCTGCTTCCCCACTCATAGGGTTGTTTTAAGAACTGTGTGAAATAATGAAAGGGAAGTGCTTAGCCCATTACTCAGCTCCCACCAAATCCTTGATGATGATAGCTTTTTAAATAATATTTTAAAGATAATTATCACCACATGACCTTGCTGTCTCTCTGGCTCAGATTTCTAAGTGGGCTTATAGAAAACCTGTCGAGAGGACGTTAGCTTCCCCTTACTCAGGTGACTGACAGTCTCTGCGTACAATGCAGGAGTGACCAGACAAAAGTTTGCCTCATTATAAATTGTCTTAACAGATGCCAACAAGGAATACACTTCATCCAAAAGTGGTGATCTCCCTCTCATATTTGGACAGTCCAGGGATGCACTTCTACTATTTGCTGGCATTAACATCATATTCTGAAAAATTTAATGATGTGAGAGAAGTTCTTGACCTATTGCATGGTGTTTCTGTGAATAAATATAACTCTATTATATGGGAAAGCTTCTAAGAGAAATACATAGATGTCCAATGTGTACTAATGTTTCCCTCAGAGAATATCTTGGACATTTAACAATGTCGAGCTTCAAGGGAAATGTCCAGGGGATGTTTAAAATAATTATAATGCTGCTTAGAAAATGTAAAGGTTACATTAGTACTTTATGCTACATATGACTATACAAAACAAGAGAGATGCTTCTCAACCAATAGAAGACTTTTCTGAATTAGCTGACCTAAAGAGAATGTTTGGGGATAAGAGAAAATACATATGCACATAGAAAAATGAATTAAGCAGGAATATAATCTAGAAAACAAACAAGGAAGGAGCCATGTAGGAATAGGCTAACTTAAAATGAGTCATTGATTAGTACGTTGCAGGACAATTTGGAAAAGTGGTTTAAATTTTAGGAAATATTTAACAATATAGGGAGACTATAGAAATAAAGAAGTAAAAATGATGAAATTAAATGATCACTTTAAATACATAACACATTGACCTGGAAATAAGCACTAAAACTGCAGATTCAATGATAAACAAATTTGGAACAGTAAGACATGTTGGACAGTATGCCAAATTAGATCATACTATGATGCATATTTTTAATATAATCTTTTATCCCTGTAGCATAAATATGTCTTTAATTCATATTGTAAAAGAAAAAGCAAAAACAAAACAAACACACACACAGAAAATCAAGATTAACAGAAAAACCTGAAAGTCAGTTATTTGTATTTGCATAATTTAGAAGACCATTGACGTTACTATTTTGGCATATACTCTTTGGAATTTGTTTTCTATCTACTGATCTCCCTATAAATCAGTATGTATATATACATGCTTATTTATGTACTTATATGTGAATATATAAATACACATAAATATCCCTCACAGTACAAAATTAGTTTTTAAATTTTATCATAACACAGAACCTATATAAGAAAACCTTATGTTGTTATAATTACTGGGAAATTGCAAAGTTTCTTATACACAATTCTTTTTTTTTTTTCCTTTGGAGAGGTTTTTGCTATAGGATGCATGTGCTCTCCAGAAAGAGAGAGACAGAGAGACAGAAAGCGAGAAATCACCCCCCCCCCGGGGGGGATGGCCATTCCACAATCCCTTCTCCTCCATTCTCTTCTCAGGATCTTGGGCATGCACGCACACGCGCCCGGCGAAAATTTAAGCCATCGGGTCCAGGACTTGAACCGCGGTCGACTACATGGGAGTCCAGCGACATAACCATTATGCTAACTGCTGGTCTCCCCTTATATACAATTCTTTTTTTTTTTTTTTGGAGAGGTTTTTGCTATAGGGTGCGTGCGCTCGCCAGACAGACAGAAAGAGAGAGATAGAGACAGAAAGCGAGAAATCACTCCCCAGGGGGGATGGTCACGCCACAATCCCTTTTCCTCCATTCTCCTCTCGGGATCTTGGGCACACACGCACACATGCCCGGCGTGAGTTTTAAGCCACCGGGTCCAGGACGCGAACCGCGGTCGACTACGTGGGAGTCCAGCGACATAGCCATTACACTAACTGCTGGTTCCCCCTTATATACAATTCTTAAGGCCAGGAACTTGTCTCATATTTTTCTTGTAAGCACACCTAGAGCATTTTAGATTACAATAATCTCTCTCCCCATTTAATACTCACTGCTAGTATCCTTAGTTTATGCTACCTTGATTTGTTGTTTTTGCTTTTAGTTTATTTATGTTGTTGTTTTTAACTTCCCTCATACATTGAATACCTATTGAGATCAGGAATTCTTTCTCTTACCATTTTCTGTCTTACCCCAAAACCTATGATAATACCCTGTAGCCTATACAGAAATATACTTGTAACTCATAAGACCAAGGCTTAGAACCCTTAACATTTATATTGCTCTGTTAGTTCAACAAGACTACCAAAACAATAGGTAAAAGAAATGAATAAGACATTCACAAAACAATTATAAATATCCAAAAAACACTTTGAAAATATGTTGAACTTCGTGTGTTATCAATTGCAAATTCAAACAAAATATCATTTTTCAATTATCAAATTGGCAAAGAAGTTTTGATAAAATTGGTCATGTTTGCTTATAAACTTCCTTTTGGGGATACTAAAGTTTTATTAAAAGTGGTATTTTAAAATTAGGCTTATTGTGTAAACACCTTTAAACATAATGCAAGACAGTTCTTCAACAGTCAAAACACTCACATAGATTTCAAATTATAAAGCCTGAGATTCAAATGTCATAGTCAAGTCATCATGGAATTTTTTTTGAGACAGAGATGTTTTGCTATATGGCATGTGTGCTCACTAGAGAGACAGAGACAGTGACATCCCCAGGGAGGATGGTCACACTTCAATTCTTTTTTCTCCATTCTCCTCTTGACATTTTGGGCATGTGTGCACACATGACAAGTGTGCGTTTCAGGCCACTGGGTCTGGGATTCAAACTGATAGACCATGTGGGAGTCCAATGCTTTAACCACTACACCACCTGCAGGAACCATCATGGTTTTATAGGAACATAATTTCCTTTTAACAATACCATTTTTGGCATTTAAAAGATGAATAAATAAATAAATACAAGTAAATTATTCACATAAATTTTCCTTATCACACTGCAATCACTGTTCATCAAAGCCATGATTTTTGGACACTTCCACCCTGTCAATAAGCTTGACTTATGACATTGACTAAGCCATCAGTAGTATATTTGTCAGGACTTTAGAAGCAGGAACCTCACAAAATTATGAATTACTTTTCATTGTGGACATTTAAGGTACTTCAAAACCAACAAATCTTCCATTTGCCTGCTGTCTGTCTGTCTGTCTGTCTCTCTCTCTTTAAAGGCCATATAATCTGCAAACAAGCCTTGTTTCTATTATCCTAGAGCCTATTATTAATTTTCTCTTTGATCAACCCAGGAAGGGCTTTAGGAAACCATTCAACTCACTTGGTAACACACACCAGCAAAGTAAAGTCCAATCAATGATCACACAACAAATTACCATGGACCTGGAACACGGGCATTGCAGAATCCATTCTCGGCTTGAGATTACATTTTATCCTTTTTCTTTGTGCTAACTCATCCAGATTTCCTCCCAGAAGTACCCACAACATTGAGAAAAATCAACAAAAGTTCCTGTAGTTGTGAATCATAATACATAAAAATGTGTGACTTTTTTTTTTTTTGGAGAGGTTTTTGCTATAGGGTGCGTGCGCTCGCCAGACAGAGAGACAGAAAGCGAGAA
The DNA here is from genome assembly GCA_026018925.1 of Tupaia tana. Lineage (NCBI taxonomy): Eukaryota > Metazoa > Chordata > Mammalia > Scandentia > Tupaiidae > Tupaia > Tupaia tana. The sequence goes on along the minus strand of JAKSZU010000009.1, from coordinate 71,222,981 downwards.
ATCACCCTCCAGGGGGGATGGCCATGCCACAATCCCTTCTCCTCCATTCTCCTCTCGGGATCTTGGGCACGCATGCACACGCGCCCAGCATGTGAGTTTTAAGCCACCGAGTCCGGGATGCGAACCGCGGTCGACTACATGGGAATCCAGCGACACAGCCATTACACTAACTGCTGGTCCCAATGTATGACATTTTGACAGTATCAAAACAAAAGAACAATCATACCAATATAAAAGCCCTATCAATATAAAATTCAATTATGACTCCAAGTATTTTGTGGGATAAGCAAATATGTACCGGTATTGTGATAATATCTCTCTTTTAAATAGACTTAATTACCAGTTTCAGGTTATAAAGGGTCAAAATACTACATTGTTGTGGTAGATTAGGCAGTATTACACAACTGAGAAATACTGGAGCCACATGGGAGGCCCAGATTTGGATCCCTGTAGACTTGAAAATGTTGGGCAGTCTTGCAGTCCTGGCTAACTAGGATGTGTGGTGAGACTCTGTTAGAGGTACCTGTCTCTCTCTCGTATAATAATTAATAAAATAATTTTTATAATAGAACTATTCACTGCCATTTGCCATTTGCTCATTGTTGAATCTTGGACTCTCAGAAGTCTTAATGATGTGACTGGCTTATACTATTTCCTAATAACATATTAGGCAGTGCAAACAATGCAAAGTAAGGGTTATTTCAAAAAATGTTATGTTTTCTTCAAAAATATGTAAACATATCACTTTTTTCAAAGACACATGTGTGAGGGATCAGCAGCTGGCGTAATGGCTATGTTGCTGGACTCCCATGTAGTCAACTGTGATTTGAGTCCCAGATCCAGTGGCTTAAACTCATGCTGGGTGCGTGTGTTTGCATGCCTAAGATCCCGAGAGGAGAATGGAGGAGAAGGGGTTGTGGCGTGGCCATCCCCCCTGGGGGGTGATTTCTCGCTTTCTGTCTCTCTGTTTCTGTCTTTCTGGTGAGAGCATGCGCCCTATAGCAAAAACCTCTCCAAAAAAAAAAAAAAAAAGACACATGTATGATATTGAGAAATAAGGCACCAAGCTAGCAGATGACATGGCAGTTAACGTGCTGGATCCCACATGGCTGACTGTGCTGTTCAAGTCCTGGACCTGGTGGCTTGAAAAACACACTGTGTGTGTGTGTGTGTGTGTGTGTGTACGCCCAAAATTCCAGGAGGAGAATGGAGGAGAAGGGATTGCAGCATGGCCATTCCCCTGGGCAGTGATTTCTCACTTTCCCCTTTTTTCTGTGTCTCTCTTGCAAGTGCACACACACTACAGCAAAACTAAAAACAAACAAAAAAGGAGTAAGTATCATTGTAATGATTTACCTGTACCACAAATCACTACAAAAGGAGAAAAGCTCTAATAAAAATTTGGGAGAATAGCAAATAAAGTTGGACAATTCTCTTTATTCAAAATTAAAAAAAAAATTTCAGAGGGTGGGTATGCTTGTCAGAGAACGAAAGAAAGAGAAATGGGTAGTAAGAAAGCACCCTCATGAGGAATGGTTATACTGTAATCCTTTCTCCTTCATTTTCCCCTTCCTTCAGGATTTTGGGTATGCATGCACAAGCACCTGGCATGTTTTTCAAGCTGCTGGGTCTAGGACTCAAACCACGTGGTTGGCTATATGGGATCCAGCTTGCTTTGTCACAGGTCATGGGCTCACCTGGACAAGGTTTCTTTACTTTCTTGAATGGCAGTAGGCTCCTCATTTTTGTTTATCTAATACATTTTCTCATTTTTTAGTAGTTCTACACCTCCCCATTTAATTTTTCCTTGATTAAGCCGAATCAGATTAGTCTTCCAATTCTCAAAATTCATATAACAGTCTAAGTAACACTTAATATAAGTTTAAAGATTTAAGACTTTTTTGGCAAATGATATTATGTTTCCCTTCTATGAATCCCTAGAGTCCTATATGTATTGGTATTTCACTTATGGTACATTCAAATTCTACCTCTCACAGGTACATTGCTTGTCTCCTCTGTCCAACTAGATGGTGAGCTCCCTAATGTTATTGTTACAGCCTATATCTTATTCATCCTTACCTACTGGGAAATGCCAGCACAGCATATTTCATTCAATTAATAAATTATTTCATTCCATTAGATGAGCAATAAAATTATGAACATTTCAAATTGGACATTTTAGTTTCTATTTCTTCATAGTATCTACAGTACACAATTAAATTCTAGAAAGTGATGTGTAATGTACACTTGTTGATTACTGTTTACTGAAATATCCTTAAGAAGTATATTGTGAAAGACCTGATATCTAACAGTATTGTATACAATATGTTGAAATCTAATCCCCAATGCAATAGTATTAAGAGATGGGATCTTTGGGAGGTAATTAGGTCATAAGGGCAGAGGACATAGGTCAAAAGAGGCTCAGAGGGCTTCTTCATCCCTTCTGCTATGTGAGAGCACATACTAGATGCAACAAGAAATGGACCTTCACCAGACACTAAATCTGCTGGTGTCACAAACTTGGATTTCATAGCCTCTGGAACTGTGAGAAATAAATTTCTAATATTTTTTGTTTATTTTTATTTTATTTTATTTTATTTTTTTTTTTTTTTGAGAGAGAGAGTCTTGCTATAGGGGGTATGTGCTTGCCAGAGAAACAAAGGGACAGAGAGCCAGAAAGCGAGAAATCACACCATGGGGGGATGGCCACACTACAACCCCTTCTCCTCTCAGGATTTTGGGCATGCATGCATACATACTCAGAGTGACTTTTAAGCCACCAGGTTCAGGACTGGAACCATGGCTGACCACGTGGGTGTCCAATGCCTTAACCACTATATCATCTGCTGGCCACCAATTTCTGACATTTACATATTATATAGCAAAACTCTCTATAAAAAAAATGAAAAGAATGGGCTAAGATAGAGGTAAAGAAGAAAACTAGCAATAAAGAAAATAAATTTTATAAAAGCAGATTTCAATAACCTTAAGAAAATTAAAGAAGGATTATGAAGTCATGAAAATGTCTCTATTAGAGAATTAACAAATTATACCTGTGAATATTTAGCCATAGAAATATTTAGAGGCAAGTGGAAGATATGAAATGGCTTACTGTATGACCATATACTATATGAACAAATACTGTGAATAAAAAATTAATATATGGGAAAATCTCTCTTCTATTTCTTTTTTAATTCCCAGAGAGAGCAGTAAGAGACAGAGAAGAAGGAGAAAGCATGCTCCAATGGGATGTGGTCACATTGTCACAGTGTCTCAATTTCTCCACCATGTCAGGATTTGGGTACACGTGCACCCGTGCCTTGTGTATTTTTTAAGTTGCCAAGGTCAAGATTCAAATGGTGGTTGGGAGACCAATCACTAGGTCACAGGGCTGGCCTAGGAAACTCTCTATAAATACAGCCTTGACAGCTGTAATAGCTGTCCCTTTTACTCCCTTAATAAACACAAAAAACAAGTAATGAAATTCTACTGTGCTTACAGGTGCCTTTCATGCATGTCATTGTTGAAGAACATAACTCAATGACCCGAACAGCAGAAGTTCCTGGTTCCTCTGCTGGTATTGTCAAAATGGAAATCTAAAAAGCAGAAACAAAATATCATACATAGATGTTAGATCTCATTGTTTTCTTCTTGTATTAAAGGGCCATTAACTTCCAAACTGATTATCTTTTTTTCAAATAGTCCTTGGTGTTTGAAAGAACTGGGCTCGTAAGGATTTAATTTTGGAAACCGTAACATGCATATATGTGTCTTGATATTCAATTTCTGCATTATTTATGTATTTGTATATCACATATATGGTATTCATATAATTCCTATAGACAACAAATATTTCAAATATCTTTAATATTTATTAAATCTTTCATTTAATATTCTTTTTTTAAGAGAGAGATTTTTGCTACAGGGTACATGCACTCTCTAGAGACACAGAGAGACAGAAAGCAAGAAATGACTCCCCAGGTGGGATGGCCATGCCGCAATCCCTTCTCCTCCAGGGATTTTGGGCATGCATGCGCACGCACGTGGCGTAAGTTTTAAGCCACCAGGTCCGGGATTTGAACGGCCATCAGTCATGCGGGAGTACAGTCATGTAACCGCTATGCCATCTGCTGGCCCCCACTTAATATTTTCAAAAGTTATGATTACTACTAATTACTTCTGAAATACAGTCACTTTTTTTGTTTGTTTGTTTGCTAAAGTGAGCATGTGCTTACCTTAATACTAAGACAGAGAGAGAAAGGGGCTAAAATGAGAAATCACTTTCCAGGAGGATGGACACAACCCTTTCTCCATTCTCCTCTCGGGACTTTTGGGTATGTATGCACACATGCCTGGTACGTTTTTCACGCCATCAGGTCTAGGACTCCAACCATGGAGTAAGCTATGTGGGATAAAGCTTCCTTAATCTCCACCTGCTGGCCTGCACTGTGTTGTATTAAATCAGACTGTACTAAAGCAATTTTAATTATTCATAATATATAAAAATAGTAGGAATAGAGCCCTACAAATTAATGATATTACCATTTCCAGAGATATCAAAACAAGCAAGCAAATAAATATATAACAAAACCTTTCAAAATGAGTGATTTCAAATTAATTTAAGAAGCTCCATTAACAAAACTAGAAATTTAAAATCAAAAGTAAACTGTATAGGGACCAGCAGTTAGCATAATGGCTATGTCGCTGGACTCCCACGTAGTCGACCGCGGTTCGCGTCCTGGACCCAGTGGCTTAAAACTCACGCCGGGCACGTGTGCACGTGTGCCCAAAATCCCGAGAGGAGAATGGAGGAGAAGGGATTGCGGCGTGGCCATCGCCCCCTGGGGGGGTGATTTCTCGCTTTCTGTCTCTCTTTCTCTCTCTGTCTGTCTGGCAAGCGCACGCGCCCTATAGCAAAACCCTCTCCAAAAAAAAAGAAAAGAAAAAAAAAGTGAATTGTATAATTATTACTAAATACTGCTTATTAATATGCAGTCTGCTGTCCTAGGTACTCCTGATATGTTATATGTCACTATATTTAAAAGGCTTTAAATGATCATCAGGTTAATGTTTCTCTGTAGAATCTGAAGTTTCAGTGTTAATCCCCAATCTAATCTTCAGTCTGAGGAAATTATATCCTCTCATATGGGAAAGGAATACTTTTCATTGTAAGTGCTATGCTTAGATTTTGACTGAGAATTTTACAATGATAGTCCATAGACAAAATGCTCATGGGAATTTTTAAAATTAGAATTGATTTTGGTAACCATGACTATCTTGTATGTGCATTTTTGGGTTCAAAATGTCTTGAAAACTGAGTTCTTCATGTTCTTCTTAACTCCATTCGCCACAGCTCAGGATAGACAATGTTGTACTTTAGCATTAAAATAGAGAAATCACGAAGACACTGAATGTTGTGTGTAATTAAACAATTATTACTAAAAACATGACCATAATTGCAAAAGTATCTTATGAACTACACCGACATGTAAGAACTTTTGATTCCTGCAACTATCATCCCTTTTCTTTTAACCGTAATACAATCAGTAACCTCCTACCACAGTATCTTCCTCACCTAAACTCCCAGAAGGTAACTGGCTCAAACACCAGAAAGACTATAAAAGTTATCAAAAGGTAATTCTTGCAATCCTCAAATATGACTTACATAAAATCTACCTGGACTAACACACATTGTTTCTTCTAAGTCTCTGCATTCTCCCCATGTTTCAAAATTCAGAAGAAGAGAAGGTGGAGGAAGAAAACTCTCTTAGGAAACAAAAAAAGATAGGCCAGGTGCACACTATAGACTGATCACTCTGTGGCTGTGTAGAGGACAGATTTGAAGGAGACAATATGAAAAACAGGATAACGAGTCTGAAGGCAGATATGATGTGTCACTTAATTGGAAGTGTGAGACTGAGAGGAAAGGCAGATTGAAGCAATTTCTAGGAAGTACATGGACATGATCTGAAAACAGATGAGATGTCAGAAAGGGAGGGAAGAAGATGTTTTTATGGGAAGGATGTCGGTACTATTCACAGAGGTAAGGTACATTGGATAAGAAGCAGTCTTAGAAGGGAAGATGATGTGTTCAGCTTTGAGTATCTTCCATTTGGTTGATGTCCAGCAGGAAGTTTGGCATATATATCATACATTCCTGGGATATAAAAATGTCTCACACTAGGGCCAGCAGATGGCATAGGGGCAACATCGCTAGACTCCCATATGGCTAACCGCTGTTCAAGTCTTGGACCTGGTGGCTTCAAAATGATGCTGGGCACGTGTGTGTGCATGCCTAAGATCCCAGGAGAAGAATGGAGAAGGGACTGCTGAATGGACATTCCCCTGGGGTGTGATTTCTCTCTCTCTCTCTCTCTCTCTCTCTTTCTCCCTCCCTCCAGTGGGTGAACATGCCCTAAGGCAAAGACCTCTTAAAGAAAAAGTCTCACACCAAGATTTATACAAAATTGAAGTCATGAGAATACATGAAGTCATCTAGCAAGTGTGCATAGAGCAAGATGTACTGTGGGTTTAGGCGAGAATCCTTAGGAATCCCGATATTTAAAGGCAGGATAGAAAAAGAAGAGCCTATGGAGGTGGCAGAGGGGGGATAGTCAGAGTGATGAAGAGAACTAGGAGAACAACTGTTATGGAGGTTGGAGGAATAAAAAGTTTCAAGAGAAAGGGTATAGTAACATTGTAAAATGTACCAGAAAACTTCTAGTAGACAAGAATGAAGAGATAGCCTCTGGCCCTGACTATTATAAAGCTATTAATGAATTTAGGAAGAAAAATTGTGGTAGAATGTTAAGAGTAGAAGTCAGGTTGGTGCAGTTTAGAAAATAAATGAGAAGTACGGAGTTGGAGGCAGCAAGTATAGATACTGTCTTGAAAATATTGATAATGGAAGGAGAGATCAGATACTAACTGGAGATGGCGGAACAGTCAAGGGAGTGGGATTTATGTTTGTTTATTTGTAATTTATGCATTTGAAACAGAATACGTATATATATATATATATATATATATATATACAGAATATATGTGTGCGTATATATATATATATATTTATATATATATACACACACACACACACACATACATAGTCATCAGAAAAATCATGACAGATTTTTCTGTGTAAAAAATGTGTCATGACTTTTCCAGCAACCCAATACAAAGATATATATTGGTTGTCTGGAAAGTCATGACATGTTTTTCTATGCAAAAATGCATCATGACAACTAGATAGATAGATAGATAGATAGATAGATAGATAGATGTTGATAGGAAAGTGCCAGTAGTAGGGTAGGGCTGAAGATGCAGGAGAGAGAGAACAGGTGACAAAGGATGAGTTGTCTGCACACACATGTTAAATAAAGGCATTTGTATAAGGGGTTTGGCTTTGAACAAGGTGAAGAATCCCCTCATTTGTCCCTGGGCTGGTGTACATATATTGTAGGTTACAGGGCAAGAAGTCAAGGGCCATTGTTCATGGTGGGTGGGCTCACTTTTCTCAGTAAGGCAGGTAGCTGCTAAGAGAGGCAAAGGATGAAAAGGGTAGGTAAAACATAGACTTGAATTATGCTCTGAAGAGAAGGAAAGTGGGAGTTGTCTGAAGCCAATGGAAGGAGGCGACTGGTGGTAGGTGCTAAGAGTCCAACTGAATGAGGCTGGCACCATGTCTGTGGCAGGGTTGGGTCTGTCTGGTTGTGTGTTTTTCTTAAGCAACTGCTAGTGATCCAGGTGCAGATTATAGCCTGAGCAAGGGATGAGATTTTTCTCTGTGCATGTAGTAGAAGGCCACGGTGACATGGGAATTGAAGGCATGGGAGGAAAGAGCAAGTAGTTCAGAAGATCCAGCAAAAGGTCTAGGTCAGGTGAAAGGAGGAGGGCAGAGGGGAAATAATGGACTGTGAAGAAACAAGAAATTTTAGGTCTCTTAGGCTAGGTAACAAGACAGAGATAGGATAGGAGATAAATGCCATTGAAAATACATGATCTTCATACTTAAATGGGCCATTAGTACTGCCCAGCAAACTGACCATGACATAGAGAAGTTACTCTCCAACTCTCCCTGATGACTATTTCATACCTTTCCTTGAGCTTAGACCCTTACCTACACATCCACCCCATTCTCAGATGACTTAACTTCATAATTTAAAAATTAAATGGAGCCCAACTGATAAGAATTCCCAAATCAACAAATGGCCCTGCATTCACTTACTCTTGTTTCAAATATGTCTCATGTCTTATTTAAGGGCATCACTTTTGCCTGATCTCTGCATCTCATCCTCTAAGGTCTTTGGACCTTGGATTTATCAATTATCTCCTTCTCTACTTGGTATCTTCAAACACTAGCTCCATCCCATAAGCTGAAATACACACTAATCTTTTGAAGAAATAAAAGCCCTTTCACCCCCATATCTCTCTTTAAGAACCAATTCCTCCACCTTACTCTTCAAAACTTAGCTGTTTGTAAGAGTTTGTACCTATTTGCACTCTTCATTTTTTCTGCCTCCCTGCCACTCTAACCCACTCAAAAAGCTTATGGCTTACTGGAAGATACAGACAAATCAACCAGAATTGCAGGGAAGTGTATAAAGTGATATGACAGCTGATATATCATTCCAATACTACACCCATGTTCACACTTGCCACATTGAATTGTAATTGCTATTTATTTGTTTATATCTGTATCCTCCAGAGTATAAACTATTTGAGGGCAGAGATGCTATCAACTTTACTACTATCTCCTCAAAACCTAGCACACTGGCTGACAGGAAAAAGGTACTCATGCTTGCTAAGTGATTAAATTATTTATGCTTATGTGTATAACAAAAGTATTTTTTGGTATATAATGCTCATTTTTAGCAATAAAAATTAGGGCCATTAATTGACTTTGTCCATTCACATATTTATTTTACATAATTGAAAGCTTCTAACTTAAGACATTTCAAGAGCCTGTCTTTAGAAGCAGCATATAGATCTGATGATCAAACCCACTGAGTATCATACTGATTTTATTGGTAACTAAAAAATATGGTTAGAAAGAGAGGGTTATATATAATCCTGACGAATAAGTGATCAGACTTGAGGAAAAAGGCATAAAGACATTTCTATGGAATTGAGGGTGAGGAAGATGTACTGAAATGAATACTGGTAAGAAAATATAACTGGGAATAGGTATTGAAATTTATTCACATCGGGCCCAACAGTGGGCTTACCACCATTGCTATAGGGTTGGCTACCATAAAGCCATCTTCTCCAAGATTGTTAAATGTATTCTCTGGGAATCCTCCTTTTATTCCCAGAATAATATATCAATACTTTCAACTTCATAGAAATAGTTGTCAAAACTACGATTTATTCCAAATTTCCTACAAGAGATCTGCTACATAAGATGCAATTATTTGTTCTACTGGATGAACATTCTTAATAAACCAAGGGTATTATATCACTGTATTACGTATTTTTAAAAATATGTATTAGAAAGTATGAGTACATATAGCTTAATATACTTTATTTCATCAAAATTGATTTATTTTTATCACTATGTAGATTAAACTAAAAACTGTTATTAAACTGAAAACTGTTACTAAAAAGTACAGGACTCAATAAAATTTTATCTTATACCTAATAAGACTGCTAAAATAAAAAAGACAAGAGATAAATGTTGATAATGGTGTCAAAAAAGAGAGAACCCCTATACACTTTTAGTGGGAATATAAATTGGTAAAGCCATTATAGAAAACAGTATGGAGGTTCCACAAAAAAAATTAAAAATAGAATACTGTATAATCTAGCCATCTTGCTTCTGAGTATATATCCAAAAGAAATGAAACCAGTGTCATAGGATAGCTATACTCCCATACTCTGTAACATTAGTCGCTGTGTCAACATAAGGAAAACATCTCAGTGTTTATCAAGATATGCATATAGGAAATATAAGTGTGTGTGTGTATGTTTGTGTGAAACTGAATATTATTAGGTCTTAAAAAAAATCAGGTCAGGGTTGTCCTGTCTATGGGATAGCCCTCTATCTTTCCCTTTGGGTAATAGTTCTTCCTTTAAGAGGAAGGAATGAAACTGTTCATCCCTCTCTTCTAGTGGGGTTCTCCATCTATGAAGTAGTCTACTCTGTACACTTTCCTCTTGCTCAAAAAAAGGAGAAAATCCTTTAATATGTGACAACATATATGAACCTGCAGGACATTATGCTAAGTGAAATAAGCCAAACACAGAAAAGAAAATACTGTATGAACTCATTTAACATATAGAATTTTAAAAAGTCAAATTCATAGAATAGTGGCTGTCAGGGACTTTCTATGCAGAAAGAATAATTTTAGAAATCTAATATACAGCATGGGATTATAATTCATGATACATTATTATATACTTGAAATTTGCTATGAGAGTAGACCTTAAGTGTTCTCATCACAAAAAATAAAGCAACTTACATGAAGAGATGGATGCATTAATTAATCTCACTTGAGTGATCAGTTCACCACACACATATGTATCAAAATATCACATTTTTTATTTTAAAATATAAGACTGAATTTACCTGTTGGTCTGAATCTGTTTTTAGTACAGATCTATCTGTAATCAGGACTGCTCTGGAGATCTGCCTGTAATGCACAAAACAGTAAAGGAGTGATTCAAATTCCATGGATAAATTTCACTGATAATTATATAACCACCAGAAGGCATGTTTCAAAGATTTAAGTCAGGATAAAAGTGTCATCTCCCCAAACTAAGTCAAGTTCTGCTTTAATCTTTTCTTGGCTTATGAAAAGAGAATGCATGACCTACAGACAAACTCTAGCTAAAGCAAAGGAGGCAAAATTACCCAAGGCTCCCCCAAAACCATACCTTATAAGAGAAGAGTGGTAAGAAATTGAATTTATCATTGATTCAGTATACATTCAAATATTACTTGAAGAACAGAATCATGTAGAAATGTCAATATAATCACACCTAAAATTTCCCAACTTTCACCAACCTTCAGTGAAGGGATGCCTTACCTGTATTGTACATGCAAGCATGTATTCTCAGAAAAGTAACTGTCTTCAACAAGGAAATGCTTAGAGATTATTCTCTGGCCAAACTGATCTATGATTGCTTTACATCTATAAGGAAGTTAAGCATAGCAAAAAAGCTCATGTTAATGACTAAATAATTGAGAAAATAAACATAATTGGTTACCAATTTTGAATATAAAACTAATGTCTTGTGAAGATGAAATTTAAAAACTGTCTACAATTCTACATTTTCTGACACAAAACTGACACTAAATTATAGAATATATGTTCTTGCCACTATTTTGAAGTATTTTAAATTGTAAAATGAGAGTGGAATACAACTTGAGTATTTATTTTGAATGTCATTAATAAGAGTAAAGTTGAGCAAGTATTTTAGTATAATTTTCAGTTTTCCTAATGCTTAGGAACACAGAAGCTTTTCCTTTGTTTAGAAAACAGGCTCTCTCTCTTTTTTTCCTTAACAGCTCTAAGAAAACGAGAAAAGTTGATTAAATATCTTCTTATATCATTCATAGCCTGTAAAAGTCACTAAAGGCTTTTTATTTTTCTGTTAAGTGTTGCTTTTTCTTTTGTTTAAGAATAGCTATCTGGTCACGCATTTGATAATGCTTTAAAGAGTAAAAAGAGGGATAGAGCTTCTTATAATATCTGTTTCCACTTTACTTCAAAGGATGATCATAGAAAGATTTCTTTCAAGTGCTGTTTCCAAATAAGGAAAACACTTATGCATGGACATTATCAGGTCTCTGTCATCTGATATGTGTTGGGACAATGAATCATATAGAACCCTCCATTGACCTTCTTTCAATGTGTCTAGATAAAAGGATGAAAATTAGAATCCATCTCCTTGCAGTGCCACAAGTTATAAATGTTCTTTATAGGGCTCATTATCCAAACTAATGGACTAAGGGCGACATCCTTGAAATGGACTTACCAGCACTGACAAAGCCAGTATGCAATATTTCAGGAACTATATGCAAATGACTATGTGTTTGCTGTATCTTTTTGTTATGGAAATATCAATTTACTTTTGTCACAACTTTTCCATTCGGTATCAGGATTATCTTATTAGAAATATACTTATATGTTGCTCCTCATAAAGTGCAAGCAGATAATTTCAAGCTCATATCATGCTTAAGATATACTGGTGTGAAATAAAATATGCTCAGTCACTAAAAATATGCCAAATATGTGATATTTATCAGGCATAAAGATATTAACAACAAAAGGACTAATGCCCAAAAGCAACAGAGAAATTCAATTTGTATTTCCTGAGCAAGGAATATGACATGCTGACTCCCTTAAGTAAATGGCATATCAATATTGTCAGTTTAGTCTATGATGTCCAGTAATGTTATATGACATGATATATATTGTAACCAATGTATTAGATTTTAATATATCCACTATATTACATTGATATTTATGTATTTTTTCCTATCTCATCTCTTCTTCCTTTCTCATTCCCACTTGTTTCCACTTATACCTCCTCATATTTCATTAAACTAGAGCTTTTGCTTTATAAAATACTTAATAGATAAAAGGTATTTTTACCTATCTACTTTCCAAAATAATTGTTTGAAAACTGAAAAGTTATTCACTCAGTCTCCTGTTCTAAAACATTCAGATACAATTTGAGACACTAAACACTTCAGGCAAAGGAGAGAAATCTGCTGATCTGTCATTAGACATTGATCCGTATTTGTCCTGGAAACACTGATAAGCCTTTTTCTTACCTTTAATTCAGAGGCTATAGACAGTCAAGAGGGAAAAATCTGGGTAAAAAGGGGAAGGGCTTGGTGTTCTACATATTGTTTTATTATTATTATTGCCATAGGGCACACATGCTCATCAGAGAGAGAGAGAGAAAATACCCCCTCATGGAACATGATCACACTGCAATCTGTTTTCCTCCATTTCTCCAACCTGTCAAAATTTTGGGCACATCACACAAGTGCTGGGCATACTTTTCAAGCCTGGACTGGGATTCTAACTGTAGTGAGCCATGTGAGACCTAGCTCCCTATGCATAGCACTTAACTCTACTGCACCATGGGGCCAGCCCAATGTGTTCAGTATTTTGATAGAAGTTTGGTTTATAGAGATTCATCATTTGTTAAAACTCAGTAAATGAGCACTTATGATTTGGACACTTCATTGCATATAAATTTTACATTCAAAGAAAAACACTAAACAAATACTGAACTCTAGTTAATAATATGCATGCTGAAGTATTTAGGGGGAATTTAATATGAAATGCATAAAAAGATGAGTTAATAGGTGGATAGAGGGATGAATATTTGGGTAGACATATGATTAAGCGAATATATTAAAATGTTAATTGTAGGACCCTGGTGGTGGATATACAGGTGTTCACTCTCAAATTCTTTCAGCTTCGGTATAAGTTTGACAATTTTCATCAGAAAATGTTGGAATAAAATTGGAGACCAGGGAGCAGTATTAATATAAACCCTGGACTCAAGTGTAAATTTTTACAAAGGGCTCCTATTTAAATACACCATGTAATTAAACCTGGCCCTCCATCTTGTGGAGACCTCCTACTTTATAGGCTTCCAAATACAAACAGGGCTGCTTTAGAGATTGCTACACCTTTGGTGACAGAAAGTGTTGGTTTTAGAAGTTATGGTATTAGGTAGAACTACTGGGGGACCAGCAGATGATATGATGGTTACACTGCTAGACTCCCATGTAGTCAACCGCGGATCGAATTTCAGATCCAGTGGTTTAAAACTGACTCCAGGCTTGCGTCTGTGAGTGACCCAAATCCTGAGAGGAGAATGGAGGAGAAGGGATTGAGGCATGGCCATCCCCTCTAGGGGGTGATTTCTCGCTTTCTGTCTCTTTGTCTCTCCAGAAAGCACACACACCCTATAAGAAAAATCTCTCTTAAAAAAGAAAGAAAGAAAGAAAAAGAAGGAACGAACGAACTACTGGGAAATTCCTCAAAAAAGACATATTGGGGTATGGGGATTAGGGAGTTCAATTCTGAAAGGACAAGATACTAATAAATTTGCCTCCCTACTTATGCTGAAGCTTCTGATGAAACAGTGATTCTCAAAGGAGGAGGGGGAAAAGGAAGCAAATCAGAATCACACCTGGGGGACTTTTTCTAATTAAAGTACCCCTGGAGATTCTGATAAGCTCCCAAATCCCAGGGAAGAATCTCTGTCAGGCGTGCTGCTGCTACTGTTGTGGTAGGTATAAAAAGTCAAGAGCTACTGGTACAGAGAAAATATTTAATTCTGCAGAAATTGAGGTAAGGGTTACATTATGTCCAGACTAAGTCTAGCAGATGATGATAACATGACTCACCTGATAGTCTCATTCTGGTCACTAAGGCTTTAGGCCTAAGCAAAGCTATTCAAAACCAAGGCATGTTTAAATAAGTGATAAGATTTGTTTTCCATTCAAATACTTGACTTACTGTTATACATTTGATGTAATGGGGAGAACAATGAAGAAAAGAATATTGCTTTGGGACCTAGACTCAGTCTTTGTATTATAAAGATTAATATAAAAAATTAGATGACATTCAAGTAATGGAGAACAGCAAAATGAAACAGTGCTGCCAGAGACATTAAACTACCATCCTGTCCACCCCTCCCACATAAAGCTGAGAAAGCCATTAAAGATTAACAGCATTTAGGATTTAGTTGAGGGCCTTGCTGAGTCTCATAAATAGTAAATTGAGGAGGAACATGATAAAAGCTTCCAGTTACAGGGACACAATGACCAAGCTGATCATAAGAATCACTGAAGCCAGACAGAACATTTCTAGAGCAAAACTTTCTAAATCAACAAATCACAACAGTTATTCAGTTCTTGGTTCAATGATACAAGGGCATAAATAGCTAAATGAGGATAAGAAAGAAAACAATCAGGAAGATGAAAATGTGGAATTTGGCCCAGAAGAGAAAAATAACACTAAGACAGGTATTCCATCTCTATGGTCTTCATAACTAACATCCCAACTAACTGTATGGTGAAGGAAGCAGAAATCACACATGAAATTAAAGGAAAAATATATTAAGGAAATTAGAAGATTCCCAATCACTGATACAAAAGGAAGCAAAATAATGTTCCCTAGTTACTAGGTCCTTCTGAGATTTCTCGAACACATTAGTTCAAATGCTACCTCATCTATAAAACCAACCTAAAATGCTTCCCAATCATTTTATTATTATTTTATTTCTTATTTATTACATTTAATTATTGTATCTTTACAGCACACAAAATGGACTTTCTAGTCATGAATATACTGCATATTACAAAGATAATCAAAGGTATTACATATCATATAGTCAAATATGACTAAATATGACTATCAATCATATAGTCAAAGATATTACCATATAAAGGACCCCATATTGCCAAAGCAATACTGCACATAAAGGATAAAGTGGGAGGCATCTCACTCTCTGACCTCAAAATGTATTGTAAAGCTGTGATAATCAAAACAGCATGGTATTGACACAAAAACAGGCATGTAGATCAATAGAACAGAATAGAGAACCCAGAAATAAACCCCAAAATATACAGCCAACTGATTTTCAACAAAGGGCAAAAGACACCTCAGTGAGGAAAAAAAAAATCTCTTCAGCAAATGGTGCTAGAAAAACTGGATATCCACCTGCAGAGAAATGAAACTGGACCCCTATCTCTCACCATTAACAAAAATCAACTCAAAATGAATCAAAGATCTAAACATAAAATCTCCACCCATTTTTCATAGGTGAAAACTCAGTCTAATAATTTCAAATACCATGAACAGATAGATAAATCTCAATCTATTTTTCTGCTCTGACCTCTCCTGAGCTTGATATTTATATTTTTAACTGTTATCTATTTCTTTCTAAATAATCCCAAAGCCCCATTTTAAAAACTATTCGATTGATATAAAATGTATATATTCATAGTGTACAACATGATGATTTTATACATGTATACACTGTGTAAGAATTATTGCAGTCCCATATTACAACACCCATAGCTATCATGTGTGCAGGGAGGCAAAAACACTTCAAAAGTCTGCTCTTAGCAACTAGCCACAGTGGTGCAGCATTAGCATAATGCCATGTGATGCTGAAGTCATATGGGATGGTCCTGGGTTTGCATCCCAGGGTCTCCCTGTGCACAGTGGGTAAGTGTATGTGACCATGATCTGGGCAGGCTGAGGCTGGGGATGGGATCTCAGTGTGAGAACCCTGTTGGAGGAGATTCTCTCTTGGAAGAAATAAATAAACTTTAAATAAACCTACTCTTAAGCCTTTTATTTTTTTTTAACCAAACTAACATGTACATTGTGAATTTATCGTGGCTCCCTTCCTTGGAATTCCTGTTTTAGGTAATGGCATAACAGCTACAGAGTTTCTCCACCTCAAAGCACTCTTCCCATGTCTACCCTGCTACTACATTTTGATTCCACCTTATAAATAATTCTTTAAACAAGCCTCTTCTCTCCCTCTCCACTGACACTGCCTTAACTCATGATGGCTATTAAGACAATGGACTGGGGAACCAGCAGTTAGCGTAATGGCTATGTCGCTGGACTCCCACGTAGTCGACCGCAGTTCGCGTCCCGGACCCGGTGGCTTAAAACTCACGCCGGGCGCGTGTGCGTGTGTGCCCAAGATCCCGAGAGGAGAATGGAGGAGAAGGGATTGCGGTGTGACCATCCCCCCTGGGGGGTGATTTCTCGCTTTCTGTCTCTATGTCTCTCTCTGTCTGTCTGGCGAGCGCACGCGCCCTATAGTGAAAACCTCTCCAAAAAAAAAAAAAAAGACAATGGACTGCTAGTAAGTTGGCAACTCATTTGTTCAACATAAATGTATGGTATAACAATTATGTCCCAAACACTGTTCTAAGAAGTAACAATAAAATGTCTTGTCCTAAATAAGCTCCCAATATAATGATGATTCAGATACAAGCAATGACAAAATCCAGTGATAGATAAGAACAGGGCATTACAGAGTATGAAGGGGAGGTACCAAGCTCAGCTTAGGGTGGAGGGGAGAGAAGCAGACAATGTTCCTTGGAGGAACTGATACTTTACTGCTTTTAAAGAATCAAATACAGCTAAGCAAGCAAATAAAGAGACCATCGTTTCAGAGAGAAGGGCACATTTGCAGGGATACAAAGGCAAATAAGAGAAGTGCAGTCTTATCTGACAATAAAATGAAAAGCAAGGAAGGCAGAGGGATGAGCCTGGAGAGACAGACAGAGGCCAGATTGCAGAGTCTAACATGTCATTTAAAAACATCTTAGACTTTATTCTGAGGTGATATAAAGTCACTGAGGCTTTTTAAATGGGTTGGGAGGAACGCCAGATCTGTGTGAAGAACAGATCTCAATGTGAGATAATCGTAATAATTTGTCTGTTGTGCAATATCCCATGGTAGAAGCTCTATGAGAACACTGACCAAGACTGTCTTGTTCTCTACTTTATCCCCTGTGCCTGGCACATAGAAAACAACTAATACTTGCTGCATAGATAGGTGAATGGATAGATGGATGACAAACTATTCTGTGCAGGTGAACAGTGTAGAGAGAAAAAAAGGAGAGAGATACAGAATCTCTGATTGAGGAGGTAAAGAATTTCTTTCGTCACAGGGCTTCTTCCAAATCACTGCCAGAATAATCAACTTAAAAGCTTCCAATCTTGGGACCAGCAGATGGTTACATTGCTGGACTCCCATGTAGTCAACCATGGTTCAAGTCTTGGACCCAGTGACTTAAAACTCACACCAGGCATGTGTGCCTGTGTGCTCAAGATCCCGAGAATGGAAGAGAAGGGATTGCGGTGTGGACATCTCCCCCTGGGGGGTGATTTCTCGCTTTCTGTCTCTCTCTGCCTCTCCAGCGAGCACACGTGCCCTATAGCAAAAATCTCTTTCTAAAAAAAAGCTGCAAATCTTGTTTAAAACTGCCAATTATAAACCAACCAAACAAACAAATACCCTACCAATTATAGTCTAAAGTCGTTAGCATAACATAGAAGGATTTTCACAATAGGTCTCCCTCCAATGGATTCCAATTACATTAGTAATTGCTACTAACATATATTGGGATTTGCTATATATAACAAATGGTTCTATGAACTTTATCTGTTAATACAAGAACCCTATGAGTTAGGTACTCTTGATTATCCCACTTTCTAGAAAAAGAGTGGTACAGGCCCAGTCATGTTAAGATCTCATGGGAGGCCGTGGTTCAATTTCCAGACCACTCTGATAACCTAGGTATAGTGGTGCATGCCTGTAGTTCTAGCTACTCAGGAGGCTGAGGCAAATGACAGAGTGAGATCCTAACTGAAGAAATAAAGAATGGAGCACACTGAGGTTAAATTTGCTCAAGTTCACACAGCGAGTAAGTAGCACAGTCAGCCTGTCTGACCTAAGAGACTGTATTCTTTACCGCAGTCTCTTTGTACACAAGGGAAAGGTCTATGTTTGAGTCACTGCTTTATCCCAAAGCAACTAGCATGTAAGTTGGAGGAGGTTAAAAATCTAGAACATCGGGAACCAGCAGTTAGCGTAATGGCTATGTCGCTGGACTCCCACGTAGTCGACCGCGGTTCACGTCCCAGACCCGGTGGCTTAAAACTCACGCCAGGCGCGTGTGCGTGCATGCCCAAGATCCCGAGAGGAGAATGGAGGAGAAGGGATTGCGGCGTGACCATCCCCCCTGGGGGGTGATTTCTCGCTTTCTGTCTCTCTGTCTCTCTCTGTCTGTCTGGCGAGCGCACGCACCCTATAGCAAAAACCTCTCCAAAAAAAAAAAAAATCTAGAACATCTACCATTATATTTTCTATTTGTATACATAAAATGTATACATGTTTTAAAAAACCACACTGTATCCCATATAGAAACTATTATATGCAAATTAGAAATGATAATAATAATTTAAAAAGGACTAAGTATCTACAATAATCATTATCATTTCACAAATGGGACACACTAAAATCAGAGTTTCGGCAATGGCAAACGGTATTAAGAGTCAGATATTACTAAACTCTAAGTATAGTAGTTTCTCCTTATCCACAAGGGATACACTCCAAGACCCACCAATGAGTCGGAAACTGTCGATAGTACCTACATATACTATGTTTTTACCAACATGTACACATCTATGATAAAGCTTAATTTATAAGTTAGGCATGGTAAGCAATTAAGAACAATAACTTATAATAAATAACAGAATAATTACAGCAATGTGCTATAATAAAAATTATGGGAATATGATCTTTCTCTCAAAATATCTTCTCATATTGTACTCACCTATTTTCACGATGGTTGACTATGGATAACTGAAACCACAGAGAGCAAAATCATGGATAATATTCCAAGACCCCCCGAGGATGCCTGAAAGCACTGACAGTACTGAACACTAATATATACTATGCTTTTTTGATCTGATAACCAAGAAGGTTACTAAGTGACAAATGGGTAGAAAGAGACTACAGCATGGATATGCTGAACAAGGAGATGATTCATGTCCCAGCCAAGATGGTGCAAAATTTCATTGCACTACTCAAAATGGTATGAAATTTAAAACTTATAAATTGTTTATTTATGGAACTTTCCATTTAATATTTTTGGTCAACTGTAGGTAATTAAAACCATGGAAAGAAAAACCACAGATAAGGGGAGACTACTGTACTGCTAAATGACCAAGTGTGATTTACAGGAGTTTTACCTGGTCAGCAGAGCTGCAAAAGAAAGCTATTCAACAAGAACATTCAGTGTTTCTAAAAATAGTCAACAGAAGAGATAAAGTGATCACTTTCTCACTTTGTGGCCTGTGATGGCCATACTGCAAGCTCTTCTCCTTCATTCTCTTCTTGGGATTTTGAACACGCATGTATATGCACCTGGCATGAGTTTCAAGCCACCAGGTCCAGGACTCAAATCACGGTTGGCCATGTGGGAGTCTAGCATCTTAACCAGTATGCCACCTGCTGGTCTCCATAACATTTTTAAAATTCTTCTTATAAATTAGAAGTTGTTTTCTTATTTTCACATTAATTTCACATTTTACATAACGTCCCCACCATGATGTATACTATATAATTTTTTTTCAACAGAGAACTTCACATTTTTCCGTCTTTTAAATGTTTCTTCTCCTTGCACCTCATAACCAGTTTCCACCACTCACACTCTACTATCCACTCTCCCCTCTTACAGTCTCTAGCATCAATACCCATCCTTTCCACCATCACATCTTCAGATCACTCAACTTCTGCCACACAGTACAGATACTTAGTACAAATTAAGTGAGGATATACAATGTGTACTGTTCAAAGTCTGGCTCACTTTGCTCAACAATAAGTTTTCTATATTCATCCACTTTGAGTCAAATGATAGGATCTCATTGCTTTTAAAGCTGAGTAATATTCCATAGTAAATATGTACCAGTTTTTCAAGCCAGTCAGTTTTTAAACACTTAGGCTGGTACTGTTTTTGTAATTATGAATGCTACTGCAATAACCATAGATGTGTAAATGTCTTTCTGACCGAGTGTATTCCTATCCTTTGGGCAAATAGAAGGAGTGGGATTACTATGTCTTATGATAGTTCTATTTGTAGGCTTTTGAGGAACCTCCATGTTGTTTTCCGCAAATGTTATACTAATTTACATTCCCACCAACAGTATCAGAGGGTTGCCTTTTACCACAGCTTTACCAGCACTTATCATTCTTCATTTCTTTTTATCCTAGCCATTCTAACCATGGTTGAATATCTCATTGTGGCTATGATCTGCTTTTCCCTTATGATAAGAGACTTTGAACATTTTTTCATGTACCTTTTGGCCATTTGTATATCTTCTTTAGAGAGTTGTCTATTTATTTGCCCATTTGGGCATACAAATTATTTTATGGGCATTTGCTTTTAGACATTAAGGAAAATTTAAGTATTGGCTCATTGGAAAAGTCATGACACATTTTTGTATAAAAAAACATAGACAAATACATCATGACTTTTCGGATAACTCAATATTTTCTAAGGACATTAAATAACTTTTTTTTTTCTTTTTTTGGAGAGGTTTTTGCTATAGGGCACGTGCACTCGCCAGACAGACAGACAGAGACAGAGAGATAGAAAGCAGGAAATCACCCCCCAGGGGGGATGGCCACGCCGCAATCCCTTCTCCTCCATTCTCCTCTCGGGATCTTGGGCACGCACGCACACGTGCCCGGCATGAGTTTAAGCCACCGGGTCCGGGACTCGAACCGCGGTCGACTACATGGGAGTCCAGCGACATAGCCATTACGCTAACTGCTGGTCCCAGGACATTAAATAACTTTAACAAAGCATGTCAGACCTAGAAGGAGACTTGCAGGTTACCGCATAGTTCATGGAAATCATCTTACAAATAAAAGACCCGGCCCAGAGCATAGGATTTGCCCACTGACATTCACAGCAGTAATAGAATCCCCAGTCCTCACTCATTCCAGAGCTATTCAAACTTTCCATAGGCCTTAGGAGTTGTTAAACAAGAAATGTTATGTTTGAGTCTTTTGTATGATAATATGAAATAAATTTTAAATTAGAAGCAGTCCACTTGCTATTTAACATTCCTATTCGACAGCCAGCAGGTGGCAGAGTGGTTAAGGCACTGAACTCTCACATGGTAAAATGAGGTTCAAGTCCTGGACCTGGCAGCTTGAAATTCATACTGGGCACTTGTGAGTGTGTGCCCGAAATTCAGAGAGGAGAATGGAGGAGAAAGGATTGTGTCATGGCCATCCCCTCAGGGGGGGGGGGGAGTGTGATTTCTTGCTTTCTGTTTGTCTCTCTGGTGAGCATACCCACCAAAATAGCAAAAGTCTCTCAAAAAATAAAGAAATAAAAAAATAAAATTCCTATATGAGGGGTTAGCAGGTGGCATGTTGTTCAAGGTGCTGGACTCCTATATAACCAACTGCAATATGAGTCCTGGACCCAGAGGCTTGAAAATCACATCAGGGCATGTGTGCCCAAAATTCTAAGAGGAGAAAGGAGGAAAAGAGATTACAGTGTGGCCATCCTCCCCAGGGGGTGAGGGACGATTTCTTACTTTCCCTCTCTCTGTTTCTCTCCAGCAGCTGCATATACCCTATGACAAAAACCTATAAATAAATTAATTAACTAAAATAAAATAAAATTGTTATTCAACTGGCAGAATACCTGAACAGGTTCTTCTTGACTGTGCCATAAAATGAATTAAGATCTGAAGACTCTAGTTCATCATGGAACACAGTACCCTTAGCTAAATCTTCAACATTACCTTACAAGAGGTGTTTCTCAGTGTCACCCAAGGATCACTAACATTGGATTCACTTGAAGTATTCCTTAAAATGGAAAATTCCCTGCCTCCATTCTAAGCAGTTTTTCTAATTTCATTCATTCTCTGAGAATGAGTCATGAAAATACGATTTTTTTTTACAAGCATACGTGGTGACTTTCAGGCACATTAGAGTTTGAATATTACTAGGCTAAAGGATTTTTGATCTCTTGACCTTCAGCCCTCAGCTATCTGTTGCAAATGCAATCTGTGGCAGATTATAAAGGAGAGTTCTTCTGATTGGAGTATGTCATAAAAAAACTAAGTCAAAGGAGAGCAAGATGGTGGCACAGTGGTAAAACGCAATGCTCTGCAAGGTTATTCCACATGAAAAGGTTCCCAGTTCAAGTCTGAAGACATCCCTGAGTATCCTGGGCACACACTTGCCTATGATCTGTAGTTAGGTGAAGGCTAGGAGTGGATCATGGCATTGGGACCATTTTGGGGGTGCTGTCTCTGTCTGTCTCTCTTTTGCTCATGGAAAAATATTAATGAAAAAAATTAATAAATGATCCTAATGTGAAGGTAAAGTAAAATGTAGCCTTTAGTTCAACAAATGTTATTACTGTACTACCATTCCTATTTTTTTTTAAACAAACACAAACTGTGCAAATTCTTCATGTCACTGAGATTAACATGTGGGACTGGAATGGGGCCCAAATAGGGTAAAAGATCTAAGCAAATAAGCACCAAACAAGCAATTCATTATTTTGCTTTCTGTCAAGGGAACATACTTTTGCTTCAAAATGAATGCATAAGAAAATATAACGTTAACAGTCATAAAGACAACTATTCCCACATGAACTTCCAAGTAGTTCTTCATGAACAAAGATATGAATATTTTAGGCCTTTAGGGACAGAATTTTCAGTGTATATTATTACATTTCATTTACCTTTCTGTTAATGTCCTAAACGTGCTTTATAAGTATCTTAAATCATGTGTCAATTTTATCTTACACTATACAAGTACTTTTCTAAAGCAAACCCACTCAGTACTATGTGTTTCTAAAGTTGAGTTTTTCTTTCACCAACCAACATAAAAATACTAGTTATGCTATAACTAGTCTATGAGAAGTTACCAGACATTTTATGCCACTTAGACTATATAAAATTATTATAAAATTAAACAACTGAAAATTCATGTTGTTTAATCTCCTAGTTCAAGATATTAAAATATTTTACGACCCCCAACAATGCTATTTCTTTATGTACCCCTAAAAACAGTCACCAAAGAAACATGTCAGTTGACGTTTAGATAAATAACAATAAAGAAAAACAAACACCAATTTAAACAGTTCCTGAAACTTGATCATGTTGATTCATTTAAGTTTCAATGTAAAATCAAGAAATCATAGAATAATATTATATTTAGTGCAATTCAGACAAGAGCATATATTTAGTAACTAATAATAGATCCCAGAAAAACAAAATTGAAATATAAAAATACACTGATGCTCAGCTTTTTAAAAAACAAAAAAGCAAACAAACAAACAGGTAAATTCCTAGTTCAATCTTAACCCAGCCTGTAGGCCTGATAACTGTTGTAAAAGAATTTATTCTCAGATAACAGGGCAGCATAGTTTATGACAACAATCTACCTAAAAACTCATTAAAGTCTTTTCTCTTGGAGTGACATGCATTATCAGCAGAGATTAATCTGATGAGTCTTTAGGTGAGCTCCATTTTTAAAAATGCAATAACAGAGGGCTTTGTTGTCATCTGATGAAAATCAATTAGAGGAGGTAAGGCCACAAGGAAAACTAACATCACTCATCACCCACCCCCGGCAGCTGAAATGATTTGTCTTCCAAGCTTGGATGATCAGGAGCTATAGTCATATTGCAGGGAAATTAATTTAGTTTCTATATTCTGAACTCACTTTCCTTGTTCTGGAGGACCTAAACACAAATTACTTTTAATCAAGGTTGATATGTTATTAATACCAAGGAGGATCTTTAAAGAATCATTTTTTTAAATCAAATTTAGCATTTTCACCTATGTTTCGGGTATAACTATAGCAAGGTTACTTATATAACCCTTACTTTCCAGATTCTTTGTCCACTACAAGGCACTTTACTGAATGGCGAAGACAATATATTCCACCAAACACAGCACACATCCTAGGAAGAGAATAGGAAAATGAGAATTAGGATAATTGGGTTGAAAATTAAGGTAAAAGTACTTTCCTTTAAGTACATCATCAGGCTCATAATCTTCTTGTCTCTGCCTCCCCAGGATTACAAGTGTGTGTCTCCACCCAGCCTTTCGTTTGAATTGGGAATTGAACTGGGACCCCATGTGGTCCCAGCATGCAGACTACAATGTCTTAGCTAGCACGTTGATCTTTAAAGGGCTACACCTCAAAAAATGATTAAACCAATTAAAAGATGGGAAAGTGAGCTGAATAAACAACTCTCTGAGGAAGACATACAAATAGCCAAAAAGCATATGAAAAAAATGCTCAACATCCCTCATCATAAGGGAGATGCAGATCAAAATCACAATGAGATACCACCTAACTCTAATTAGAATGGCGAAGATTAAACAACAACAAAAAAAATGGTAAGTGCTAGCATGAATGTGGTGAAAGGAGAACTCTCCTGCACTTCTGGTGGGAATGTAAATTGGTTCAGCCACTGTGGAGAACAATATATGGAGGTTCCTCGAAGACTTACAAATAGAACTACCATATGATCCAGCAATTCCACTCCTGGGTATCTACTCAAAGGATATGAGAACGCTCAGTCAGAAGAGTGCTTGCACATCTGTGTTTATTGTAGGATTATTCATGATTGCTAAGATAAGGAACCAACCCAGATGTCCACAAACACATGAATTGATTGGAAAAGTGTGGCACATATATCCTATGGAATACTACTCAGCTATTAAAAAAACAACAAGACCCCCTGGCATTTGATAGAAAGTGGACGAATATGGAACATTTACTACTGAGTGAAGCAAGCCAGTCTATGAAGAGAGAAATTGTATGTCTCCACTTATCATATACCAATTGTCCATATTCTATGGTGGGAACTGAAAGATTAGAGGACATAGCAGCATTGAAAACGGTTATAGATAATAATGTGGGAAGAGGTGGGAGAAGGGGGAGACTGTAAGAAAAGAAATTAAGGAGAAAATGGAGAGGCAAGACATTTATGGGACACAAAATGGATTATTATCTGTTGATGATAATGTGTTTTATATCCTCAACTGGACTGGTGCGAAGTGTATTCATGTGAGGTAAATTCAATTTACAAGCTGAGCACTTTATAGTGATTAAATGTATAAAATAATTTTTTTTTTAAAAAAAGACTACTTTAACCACACGATCAGGTGATGTACTAAAACTAATTGTACAGGGACCTCTTTATAGAGCAGAATTTCATACTGTCATTCAATTTCCTAAAAAGTGTTCTATTCTTTTTTTCCCTCAATAATTAATGCAGTGCAAATTCTTAGCATTTTTTTCAAGATGTGAATTAAACTCTCCACCTCTTTAGAAAAGATTAAAAACATTTTGTGCTTTATCCTTCTGGGCTTGTTTGAAAGTGTTATAAATTTTAGTTTGTAATGACTGTCTGTAATTGAGAACTCTGTTTAATTATATAAAAATATTTCATTCTATAAATAAATAAATGAATAAATAATTTTTTAAAAACGGTGATCTCCAACCCACCTGCAGTGTCATGCACTGCTAAGACAATGTGCTCCTCAGGCTAGGACCACATGGAAGGTCTGGTTCAATTTCTGTTCCAATATAAAGGCAGAGCAAAGTGGCATATACATGTAATTCTGAAATTTTAGGAGAGGCTGAGGTAGGAGGATCACAAGCTCCAGGCTGGCCTGGGCAACATTAAGACTGTCTCAGAAAGTAATCTATTTACCAAAGAAGGAGAAAATAAATAAACAAATAATTGTTCTACTTTAGGTCCTGTGTTGAAGAATATTATACTTGTAATATTTATAACCAATGGTCAGCCCTCATATAGGCTAGGACTTTGAAAATATACCATTACCTAATCTAAGAAACATTTAACCAATAAAATATGAAAAGTGGCTCTGGATCAATGGTATACCTGGACACTTGATATAAGTAATTACTATAGCTTTCTGGATAAATATGACTTCAAAATAGGCTGTGTGAGATGGCTACAGATGGAGTATCTTGATAAGTTTATAATAAATAAAAAATTATATACCACATGAAAAAACTTACCTTACCCAGAGTAAAAAATCAGCTAACAAAATATATATAGTAGTTTATAAAATTAGTATGCTTAAAATAAATGAATCAAAAACATAAGAAG
The DNA here is from genome assembly GCA_026018925.1 of Tupaia tana. NCBI lineage: Eukaryota > Metazoa > Chordata > Mammalia > Scandentia > Tupaiidae > Tupaia > Tupaia tana. Next base: position 71,196,289 of record JAKSZU010000009.1, on the reverse strand, counting down.
AGAGTAACAGAATGTCAAGAAAGAAGACTAGTAGGCTGAATAAGGCCATCTCCCCACAAGATATCCACAACCTCATCCTAGGAGAATATTTTACCTTACATGGCAAGAAGAACTTCGTAGATATGATTAAATTAATGACCTAGAGAGGAGATTATTCAGGTCGGTGAAATGTAGGAGTGAAATGTAAGAGTCCTTAGAAGAAGGAAGATGGAACGTCAAAGTCAGAAAAGAATATGTAGACAGGAACAGAGGTCAGCGTAATGCCATTGCTGGAAGAGGGGCACATGGCGAGGAATACAGACATTCTTTGTCCCTTAAAAAAGACAAGAAACAGATTCTCCCCTAGAGCCTTGAGAAGGAATGTAGCCCTGCTGAACTACTTTAGACTTCTGACGTTCAAGAATTTAAGATACTAAATTCATTTTGTTTTAAGCCACTCTGTTACAGCAGCAATAGGAAACTAACAGAAAGACCTGGGCATACATGGAAACGATTATGACAGGAGTGGCCTTTCAAATCAGTAGAAAAAGAATGATCACTGAAAAAATGATTTGGGGACCAGAGGTTATACATACAGGAGAAATGATGACATCCATGCTTTACACCATATTTACAATCAATTCCAGATAGATAAAAAGTATAAATATAAGAGTTAAAATGCTTAGAAAACAATATAGGAGGATATATTTATCAACTCAGGGAAAGAAAGATTTCTTCAATATGTTGCAAAAATTATAAGGAAAAAGGTTTATTAGAGTACCTTAAAATTGTAAACATCTGTAAAAGAAAAGAATGAAAAGACAAGAAACAGACTCAAAATGGGATGTGGAGATACATTACTAATTGTTTAAAAACATCAGTTTGGATAACGGTTTGGCAATATCAAGTAAAACTGAAGATGCATACATCTATAGTGCAGGAACCTATTGTTACGTATAAACCTTAGAAAAACCCTCAAATGTGGATACAAGAAAATATATGTAAAAATATTCGTTGCTTCATTCTTTTAAGGTAGAATAGCAAAATGGTTAAGAAGAAGGATTCTGACTGCCTGGCTCTACATACCAACTAATCCACTTTGTGACTATGTGACCTTGAACAAGATCTCTAGCCTTTATGTTACTATTTTCCTCATCTGTAGAATAAGGATAATATTTATTCACATAGGGATCTTGTGGGGAGTAAATGAATTAGCATTTTTACAGAAATTAGATAATACATGGCACACAATATTTTATAAGTGTTCATTAAATTTGACATAAAACTATAAACATAAATACTATAGTGTATAAAAATGTGTATTGGTTTTCTGATGACCCAATACATACGACAGGTTCTCGCTCTATCTATTGGGTTGTCAGAAAAGTCACGACACATTTTTGCATAGAAAAACAGAAAAAACACATCATGATTTTCTGACAACTATGTGTGTGTGTGTGTGTGTGTGTGTGTGTGTGTGTGTACACATAGCTCAAACTAAAAAATGCATCAAGATATGGAATCAACTTAGGTGTTCATAAATGGATAAATGGGTGTATATACACAATGGGATACAATTCTCTCACAAAAATTGAAGGAAACCCTGTCATTTCTAACAACATAGATGAACCTGGAGGACATTACATTAGGTGAAATAAGCCAGGCACAGAAAGACAAAGACCACATGATCATATTCACATATAGAATCTAAAAGAGTATAGAATAGTGGTTATTAGAGATTGGGAGAGTTGAGTGACTATAGTTAATAATAATGTATTGTATATAGATAACTAAAAGAAAGGATTTTAAATGTTGTCATCCAAAAAAATGATAAATGTCTGAGGTGATAGATATGCTAATTAACCTAATTTGATCATTAAACAATGGATATTGTAAATATGACACCATACCTCAAAAATATGTACAAGTATTACATGTTAATCATAAATAAAATTTTAAAATATTTTTCAAAAGATGGGGCCAGTAGGTAGTGTGATGGTTAAGGCACTGGATCCCTTCTGGCTGATTCCACAGTTCAAGTCCCAAACCTGATGGTTTGAAAAACATAGTGGGCACATGTGCATGCATACCCAGAATCTTTAAAGGAAAATGGAGAAGGGATTGAGGTGTGGCCATCTCCCTAGGGAATAATTTCTCACACCCCCCACTCTTTGGTGAGCACATATGACCTATGGGAAAAAAATTTGTAAAATAAAAGATGTAAAGCATTAAATACAACAAAATGTTAACAATAGTTATCTCTAGATAGTAGGATTATAAATATAATTTATTTATTTTATTTATATCTTTTGAGAGTTTTTGTTTTTTTGCTATAGGGCGCATGTGCTCGCCAGAAAGACAGAGATAGAAAGCGAGAAATCACCCCCCAGGGGGTATGGCCACACCGCAATCCCTTTTCCTCCATTCTACTCTTGGGATCTTGGGCACGCACACACGCCCAGCATGAGTTTTAAGACACCGGGTCCGGGACCCGAACTGCGGTCAGCTACATGGAAGTTCAGCAACATAGCCATTACACTAATTGCTGGTCCCAAAATTTATTTTATTTTAAAAAGAAAAAGAATTTTACCTTGCCCAGAAAGAGATCTTTGGCTTCTTGAAGAAATCTCTAAAAGCCCATGGAATGTCATGACTGAAAGTAGTGCCTTTGTTTGTCTAAGGGCCACTAGGTCACCAGACAGTTTAACAATAATGATTTAGGGCAAGGGCTGGTCATGCCAGAAAGACCAACAGTGTGATTTAAAGTGTGGGCTTTAGGTCATGTGATATATATATCAGTTCATTTCCAGAAGAGCTACAGACTGAGATCAGCCAGAGGATAATTAGTCTTGCCCAAGTGATAAAGCTCCAATTGAAAACTCTGAATTCTGAAGCTCAGATAGATTTCCTTGGTTGGCCATACTTGTACACTCTGTTACACATCAATGTTTGGAGAATGCCATGGTTTCAATATGCCTCCACCTATTTATGTGTTGGAATTTGGTAGTACTGAGAAGTCTCAATCTGATTATTGTGTAGAAAAGGTTTTTAGGAAGTGATTAGGCACAAGGGTGGGGCCCTCATGATTAACTCCTGGTGGGTTTATAAAGGAGAGGGAATGAGACCAGAACAGAGAAATATAGACAAGGCAAGCTCGGCACGTGTACTATCCTGCCCTCTGCCATGATGTGATGCCCTGTGATGCCTCTAGACTCCTTACCACATACAAGTCCTCACCAGGTGTGGTCCCTTAGCCTTGACTTTCATGATTGTGAGCTGAATAAACCTTTGTTCTATAAATTACCAAGACAAAGGACTTTTCTGTTACTAGCAACAAAATGGACTAAAACAGAATAACACTGTTCTATCTCCACTGTGAGAGGACAACACATCTGGAAACTGCCTGCACTGTTCTGTCTCCACGGTGAGAGGACAACACATTTGGAAACTGCCTGTCCTCTGTCCTAAACAATTCTTCCCTTGATTGGTTTCTATCTCTATCTACTCCCTGTAATAAATCATAGCTGTGAGTATAACAGCATTCAATAAGTCTTATGAGTCTTTCTAGCAAATTATCAAACCTGAGGGTGATTTTGAAAACCACCAAACTTGCAGTTGAAGCAGTTTCAATGTATGAACTACAGTCCTATCCATCAATATGAACAAATGTAAAAACTCTTAAAATGAATGATAATAGCAAGTTGTGGAAAAATACTTCTTGGGTGATATCATTTGTAAAAAAAATAAAAAATTCATATGCAAAATAATACAATATCATTTAAGTATACACACATATGTAGAGAACAAACATTTAAAAGAATTATAGACGCCAAATTCAGAATACTAGTTCCTCTGGGGAGGGAGAGAATAAAAGTTACACAAAAGATTTCAATTGCTCAGTTTCTTTACAAAATATTTTTAAAGCAAATATTGGAAATGTGCATGAGTGTTCTTTATAGTATTTTCCATAGTTTCTGAAATCTTTAAACATTCATAATCTAAACAGATGATAATAAAAAATATGAATAAATGGTAGAGATAAGTGACATTCTGTGAGTATGGTACAATATTTCTATTGTCTGTCAAAATTCCTATCTAATTGGGACCAGCAGGTGGTGTGTTTGTTAAATGCACTGGATTCCCACATGGCCAACAACAGTTTGAGTCCTGGACCTGGTGGTTTGCATTCTCACTTTTTCTCGCTCTCTCTTTCTCTCTCTCTCTCCCCTTCTCTTTCTCTCACTCTGTTCCTCTCTGGCCAAATTGAAATAAACAAATGAATAAATAAAGTTAAATAGAATAATTTTTTAAAATCCCTATATAATTATAAAGATTATAACAAAGAGGACAATCATCCCTCAGGTTCTATACTTTATCTCTCAAAAACTACATATTTATTCTGTGTTTATACATGTTAAATGGATTATGTGTGACTTCATTTTAGATAGAGCATAAGCTCAAAGTAAGTGTAATTGTGGAAATGCTTGTCTTTAGAGTACCTTGCAACTCACATTTTTTCAAAAATTTGTTAGAGGAAGCATGTGCTCACTGGAGAGAAAGAGACAGAGAAAGGGAAAGTGAGAAAGTATCCCTTGGGGGAGAGATGGCCATGCCACAATCCCTTCTTCTCCATTTCTACTCTTGGGATTTAGGGCATACATGTATATGATCCCAGTCTGCTTTTTTCTTAAGAGGTTTTTGCCTTATGGTGCAAGAATTTACCAGAGAGAGAGAGAGAGACAGAGAGAGAGAGAGACAGAGATGGTGAGAGGAAAAATAAGAAATCACCACTGGGAGGATGACCACGCCACAATCTCTTCTCCATTATCCTCACAGAATTTTGGGCACTTATGCACACACGTCTGGCATGAGTTTCAAGGCACTAGGTCTGGGACTCAAACTGAGGTCAGCCAGGTGGGAGTCCAGTGACATAGCCGCTGTGCCATCTACTGGTCTCCCAGCATGTTTTTTTTCAAGCCACCAGGTCCAAAGCTCAAATGGCATAGTCAGCCATGTGGGAGCCAGTCACTGTAACCTCCATGCCACTGACTGGCCAGCAACCCACATTTTAAAAAGTGATTTATAAATTATATTGGTAAGCTAGAAATTTTACAATTTAGGAAGTGCTTTGAGTAGATGGTAAACACTTTACCATGAATTTTTTTGAGATATAAGGCTCTACATGACACTTGTTTGCTTCCAGTACTTTAAATGGTAGCCTAGTGACCCAAAGGTTTGCTAGATTAACACACCATAGTGATGGCCAATTAAGCTGACTATGACCACAAACACCCCAGGCCCTAGCTTTGGTGCAGTTTACAGCAGCCATCCTGTAGTCTAACACAATGCCTGGCAAGACAACTCTACATCTACCTATTACAGGACACTATGGGGCCTAGAGGCAAGTAAGTTTAAGTTCATGTGACTTACCTAAAAAAAAAAAATCTACAAATGTATTAAATGTAGTATGCAGTGTTGCTCCCATAAAGTCATTACAAAAATACATTTGAAGGCCTTATCAAATGCCATCAAAAACAAACCAAACAAAAACAGTTACGAGAGAAAAATATGAGTTATCATTGATCCTCATCCCTGTGATTTAGTAGCACCCTAGCTTAACCTGTAAACTGGCAAAGCAAGAGTACCATTCAACAGTAATTAGGCACTTCAAAGTGCCCTTGAATACAATAAGGCTTCAGTGATTGCATCTATCTATACAAAGTTCACCTGTGTTATTTGTGACTCTATTCATACACCTACATTTATCATAGTGCCTGCCATGTGTAAAGCAATCCATTGAGTTTTCTATCATGTTTATCTAGTGCTTGCTGGTCTGAAAAATGTGTAGAAAGAGACTTCCATGCATGTGTATGTTTATTTTTATATGCTTAAACACACATACTCTTGGGCCCTGGAGAGATTGCAAGGTGGTATCCCAAAAGTCTTAGTGCTATTTATACACACAGGCACAATAAATGCAGTATAAACAGGTAGATAGATAACACACATACACATGCACACACATATCATATTGTATATTTATGAGTTACCTACTTACACTGTATATTTAAATTACTATATTGTGTTTATTGGATACATATTTTTATTACTTAGGATAACGTTCACTTATACTGCCATTCTTCATTTTTTCTTTTTTCTTTGTTAGTATTTGGTAGTTTTCTTACAGCAGAAAATAGAAGAAAGAAGAATGTTTGGGAGTGTTTGTATGGTGGGTATCAGCTGTGAGTGCTGCATTTTTGTTGCAGTAGGTGCCTCCAAAGAAAGCAAAAATGGGTAGCATATATGTCACAGTATTATCTCTCCCTCAAAATCCCCTCTAAGACTCAAGTTACTATTAACTTAGCATAGACTGCCTATTAGCCCCAAACTGAATGCTTTCTTAAAAGCAAGAGCTAAATAATGACTCCTGCAGACTCAGGGAATGTTATGTATATCACAATCCCAAATTAGGCTTTATTTCCTATTATAAACTCCTGGGATTTATTATCTATAAGGTTTTACTCTCTTCAGCAAGACCATCAAAAAGGCCCTCAAACGAGTGTTACAACACAATGTGGCCTCATTCACAGTAATCTACCATGGCCCAAATGGCAACCCCTACATAATGCAGGTCATGGTGACGAAACTGGAGAGACACTGTTTGGCAAATTTAAGTGTATAATTTCAACTGTGATGTACAAATTTAAGTTTGATTCTTGGAGGTAGTTGTTAAATCAATGTGCATATTTTAACTCAGCTCAGATCATCTAAGGTTCATCTCCTGATTCCCCCACTTACTACATATGTGACTGGGCCTCAGTACTCAAGACTATAAAATGGGGGTAATAATGCCTATCACATAGGATTGCCACATGGATTAAAAGAGTTAATGTATGTGAGGTGCTTACTCTGTGCCTGGTACATGATAAATGTCAAAACATTATCACTTTTGTTAGATATCACCTTCTGGTGCAAAGGGAATAAAAAAATCTTAGTTTATACCATTCATGTGGTATGTGAAGGCTACACTGCTCTTACTGATTATAATATGAGAAATCTACCTCCAGGTACTCAAGGTCTGTAGTTTCTTGAGTAACTTGGGTGCCTATTCAATTCACCTACATTCTATGGAGGGACTTGACACAGATATAAGAGAGCTGTTGATGCTGATAGTGATAAGTACTATGATTTACTCCTTTGCTCCAAAATATTTATGGAACTAGGTCTACTATTCTCCAGATGTAGTTCTAGGTACTGGGGATCCAAAAGCAAACAAAACAAATGCTGTCTTACAACTTATCTAGTGCCAAAGAGAAACCATAAACAAAAGGTAAGATAATAGTAGATAAGGATACATTTTCTGAAAACATTAAAACAGGAAAATGTGAGGGTGATACAGGTGTGGAATTTTTTTTTTTTTTTTTTGGAGAGGTTTTTGCTATAGGGCGCGTGCGCTCGCCAGAAGGACAGAGAGAGACAGAGAGACAGAAAGCGAGAAATCACACCCCAGGGGGAATGGCCACACCGCAATCCCTTCTCCTCCATTCTCCTCTCGGGATCTTGGGCATGCACACACACGCGCCTGGCGTGAGTTTAAGCACCGGGTCCAGGAATCGAACCGTGGTCGACTACATGGGAGTCCAGTGACATAGCCATTACGTTAACTGCTGGTCCCCAGGTATGGAAAATTCAAGACAATAATCAGGGATAGCTTCTTTGATGAACTAACATTTGAGCTGAGATCCAAGTGACCAGAAGAAATTGATCACAAAAAAACTGTGAAGGAGGAACATTCCAAGTAGAAAGAACGGCAAGTTTCAAAACTTGAAGTACAAACCAGCTCAGTGTATTTAATAAGAAAGAACTGGCCAATGGAGCTGGAACATTGTGATTAGGTAGAAATAGAGTACAAAACCAGGTCATCAGGGACCTGATAATATAAGGTTTGGAAAAGCAGGGTAAGAGCTTGAATTTTAATCTAAGTACAATGAGAAGTCACTAGAAAGTTCTGAGAAGGGCATCTTTTCAGAAAATATGGTCTTGGCTGCTATGTGAAGAATTGTCAAATGGGCAAGAAGGGAAGAGAGGAGGCCAGTTATATCTGCCATGGGCCAAGAGAGAGATGATGGCTACCTGAAGCAAGGTAGTTACACTGCAGATAAGAAAGTGGAGAGATCAGGGACATATTTCAGACAAAAAACTGACAAGAACTGCTAATTGACTGGATGTAACTAGAAGATATTCTCCTGAAAACATGTTTGGGTTAATTCACATATTCATGAAAGCAGTCTCCTCCCTGAAATGTGCAACAATCAAAGGCAGCAAGCCTACATGGCTATTACATTGAAGGGGTACTCTGTAAGCATGACAGTGCTGGGGAGCACTGCTCCCCAGTGCTACCTGGGGAGTGACTATGTTCGGGAAGGCTACTGCTAATTTTTACTAACCTCAAGAACCACTATCTTCTGGCCTTTCATCAAGATTACTACTTAATATTCTGGGTCCTAATTTCTAGATGGGTAGGCATAAGGAACAGCTTAGTTCCTGTACCTTCAAGGAGTAACTGTGGAGTTGAAAGAACATAGCATTGTTGATAATTCAGGAAATTATCTGGTACAAGCATCTGAGTCCCGGGGGACTTCCAAAGCAGATTTCAAGCTCAAGGAAAAGGCTTTGGGCAGATGGATTGCCCTTTAGCACCCCTGTCACTCTTGGAAGGCATAATCATCATGCTTAACTTAGAAAAAGCTGTCAAAAAGCAATACATAGCCTTCAGAAAACTCACTCTCAGAAACTGCCTCTATTTTATAGATCTTCGCTATATATCTAGCTTCCTCTGTTCTTGGTGACATTCTGTACATGATATATTCATTTTTTTCAGCTTTTCCAGCTGTCCTTAAATTTAACCTTCTATAAGAAAGTCACAATAAAACTATGTATTGGATGACAGAAACAGATCTGTATTAATAACTGCACCAGGGGTGCAGAATAAATTAGCATAAATTATAGAATACAAGTCATCATTCAAACTTTAAAAACTAAAGTCTTCCAAAATCTTGGGGGTCAATTTATATTCTTGGGTCACAACCTAGGCTTTGTATCTACAGTTCATGCATACAGTGGCTCTCTGGTTTATACCAAGGCCAGAACCACCGTGTCAACTCAATGATTCCTCACTACTGTTGATCACATTGATTTTGAAGGGAAAACTCTGGTGTTTCTGATTATTCTTTAAAACATATAATTTAAGCCAAGTTCTTAACAAAACTGAACTTTTCTGTCTGAACACTCAGGCTAACTGCCTCATCTCTTTTTATTTTCTTTCCTTTTCTTTTCTTTTTTCTACCAGCACTTAACATTACTTTTTTTTTTAAATATTTGAAGTTCACAACATGATGTTACATACATAAGATACTGAGATACATGTGGCTACATACAGGTAGTACAATGGTTAGTATCTGTTTCATCATTATCTGCCACATACACACTTAAAAGCAAATTCATTTAAAAGTAGGTCTTTAAAATTCAAAGCTCTTGATTCAAACTTAAGGGACGTAGAAAAAAATCTACAGTAAGCCTAATTAGACTCTTTGATGGTTTCTTTTGATTAATGTCCTTTCGGTGTCACTTTGTCTGGTTTGGTGTTCTATAAATGGCATTTTAATTTCTGGTTTAAATAATGATTATTTAAATAGTTGTTCCATTTTGATGCTTAGTCCTAACAAGTCAAATTGCACAAATGATACATAAGAAGCATCCATTTCAAATGTGGATAAGAACATATACTTCTCTTTTCTTTCTAATGCCATTCATGACTATGCCCAGTATTATGTAGGACTTTCTGAATGCAGAAAGAATACCCAAAACAAATGTCTTCAGGGAACCCAACCTAACAACCCCTAGATCCCTTTCATAGGTTGAAAAATATGTGCAGAGATCACTTCTTAAAGACATAGCTCAGGGGAACCAGCAGTTAGCGTAATGGCTATGTCACTGGACTCCCACGTAGTCAACCGCGGTTCATGTCCCGGACCCGGTAGCTTAAAACTCATGCCGGGCGTGTGTGCGTGTGTGCCCAGTATCCCGAGGGGAGAATGGAGGAGAAGGGATTGTGGCATGGCTATCCCCCCTGGGGGGTGATTTCTTGCTTTCTGTCTCTATGTCTCTGTCTGTCTGGCGAGCACATGCGCCCTATAGCGAAAACTTCTCCAAAAAAAAAAAAAAAAAAAAAAAAAAAAAAAAAAAAAGACATAGCTCAGCTACTGATATCATATTCTTACTTTCTCATATGGTCTTATGAATCTGTCCTTTAGCTCTTACTCTTCAGCTCAGCATTTTACTATCTATAAGCTCTCAGTTTCTACAGACTGGAGAGCAGGCTGAAAGTGGGGTGGGATGTTACTATGGTGACTCTCTAATCATTTATAGAAGTGTTAAAAAAAAAAACTAACTAACTGAACACTTACTCTTGGGAAAGTCTACTGTAAAAATCTCCCTGTGCAAGTAAGACCTCATTTAAACCATCCCCTTCCTTCCTTCCTGTGTTTAAACTAGATCTCTATGCATGACTAAACATTATCCCCAACCTCATGGTGAGAGAAGAACATTTATTTCTGAAAGAAGTCTTTGGTATAAAATCTTATCAAAGGCTTTTTGAAAATACAAATGTTCACTGGCTTTACTTTGTTCACACCTTATTTACCCCTCTCAAAGAACTACGTTAGATGGTTAAGGTATAATCACCTCAAAAAAACCATATTCTTTCCTCCTTTGGGTTATAAGTTCAAGAATCTTACCCTTTAGGTATTTGTAACAAAACTGACTGTCATGCTGAAATAGCAGCCTTGCTGCTTTGTGGTACCTGGGCTAGGCACTGTCTATACCTTCTCCATTCTCCAAATCAACTCTTATCCTTTAACTGGCCAATCCTAAATTGAACCCCTGTTCAAGACTGACTATTAGTATTATTATTATTATTTTAATTTTTCTAGAGGGCATGTGTGCTCACCTGAGAGAGACAGAGAGAGAAGGAAAGTGATAAAGCACTCCCTATGGGGGATGGACAATGCTGCAATCCCATCTCCTCCATTTATCCTTTCAGAAAATTGGGGATGCACGCACATGCTTCAGGTGTGCTTTTCAGGTCTCCAGGTCCAGGATTCCAACAGCACAGTTGTTCATGTAGGATCTAGCCACCTTAATCACCGTGTCACTGGCTGGCCAAGAGTATTATTTTAAACTGAGACGGCTCACAGGCAAAATTAACCCAGCCTTTTGTGATCCCAGATAGTTCTGCTTTTTCTCTTTGTTGGCACATGCCAAATAGAGTGAAACAAAATGAAGGATAGTTGTGTTTGACAAATTCTAGGAAAGGCCTGCAAGCTTTCTCAATTGAAAGGATAATGATAATAGCCAGGGACTGAAGGTAGAACTATCAGTCATAATCCACCCAGGGCTGTGTGGAAACTGCTTAAATCAACCAACTAGCCACCTATTAAGGGCCCTGCACTACATTAGTTTCAAAGTAGATGCAAAAGTATAAGTCGCAGATTTAGCCCTCAGTTAACCACATAAGATAAGTGACAAAATTAAGACCAAACTATGTAGTAGAGCCTAGAAGTTCAATGAAAGCTATGAAAGAGATGTCAGTACTCATTTCAGAAGGAGTTACAGAATTTTAGAACTAAAGAAAATCTTTAAAACAGCTAAACTAAAGCTATTACAGAACATCAAAGAGGCCAAACTATTTGCCAGTTTTTAGTACCCAAAGAGATTAAAAAATCTGATGACTGGCCTAATTTAAGCCTTGAAGAGGAACAGTGTAGATTGCCAGAGGATGGAGGCAGATTTCAGAAAGCAGAAAAACATGAGAAAAGGCAGAAAAATGTGAATGTACATGGATACCTGAATAACTGAATGGGTATACAAACAGGAATGAGAGGAAGAGTTGAAGGATGAAATAAGAAAGGAGATTAAAAGGTAGGTACCGGTGCTTGGAATTGCCACTGAAAGCGACATGTCAGCTCAATGAAGAAACATAAAGGAGGCAGACACTGTAAGAAGGAGGGAAGCAATGATTTTCAGAAAGAATCCAGAAGTTGTTAAGTCCTGGACCATGGCAAAGAATGAAAACTGAAGAAAGCATAACAATAGAGATTAAGGAGATAGGAAACTGTACTTAGGATACAGTCAATGATAACCCCAAAGTTTCTAGGCTTTCAACTTGTAAGAAGCAAATTAACACTCAGATGCTCAGTTTCCTTAAAAGGATGGTCAATTTTCAAGTCTAGACTTCTGAGGTATTATTTACAGGTTATAATTTTACTATCTGTCATAGTTGCTAATTATGAGTTCAGTGTAAAAGAAAGGAAACTCCAAATCTGGAAATACTGGGCTTGTAATCAAGACCTATGGTCACATATGGGTTTCCTTTGATGGGCGATGTGCTCTACAGTTCATCATTGTCACTACCATTACTTATGGTCTTCTTCCTGCCCATTTCACTCCCTTCCTATCACCTGCCTGGCTCTTGTGGACATTTGTGATGGCAGTCTCTATGAGTCAGCTGTTCACGAAGTTTTATAGGGATATTTTTATTTATCTTGTCATGAATGTTCTACATTGGATGATATTTAAGAGGTGCATTGAAATTTAAAACATGGATCTTTTAAATGAATAGTCAAAGCCAGAAAAATGTAAATATTAGTAGAGTTGGTAGAGTTCTGAAAGTGTCTATTCATTCTACTACCTGTAGAAGATATGGGAAGAGAGAAAAGTATATGATGCTCTGAGGAGGTTATAATTTATTTTTCTGAAAACCTATAGGGTGTTTCCATTTATGACTTTAACAAGTAATAAAAGATAGCTTGAGAAAGCCTGTGAATTTAAACTTAGGTTCTTTCTTCATATTAAAAAAAATTCTATCTATGAGATGCCAGCTAGTGATAAATGAAAGTTTAAATATTATTTTGATTTCCTCTTACTTAAAATACTCACACATTTTATACTTCAGGTATTTACCATTTAAGACTGAGATAATTTTCATACCTTACAGAAGTTTGGAGAGTTCTGAAATTAACAAAATGGAAATATGAATAGGAAAAAAAGGCATTGTACATTCATTTGAAATTACTATCTGGGTCTCACTAATGACTAAGAGTAAAGATAAGTTTCCTTACTTGTGACCATGTTTTCTTTTAAAATTAGAGTATATATAAAGCAACAACAACAAAACCCCTGCTGGGGCCAGCAGGTGGCGTAGTGGTTAAGGCACTGGACTCCCACATGGAAGATAGTGGTTCAAGTCCCAGACCTGGTGGCTTGAAACTTATGCTGGACGTGTATGCGTGGGTGCCCAAAATCCTAAGAAGAGAATGGGAGGAGAAGGGATTGTGGCATGGCCACCTTCCCTGGGAGATGATTTCTCACTTTCTCTCTCTTGGTCTCTCTCTGTCTCTCCAGAGAGCATGCATGCCCTAAGGCAAAAATCTCTCCCAAAGAACAAAGAAAATGTCACTTTCCAGCATAAAAAATAAAATTACATTGTATGTTGATTTTTAAAATGACAACTTGTTTTCTAACTTCACAAAAGCTTGGATTTTTTGTCTGTTTGTTTCAAAATAAACTGTTTACCTTTTTTAACTTCTTTATTACTTTTTTAAATTACATTTAATCACCATTTATCTTTATGGCATAAAAATTGTCTTTCCCAGCATGAATGCAGTACGTATCAGTCAAGTCAAAGAAATTGCCATATGCCTTAACATCAACAGGTAACTTTTCATTTTTGTATCTGATAAATGCTTTTTTTCCCCTTCCATGCTTTTGATCCCACCCCTATTACCCACCTCCTATTATACTGTCTCTAGCATCCACCATAGAGTGCCTTCCCTGCCACTATACCCTCCTATCTTTCAGTTTCTGCCATTAGAGTACAGACGTTTGTTATAAATATTTTAAAAGATTTATTAAATTCCATTTGTTATTATTATTATTATTTTTTAACTTGGCCAGATATAGAGACAGAGAAAGAGAGAAAGAAAAAGCAAGAGAGCAAGCTGCCAGGTCCAGGACTTGAACTACAGTTGGCTATATAGGAATACAGAGCCTTTAACCACCACACCACCTGCCAGCCCCAACATTCAGTGTATATTAAAGGGTAAAACCACATGCACATCCATGTTTATTGTAGCATTATTCACAATTGCCAAGACATGGAATCAACCCAAATGTCCAAGAACAGATGAATGGATTGAAAAATTGTTGCACATTTACACTATGAAATAGTATTCACTTTATTTTAATAGGGTCTGATAATGCTTGACTGTTCATAGATGTGGCTAGAAACTGCTTTTTCAAAATTACATGTTTACTACAGAAAACTGAACAATAAAGCTTATAAAGCAAGGTTACTCATATCTCACTCTCAAGCAAAATACTAAGGATTTCTGTGCAGTTGTTCTCTATCATATTTTCTGTCTCTAGCAAATTACATTTTTAAAAGTTCTCCCATCAATAATTGGTCATCTAGTGTGTCTCAAAACATACAGTTATGCACCTGTGCATGTGTGTGTTTGCACACATATATGTATAGGAAGAGGACTTGAGAATGGGAGTCTTTAATAGAAATTTTTATTACTTTTTAATTATTATTCTAATTTATTTTATACATTCAATCATTGTACATCACTACAGCTTGTTAAATGAATTACCCAACATGAACACACCTCACACCAGTTCAATTGAAGATATCGTACATGTTATCATCAACAGACAATCCTCCATTTCTGTGTCCCCTAAATGTCTTCCCTGTCTATTTTCTCCTTGATTCCTTTCTGCTTTTAAGTATTACCAACTGAATAACAAGCATGGTGGAAACCATCCATTCCCATACATGAAACTGAAAATAATACAAAACTTAACAGCAAATAATTTCCCATTTTTCCCATTTTAATTAAAGTTTAAAAAATGAAAATCCATGTAAGTAGTTTCTAGGAAAAATGAAGGACTGAGTCTAATCAGATATATTTATTTCTGTTTAAGTTTCAATTATTAAACTGCCACTTCAATTGCTTTTTTATAACAAGCTCAAGGAAAATTCACAAAAACAACATAGTATCTATACAGTATATTATTCAGATAATTGTGTATATCTGGAGTTTAACCTAACTCTTTGATGCTATTAACCCAAACAGGCATTTAAACCAACATAACTCTAATTAATTGAGTACTGCTTCCAACAATGAGTCAGATTTCACTGAAAGAAGAGCATACTAACATTGTACTAAATTTCAACTTTGCCCTGGTGACATCAAATTGTATTACAGATAAATTAAGAGTTGTGAAAATTTTTGGCTGGTAGCCTCCATCCTACATGGCCTTTCAAAAAGCAATTTCAGTTCCTATCAAGGTAGGAATCAGCAGTTGTAATTTTTTCTAATACAGCTGCAAAACAATAGAACCCATTAATAGCTGAACTTTTGACAGCAGTATTCAAGATGATTTATGAGTTTGTATATAATTTGATTATTCTATGAATTCTGTTGATTACTGCTTCAGCTAATAAAGTGAAGGTCACTTCCAAAATAAATCTTCATTACATTTCACAGAAAGTAACTGCCTCAATTAGTTGTTTTTTTTTAATTAAAAACTAATGTAACAGGAAAAAAAGACAGGCTTTAGGGTTATTGCATCTGTTGCTACAAGAGAAATATACTGTGTGAACACAATGAAGCCAAGACAAATCCAACAAAACAAAGTATCTCTTCATATGATATATCTATTTCAAAATAGAAGAGCTATTTTATACATACTTATCTGTACTAATTTTGAGATTACAAAAATGAAAGCTAAATGAATTAATGCTTTAGAAATTGAAAACATAAAGATCATTTGAAAATATTCTCCAAATTCATAAGTGCAAAATACAAGGTAATCTTTTCATTACTAAAATTATACATGTGGGTTTCTGCACATGAAAAGGGAACAACAGTAGGTCTTTGCCTTAACCAGAGTTTTTTCCCCAAAAGTGGCAAGAGGCTGTCTCTGCCCCTTAAGATAAATACTGGGCACAAGGCCCTGACAGGTTGGAAGAAGATCAAAGGAAAAATGGCAAAGGCTCACATTAATATATTATTCTCATTAAATCTATTTTTACACACAGAACATTCTGTGTCCTGGATTTAATGTTTCATTTTATTATTATTATTTTTTAAGTTCCCCAGCCTTTCAGCCGAGGTCCTATCATCAAAGCTGTTGAATCATACAACAACATCAAGCCAATAAAGCAAATTAAATATGATGCATACTTTCTCTCAGAAGTAAAACACAATCTTCAAACACAGGAAATCACATTTTAAGATACAAAGTTTGACTATAAGAAATTATGGAGGCACAACAATGCTGCAAAGAAGGAGGTACCAATAATTCATATGATCACCCATGGTCTCAACTGGGATACTGTCACAAACCCCACTCCTGATTAGTTCCCTCACTGTTCTTATCACCTTGATCTTTCTGTATTAAAAAAAAAAAAATCCCTGCTCACTCTTCCTGCTGCCTAGAGAGTTCTTCCCTATAATCTTCAAAACCCATGGTATACCCTCATATTCTGGTTCCATTATCCTAAGTGCCCTTAACCGATTATCACTCCCTCTAAAGGGTCATCCACCCTACCCTTGTCCTATCATTCTATTCTCTTTGCTTCACAGCATGTTCATTCTCTTAATCTGTATTTGTTTCTGCCCATTAGTCCTCAATACACTCCCTACAACCTTTCTGTTTCAACAATATGACTCTAACATCTACAAAAAAGTAAGGATAAATACACTTGAGCCAGTCAGTGGTGTGGTGGTTGGGGTAGTCTGAACCTACATGGCTGACTGCATGGTTTGAGTCCTAGACCCAGTAGCTTGAAAAACACACCAGGTGTGTTTATGTGCCCAAAATCCTGAGAGGAGAACAGAGAAGGGACTGCAGCATGGCCATTCTCTCTGTCTATCTGGTGAGCACATGCACCCTATAGCAAATTTAAATTAATAAATGAATACACTTAACATTTATGTATTTAATGAACTCTAGTTTTTATTCTAAATTTGCATATGACTAAACAGAGCCTTAGGACCAGCAGTTAGCGTAATGGCTATGTCACTGGACTCCCACGTAGTCGACCGTGGTTCAAGTCCTGGACCTGGTGGCTTAAACTCAAGCCGGGCGCGTGTGCATGCGTGCCCAAGATCCTGAGAGGAGAATGGAGGAGAAGGGATTGCAGCATGACCATCCCCCCAGGGGGTGATTTCTCACTTTCTGTCTCTCTGCCTCTCTCTGTCTGTCTGGCGAGTGCATGCGCCCTATATAGCAAAAACCTCTCCAAAAAAAAATAAAAAGAAAAAAAAAAACAACAGAGTCCGAGTTTATACTCAATATACTTTTCATGTAATACAATATTAGTTTTATGTCTTTGATTAAAACTCCCTAACATTATCCATACTTAACATGCCTTAAATAATTGTGCATGTGCCATATCTACATGTGTGTACACACATGTATGTATGCATATACAGAAAAACTCAAAAGGATACCAAATAACATTATAAAATTGCAAATGTATTGGTGGTAACAGACACAACAAACCATCCCCATTCTTTTTTTTTAAGAGATTTTTGGTATAGGGCGCATGTGCTCACCAGAGAGAGACACAGAGATAGAAAGTGAGAAATCATCCTCCCCAGGGGGGATGGCCACACCCCAATTTCTTCTTCTTCATTCTCCTCTCAAGATCTTGGGCACACATGCACACAAGCCTGGCATGAAGTTTTTTAAACCACCGAGTCCAGGACTTGAACTGCAGTTGACTACATCAGATCCCAGTGATGTAACCATTACGCCATCTGCTGATCCCTATCCCCACTCTTACTATGCCCTTCTCATGACCAAGAGTAGGGGTCCCCGACCCACCTGGACTGGCACCAGTCCAGGACCTATTGCTCATCCCACCTGATGCACAGCAAGGGTTGGGTGGCAAGTAAGCAAACAAGTAAGGCTTTGTGTTTGCAGTCACTCCTTATCACTCATATTGCCACCTTTCCTACTAGGTCAGTGGAGGTACTTGATTCTCATGTGAGTATGAACCTTATGGTAGTATGATTATTTCATTGTATAATATATTGCAAAGTGGTGGTGGTGGAAATGGAGTGCATGATGGATGTGGTAAGCTTGGGTCATCCTGGGACCAATCCCCCTCTTCCAGTCTGTGGAGGGACTATTTTCCACTAGGCTGTTTCCTGGTCCCAGGAAGGTTGGAGATCACTGGCCTGACCAAGAGTACATGTTTGCACAACAAGTTTATGGGTTTAATCTTTGGCCAGGAAAAGGATTTGTTTCAAAGAGGACATCATTAATGGGCAAAAGAGAGTGAGAACAGAGCTAGTGCAAGTACCCAACAAACAGTCTAAATTCCTTTTTATATTTCTTTTGCAGGTTTTTTTTTTTTTAATTCTACTGCTGGTCCAGCCATAGCATGATCATTAACGCTGATAGATCCCATATGGCTGATTCTGTACCTCAAGTCCCAGATATGGTAGCTTTAAAAGCCACTGGGTGCTTGTGTGTGTATGCCCAAAATCCTGAAAAAGAGGGAGAAATGGTAGAGAAGGTCCCTTCTTCATGGGACTTTTCTTCTCTCTCTCCTTCCTTTTCTCTCCCTCTGATGAGTACATGTGCCCTCCAGCAAAATTTTTTAAAACTCTACTATAGAAAAGATTGATTTCATTGAAATATATTTTTTCTAATAGCCATAATAACCAGTTTTCCTGACTCTCACAAAAGGTAGCATAAACATATAAATATCAAACTGTTTTTTATTCATACATTCTAGTGAAAAATGCTTCAACCTTGATAGCTTGACCTCTGAAATCTCCTCTTCTTCTCAGTCCTTATTGGAACTTTGTGAAAATAGCCAAGAAAAGAAAGAAAGAAGGGAAGAAAGAAAGAAAGAAAGAAAGAAAGAAAGAAAGAAAGAAAGAAAGAAAGAAGAAAGAAAAGATAGAGACATCTTTTTCCACAACCTAATGTCCTCAATATACAGATTCAAGTTTATTATCACTTGTCACTGTTCATATAAGAAATTGAAATATTTATTAAATTATTTGTAGAAGGATCAGAGTTTCATCCTTTGTCAACAAACTACATGAATATTAAAAAGGTAAAAACATACTTGTGAGACTGAAAGCCACAAAAGGGGGAGAAATGCTTTACCATCTTCAAACAACAATAAACTAGTTTACAAAATGATATTTATACCACATTGAGCAATCTCGAAGAATTGTTTGTTTTCACGCAATAGAGTAGCAGTGATACTATGCATAAATTAAAACTGAGGGACCAGCAGTTAGCATAATGGCTATGTCGCTGGACTTCCATGTAATTGACCACGGTTCGCGTCCTGGACCCGGTGGCTTAAAACTCATGCCGGGCGCGTGTGCGTGTGTGCCCAAGATCCCAAGAGGAGAATGAAGGAGAAAGGATTGCGGTGTGGCCATCCCCCCTCGGGGTGATTTCTCGCTTTCTGTCTCTCTTTCTTTCTCTGTCTGTCTGGCGCGTGCACACACCCTATAGCAAAAACCTCTACAAAAAAAAAAAAATTAAGACTGAGACATTTAGTAAATAACAGTATGGTCAAAATAAAGATGACAGGGTTTTTGTTTTTGTTTTTGATTTTAAAGGATGAGAAAGCATCCCCTCCTTCCTAGGGGGGATGACTATACCACAATCCCTTCTCCTCCATTCTCTTGGGATTTTGGGTGTGCACACACACACACGCCCAGTGTGTTTTTCAAACTGCAAGGTCTGGAACTCAAACCATGCAGTCAGCCATGTGAGATCTAGCCAACTTAACCACCATGCCATGGACTGGCACCAAAGATGTGTCTTTCATAAACCAATTTAAAAACAAACCAGGAGAAGCTCTGTAGCATGTAGGGTAAGCCCTGTGCACAGGGAAGCAAATTCCACATGGACAATCAAGGTTTGACTCTCAGCTCCAGTGGCTTGAAAAAGATGTCAGGTATTTGTACATGTATGCCCCAAATCCTGATGGAAGAGAAAGCATTGTAGTGTGACCACTGTGCCTCCCCACCTCCAACACTGGAGGGTGTATGCTCACACCTGATCTCTCTAGCATATGCACGAGCACATGCACCTTCTGGAAAACAAAAACGAAACAAAAACCCAAGGTAATAATTTTGTTTTAAAATAATTATCCAGGGGCAGATGGTGATGCAGTCATAAAACAGAATGCTCTACGAGACTGACTTACATGGGAAAGAAGGTTACAAGTTTGTGTCTCAAGACAAGTACTCCGAGTACTCTGGGCCCATGAGTGCCCATGATTCAGGGCTGCCTAAGGCTGACAGTAGGGTGCAGCACTGAGACCTTGTTGAGGGTACTATACTGTTCTCTCTTTTGCTCTCTGCCTCTCTCACTCATATAAGAAATAAACTTTAAAAAAAGTATCATATTAATTTTTATGTTTCTTCATTCCTTCTAAATTCCTTACAATAAGAATATATTATTTTTATGAAAAAATGTTTCCAAGAAACAAAAATAAAAGTCAACTTGCTACAAGATACAACCAAATACTGTGCAGTAGCAAATTACAAAAGAATAGTAAAAGAACAAATAGAATACTACACTTATCTAATATGCTTACAGTTTGCTTCATGGAACTAAAATATGTAAAAATCCAGAACCATACAGTTATAGTTCATATATCTTAGATTTTTTTTTTTTGGAGAGGTTTTTGCTATAGGGCACGTACGCTCGCCAGACAGACAGAGACAGAGAGACAGAAAGCGAGAAATCACCCCCCAGGGGGGTTGGCCATGCTGCAAACCCTTCTCCTCCATTCTCCTCCCGGGATCTTGGGCACACACGCACATGCGCCCGGTGTGAGTTTCAAGCCACTGGGTCCAGGACACGAACCGCGGCCGACTACATGGGAGTCCAGCGACATAGCCATTACGCTAACTGCTGGTCCCAGATTTTTTTTTTCTTAACAAGACATCTGAAATTACACTTGCCTTTTTCCTTGAAACAGAGGGAAACACACACCAGCTGTTAAATCAACTTTCATCTAATAAGATCAATAAAATCCATCATTCCTAGATGACTTACAAATCTATTATGAATTTCATGCTTAGTTTAATAATACAGTAGTTCCCAACCTTGG
The DNA here is from genome assembly GCA_026018925.1 of Tupaia tana. NCBI lineage: Eukaryota > Metazoa > Chordata > Mammalia > Scandentia > Tupaiidae > Tupaia > Tupaia tana. The sequence goes on along the minus strand of JAKSZU010000009.1, from coordinate 71,175,084 downwards.
TGGTCTGAGAGATAATGTGTCTCAAGCCTGTGGGAGAACAAAACAGGTAGTGTGACAATGGACCTATGCAGAGCAGACAGCCTCTCCTCATCTAGGCCACGCTCTGTGAAAACTCAGGGTATTTCCCTGGGAATGGATCACACATAGAAATACATCCATCGTGTACATGGAAATTGAAAGAGGATGACAATTACTGGTTATTTAAATATTCAATTTTCAGTAAAACAAGACAATATCCTGCCACACAAAGAACCTGAAAGCTGTCTATATACCTGCCACCAGGCTTTTGTACTTTGCTGCTTTAGGTATCCCTCCAGCTAGCTTGACTTTATTCTAACATTTTTTTAGAATAGCACTTTATTTTTCTTTTAAGAACAAAATGAAAAACTATAAATTGGATAAATATTTTATATCCAAATTTTATCTTTTCTCATATTAATTCTAGCAAAATATTTGAATTTTTCTTATACAGAAGAAACTAAGGTATTAAAAAATTTCAACTGTGATTTTAGGCTCTATTTCTTTATCTCTCCTTTTGCTATATGCATATTGTCTGACTAATAGTTGCTACATGGCAATTCTTTTATTAATTTAATTTTTATTTATATTTAATCACTGTACATCTTTACAGAATATATTTCTCACTGTGAATGCAGGGCATGTTAGTCAAGTCATAGATGCTACCATGTACATTATCATCAATCGATAATTTTTCATTTTTTTCCATTCATTTTTACTTATTTATTTTACTGACATATTCTGATAGACATATAAAGTGTTTTTTAATGCCATTTCTTTCTTTTTTTTTTTTTTTTGGCGAGGTTGTTTTGCTATAGGGCATGTGCACTCGCCAGACAGAGAGATACAGAGAGACAGAAAGTGAGAAATCAGCCCCCAGGGGGGATGGCCACGCCGCAATCCCTTCTCCTCCATTCTCCTCTTGGGATCTTGGGCACGCACGCACACGTGCCCGGCGTGAGTTTTAAGCCACTGGGTCCAGAACGTGAACCACGGTAGACTACATGGGAGTCCAGTGACATAGCCATTCCTCTAACTGCTGGTCCCTTTAATTGCCATTTCTACATACAAACTACACGCTTCTCTGACATTAAGAAATAACTCACAGGATGAGCAGGTGACATGGTGGTTAAAGTGCTGGACTCTCACATGACGAGCAGTGTTCAAGTCTCAGACCAGGCGCTTGAAAAATCACATCAGGCTAATATGTATGTGTTCCCAAAATCCTGGGAGGAGAAGGTATTGCAGCATGGCCATCCTCCTGTCTAGTGATTTTTCTCACTTACCTTCTCACTGTCTCTCCCCATGAACACATGTAACCTATGGCTATATATATATATATATATATATATATATATATATATACACACACACACGCATAATCAGTTTCAAAGGTTACATGTGCAAGGAAAATTATTTCAGAAAATTATTTCCTGGCTATTATTCAGAAATAAAACAATATTTCTTTTCTCATGCAAATCTTAATATTGTTAGATTGCTATTATAAAACTGAAACTAGGGACCAGCAGATGGCCTAATGGCTAGGTAGCTGGACTCCCATGCAGTCGACCGCAGTTCATGTCGTGAACCCAGGGCTTAAAACTCATACCTGGTGCATGTACGTGTATGCCAAAAACCCGGAAAGGAGAATGGAGAAGAAGGGACTGTGGCGTGGCCATCCCCCCTCGGGGGGGGGGGGGTAATTTCTCGCTTTCTGTCTCTGTCTCTCTTTGCCTTTCCAGTAAGCACATGCACGCTATAGCAAAAGTCTCTCAAAAGAAAAAAAAAAACAAACCTGAAACTATATAGGATATTAGTAGTACAGTCTCATTATGGCCAGAATATTTAAGTCAAACTGTAAAAACAGATGACCTAATGGTTCTGATGCACACTTAATTTATCTGTCACCACACAGGCATTGCCTTAGTTTGCTGGAATTAAAGCACCCTTTTCAAGTATTAAAACGTTCGTGTCCTAAATAGACATTAAATAGTGATTTTTAGTTCTTCTTTTGGAGCACAAAAGAAGACAAAACAAAAAACTGAATGCCTGGTTTCTTCTATACCTGTTTTTAAAGAGATAAGTCAAAACACAGACCACCATAATGCATGGAAAAGAGTGTGGTCTAACCTCACAAGACAGGGTAAGCAACAAAGTTAATTCCAGGGAGGGGAGAAAGTGCTGCACTGGACTTCAGACAATAGCAGCTCTGATTTTAGTACATTCACCTCAGTTACAGGATCACTACAGCCTGACAGTTAAAAGTTGATTTTTTTAAAACATCATGGAAAGTGAAAATACTTCAATTGGATATTTAGCTCTTGATTCATCAGGCATTCAGAATCACTCTACTATACCTAAGAATCTGAATTCATGCATTCACAACTTAACACAGTTTGGAAATTATTTTAAGTAATAATAGCTCATATGTTGTTTATTACGTGTCAGGTACCGCTTGTAGAAGTTTTGCAACTATTAATTTACTTAATCCTTAAACAAGGCTATGAGGTAGGCACTATTATTCCCCTTTTATAAAGGAAAAAAAAATGGAAAGCAAAGAAGTTAACCAAGTAGGTAAATGGCAGAAACAGGATTCAAGCTCAGGAGGTCTGGTTCCATGGTATATGCTCTTAATCATTATACTATACCATACATTATACTGACTCTTGTAAGAAGTTAAAACAGGGGCTGGCAGGTGGTGTGATAGTTAAGGGCGCTGGACTCCCACATGGCTGACAAAGGTTTGAGTCCTGGACCTAGCAACTTGCTTTCTCACTCTCCCCACTCCCCTCCCCCCCGCCCCCGCCCTCGATCTGTCTATCTCACTCTGTCTCTCTTTGGTCAAATTAAAATAAATGAATAAAGTTAAATAAGTAAAAAAAAGTGAATGTGTCAACTCATCTTAAAAAAAATGAAGTTAAAACATTGAGTTAAACATTCTTCATTCATTCAAAAAACTGCACACTATTCAAAAGATTATTTTAGAGTTAATTCAGTCTTGAAATACATTTGAGGAAACAGCAGTTAGCGTAATGGCTATGTCGTGGAACTCCCATGTAGTCAACTGCGGTTCGCGTCCCAGAACCGGTGGCTTAAACTCACACCAGGCACGTGTGCGTGCGTGCCCAAGATCCCGAGAGGAGAATGGAGGAGAAGGGATTGAGGCGTGGCCATCCCCCCGGGGGATAATTTCTCGCTTTCTATCTCTGTCTTTCTGGCAAGCGCCTGTGCCCTGTAGCAAAAACCTCTCCAAAAAATAAATAAATAAATAAATAATAATAAAAAGAAATACATTTGAAAACTATAGGTCTATTAGGATCATGATTAATAGTGTCAAAAAAAAGTTAAGAAAAACAGCCACAATGGGCAGCCACAGTGCCACAGCAGTACCACAATGCTCTACAGTGCTCATGTCATTATAGGAGTCTTAGATTCACCTACCGAGGTCCCTCTGTGCATGTTTGGGGCACATGCAGGAGCCCATGATCCTGGCTGGCTGAAGCCGGGGGAGGATCCACACTGTGAAGATCCTGTGGGGAATGCCTGTCTTTTTCTCTCTCAGGAGAAATAAATGAATAAAATAAAAATTTTAAATAGCCACAATGAGAGTCAATTTTTTTCTTTGAAAAATCCCAGTTAGGAGAGCAAGAAGTTTGAGTAGATGGCTGTTTACAAAGACATGTCTATCTGGATGATATAAAATTTAATTTGTATGAAATAATCAAAGGCTACCAGCCTAAGTGAATGTTATAAAACATGGTTTTACAACTATGGATATTACCAAATTAATTACACTAATTTAAGATTGCAGGAGTCATTTTAAAAAATGGTTGAAAATATTTTGGCTCCATGAGTAGGTGTAATAAAGTAATGTACCTTCTTGTTCATGCTATTCATTTGTTTACCAGACTGTTTACATACTGAGTACAAAGTTAAAACATTCAAACTGTTATAAATTCCAAACTGCTAATATAACAGTCAGAGAAGTTTATCATATAATTTGCTTGGCAAAGCTTTTACTATATTTCATATGTGGCAAGCATGAATGTATTGCCTAATTTGGGGGAAGGGAAAGGATTAGGCATGAAGGGATAAAGAAATCAAGAGGAATGGCTAAAATCTACATTAATTATTTCAGTCTAAACAGAGTTCCTTTTTACAAATTATTTCTCTGGTGCAGGAAAGAAAAATATAGTTTTTGTCCTACAGTACTTAATACCTGTGTCAATTAGAAATTTAATTGGAAGAAACATTTAATTTATTAAGCACCTACTATGTACTAGCCAAAGTTCTAGCAGTAAACTGCATATAAGTGAAATATACAGAACTGAATAATGAAAAAAAAATTATGGAGCACCCATTTTGTAGAAAGCTATACACTAGAAATTATAGGAAAGATGGAGATGTCTTAAATTTTATACAACAAATTTTCCTATTAACAGATAAAAATTATTAGGTAGTTAATGACATGATTAAATTTTAATACCATATCAAGTTTGTATGAACTGAATGAACAGTCTATAACACATAAATTAATGCTTCAGTAATCACCATTCATTCTAAATACCAAGACTGGGATGTCATATAATGTTTGTGTAGTAATACTCTATATAGGTAATGAACAGTATTTCACATTTTCCCTTACATCATCATATGGAGTATGAAAGTAGTCACAGCAGGAGGTAAAATTAGATTACAACCCTTACAACAGATTAGGTAAGATAACTGAGGCTCTGCACATTTAAATAATATATTCAAGTCAATGCAAATAACAGGACGGGGTTAGAATCAGAAGCTAATTCTCAGACTGATACTTTTATAACACGTGGACACTCATAAGGTTCATGAAACATGAGAAAGAATTATATATTATGAATTTGGTTTTTGAGCATTCTCTTCTAAAATAGAAGGTAGTAAATTAATGAAGAATTGGAAATGAAGAGTTTTATTACACAATTAAAAGAATAAAAAAATAAAGGATAGAGAAATGGCAGAGAAGGGATAATGGCATGATCACGCCCCACTGGGCAGTGCTTCTCCCCTTTCTCTCCCTCTCTCTGGTAAACACACACACTTTTGGCAAGTAAAAGAAAACATTAATTTTTTTAAGATTTTTTTTGCCATAGGATCTGTGTGCTCTCTGGAGACAGAGATAGAGAGAGGGAAACTGAGAAATAACCCCAGCCCCAGGATTACTGCATCACAATCCCTCCTCTATTCTCCTCTTAAGATTTTGGGCAGCCATGAACACGCACCCAATGATTTTCAAGCTTCCGAGGTCTAGGATTTGAACCGTGGTCAGCCATGTAGGAGTCTACTACTTTAGCCATCATGCAAAAGGCTGGACCCAAGAGAATAAATCTTTAAAAGTAGTTTCATTACAACTATATACAATCACATTAATTTGATTGTATTAATCTGTAACAGAAACAAACTGAAACAGGAATAGTGGAGAAAATATGGAAGCCCAGCTAACGGACTTAGCCTTGTCAGCCTTAGATCTCTGTGTCCGGCTGCCTTTGTTTTTGTTTCACATTTGTTTTTGTTTGTTTTATCTATTAATGGCAACCTTCGATTTAGCTTGAAAATAAACACGCTTTATGTATTATTTCTAATTATAGCTTCTGGTGTGGTACACATTTGTAACATGGGGAGAAAAGTGGATTTTGGGTGCATTTTTGTATCTAAATACGAAGATAATCTAGTATCTGAATTAGTTAGATCGAAGGGGGCTATTACTAAAATAGAAACTTAACTTGTATAGTCAAGGTAACTCTAATATACTCAAAGGAGTCACAATAAATTCTCCATACTGTATGCTTAAATGTAAGTTTTAATAGCAGGTTATTCCCAAATTAAAAGTCTTTTCCTGTCAAAATCTGAGAAATAATGCAAGCAAGGACACAAAAGCATTCCATTGCTTTATTAACGACAATGCTCACTGATCTGTGAATAACCTGGAAAAAAATGAAGATTATTGAGTTACTTTACCAATCAATCCATCCATCACCAGAGAGCAGGTTTCAAAATGATGGATTATCTTACCACCCTGCTGTTTATCCCATGCGACACTCTCCTCAAGGGAAAAACAAACAAATGATCATACAAACATAATCATGCTTACCCTCTATACTTTATGTACCATCTCTAGGCCTATATAACCTATTAACTAGAGAGAAAACTGTCTAAAAAAATCACATACGAATCATTCAGAAGATAAGGTATGTTGCTGTACTTACTTTATCCTCCAGAATTTCATACTTTATAAAAATTCTATTCAAACAGCAGTCCTCAAACTTTTCAGATATAAGCTTTCATTTATCTCCATATAGCTATTCTAATTTAATGATAGTTCTCAATTAAGACAGTACATCTCAGTAATCTCTAATCTTTTTGTTTTTTATTTGTTGTTTTCAGGAGAGGGAAGGAGTCATAGGCTATTTTGAGACAGTGATAGAAACTAAATTCTTGTCCTATTAAAATGAAGTTTATACACTATAAACACAAAACCTACCATGCGATTTCAGGGTGTTTACCTTCAAATTCCTGAAACCCAAATGACCGATTCCAGACACTGGACATTAAGTTAAGAACTCCTGAATGTATAGAACTCTTCTTACTCTACCAAGTTTCCATTATTGTCTATTTTAAGCTGAGATATAAATTTCTTTATGCTATAATTGAAGATATACAGATAAAAAGAAATTTACGTTAATTGTTTAAATTTGGGGATTAAAAAAAGTTAGAAGAATATATATTAAAATGTTCCGTGTGTTACTGTTAACATGTGATGGGACTCAAGTTAATTTTTTATAATAATAATAATAAATATTGGGCCAGCCCAGTGGTTAATGGAGCCAGATCCAACAAGGTTAACCATGATTTGTGTCCCAGCCATGGCAGCTGGAAGGATACACTGGGTATGAGTGCATGAATGCCCCAATTCCAACAAGATGGAGAAATAGAGAAGAGATTGCTGTGTAATCCTTCCACATGGGGAGTATTCTCTCCCTCCCTCTGTCCCCCTCTCTCCCTGTGGTGAGCATACATGCCCTGTGGAAATTAAAAAAGAAAAATTTATACCTCTATTCTTGTTTTCTAAAATTTCTACGTATAAATTATATTTTTTCCATAAGGAAGACAATTTTCATTTTCAAACAGTAACACAATCAAAAGGGAAAAGGTCATGTAAATTATGGTACATACATCCAGATATGAGACCACCTAGTCATTTAAAATTTTAAGATGTCTGTGTAAGCATAGGAAAGGTAGGAAGGCATGCAGCCAGCTCAATGATGGTTAATACTAAGGGGGAAAGCTGCAGGTGGGAAATGGCACTTGTACTTCTTTTAAAATTGAGGATATATGTGTGTATGTGTGTGTTTATGCTCTTTTCTTTCCCTATATCTTTATCCCCCCAGCTACTAGGGTTATATGTTACCAAAGAATTCACTTTTTTTTTTTTTTTTTGGTGGGGGAGAGGTTTTTGCTATAGGGCACATGTGCTCACCAGAAAGACAGAGAGAGATAGAGAGACAGAAAGCAAGAAATCACACACCCCCGGGGGGGATGGCCACGCCGCAATCCCTTCTCCTCCATTCTCCTCTCGGGATCTTGGGCACGCACGCACACGCACCCAGCGTGAGTTTAAGCCACCAGGTCCGGGACTCAAACCATGGTTGACTACATGGGAGTCCAGCAACATAGTCATTATGCTAACTGCTGGTCCCCCAAGAATTCACTTTTTAATGGCTATTTAGTACTTCCTAGATGTCAAGCACTTTGCTAAAAGACCTTCATGAATTATTTCATTTATTCAAATACCAAGATATTTTAAGTAATTCTTTTCCTTAAAGATTTTTTACTCATCCAGATTATATTAACAGAATGGAAAACTGAGTAATAAAATTTAAAGGGGCCAATTCTGTGGCCTAGTGGATAAGCCAGCCAGATCCCACATGGCCAAATGTGCAGTTTGTGTCCCAAACCTAGCAGCTTGAGAAACACACCAAGCACATGTGCATGTATGTCCAAAATCCTGAAAAGAGAGAAAAATGGAAAAGGAATTATGGCATGACCACTCCCCATGAGAAATGCTTTTTCCTCTCTCTCTCTCTCTCTCTCTCTATCTCTCTGGTGAACACAAGCACCCTCTAAGAAAAGAGAAAAAAAAAGAAAAGAAAATAGAAAAAAATTCTAAGAAAGGACTACAGAAATATTTTATTCTCCCTGCATTTCAACACTGAACTAGTATGGAGGTACCAGTTAAAGAGAAAAACTATATATGTTTGTTATAAAATTATTCATACTATAACAATACAGTATGTATCGAGTTGGACTAAACCAATTTTTCAAACGAGGATAGCTTTGCCTCTTAGGACATTGGGCAATGTCTGAAGACATCTGTGTCTTTTAAAAGTAGGTGGGTAAAGGTAGTGGCATCTAGTGGATAGAGGCCAGTGGTGCTGATAAACATTCTACAACACACAGGACAGTCTCCCCAACATAGAAAAAAATGACCCTGCCAAGAATGCAATAGTGCTGAGATTAAGAAACTCTGACCTAAACCAAAGGCCTCAACAACAATTACGTATCTCACATAAATGCACCAAGTTAAATGACAAGTATGGTCCTCCATTGATGGTTTTTGGTTCAGAGAGGAGCCCAGCTATCTTGCTCTTTTCTGAAAATGAATGAGTTAACAGTAGTCTGAGATTCTTATAACTTCATGAAAGTGGTCAGCCTAGTTAATTCCATGTCATTTCTGCTAAGGCACCTTCCAATCGTGTCTGAGTACTGATGGCATTCATACCTATAGTGCATATTTTAAACTTGATAAAATATATTTTCATATTCTCTACTTAGTCCAGGAGTGCACATATTCCTTATTAAATTAGATACTCTTGACATTGGCGTAGTCTACGGTCTATGACATAGAATTTTAGGAAGATAATAGATGCTTTAAAAAAACAACTAATGAATTAAATGGGAAGACATTAAAGATAAATTACAACAAATAACATAGATGCTTCTTCACAAGTTTTCAATCGATAAATATTTAACTAAATACCTTGTTTTCTTGTTAATAATACTTGGGCTCTGAAAGCAATTGACCTAATCACTTCTACATTGGTGTACCTTAAACCTGCAGCACCAGCAACACCTGGGAACTTATTTGAAGTGAAAATTTTCATGCCCAACCCAGATCTAAAAGTCAGAAAATCTGATGTTGAAAACCAGTAACCGGGACCAGCAGTTAGCGTAATGGCTATGTCGCTGGACTCCCACGTAGTCGACCGCGGTTCGCGTCCCGGACCCGGTGGCTTAAAACTCACGCCGGGCGCGTGTGCGTGCGTGCCCAAGATCCCGAGAGGAGAATGGAGGAGAAGGGATTGCGGCGTGACCATCCCCCTTGGGGGGGTGATTTCTCGCTTTCTGTCTCTCTGTCTCTCTCTGTCTTTCTGGCGAGCACATGCGCCCTATAGCAAAAACCTCTCCAAAAAAAAGAAAGAAAACCAGTAACCAATGTGTTAATTTCTGACACATGTGAAAGTTTAAGAAACACTGCTTTACCATTTCTAATGTTTGCAGTTGCACATAATCAACCCACTATTCAATCACTTACCAATCAAATTCTTAGTGAATGACTTACATTGGGTACATTAAAGATTCCTGTATAATCTCCTAATATTGGGTATTTTTAATGATATTTTGTAGACAAAAGATTATTCAACTGATTAATCTGCAATTGGATGAACACTTTTTTTTTCTTTTTTAGTTTTGCTATAGGGCATGTGCACTCTCCAGAGACAGAGACAGAGAGAGAGAGATAAATAACTCCCCTCCAGGAAGTATGGCCATGCTGCAACCCCTTCTTCTCCATTCTACTCTACTCTCAGGATTTTGAGCATACGTGCACACAATCCCAACATGTTTTTCAAGTTACTGGGTCTGGAACTGGAACCATGTGGGATCTAGCTGTACCACCTCCTGTCCTCAACACCTAATTTTGTGGATAAAGTTTTTTGAAACACAACCATGTATTTTTTTTTTTTTTTTTTTTACATATTGTCTATGGCTGAAATAGTTTCAGTGGAGACCATCTGGCCTTTTATGGAAAGAATTTGCTGACTCCTCAATTAGATCACTAAATCTGGCTAAGTCTCTAACTGCACCTCATATCAGCCCTGGTGGCACTCTATAGCGGTAACAGCAATAATTAAAATAGTCACACTAACAACAGCAGTAATAACAGCTAAACTTATGTACTACTAGGGCAGAAACTGCTATAAGCACTTTCTAGATATGACTCATTTTAATGCTCACATCCTATGAAATAGGTACTATTGTTATCCCATGAAAAGTGAGGGAGCACAGAGAGTTTAAATAACTTGCCTAAAGACACAGAGCTGGTAAATAGCTGAAGCAGGATTTGTCCTCATGGATAAATGGGGACAAAATATCCCTTGGCTACAAAATATTCCTTTTATTTACTATACTATACTTGGACCTTTCCCCCCACATGACTAGGGCATAGATATCTACTTGGGTGTTAGATAGTGATATGGTGTGAAATTCTGCAAGACTGAACCACATAGGAAGATTCCAAGTTTGTGTCTGGAATTATTTATTTATGTGCCCATGATCTGGGGCTGGCTGAAGTTGGGGGTGGATCACAGTGTTAAGATCCTATTGGGAGTGGAGTTTTCCTGTCTCACTGATGAAAGAAATAAATATGCTTTATTTTCTTTAAAAAAAAAAAAAAAAAAAAAAAAAAAAAAAAAAAAAAAAAAGAGGTGCTTGTAAATTACATATTCAATAGCAACGTTTTCCAAATCTTCCCCTGCCTCATAGTCCCCTACCCCCTGACTTTTGATCCCAGAAGCCCTCTGGAGTTCACTTTTTAGGACTTTTTCTTTTTTTAATTTACCAGGGGTAACATGCACTCATCAGACACAGAGAAAGAGAGAGAGAAAGAAAGCACTCCGCCATAGGGAACGGTCATGTCACAATCTCTTCTCCTTTTCTGCCTCCTTTTGGGATTTTGAGCAAACATGCATGTGTGCACAGCATGTTTTTCAAGGTGTGGAATCTAGACCTCAAACTGCAAAGTCTGTCATGTAGGATCCAGCCACCTTACGGCCCAAGGCCTTTTCTTCTTATAAGCTCTCAAGGAACGATTATCCGAATTTAAAAAAAAAAAAAAAAGAACATTTATAACAATGGTTCTCAAAACTTCTTTTTAAGTCATGGATACCTATAAAAATTTAATGAAACTAGACTCCTCTTGTAAATTCACATATATATAACATTTTGTATATAAATTCCAAGGACTGAGGCTAGCAGGTGGCATAGTGGTTAAGGTGCTGGACTCCAACATGGCCACATAGTCGATGATAGTTCGAATCTAGGACTTGGTAGCTTGAAACTCACACTGGTCATGTGTGCATGCGTGACCAAAATCCTGAGAGGAGAATAGAGAAAAAGGGACTGCAGTGCAGTCATCCTGCCTGGGAGGTGATTTCTCAATTTCTTTCTCTGTCTCTCCAGTGAGCACATGCACCCTATAACAAAAATCTCAAATATGGGACCAGAGCTAGCGTAATGGCTATGTTGGTGGACTCCCACGTAGTCGACTGTGGTTCGCGTCCCGGACCCGGTGACTTAAAACTCACGCTGGGTGCGTGTGCGTGCGTGCCCAAGATCCCGAGAGGAGAATGGAGGAGAAGCGATTGTGGTGTGGCCATCCCCCCTGGAGGGTGATTTCTTGCTTTCTGTCTCTCTGTCTCTCTCTGTCTGTCTGGCGAGCGCACGCACCCTATAGTGAAAACCTCTCAAAAAAAAAAATCTCAAATAAATAAATAAATAAATTCCAAGGACCTATGGGTACTAGATAAACAGTATATCTTATTGAAAGTTTCTTCAGCTACAGTGCTCAAAACAACAGTGTATTATATTGTGATTCAATAATTTAGCTTCACACGCACACAAACATATGCACACACTTGGATCAGTCAAGTCTACTCATCAGACATAGGGTCAGTTTATGTACCTACATTTACATATATCAAGTGGGTCTATGACACTTTGGGAGGAACCAATGGGGTTAGAGACCTCAAAAGGATGAATGCTAACTGATCTTCAAGGTTATAAAATATAACCCCACTGGTCATTACTGCTTATCAAATGTAAAAATTTAAGTAAAAGGGGTGGGGAGAAAATCATTTTGCTCATAGTCTCTTTTCCTTTTACCTTTATTAAGCAAAATGTGGGATGTTGAAAGAATTTCTTTATTCATCTAAACTGTTTCTTATTGGGCACAGAATTGAAACATCTTTCTAGAACACTATTAAGAATAGCCTTTATTCTCACCAACATTTTTTGGAGAGCAACTGCACTGAGAGTGAGAAAAGTCATCATAGCAAATCACAAGTTGTTAAAAGTTGAGAAATACAACAAATATAACAAAACCCAGAAAATTAACATATTTTAAGTTATTTTAAAAATTGTATAGGGGCCAGATGGTGGCACAGTGGTGACACAACTGGATTTACATGAAAAAGGTCTGAGGTTTGCATAGCAGGACAACTGTGAGCACAGCAGACATGTATGCACTCATAATCTGGGCCACTTGAACCTTTTGGTGGATTATGGTGTGAGGACCCTATTGGGAGTACCTGTCTCTCTTTCGCTCTCATGGAAGAAATAAAAAAATAAAATTTATATAATAGGGTCCAGTTGACGGCACAGGAACTAGCATTCTGCAATGCAGAAGCCACATGAAGACCAGGGTCCAGATACCAGGTCAACCTGACACATGCCAGGCATGCAGATGAGTGCCTGTGACCCTGGCTGGCTACAGGGTATGGGGCTACAGATTTTGGTGGGATGAGATCCTGTCAAGGGTATCTGTCTTTCAGTTGCTCTCTATCAAGAAATAAGATTTTTAAAAATTGCATAACAATTGAGTTATAAAGAATACATATCAGAAAATCTGATACCTAGACTCAGACTCTTTTCATCTTAACTTTCCTCATTTATAAAATTAGACAACCAGACAAAGCAGTCTAAAAGGATTCTTGCAATTCTAATTATTTTTTTGTTTTATTAATACCAGAATAGTAGGGTGGATGTTGCCCCCCAAAAAAGGAGAGGAGGAATTGAGAGTGGTAAAGAGAAAAATAAATGTATACTGCTGAAGAACCAAGATCTATAATCTAACTCCAAATCAGGGTAGAGTCCCAAGAACATAGGAAACAGACTCTAAAATTCATCTCAAATTTGTTCTTTCTGACTTTGCATATAATTACACATAATTTTTGTTTTAGGTTTTTGACCTAGGGTACATAGGCTCACTGAAGAGTGACAGAAAAAGTGAGAAATCACCACCTCAGAGGATGGCCATGCCACAATCTCTTCTCTTCCACTCTCCTGTCTGGATTTTGGGCACACGTGCATGTGTGACCTGCATGATTTTCAAGCCACCAGGTCAGACATATGGGAGTTCAGTGCCTTAACCACCATACCATCTGCTGGCCCCCACATAACACTTTATTTTTTCCAACAGTATATACAAACTCTTCAAATTTTCCAACAGTATATACATCTTTGGCCAATGTTAAGACTTCTCCTGGTTTCTAATAATATTGATCCAGGTTAATAAATATCTCTTAGGTTCCTGAAAGTTCCCTGAAGAATAAAAGCAATGGCTATCATAGAATAAAATAAGCAGAATATTTTGCTCTGGAAGATGTTTTCTACTATGATTTCTCCAAACGGAATTGTAAAACATTTAGTAAAATGCATTGACCTTCTGATCTTGGTTATTTGGACTGAAGAAGGAAGTTATAAAAAGCAGAGGAAAAGACAAAACTGTAAAATGTCTTATAGCCTATACAACAAAACAAATTTCCAGCCCAGACACAGTGGTACACAGGTAGCAACACCACTTGGGATGCTAGAAATCATGTGGGAGGCCCAGGTTCAGTTCCTGGGGTGACCTGAACATACCATTACAGGTACACACCTGTAATCTTAGCTAGTGGGGAAACTGGAGCAGGAGGATCATCACTTTTTAAAAGCTCTAAGTTAGAGATCTGCTTATGTTACACAATTTCCTAAGGTAGATTTCTCATCTATTCAATTTTTCACATGTAATGACCAGGAAAGTGTCATCTGAGTTCAAAAAGTTGGTAGAAATTGTTTAGTGGTGGTAATTTATATGATTTATACACATAGCTGCACACACATGAGGGGACTTCAAAAAGTTTCTGAAAAAATGGAATTACAGTACAAGTTTATTTTGGTGCAAAAATTTTTAAATCTTGGTGTATTTCTTTTCATAATACATACTTTGTGAACTTTTTGAAGGCTTCATGTATAAGTAAATTATATATATATATACATATATATTATATATTGTGATATATAATTTATATCACAAGCTAAAAATGAAACATACTCATCCTTTATCTTTTAATAATCTTGTCCCATGAAAGCAAAATATGCAATCAAATCTAGGCCAACAAGGAATGAAAAACTGAATTACCTATTCAACTAACAAATAAATACCCTTTTTTAACAAAATCAAGTAACTATCTATGAGCAGTCTAGGTCTACTTACAAAAAAATGTGAGTTTGTTTGCTCCTATGAAACTGCTCTGTTTCACAGGTTATAAAAACATGACAGATATATGAAACCTATTCTGCACTAGAAAGCAGTTCTAAAGGCTACTATGTTACCGACCACACAGATAACAGAAATAAATTGGTCAGTGAAGGCTTAAAAGGATCTTCTGTTTGAAAGCAGTATTGTGAGAGTTTAATAACCTATATACTGCATACATATCCTGTTCAGAGTGCCAGAAAAAATATTAACCAACTAATATATAAGTAAGGGAGATTCTAAGGCTTTCTAGACTAGAAAAATGCATAGGTTTCAATGACTTTTCTTCCAATATGTTCTAATTTATAATCTTGACATATTAATGGGTATTAGGTACCACAATAAATAAGCTTCATTTTCTTTCAAAAAAAAAGTCTATCTATTTAAATTGATAAAAGCCTTAAAGCGTGTTTACTCATGAAAGTTATCTCTAGTAGTTAAAATGTTATACTGCTTATGCAGAATTCATTTAGAATGCAAGGATATGACTTACAAATGTCTTTGAATCCTTCACATAAATATGCATGCATGCCATTTATAACAGTAGCCTTGATGAGAACACACTGTAACTGGCTGTGAGAAATGCTTAAGAGGCTTATATTAAAACAGACTATAGAATGGTGGTGAGAAATCACAGAACAGGTGACACCTTATTCTGATAACCTGGTGATAAAAAGTGTAGGCTATGATGTATAGATGGTAGTAGTGTTACTACATTAGGATATAAACAACAATATTTACATGAAATTATAAAGTATTATGCAGGGAATCCAATATAAAATTAAAAGTAATATCCCTAGGATAAGAAAATGTATATTTATTATAATTCACATAGACTCACGTATATAAAATGGAGGAAGAATTCAGTTACCTTAATTACCAAAGAACCACCCAAGAGTTTAACATATTGCTTCAAACACTACAAAAAAGTATATTTTTTGCTTTTACTATATGTACATTTAACTACATCATTCCTTGAAAGTATATTTCAAATCAAAGAGGCTAACGTATAGCTTCTATAACATTTAATCTGAGACATTTACACAATAATGAGTTTGGTTTTGTAGAGAATAAAAAGATATGAAAGGCTGATAAAATCTCAGCCTCAGAAAGGTTACAAACATCTTTTGGGGGAATATGGGATTCAACACATAAGGTTCTCATTCTGAATGTTTTTTTTTTTTTTTTTTTGGAGAGGTTTTTGCTATAGGGTGCGTGTGCTCACCAGAAAGACATAGAGAAACAGAGAGACAGAAAGCGAGAAATCATCCCCCAGGGGGGATGGCCACACTGCAATCCCTTCTCCTCCATTCTCCTCTTGGGATCTTGGGCACACACGCACACGCACCCGGCGTGAGTTTAAGCAACCGGGTCCGGGACGCAAACCGCGGTCAACATGGGTTCCCAGATAAAAATCAATGAAATATAAATTCTTAAATATAAGCACTACACACAAAAAACATTAAGATAAATTAGTAGAAACAACAGATGACACGGTTAGACCATTATGAACTTTAATAGAATTATTAGAAAGAGAATGATAATATCGCAAGTGATTTCCAATGTTCATGGAAAAATGAAATTAAAGTATTTGGGTGAAAAAGAATTTTTAAATCTATGCATAGTTTTTTATGTAATATGCATTTTCCATGACCTTTTTGAAGACTCCCCCCCATATATGAAATGATTAATGAAATAGAAGGAATACTTTTTTAAAGAATTATTTTATTGAACTTTATTTTATTTATTTATTTTAATTTCATCAGAGAGGGACAGAGTGAGAAAGAGGGAGAGAGAGAGAGAGAGAAAGAGAAAGTCAGAAAGCAAGTCGCTAGGTCTAGGACTCAGATCACAGTCGGCCATGTGGGAGCCTAACGCTCTTAATCAGTATGCCACCTTCCAGCCCCTAGAAGGAATCTTAAAAAAATGAATAAGCAAAAGAAAGTATCAGAAATGTCAAGGAAGATGGAAGAAATGGATCCTCTAAAAATAGAAGAAAAATAATTGAAAATCTGAAATGAATCTGTTAAACTGCAGATTAGTCACAGGTGAAGAGAACTATTAAACTAGAATACCAAACTTTAAATAAAGTATCCAGAATGCAACCAAAAAGACAAGAAGATGGAAAACATAAAAGAGAAAGTGAGAGATATGAAAGAGAATTCTAAGTTCTAAAACATATCTAGTAGTGGTCCCAAAAAGGTGAGAAAAAGGGGCGAGCAGGTGTGGTGGTTTGGGCACTGGACTCCCTCGTGGTCCACAGTTCAAGTGCCAAATCTGGAGGCTTTTTGCTGTTGTTGTTGTTGTTGTTGCTGTAGGGCACATGTGCTCACCAGGACAGAGAGAGACAGAGAAACGGAAAGCTAGAAATCACCCCCGGGGGGATGGCCATGCTGCAATCCCTTCTACTCCATTCTCCTCTCGGGATCTTGGGCACACACGGACACATGCCCAGCGTGAGTTTAAGCCATGGGGTCCGGGACTCAAAATGCCGTCAACTACATGGGAGTCCAGAGACGTAGCCATTACGCTAACTGCTGGTCCCAATAAATAACTCTTTAAAAAAATAAAAAGATGAGAAGAAAGAAAACATAGGTAAAACAATACTCCTGAAGGTTTTATCTGATAGTTCTCTAAAACGGTAAATACCATTAATTCACAGATGGAGAAAATACAATGTATTTGTCTAAAACATATGGAATTGTGGGTAGAAAATGGCTGAATATTGTTAATTTCATATGGCATGACCTATACTCAGCTAAATAAACAGAAAGACACCAAGTCCTAAGATTCACTGTAGTAAAAATGGAGACTAAAGAGACCAGCAGGTGGCATGGTAGTTTAGGGTACTTGACTCCCACAAGACCAATCGGGTTCAAGTCCCGGTCCCGGTGGCTTGCTTTCTCACTTTCTCTCTCTCTTTCTCACTTGCTCGCTGTGTCCCTCTCTGATAAAATTAAAATAAATAAATTTAAATAAAATAATTCTAAAAAAAAAGGCGGACTAGAGATAAACTATCCTAAAAAGAGTCTGAAAGAAATATCACTGATAAAGAGGTGACAAATTAGTCAAACATTGAACTTTTCGACAGCAAGAACTGAACAAAAATTAAACTGGAATAAAATCTTAAAGTACTAAAGAAAAGACGTGTCAATTTAGAATTGTTTACCTAGTAATTCTTCACTCAAGATAAACAGGCAAATTTTTTAAAAAGTTTATTTCAGATACATACAATCAAGGAAGCATTTTCTGCCAGTAGATGTAAACTAGAGGAACTTTTAAAATTACAGCTGCCCCTCAATATCTCCAGGGGGTTGGCTCCAGGAGCTCCCCACAGATGCCAAAATCCACAGATGCTCAAGTCTCCTTATTTAGAATGGTATAGTACCTGCCCATAACCTACGCAAATCCTCCCTTTAAATTATCTCTAGATTACTTATAATACCTAACACAATGTAAATGCTATGTAACTAGTTGTTACACTCCGTTGTTTAAGAAATAATAACAAGAAAAAGTTTGTAGTCTATATACCTTCAGTACAGACTCAACCATCATTGGCTTAACTACACAGTACAGGTCAGCAAAAACATTTTTCAGTCTGCAGCTGATTGAATCTACATACAAGAATCTGTGGATACAGAGGGTTGACTGTATACACTACAGAAAGAAGAGACCCCTGTACTCATTCTGCTCAGTTAAAAACAGAGATTGTCAGGTAAGATTAAAGATATGTAATATGTTATTCAGAGCCCTGAGTATACATTCAGAAAAGTTGAAAATTCAAAGGACGGAGAAAGATGTAACAGGCAAATACTAAAAGTTGGAAATGCTATTTGAATATCAGGTAAAGACGACTTTAAGAAAATAAAGTATTATTAGGAATGAAAAAAGTCAGAAAATGATATAAAATATTAAATTCATTGATAAGATTAAACAACTGAAATTTCTATGACATTAATAAATTACCTGAAATAAATATAAAACAAAAACTGATAGCATAATGGGGTGAGACTGGCAAAACCAACATCATAATGACAGATTTCAAAATACATTTCACGGGACCAGATGTTGGAGTAATGACTATGTCACTGGATTCCCATGAAGTCGATTCCCATGAAGTCCCAGACGTGGTGACTTAAACTCATGCTGGGTGTGTGTGCATGCATACCCAAGATCCCAAGAGGAAAATGGAGAAGAAGGGATTGCAGCATGGCCATCCTCCCCGGGGGGTGATTTCTCACTTTCTGTCTCTCTGTCTCTGTCTATCCGGTGAATGCATGTGCTCTATGGCAAAAAAAAAAAAAAAAAAAAAAAAAAAAAAAAAAGAAAGAAAGAAAAAAACCCTCTCAAAAACACACACACACACACACACACACACATTTCACTATTATTGATAGGTCAAGATAAAAAAAAAAAAAACTCAAAAATATTTTAAAATTGGGACCAGCAGTGAGCATAATGGCTAAGTCACTGGAATGCCATATAGTTGACCACGTTCGAGTCCCAGACCCAGTAGCTTAAAACTCACGCCGGGCACGTGTGTGCGCGCCCAAGATCCCAAGAGGAAAATGGAGGAGAAGGGATTGCAGCATGGCCATCCCCCCGGGGGGTGATTTCTTGCTTTCTGTCTCTCTGTCTCTCTCTGTGTGTCTGGCAAGTGCACGCGCCCTGTACCAAAAACCTCTCCAAAAAAAGAAAAAAAAAATTTTTAATTAAAACTTGTAGACTGACGTATTGTTTCCTGACACCAATAATTAGAAAACCCTGCACCAAACAACTATATAAACATATTCTCAAGAATACATGGAAAAATTATAAAAATTGATATGTTAGATCATAAAATGAATAGCAACAAAGTTCAAAGTATTAGTACCATAGGAGCATATTTATAGCCATAACAATTAAATTTGTTAGTAAGAATAGAAGACTTGATCAAATTCATTTTAAAATACCTCATAATAATTCTTAGATCAATGAAAAAATCATACTGAAAAACACTTGGAACTCAAAGATAATGAAAATAATATGTTAGAAATGTGCAATAAGCAAAACAGTAGAGAGAACTTTATAATCACTGCATATATTAGAAAAAAATAAGATGAATTCTTAAGTCAAGTCATTGAATTTCAGCCCAAGAACTAAGTAAAAGGCAGGGGAGAAGTGAGATGAGCTGAATAAAACCCAAAGGAAGCAAAATAAAAGAGACAATGAAGAGAAGAAATTAATGAACTAGTACACAAAGCTATAGTAGAGAAGTTCAAAGAGTCCAAAGCTGATTCTTAGAAAATATAATAGAGAGCTTGTAAAATGTGCCCAAGTTTACACGGCAAAGAACCAGAAGAACCAGAATTTAAATCCAAGTAGCCTGTCTCCTTAGTCTAGGTTATTAACTACTAAACTATGTCACCTCCCCCACAAAACTAGGTATAAAAGAAAACAGTTGACTATATTAATATATTAATAAATATTTGACTATATTAATCCTAATTATCTCCATGTATCATAGATACCATAAAGCAAAACACATACAATACATAAAGCAGAGAAAAGATCAGTATCTGGAATATATTCAAAAACTACAAATCAGTAAGAAGACAATAAATGGGCAAAAGACACAAGTGTTCCCCAGAAGAGAAAACATGAATGGCCAAGAACCATATAAGTGGCTCAGCATAGGTAAGTAATCAGGGAAATACAAAATGAAACTATAATAGAATGCAATGATAATTTATGAGTATTTGATTGACAAAATTTTTAAAATGTTGGCAAACAGGATATGGAGATTCATATATGCTGTAATTGGTACAACACTCTGGAGAAACAATTGGGCACTATGTTATAAAGTGTTAAAACATTTATGTAATTCCATGACCCAGGAATTCTATTCCTAGATATGTAGCCTAGAGAAACTCTTGAATATGTAAAAGGGTCTTAAAGGAGTTCATACAAAATGCATATTAGGACATGGATCCTGAACTTCAGCAGTGAACTAGTGATTTCAGAGATTTAAAATGAAGATTTTCTGCTGAGACTTCTTCCTCACTTATTTCAAGAAAGGCACAAACCCAGGCCCACCTCCACATGGATCCTTTTTTTTTTTTTTTTGGAGAGGTTTTTTGCTATAGGGCGCGTGCACTCGCCAGACAGACAGAGAGAGACAGAGAGACAGAAAGCGAGAAATCACCCCCCAGGGGGGATGGTCACACCGCAATCCCTTCTCCTCCATTCTCCCCTCGGGATCTTGGGCACGCACGCACACGCGCCTGGCGTGAGTTGTAAGCCACCGGGTCCGAGACGCGAACCGCGGTCGACTACGTGGGAGTCCAGCGACATAGCCATTACGCTAACTGCTGGTTCCCGATCTTGAACTTCAGCTGTGAACTAGTGCTTTCAGAGACTTAAAATGAAGATTTTCTGCTAAGACTCCTTCCTTACTTATTTCTACCTCTGCTCACTAAGTGCCTAGATAGGTACAAGTGAACAGAATCTATACATCTGAATACAGTTAGGGTCAGAATATTCCTCTATTCCCACTGATTCTGATGCACAAACAGTGAGAATGGAATGGAAGAGAGATTGCAGATCACCTCCTCCTGCACACCTCTGAACACTCAGACTGAACTTCAAGAATTAGAAGAAACGCAGGACCAGCAGTTAGCGTAATGGCTATGTCACTGTACTCCCACATAGTCGACCGTGGTTCACGTCCCGGACCCGGTGGCTTAAAACTCACGCCAGGCACGTGTGTGTGCATGCCTAAGATCCCGAGAGGAGAATGGAGAAGGGATTGCGGCATGGCCATCCCCCCTGGGGGGTGATTTCTCACTTTCTGTCTCTCTGTCTCTCTCTGTCTGTCTGGCGAGCGCATGCACCCTATAGCAAAAACATCTCCAAAAAATAAAAATAAAAGAATTAGAAGAAACGCACCATCCATCTGATGACTAGAAATTACTGCAGGATCACAAGAAATATGGAAAAACGAGAAAACACCTCTCCTCCAAGGAAAAATAAGTCCTCTTCATCCTCAGATAGTATGATGAAATTCATGGAAATGTCTGATAAAGAATTTAGAATTTTCATGGTGATAAAGTTCACAGAGATTGAAGAGAAGAGAGACAATGAACTGCCGAAGAAGCAGAGGAAAGAAGCTGTCAAGCTTCAGTAGGTGAGGAAATTCTTGCAAGATCTAAAAGAGGAATTAATTACACTCTTTAAAAAAGAATCAAATGGACCTGTTAGAAATGAAGACTATAATACAAGAAGTCAAAACCTCTCTTGAAATTATTCATAGCAAACTAGATCACACTGAAAAGCGAATCTCAGTTGGAGAAGACAGAATTACTGGCTTAGAAAAATCCACCACGAAGACTGAGAAAATTGTCCTAAAACATGAGAATACTATACGAGAAATACTAGATACCATCAAATGTCCAAACATCCGGATAATTGGTATCCCAGAAGGCGAAGAGACTCATAAGGGCATTGATAATCTATTTCATGAAATCCTGGAAGAAAACTTTCCAAACCTAGAGAAGCATTCAAAGATTCAGTTCCAAGAAATACAAAGGACCCCAAATAGAATCAACCCAAGAAGATCTTCTCCAAGACACATTATAGCCAGATTGAGCAAAACCACAGACAAAGACAAGATACTAAGATTGGCAAGAGAGAAATGGCAAGTTACCTACAAAGGATATCCCATCAGGCTGACAGCGGAACTCTCATGGAAACAATGTGAGTGAGGAAAGAATGGGAAAATATATTCAAAGTGTTAAAGGAAAAGCAATTGCAACCACAGATACTATACCCAGCAAGATTATCCTTCATATGAGAAGAAAAGACAAGAACATTCTCAGATAAACAAAATCTGGAAGAATTTACCAACACCAGACCAGATCTCTAAGAAATTCTGCAGGGCGTGCTATACCAGGAAAATTAAATACATTCACACAGAAATAAAACTTCAAAAACTAAGAAAATGGCCAACTTAATCATGGGGACAAGTCTGGGGTTGAATATTATATCCTAGAATTTAATTGGGAAAATTGAATCACAACAAAAGATAAAGTACATGAGAATGAAATGGTAAAGTAGAATTTTATGACTTTTGACTAAATCATTGTTGATTTTTTTTCTAGGCTTTGTTTTCCAATTTTAAGGATTTTTGTCTTGTCTTGAACTGCTGATAGGTTCATATACCTACTTTTTTTTTGGGGGGGGGGAGGTTTTTTGCTATAGGGCGCGTGTGCTCACCAAAAAGACAGAGAGAGACAGAAATCGAGAAATCACCCCCCCCCGGGGTGCTTTCTGTCTTTCTGTCTCTCTCTGGCTTTCTGGTGAGCACACACGCCCTATAGCAAAAACCTCTGCAAAAATTCAGATTTTGAAGCTATAGAATTTTGGGTTTGGTGATTAAGAATGTTCAACTTGTGTATGTTTGCATTTACTAAATCTTGAATCAATCTCATTTTTGTCTTTCAAACCTTCATGTTATTCAAGTATCATTGTTAGGAGAGACAAGAGAACCAATGCCACACTTACCTGCAGAAACACTGGGGAAGTTCTCCTTGGCCGTATAAAGGAAACAAAAATGGAGTGTTGCCATATCGCCCAAGACAGCGAAGAAAGTTTTTGGTAGCTTTAAGACCATCTATGGTACTGCTGGCTGACTCTGATGTCATTGCAATTGAATGAAGGACAAAATATTGGAGGTTGGGGGTTAACTTCTGAGTTTTTAAATACTCAGAAAATGTAATCTCCTCATAGGCTATGAAAAAAAAGATTTATTAATTAAAATCAAAATTAAACTTCCATTTAAAACTACCCCATAAAACTAAGATCAAGCCTGTTTAAAAACAACCTCATGAGAGACAAAGACGGTATTATTATTACATTCTTACAGTGACCATATATTTCAGAAATAAAAATAGAAACAATCTTATAATCATAAATTGATCGATAGTACAATTTTTAAGCTTTAAATGATGAGTCTTTGGTTAGCGCTTTATGGATTTGAAAAATTTTTAAAAATCATTAAAGAGCTCAATGGGCTCCTATAGTGAGCAAAACCCAGTAACTTTATCATTATTAAAACCACAGAATAATTCTAATAATTTCACTTGAAAACATTAAATATTAGAAAATGAAATTTCTTGAAGAAAATGGTAGAATAAAAGGTGACTTTTGTAAAAGGTACATTTCTTACTGAAACTTAGAATGATGAACACTGGCTAAAAAGTAATGCAACTAATGTCTGCAATGTCTACTATGATCAGTTTTATTGCCACATAATGACATATCAAAATATAAGGGACCCTTAAAAACTACCCCTTTAAACTAAGAACGCAAAACAATATAATCGAACAGCTCATGAGAGGAAATAAACCACATGACAATACAAAAACTTTATGGCAAAATTAAAATAAATAAAAATTCAAATTTACTGAGCAAATGTAAGTTTACACAGCAGTTGTGAAGAACAACTTGGCAGTATCTAGTGGACTTAAAAGTTTTTGCAGTAAGAATTATACTTTTCTTATTTCATGGAGAAAAAGTCACTGCTACATTTAACTTTATAAGTGAGTTAAAAATGGTAGATTCCAATTTTAGATATTTTCAACTAAGTACACTTAAAGTGCATGGCTCTGATACTAAAATGATGTATTCAATTTTAGCAAGTTGTGAAGGAACTGACTCCAAGTATACAGAGATACAGGTTCAAGTCAAGACTAGAAGCTATGTCCTCTTCAAATACAATGTTTTTCCCTATATACCATCTAACGTTTTATTTTTTGAATCAAAATTAATAGTTCTAGATTCTAAGCAAAAGTAGTCCTGAAAGATATCAAAGTACACAGTATTATGCAAAAGAAAGGAAACTAAACAAAATTGGTATATCGTATATGAAGAATCAGTCAACAGCAGTATTTAATTAACAAGAATAAAAATGAAAATCGAGTACAGTTCTGCAATAAAGAAAACATCTACACTATAGTCATAGTAGTCACTAGCCACAAATGGCTACTAAGTACTTGAAATATACTTAGTGAGACTGAGGAAATGAATTTTTTATTTCACTTAACTTTAATTAAATAGCTATGTGTTACACAGTTAGAATTTGTTTTAAAACAGTAATACATGGCTCACTAAATTAGAATAAGCATACTAGAATAATAAGAAAACTCAAATAATTGAAGAGTATGATTTTATAAAAAATAATACCTTTATATTCATCAAGATGCTCCTCATATTCCATACAAAATGTAAGAAATTTCATTAGCATTCGCTTTTCTACCATAGTAAGTTGCTTACTATTAAAGACATCTGCTCTAGAACAAGGAACCTGAAAAATATTATTATTGTAAATTAAGAAATTGCTTCATACTGATGAGTGTTCCAAATTATAGCTATTATTATTATTACATAATTAGGTATAACAGGATTGTGATTTCCATTCTAGTCAGGCTATTTCATGTTACTTTCTACCAGTCCTAATGACATCTCAGTTAACTTCAGAGTTTTTTCTTTCTTAATTCTGCCCAATTGCTCCTCAAGCCATTAAAAGGTCAAAGACATGTCCACGTCCCCACAACAGGTAATAAATGACAGCTCAAATCTCGCAGTGCTGTCTGAAACTAACACTTTCTCAATACTAACATCAAATTGTGAAATAATTCATGAGAAAACATTAGAAATTTTAATTGAGTAAATCTTACTATTTGCATTTTTAAATCACCATGCAGGACTATAATTTACAACTTTATTGGGAAAGTAGCCTTAATTACTTACTCTTCCAAAATGAACCATAATAACTTAAGCTCATACCCAAGTACAATACTTAATCAGTGTAATACCTGTTCCACTCTTCCTTCTCGAAATGCAAGAATCCTGGTAACATTTTTAAATTCTGCGTATCGACTAACATTAGATTTGATCAGAAGATCAATTAGCAATCCTCGTGAATACAGCAGCTGCACACACAAAAAATTGTATGATAAGATAAAAGGTAAAATAGGGGAAAAATTGATGAACACTAAAGATACGTAATTTTTTTATATTTAAAATTGTAAAAAGTATTATACCCATAAATAGTATACTATATAGCACAATTTATTAGAGATTCACATTGACTATCTGAAATTAAAACTAAAATAAAAACTACAAATTCAAAATGTTTATTCACAATCTGTTGGGCAGTTAATCCTGCTCCAACTGATGTAAGGCTCTTTGTTCTTTGCCCACTTAATGTGAATATTTTGCTGCAGAGATATTAAGGTGCTTGTTTATAAAGTGCCACCTCAGACCTGGCAAAAATGTTAACATAGTATGCAACATATAAACATATTCATTGCATTAATTTTGAAAATGTGTTTAAAAATATGAATGATAGAACATAATAAGACCCAAAGTTTTCAGAAAATAGATTATACATCTACATAAAACTAGATGGTTATAAGAAATCAATGAAGTAGACCACCCTAGACCCCAAGAAAGGAAAAAATGTATAATGCATTTCCACAAATAGAGTCAAATTATAAGGCCCCTCTATAATTCTAGAGGTTGAGTCTCAGACCTGCTGACTTTAAATTCACACTGTGTATGTGTGCATGCATCTGTAAAATCCCAAGAGGAGAATGGAGGAGAAGGGATTGTGGCGTGGCCATCTCCCCGGGAGGGTGATTTCTCGCTTTTTGTCTCTCTGGCGAGTACACGCGCCTAATAACAAAAAGATCTCTTTTTAAAAAAAGAAAAAGGAAAAACAACATAAACAGTGTTATCTAGCATGTTTTAAATGTATATAGTTAAATAGAACAGTTTCAGCTATTCCCTATATCAAGATACCTTTAGATAATGTCCATAACTTAATCAATGTAAATACTGTACTTTACATCTATAATAAGTAGGAAAAATAAAGTAAAATCAGTTTTACGCTAAAAGAAAAGGAAAACCTCTAAAATCAATATAAACCATTAGTCTGAGCATCCAAAGACTGGTAAAGACATTCTGTAAATCACTATCAGTAGAGTAAAATTTTTGTAAACTATTATATTCGTTCAGTATTGTGCAGAATAAACAAAATTGACATCATTTTTTAAAACTAATCCAATTACCCAGACAAAATACAGTGTGTTACTTCATTACTTTCTTCTTAATGCACTGCACAACTAATACATTCATGTTTTTAAGAATTATATTGCCAAGTCTTAATTGCATGAAAATATCAAAACACAGGTACTTCAAAAACCTCATTTGTTTCAAAACAAACATTTGAGATCAAAGATCCCTTAATAGCCATAATAATTTCACAAATATTAATATGTAAAACATAAAAACATACTTCCATGTAAGATCTGATAAATCCCCACAATAACAAACATGTACCATATTTAAACTGAAGCCTCTTTCTCACTACACTCTACAGATTGTGCCACAGCAATTTCACAGTGATGAGAAACTAACACTTCAATCTTATTGAAATATTCAGAACTAGATTTAATAATTGACAATTTTTGCTTCCTTTGATATGTTGGTGCTGTAATCATTAAGAATATGAACTTACTTAGAAATGAATTATAATTGTCTATAAAAATTTCATCTTTGACAATTTTCTCTATTTGTTGAACAATATTAAACTATAAATAATTTATTTAAGTAAACTTCCCTGACCTATTACTTTTAAAAGTCTGCATACGTGTGTTTTATAAACTGTAAAGCCCTACAGTATTTATTAATTATACCTTAATGACTAAGATAAAATGCACGCAGAAATGTGAAGTAGTATGCAGATATGAATCTTGGCTTCAGGAAAGAGATAAGGCTTAAGGGAAGTAATAGGGCAATCACGCTAAACTTAGATGTGATAAAAGCAATTATTAGAATAGATGAAATTTCCAAAGAGTGACCAACTGCCCCAATATCATGGAATATCCTGTGTTCCATCCCACTGGGCAGTAAATAAATGTCCATTATATGACTAATATTTAAAACATGACAATAAACCTTCTATATTGCTATAGTAATATTTTTTGACGCTTCTAATTTTGCAGAATAAAATAAATGATTACTGATTATTTTTTGATGTTCAAACCCATAAAAACTATGCTGGACAAAGTACAACTAACTAATCAATTGCATCTAGATCTTTGTTTTTTATTTACTATAAGAAAATCAGTATTACTAACCATTTGAACCTGTGAAAATATCCAGAAATCACCTTCAGAGTTTCCTCAAATGTCTTAGCTTCTAAATAAACTTTTTCCTTACATATCCAGCAATCATTTTCTTATACAACTGAATAATTTTCAATACTAATTTCTACAATTGAAATAACACCACTTTATAACACTTTTCTTTACAAGACATATACTATATTTCAGCTAGCATAAGAGAGTTTTATGAAATAGGCCTAATTCTTAACCGCTTTTATAATGTTTCTTTAGTTATGGCATTTCAAATTCCAAGTAACTAATTCAAAATGAAATTTTCACAATCAACTCCATTTTTACTTGGCTACTTTAAATGTTTTGTCTTGTTTTTTAACTTGTATTATGGAATATTGATTATAAGAACAGGAGATTGTAAATGAGCTAGGATTTAACATCTGTACCAAGGTAACATGAAAAGAATGCTAGATTTTAAAGCATGGCAGAAAAGTAGATAGAGAAAGTAGAATAGATGGTGCAGAAGCATAAAGTAGGACCAAGGCTGTATCCAACTCAGACCACAACAAAATTAGACATGGTGTACTATATGATAGAAAGAAAAATGGACAGTGAAAAGATATTCATATTTTCAGACAAGA
The DNA here is from genome assembly GCA_026018925.1 of Tupaia tana. Lineage (NCBI taxonomy): Eukaryota > Metazoa > Chordata > Mammalia > Scandentia > Tupaiidae > Tupaia > Tupaia tana. Next base: position 71,146,600 of record JAKSZU010000009.1, on the reverse strand, counting down.
AGTTCAAAGGCAGCAGGAAACTGAGGATATGAGCTCACATCAGCAAAAATTGAGAGACATGCACTGGTCACTCTCTGTCCCCTATCCCTTGAAACTTGAAGAAGGCGCATTAAATTGAAAAGCCTAGTTTTTGAGGCATGTCTGATGTTATTTACTACTCTCTCATACTTCTTTCCATTTTCTCATTGTTTGCCCTCAACTTATGAGATTTGGTCTGTTTTCCTTTACTTTTACCAAGCTTGGTATCATAACCCTTTAAGGCCATGATCCTTTATTTTACTGGTTTTCTATTCTTTTGCACTAAAATAGTCTTGCTTTCTATAAATCCAATTCAACATTTATTCTCCTAGAAATAGGGACCTCCTCTGGAGTCACAAAGAACTGAAAGTCAAGAGTTAAGGATGACATGGTCACAAGAAATAAAAAATTATTTTAATGTTTAAAAAAAGGCAAATTAGATAATTAAACTAAACCTCTTGTCATTTTGTTTTTTAAACAATAATCAGGTTTTCCCAAATAGTGTGGGGAAATATACCTTATATTAAAATAAGATTTAAATACAAATTTTCATAAATTCTTACATAAAATAAGTGCCTACACAAGGGAAGAGGGGTAGAAATAAGGAGACAAGGAGGAAGATCCAAAACTTTCTTTACCACATAAGCCATCTTTCATAAGAAACTATGCAGAATTAAGAAAATGCTATTTCTTTAAGGTAGTCTATACTATTCAAGTTTATAGAGTTTTTGAACACCTGGATCAAATATAAACTCAAATGGAAAAAAAAAAAGAAGAATTAAGGATGGCTATAAAAACAAAAACAAAAACATTCCTCCCAGCGTCACTGCTCCCATGACTACTAAATAATCCTCTGAAGCCCTCAAACCTGAACACATGATTTTCAAAAATGAATTGGTTTATCCAAAGTATTTATCAACATATAGATGTTAAAATAGCTACTAGATATAAAGGCTAAAACAATTTGATGTACATTGACTATAAATGACATGGATTTGTGTACAGATCTGTTAGAAATTTTCTTTTGATAGAATTCATGTCCATGCACTAGGAGAATATTAAGATAGACTATGTGCTCTAGTATAAAAGTATTCTTCAAGTACAAAAATAATAATTAAACATAGGTTAGACACTAAAAGCACTAAAAAATGGGATTTTAATGTTTTTTTAATCTGTATTTGAAGAAAATTTTAATTAATTATAAACTTCTGGCTACTATCTCATTATAAAACAAATGCTCTGTATCTCTAATAATATAATTATGAAAACTAGATTCATGGGCCCAGATACTCTTTTCAATTAGAAGTTAGTGTTGTTCTATGATAAAATCGCTAAAATTAGTGCTTACCTTTGATACTAAATCAATATTAAATCTCCTGCCTTCTTTAATAATTTGAGAGTAAGTAATCCTATTTTTCTTTGGTTGCTCTGCGGTGTCTTCCGCTGTAGGCACATTTTCACTTGTTTCTTCTCCTGAAGTTGACAGCACACAAGTTTTATCATCACAAAAGTTTTCTTTCTCCCCTGTTGCTTCAGCATCATTTACTTCTAGGGCACTCTCTGGATCACTGCTTAGAGTTTGTTCTGCAGGCATTTCACAGCTCTCAGTGCTTAATGACTCATCTTCTGGAGGCTGGCAGGCAGGATCTGCAGCTTCTGTGGAGTTCGCAGATGTCACAGAAGCGTGATTTTTCTGCAGTGCACCAATTTCTTCAACATCTTCATGCAAATCCTGACTAATAAGAAATTATAATAATTATCAACCTCATGCTTTTGGTAATTCCACACTACTACATTTTTATATTGCCTTAACTTTCCTTGGCAATTTTCATTCCTTTACTGCTTTTATCTTATTGAATTCTTATGTTTTACCTTACGTGACACAGATATTAAACATTCATCTGTTAAGATTTCAATACAATATAAAACATAATTAAGTTCTGAAAAATATAAAGATTTCAGGGTTTAGCAGGTCACATCACATGTATATTTTTAAAAATTTCAGGCAGACAGGGGACTTGTATTTTAGCAGCAAATCAACAAAGTGGTTAAAAGCATAGCCTTCAGAATTAACACATCTGGGTTCAAACCCTGACCCTCTGAGTATTAAGTTCTGTTAATTTAGACAAGTTATTTATCCTCCCTGAGTCCAATAGTACCAATATGTAACACAGGGATAATACCATCTAACAGACATTGCATGCAAAGAACCCAGCACAATGCCTGGGACATAGTAAATGCTCAACCAACAGCAGTTATCAAAAATTATCCTCGTTGTGGCCAGCAGTTAGTGTGGTGGTTAAGGTGCTAGGCTCCTAAATGTCTGACTGTGGTTACAATCTTGGATCTGGAGGCTTGCTCTCTCTCGTGAATTTAAAAATAATAATAAATAAAATTAAATAAGTAATTCTTTAAAATAAAAAAAAAGATTCTTGTTGAGAAAGCCTTGACTTAGTGATTTGACAGAGGTACCTTCGGTAAAGTGGGAAAAAAAAATCTACCAATGAAGAGTTTAAGTTAGCCTATCATAGCGTAGTATCAAAGAAATTTTCTGTGCTCATTTCTTCCATATAATTTGTTTCTTCCTACTCCCAAATATTATCACAATTCTCCCATTCCCAAACATAATTACACAGTTTTAAAAAAAAACTATCTGTTATAAAAAAAAAGTTTACATTTTACTTCCAAGAAGACTTTCTTAACCCAACCACACTCATCATTCTTATTACTCCATGTTTCCATGATATACACATACAGCAGTTTACCTTCCATTCATTTGTCAATCCTTTTTTTTAATAGTTTTTTTTTTTTGAGAGGATTCTTGCTATAGGGCGTGTGCACTCGCCAGAGAGAGACAGAAAGTGAGAAATCACCCCCCAGGGGGGATGGCCACACCGCAATCCCTTCTCCATTCTCCTCTCAGGATCTTGAGCACGCACGCACGCACATGCGTCAGGCGTAAGGTTTAAGTTACCGGGTCCGGGTCGCAAACCGCAATCGACTACATGGGAGTCCAGCAACTGGACTGGTTATGCTAGCTGCTGGTCCCTCAATCCTTTTTTTAATTACCAGAGAGTATGTATGTTCTCCAGAGAGACAGAGAAACAGAGACAGAATGAGAGCGAGAAAACACCCCTCAAAGGGGCATGGTCATGCTGTAATCCCTTCTTCTCCATCCAGCATGTTTTTAATTGCCTAGCTGAGATTCGAGCCATGGTCAGCCATATGGGATCCAGTTCCCTTAACCATTAGCTACAGGGACATCCCTATCAATCCCTTTCCCCCACTTTTATTAAAGTTTATTTTATTTCGAGAGAGAGATTGGGAATGAGGAGGAGGTACCCTCAAGAGGGTCTTGTAATGCTATGATCCTCCTGTATCCAGTCAGGATCACAGGCACATATGAGTATGTTCAGCATGTTCAGGTCAACCCTGTATCCAAACCTGGTCCTCCCATATGGCTCCAGTATCACGTAGAAGTGCCCTACTGCCTACACTACTGTAGTGGGCCCAGTTCTTTTTTAACAGTCCTTTATTTGTCAAGTATGTATTTTATTTTCTGAGCTAGACTTTACTTCCCTTGAAGGAAGACCTCACATCTTTTCTTGGGTGTCCCTCACCATACCTACTCCACTATTCTATAGATGTCATAACTAATAAATGCTTAATTAATAAATGGTTTGCATATGTAAACCATTTTTTAATATAAAATCAATTTATTTGTAGAAAACACAAAAAAAATAGGCCAGGAAAAAAATGTATTATGAATTCAAAAGTCTGAGTACAGTGGAAAAATAAGAACCCTACTAAAATTAACACAATAAACACTAAAACAAAAGGGAGACAATGAAAGAATACATTCAAAAGTCAAGAAATAAAATGCCACCAATTCACTATTATAATCTAGTAATTTTAATGAAATCTAATGAAAAAAGGAAATTATTATCATTAATGTTATAGCAATGTTTCCAGATCTAGGAAACTATAGTGGAGAAAGCACTGAAGTTCTAGTCTTAGTGCATTACTTAGGAGATACTAGACAAGTTACTTAATCTCTCACATTGCACATCAATAAAATGGGACTCAGTCCATCTGTTTTACCTTATATAAGATTATTGTGAGATAAATGACCCAATATATATATAAAGTATCTTATAAATTCTAAAAGATTACTCAAATATAAGATATTGTTAAACTGCCTTCCATGTCAACAGGCAACTCAAGGCATGTGTATCTAGGTTTTCTGCATTCACATCATAAAAGCTCTTTACCATATAAACACATGATACCACCATTGCTGTTAACAACATTACAAAATGCAGAGCTATAATGTGAAATGCTTTCTATAGAATTGTTCATGCTCTGTATTCACTTTCATTATTTTGAAAATCAGGAAAACTAAAGTGTGTTCCATGAGGGACCTAAGGTGACAACTTTCAACAAAAGTTCCACACCTAAAGACAAAACTAGAAATGACAGGATAATTAATTCCACTTTACAGGTTAGACCAAATATGGCAACTTCTCTTATTACAGGATATGATGATGACACCATGGAAACCGAGTATAGCAACTTAGCTAGCTAGTGGTTCTCTATTACATTCTGCAAAAGGAGTTTTATGGAGTGAATGAAATACATTAACCAGTGTTAGAGACTCTGGAAGATAAAATACTTTTTAAAAGGTTTACGTGTAAGAAAAGAAACTATTCTATGAGAATTTGTTCTATGTCAATAAACTACTGGGTCATTGGAAAAGTCATGACACACTTTTGCATAGAAAAATACGTTCTGACTTTTCCAATGACCCAATATTAACTTTTACTGTTCTCAATATAACTTGGTGAAAATCCTAGCACTACAGAAAACATAACAAATAAAAACAATCGATTATCCTTATTTTTAAAATTATAAACAACCACAGTACTTTTGGAATTCTGCCAAAATCAAGCTAATACTAACAAAAAGTTATAAAGATACTTAAAACTCTACTTAATTCTTCAATAGGCAAAATTCTGCTCATTAAGGGCTATCTTTCCTCAAATTTGAAACTTTACATGGTGGTAAAAACATCTTCATAAAAGGATAAAGAAGAGAAAAAACCTTTCAAGAAAATTTCAGAATAAAATAACCACTCAATTTATTTATTTAAAAATATTTTAAAACTACAATAATATATTTGCCAATTATAAAATTATCTGGGTAGATATAAGCCCTCAAAAGAATCTTTGTGTTCTAAAATGTTCCATTTATTTTAACATAAAAAGAAAAACAATCTGTATCATCAGTATTTTCCTTGTTCTTCTGGCCAAAATGGGTGTGCACTCACTAGAGACAGAGTGAGAAAGAGGATAAAGCATCCCCAATGGGGCATAGTCACACCACAATCCCTTCCCCTTCGTCTGCCCCTCCCTTTGGGATTTTGGGCGTGCACATGCAGTGTCCTGACCCGGGGGGACAGTCGAACAGGTTTCCTGAGGGAAGGAGTGAGAGCCGGGACAAGCAGCGCAGTGTTACAACACGAAGACAACACAGTGTCTTCAGGGTCGTCCGTTTATTGTGGGCAGCATGGTACAGCACGGAGACGACACAGTGTTACAACTCTTCAGGGTCGCGTCGTCTATTGTGAGCAGCATGGAGACGATGTGGTGTCACAACTCTTCAGGGTCGTCTGGAGACAACGTGGTGTTACAACTCTTCCGGGTCTTCCGGGTCGTCTGGAGACGATGTGGTGTCAGCTCGTCAGGGTCTTCCAGAGACAATGCAGTGTTCTTCAGGGTCTTCAGGGTCGTTTGGCGATTGTGGGCCAGGCATCGTGGTTATATACATGCTGGTGGGCCGTGATTGGTTGTAAAAGGTGGGTTATGATTGGTTGTAAAAGGTGGGTTATGATTGGTTGCTTTTGGACCAATCATGAGGTGACGGACATGCAAATCTGAGGGATTCTAGTGACCAATAAGAGCAAGGTTTTGAAGGTCAGGTTTTTTGAAGGGTACCAATCATGGCAATTGTTTGCTCTCTGAGAAACCTCAGCAGACTTGCTGGTGCGCAGCCTCCCACAATGCAGTTGGTGTTTTCTCAAGCCTTCAGGTCCAGGATTCAAACCAGTGGTAAGTCATGTGGGATATGGCCGCCTTAACCACCAGGCCATGGATATAGCCCCAACAGTTCTTATAGAAATTTTCACTATCAAAATTAAATCTAATGTAATTTCTACTGTTAATTTTAATCCCAAAGGCCATTTATAACACAGTGTAATATTTCTTAGATAATTCTTCCTAGTAACTACAACTGTGGAATATTGCTTTGTGAAGACATACTTTTTACTGATTGCCAAAACCTGTATATAACTCTGAGATTTTGGGAGTATAAATTCTGATAATATCTAGCATTGAGTATCAATTAATGGTACTAATAAAAGAATACCTATGGGGCCAACAGGTGGTATAGTGATTAAGGTGCTGGACTCCCACGTGGCCAATCATGGTTTGAGGACTGGACCTGGTGGCTTGAAACTCATGCTGGGCACATTCTCCCAAGAGGAGAATGGAGAAAAAGGGATTGCCACATGGCCATCCTCCCTGGGAAGGGAGCTGATTTCTCACTTTCCCTCTCTGTCTCTGTCTCTGTCTCTCTCTCTCCCTTCCTCCCCCTCGCCTCTATGTGGCAAGTGCATGTACTTTGTGGCAAAATCCTAAAACTAAATAAATAAATAAAATAAAGGAACAGCTCCAAGTGAATGTGTCTTATTAATACATTGTAACAGTCACTATTTTAGATTAATCAAATGAAAAACTGCCAACCACTTGGTTAATTTATTTAGAACAGGTGTTCACTATTTTTCAGTCACTTGTACCTTTTTTTCCCCAATACTGCTTGTTGAAGACACTGTATTCTTTAATATATGCACTTTGTTCTAAACCCATTCTTTTGGTTTTTACAGTATCTGTTACACTGTTAACCAGTTGTTTTATCTAAAATAAGTCTTTAATGGTTACTCATAATAATTAAAAAACTAGTCTATCGAAAACTTGTTGTTCTAGACAATGGTAATATAAGAGAACACAGTAATCAATTTTCATTGCTATAATATAATGTATCGGTAGCTACATTTCCCTATTTGCTACTAAGCTAAAATGTTAATAAATAGTGTACTATAGAATATAACTGAAATATTAAACTCTGGCCATATTTCTCCAGGAACAAAATTTCATAAGGTGGTATAGAGCAGGTGTCTCTCTCTGTCTTTCTAGCTCATCTAAGAAATAAATGAATAAACTTTTAAAAATAATAATTACCAAGTATTAGTGTATAATGACAAAGTCCTCAGGAAGTGATAATGATTTCCTTTCCATAAAACAAAAACAGTTCATTAGGTAGAAAATATAATTAATCTATGATTTGTGGCTATGGACTTTCAACAGAAAATAGATTAAAAAAAAAAAAAAAGCCAGTGGAAAGGAAGGAATAAAACTGTTCCTCTTAACAGAAGATTTGATTCTCTAGGTAGAAAATCACAAAGAATCTACCACAAAAAACTAAAATCCCCAGAACTAGTAAGATCAGCAAGATTTTGGGATCCATCCAAGATAACACAAAAAAATCACCTGCATTTATAAATATTAATAATGTGCATGTGATGGAACCAGCAGAGAGAATAGCAGTTACACTGTTGGACTCCAACATGGCCAATCACAGTTCGAGTCCCAGATCCAGTGGCTTGAAATTTATGCCAGGCATGTGTGCATGCATGCCTAAGATCCCAGGAGGAAAGTAGAGTAGGTACTGTGGTTTGGCCATCCACCCCGTGGGGGAGTAATTTCTAACTTTCCTTCCCACTGTCTCTGTCTCTGTTTCTCTCTCTCCTCCAGTGAGCCAATGCACCCTAAGGCAAAAACCTCTTAAAAAATAATAATGCACATGTTAAACAAAAATTAAAAAGACAATACCATTTGCAATTGCTCCAAAGAAAATTAAATATTTAGGTATACAATTAACAAAACATGTATAGGATCAGTATGCTGAAAATTACAAAATTCTGTTGAAGGAAATCAAACAATGACCTGCATAAATGGAGATACATACCATGTTACAGATGGGAAAACTCAAAATAATGAAGATGCTATTTCTCCACAATTAATCTATAACTTTAATGCAATTCCTGTCAGAATCTCAGTAACATATTTTTAAACATAAACAAATTTATTAACTCTAGTTAATCGAGAGTCATAAACTCTAAATAGCTAAGGCATTTTTTTTCTTTTGTATTATTTTAATTTATGTTATACATTCAATCGCTATACTTCACTACAGCTTGTAAAGTGAATGTGCTCAATATGAATACATTTCAATCCAGTCCAGTTGAACATATCATACACGTTATCGTCAAGAGACAATCATCCATTTTTGTCTCCCTTAAATGTCTTGTCGTGGGACCAGCAGCTGGAGTAATGGTATGTCGCTAGACTCCCATGTAGTCAACTGTGATTCAAGTCCCAGACCCAGTGGCTTAAACTCATGCCGAACGCGTGTACATGCATGCCCAAGATCCCGAGAGGAGAATGGAGGAGAAGGGATTGCGGCATGGCCATTCCCCCTGGGGGATTTCTCCCTTTCTGTCTGTCTCTCTCTGTCTTTCTGGCGAGTGCACATGCCCTATAACAAAAAACCTCTCCAAAAAAAAAAAAGTCTGTCTCTCTATTTTTCTCCTTGATTCCACTGAGAGGGATCATTCTACTTAGAATGAAGGGCTTTTATATAGTTGCAGTAATGAAGACAGTGTGGTATTGCAGAGTAAAAGACATAGAGATCAATGGAACAGAGTAAATAACTCAAAAATAGAAACTCCCAAGTACAGCCAACTGGTTTTTTGACAGAAGTACAAAAGGAACTCAATGGAGGAAAAATAGCCTTTTCAACAAATGGTACTGAATCAACAGGATATATCCATAGGTTTAAAAATGAAAGACATTGACCGAAACCTCACATCTTATCTAAAATATAATTCAAAGTGAATAATGTACTTAAATGTACAACATTAAACTATAAAAGTTCTTTTTTTCAAAAATTGTGGAGATAATCTCCTGGATCTATAACTAGGCAAAGAATTTTCGTATTTGACACCCCACACATAATCCACAAAAGAAAAAATTGATTGGGCCTCATTAGGCCCACTCTGGTGGTCCAAATGGTAGGATGCTACTGTGTGAAGGTTAGGGACTGATGGGAGGCTCAGGTCCTGTTCTCAGACTGACCTGAACATGCAGGCATATAACACTAGCAAGCTGGGATATATACAACATAGAGAGTTCTGTTCTGGGACACCTGGGTAAAATTCTATGATGGAAAGATCCTGTCAAGAACATCTTATCTCGGGACCAGCAGTTAGCGTAATGGCTAGGTCGCTGGACTCCCACGTAGTTGACCGTGGTTCGAGTCCAGGACCCAGTGGCTTAAACTCACGCCAGGCGCGTGTGCGTGCATGCCCAAGATCCCGAGAGGAGAATGGAGGAGAAGGGATTGTGGCGTGACCATCCCCCCTGGGGGGTGATTTCTCGCTTTCTGTCTCTCTGTCTCTCTCTCTGTCTGGCGAGCACACGCACCCTATAGCAAAAAAAAACCTCTCCAAAAAAAGAAAAAAAAAAGAACATCTTATCTCAGGTCCAATAGGTGGCGTAATGGCTAAGGTACTGTACTTCCATGTGGCTAACTGCAGTTTGAGTCCCAGACCCGCAGATTGAAATTTGTGCCAGGTGTGTGTGCATGCCTGCCCAAAATCTGGAGAGAATGGAGGAGAAGGGACTGTGGTATGGCTATCCCCTTGGGGGGGGTGATTTCTCACTTTCTGTCTTTCTGTTTGTCTCTCCAGTGAGCACACTTTCCCTACAGCAAAAATCTCTCCAAAAAAAAGAATACCTGTCTCTCTCTCTCCTCCTCCCATGCTCTCTTATCTTGATGTCATAAAAAAGGACCTCAACAAAATTAAAACTATTTGTTCTACAAAGTATCCTGTTTAAAGAGGATGAAAAGACAAACTACAGTGGCCAAAAAGCAGCACAGTAATTGAGGCACTAGACTCCCACATGGCCAGTCGCAGTTCAAGTCCCAGACCTGGTGGCTTGTTTTCTCATTTTCTCTCTCTCTGTCTCTCTCTGGTGAGCACACATGCCCTTTAGCAAATTTTAAAAATAATAATAATATAAATAAATAAATAAATAAATAAAATACTATAGATGAGTGACAAAATTTCAAACCACGTATCTGACAAAGAACAGATATCCAGAATAAAGAACTTTGCAAACTCAATAGTCAAAAAATCAATCCAATTAAAAAATAAGTAAAAGACATTATAGACATTATATCAAAGATCATCTATGGATAATAAATAAGCACACAAAATCAGACATAAGGGAAATGCAAATAAAACCACAATGAGATTATCACTGGATACCTATAAAAATAGCTAAAATAACAGAGTGACAACACCAAACACAGGTGAGGATGTGAAGAAACTGAATTACTCATACATTTCCAGTGGGAGTGAAAAATGGTATAGCTCCTCTGGAAAACAGGCTGGCAATTTCTTCTAAAACTAAGCATGTAATTACCACATGACTCAGCAACTTATACTGTTGGATATTTATCCCATAGAATTAACTTCCATCCCAGAGACATATTTATGCTCTAAACACATTTACATAAAACCTGCATATGAAATTGCATAGCAGCTTTATTCATAATAGCCAAAAACTGGAGACAGTCCAGATGTTTTCCAATGGGTGTATGATTAAACAAACTGATATATATCCATACTGTGAAATACTACTCAGTAGTAAAAAAAAAAAATGAACTAACTAAAAGCAGGTAGCGGCAGACTGTGGAAAAAGGGGCTGAAGTAGACACCCAGCCTAACTCCTCTCCACAGAGAAGGATCAAAACAGATAATAAATAGTTCTACTTTGATTAGAGGAATCAGGAGAGAATATCAGAATATAGTAAGGAAGTAATAAAAAACTCTGAAGTATAAAGACTTTTATAGAAACACACAGAGACAAAGCAACAGCCCAAGATACACCCAGAGCTAAGCAGAGCTTCCCATTATAGAGAAAAGTTAAGTGAAATATCCCTGACAGTCCCCATTGGTACCTTAGACACCAGCAGTCTTGGCTACAGGACAGCCACAAAGTCATTGGTGATCTCAAATCCAGAGTACGGAGCTGCCTGGAGTCCTTGTGAAGGTACTACCCAAGCAAAGGAATACACACCAGATCCCTTCCCCATCCTTGGGACCTAAGGTCCAATGGTAACAGAACCACAGCTAAAATATATCCTGCACTGGGTGTCAGTAGACCCTGTACCTCCGTATTCCTAGGGTTCCACTGTCACTACATCCTGCCCGTACAAAAGTTAGGAGATTCAGGTCAGCAACTGAGGAACTGACACAGCAATGACCATATCACCTTCCCTGTGCAGCACCCTGTGCTAAGGGGAACAAGCAGTGCATCATAGTGGGAAGGATACTGATGATGTGGGGAATTAATGTAGATGCTCCCCACAGAGACTAAAGCCTACAGACCACATACTCCCCCAAAGAGACAAAGTTCTCTGGATGCTCCCTCAAGAGATTGAGGAATATAGACCCCCACCAACCTATAAGAAACTAAATATTTCAGATTCTGACATTTGAAACTGTCACTGGCATCCAAGCATCCTTGCTGCCTTCCATTGCAGCATTCATCCTACCTGGGGCCCAAAGTCAATAGCCCAAGCTCTGTTGTTACTGTAGAAGCATGTGAACAGGCCCATTCCCTAGAATCATTGGCCCAAGTGCTGCCAACCTCAGGGAACTCTGCAGGCCCAGACCCCGCAACCAACAGTCTCCACACCCCTTGAATGACCCACCAAGAACCAAGGATGTTGCCAAGATGCAGCCATTACCATTGACCCAGTTATCTCAACTAGTGAGACCTCTGTGTACCTCACCTACAGCCTGAGAACCCTGGCCATCTCCACATATGCCTGACCTTGCCGCTGCCACAAATAACTCTATACTCTCTACTGGATGAGCCCCCACATGCTGCACATGCTCCACCCATGGTCTAAAAGCTCCTGATGCTACTACTGGTATCTCTGGTCCCTAGATAAGCAAGACCCATGTGTATTACATTCACCTCACACATGACCTGAGGCCACCAATTTAAGTAGTACAGCTAAACTGGCTGTAACCTACCAATTCAGCTGACAAACCCAACAGACAGCCTACGCAGAGCCTGAAGTCACCACTATACCCACATCTGGCACCTGTGGCAGCAGCAGACACCAAAGACACTGCCTCCTAGATTGGCAGAGCTACAAGGCACTGCACACCTCCCTTATCCAGGATCAGAGGACCCTGGTTTGCATCTCTAGTGGTGACCACCCCCAACAAAACCGCACAAACACTCACAGTCTCAATCACAAAAGCCTTTACAGATACCACTAACACAGATTCTGAATGAAGAAAATATTCAGAAATTGCGCTACTGAGTTTAACTAGAACCAAAGTCAAAAGACACTGACCAACTAATACCATAGAACACATCCACAGGGAGAAAAATAATCCTTCCATAAAAGTCCTATACCAGGGCCAGTAGGTGGTATGGAAGTTAAGGCATTGGATTCCACATGGCCAAGTCTATGGTTTGAGTCCTAGACAAGGTGGATTGAAAATCATATCAGATGGGACCAGCAGTTGGTGTAATGGCTATGTTGCTGGACTCCCATGTAGTCGACCACAGTTTGAGTTCTGGACCTGGTGGCTTAACCTTACGCCAGGCGTGTGTACATGTGTGCCCAAGATCTTGAGAGGAGAATGGAGGAGAAGGAATTGTGGTGTGACCATATCCCCAGGGGGTGATTTCTCATTTTCTGTCTCTCTGTTTCTCTCTGTCTCTCTGGCAAGCGCACGCGCCCTATAGCAAAAATCTCTTCCCCCGAAAAAGAAAATGAAAATCATATCAGACACATGTGTATGCATGCTCATAAACCTGAGAGAACAGAGAAGGGACTATAGCACAGCCATCTCCCCCTACACACACTGGGGAAGTCATTCCTTACTTTCTCTCTCTCTCTCTCTCTCTCTCTCTCTCTCTCTCTCTCTCTCAACTACATATACCCTATACCACAAAAACTAAAAAATGAGAACAAATAAAAAAAAATTACCCCATAAAACCAGAGGAGGTGATCCGAATATCAACAAAGGGACACAAGAATCATGAAAAAAAAAAAAAAAATATATATATATAGATAGATAGATAGATAGATAGATAAAAGATAAAAGAAGGAAAGACGATTCTTTCAAAAGAACATAATAATTCACCAGTAATTAACTATAAAGAAAAGGAAATCTAAGAAATGCAAGAAAAATATCAAAATAATGATTTTTTTAAGAGAGATTTTTGCTATAGGACATGTGTGTTCACTAGACAGACAGACACAAAGCGAGAAATCACCCTCCAGGGGGATGCCCATGCTGCAATCCCTTTTCCTCCCTTTTCCTTTTGGGATCTTAGGCACACACGAACACCCGCCCAGTGTGAGTTTAAAAACACCAGCGCCGAGACTCAAACTGTAGTCAACTACGTGGGAGTCCAGCAACATAACCATTATGCAATCTGCTGGTCCCTAAAGTAATGATTTTAAGTAAGCTCCATGATGCAAAAGAAAACTCACTTAACCAATTAAATGAAATCAGTAAAACAACCCATAATATAGGTGAGAAATTCCACAGATAGATATGATTTAAATGAACCAAATAGAGCCAACAGGTGGCATAGTGGTTAAGGCGTTCAACTCCCATGTGGGTGACTGTGGCTCCAGTCCTAGACCTGGCAGCTTAAAATTCATGCCAGGTGCAGTGCATGTGTCTTCAAAATCCTTGGAGGACAATGGAGAAGGGATTGTGGTATGGCCACCTCCCCCAGGGGGGTTGCAATCTCTCATTTTCCTTTTCATTCTGTCTCTCTCTCTCTCTCTCTCTCTCTCTCTCTCTCTCTCTCTCACTGTCACTCTCTCTGGTGGGCATATACATCCTATAGCAAAAACTTAAAAAAAAAAAAAGGAAAAAAAATCAAACAGCAATCATAAAGATGAAAAATTCAATAAAGGAGACAAAAAACACAGCCAAGCACATCAACAGGCTGGATCAAGCAGAATATCTGACTTTGAAGACTAAGTGTTTTAAATAGCCCAATCAGGAAAGGAAAAAAAAAAAGAATAAAAAAGAGTGATGAAAATCTAGAAAATCTATGTGACACCATTAAGGAAGCAAATATTCACAGTAGGGAAGTTCCAGAAGGAGAAGAAATGGTAAAAGGCATAGAAAATCTATTTCACAAAATATGTACATTTCTCAAGTCTAGGAAGAGATATAACATCCAGATTCAGGAAAAACAAATGTTGCCAAATAGATTCAGCCCAAAAGGTGTTCTCTGAAGCATATCATAATCAAATTGCCAAAAGTCAAAGACAAGACAGGATTCTAAAAGCTGTAAGAGAAAAGCACTGTGTTACATATAAGGTAATCTCCATCAGACTAACAGAAAATTTCTCAGCAGAAACATTACAGGCCAGGAAGAAAATGGGATGATATATTTAACGTACTGAAAGGAAAAAACTTTCACTGAAGAATACTATATCTGGCAAAGCTATCTTCAGAATTAAAGGAGAAATAAAGTACTTCCCAGAAAAGCCAAAACTAAGAATTACTCACCACTAGACCAGCTTTTTAAGAAATACTTAAGGGAGTTTTACATCTGGAAGTTAAAGGAAGATAAATATCATTTCAAAAATATGCACAGGTATAAAACTCACTAGTAGGTAAGTCAAACAAACAAGAAAGAGAAAAATATTAAACCTTATCACTATATAAAATCACCAAAGTGTGATAAAGTGTTAAAAAGAAATACAATAAATGACAATGATCAGTTTTGATCAAACTTTCCACTTGAAAGACAGACAATGAATGAATGAATAAAAAAACAAGATCCTACAACATGCTATCTACAAGAAAACTAATTTCCACTGTAAAGTGCATGTATTTACTGAATGTGAAAGGACAGAAAAACATACCCAGGCAAAGAAAAACCAAACGCAAGCAGGAGTTGCTATGCTTATATTGAACTTCAAAACAAAAATAGTAAAAAGGGAAAAAGAATGTCATTATATAGTGATTAAAAAATTAAATTCAGAAAGAGGTTACAGTGATTATAAATATATGCACACAATACTAGAGCATTCAAATAAATGAAGAAAGCATTACTAAGAGAGAGAGAGAGAGAGAGAGAAGATTCAATGCAATAATAATTGGGAATTTCAGCACCCCACTCTCATATAGACCAAAAGTCAACAAAGAAACAAAAGAGTTAAACTAAAGCACAGACTAAATGGACTTAACAGATATAGAATACAGCATCCAACAGGTACAGAATGCATATTCTTTTCATCAGTATATGAAACATTCTCCAGAATAGACCATAATTTAGCCCACAAAACAGTCCTCAAAATTTTTTATAAAACAGAAATCTCGTCAAATATCTTGTCTGACCACAATGAAATAAAATTATAATGAAATAAAGTGTGGAAAATATGCAAATATATAGAGACTATACAACATGCTCCTGGATAACTATTTGGTCAATGAAGAAGTTAAGAAAAACATTTTTAATTTCTTGAAATAAGTGAAAAGGGGGGGGGGGGGTCAGTAGGTGGCATGGTGGTTAAGGGCACTATACTCCCACATGGCCAAATGTGGTTTGAGTCTCAGACCTGGCAGCTTGCTTTCTCATTTCTCTCTCTCTCTCTCTCTCTCTCTCTCTCTCTCTCTCTCTCTCTCTCTCTCTCTCCCCCCCCCCCCATTCTTTCCCCCTCTGGTCAAATTAAAATAAATAAGTAAAATAAAATAATTCCTTTAAAAAAATAAACATATGAGGGACCAGAAGTTGGCATAATGGCTATGTCACTGGACTCCCATGTAGTTGACCGCTTGTTCGAGTCCTGGACCCAGTGGCTTAAAGTCACACCAGACACGTGTGCATGCATGCCCAAGATCCCGAGAGGTGAATGGAGAAAAAAGGATTGCAGTGTGGCCATTCACCCTGGAGGGTGATTTCTCACTTTCCATCTCTCTGTCTCTCTCTTTCTGGCAAGCACACATGCCCTATAGCAAAAACCTCTCCCCCCCCTCAAAAAAAAAAAAAAAAAAAACTAAGAAGAAAAAAAAGAAAGAAATGAAAAAAAAATTAAGAAGAAAATTTTAAAAGTATGGAAACAAAAGAAAATGGAAACATGACATGCCAAAATTTATGAGATATAGTCAAAACAATACTAAGATGGAAGTTTATAACAATAAATGTCCCCACAAAACATTGGAATGATGCCAAATAAATGACCTAACAATACGTCTTAAGGAACTAGAAAAAGAAGAATGAACTGAATCCAAAAGTAGTAGGAGAAAAGAAATAAAGGAGAAGAAAAAATAAACCAAAGATTAATACAAAAAGAAACATTGGTATTTTTAAAGATAAAACAAATCAACAAACCATCAGCTAGACTAGGAAAAAAAGAGAAGACAATCCAAATAAATAAAATAAAAATGAAAAAGGAGACATTACAATTGATGCCACAGAAATACATATGATCATTAGAGACTACTGTGAACAACTATATGCTAACAAGGTGGAAAACCTAGAAATGGATAAATTCCCAAGTATATACAATATATCAAGACTGAACCAACCAGAAACATCAGTAGAAAGCCTGAACACAGCAATAATAAAAATATGATTAAATTAGTTATAAAATGTCTCCCAACAAGGAAACGTCTAGAACTGAATGTTTTCACTGAGGAATTCTACACAATCTTTAAAGAAGAAATAACATCAATTATTCTGAAAGTATTCCAAAAGATTCAAGTGGGGGACTCTTCCAAAATTCATTTTATATGGCCAGCATTATTATCCTGGTAACAAAATCAAACAAGGATACAATTAAAAAAAGAACATAAAACTACAGAATAATACCCCTGATGAACATCCGAAGTCCTTAACCAAATATTAACAAACTGAATTCAACAGCACATCAAAAAATTATACATCATGATTTTATTTCACCATACAGAAAACAATAAACACAATACATCACATAAGCAGAATAAAAGATAAAAATGATATGATCATAAAAATTGATGCATAAAAATTATTTGATAAAACATGGCATTCTTTCATGATTAAAAACTAACAAGTTAGAAACAGAAGGGAAGTATTTCAATACAATAAAGGTCATGAATGACAAAACAACAACTAACATCATACTGACAAGGGTAAAGATAAAATTTTTCCTTCAAGGAAAGATTGTCCACTTTCTCCACTCTTATTCAACAGTATTAACTAGAGCAACCATGTAGAAAAAAATTAAGTAAATGCATCCAACTGGACAAGAGAAAGTAAAACTGTCCCTGTGTGCAGATGGTATGATTTTACACATAAAAAAATAATAAAGTCTACACCAAGAAGAAACTCTTAAAACTAATAAATATTGGGTCCTTTGAAAAGTCACAACACATTGTGCATTATGTGTCATAACTTTTCTGATGATATGCAGTAAAGTAACAGGATGCAAAATCAATACATGAAAATCAGTAGCATTCTTGTATAGCAATAATGAAACTTGCTGAAAAAGAAATCAAGGACACAATCTCATTTGCGGTAGCTACAAAAATATTTTAGAAACTAGGAATAGGTTTAACCAAAGAAGTGAACAATCTCTATTAAAAAAAAAACTTGATATAAAGCACTGATGAAAGAAATAGAAGACAAAAAAAAAAAAAGGAAACACATCTAATGTCCACACATTACAGGACTAATATTTTTAACATGTGCATACTACTCAAGACAATCTATAGATTTTAATTTGATCCCTCTCACAATACTAATGGCATTCTTCACAGACACAGAAAAAATTATAAATTCACATGGAATCAAAATAGACACCAAATAGCAAAAGCAATCCTGGGTAGGAGAAACAAAGCTAGAGGCATCATATCACCTTACTTGGAAATATACTACACAAAGCTATAATAAACAAAGTAGCATAGTAGTGGGGAAAAAAAAAGACATATGAACCAATGGAACAGAATAGAGAACTTAGAAATAAATCCACAGACTAAATCCACAAGCTTTCCAAAATTGTTCACGGAAGAAGGATAATCTTTTTAGTAAAAGATACAGAAAAAAATGGGTAGCTATATACGTAAGAAACTACTGGAATCCTCTCTCACCATGTACAAAAAATTGAACCAAAATGGATTAAAGACCTATATATTAATACCCAAAGCGATGAAATCACTAGAAGAAAACAGACGAAATGCTTCAGGGCATTAGTCTAGGTAAGCCTGTTTTTTTGTTTTTTTTTTTTAATTTTTAATTGCCAAAGGGCACATGTTGTTTGCCAGAGACACAGAAAGAAGAGGAAGAAAGCTTCTCACAACTGGGCCTAGTCATACCACAATCCCTAGTCCTTCATTTCTCCATCCTGTCAGGATTTGAGGGAGGTATGCACACATGCCCAGCATGTTTTTCAAGACACCAAAGCTGAGATTTTGAACCATAGTCAGCCATGTCGGATCCAGCTCTCTACTGGGCAGCCCTCGAAGATTTAAGAATGAGTAACATGATCAAAAATAGACAAAAATAGACATTATGCCCAGTAGGTGGCATAATGGTCACATTGCTGCACTCCCACATAGTCAATGGCAGTTTGAGTCCTGGACCCAGCAGCTTGAAACTCATGCCCGGCATGTGTGAGTGAGTGCACAAAATCTGGAGAGGAGAATGGAGAAGGGATGGTGGCATGGCCATCCACCTTGGGGGGCGATTTATTGCTTTCTGTCCTCTGTTTCCCTCTGTCTCTCTGGCATGTGCATGCACCCTACAGCAAAAATCTCTTTCTCAAAAAAAGAGAAAAAAGAAAAAAAAACAAATAGGATACATTAAACTGAAAAGATTCTGTTCACCAAAGGAAAAAGTCAACACTGAAGATAAACCTACAGAAATGTGAGAAAATATTTGCAAGACAGATATCCTACAAGAGATTACTAACCAGGATATATAAAAAAACTAAAACAATTTATCAGCAAATAAACTAAATAATGCAGTTTCAACACGGGCAATCAATCTGAACAGACAGTTCTCTAAAGAAGACATACAAATAGACTACATATATGATAAAATGGTCACTATCACTAATTATCAGGGAAATGCACATCAAAACAACAATGAAATAACAACATTATCCCAGTTAGAATGGGTACTATCAAAAAAACAACAAATGCTGGTAAAGATGTGGAGAAAGGAGATCTTTGGTGCACTGTTGGCCAGGACATCAATAAGTACAACCATTATGGAATACAGTATGGCTATTTTTTTTTTTTTTGGAGAGGTTTTTCGCTATAGGGCGCGTGCGCTCGCCAGACAGACAGAGAGAGACAGAGAGATAGAAAGCGAGAAATCACCCCCCAGGGGGGATGGTCACGCCGCAATCCCTTCTCCTCCATTCTCCTCTCGGGATCTTGGGCACGCACGCACACGCGCCCGGCGTGAGTTGTAAGCCACCGGGTCCGAGACACGAACCGCGGTCGACTACGTGGGAGTCCAGCGACATAGCCATTACGCTAACTGCTGGTTCCCAAGTATGGCTATTCTTCAAAAAACTAAAAATAGGGCTGTACCCATAGCACAGTAGTTAAATGCAGTATTGTAGTTAAGTGCTACACAGAAGAAGTCAGATTCTACATGGCTGATCGGGGTTCGAGTCCTGGCTCCAGGGCTTTAAAAATATGTGTGCCCAAGATCCCGATGAGATTAAGAATTAGAGGAGGAAGGATTGTAGCCAGGCTTTGTTACGGAGTATTCCCCCCTCTTTCTCTAACACACATAAATGCCCTCTACCATATTTTTTTAAAAACTGAAAACAGATGTACCTTATGATTCAGTAATACCACTACTAGGTAAATATCCAAAAGAAAGGAATAAGAATGCTGAAAAGATATGTACACTCTAATATTTATTGCAGAGTTATTCACCAAAGACAACATATGGAATCAACTTAAGTATACATCAATGAATAAATGAATAAAGAAAATACGGTATCTATAAACAATGGAATATCATTCAATCTTTGATAGAAAATGATGAAATCCTGTTATCAGCAACATCATAGATAAGCATGGAGGAAATTACAGTAAGTGAAATAAGCCAGGCTCTGAAAGACAAATGCCACATGTTCCTTCTCACTCATTATTTTTAAATTTGCTGTAGGTCATGGAGAGAGACAGAGAGAAAGAGGAAAAGTAAGAATGCACTCCCAGGGAGGAGTGACCATACCATAAGCCTGTCTCTTCTATTTTCCTCTTGGGATTTTGGGCATGCACGCACATGTACCCAACAGAGCCACCAATCCAGAACTCAAATTGCAGTTGGCCACATGGAATCCAGTTTCCTGAACCACCATGCCATCTGGCTGGTTCTAAAATGATAAATATTTTATTCTAACCATTTTAATACTTGTATTTCTAAAATGTACTTTCAATCCCCTTACTTTTAAAGTGGAAGAAAAGAATATTATTTAACTTTTGCCTGAACACACCAGGATATCATTATGATCATTAATTGTTATACTGTGCTATAATACAGTGATGACCTTGTGAGATCTTCTGGTGTGATGAGCCTTTTATCCCTATACTAAATAGCCAAAAATCCACTCTCAGCTTCCTGATATGGTCTTCTCCATCTTTAGCACTGAATATAACCACATGTTGATATCCAGAAGGATTTCTATGATTGTTTCTTGGTTTATGAATGGCAAAATAGTTAAATAGTAAAGGAAATATTCTAACCCTGGTCTTAGTGTGCTTGATTCTAGAAGATATCCCTTTCCTTCAAACTATTATGGTGGAAAAAACAGAAAATGTAAAAATGAGAAATATGCATTAAATAAGGCTTTTGATTTAAGTCAGTAGGTGCAGGGTAATGACTTTTCATATAAAGTAAATCATGATGATATCTACTTTTCTAGCCCTGACCCCTTTCATAAAATTCTAAGTTGGCAGCCATTATCCAAAAGATTCAGGATATCAGTCAGGCTACAGCTATGTGAGGTACTGCTATTTTTCTTTACTCATGTTGTTAGCACCTACAATAAACAAGTAGATTTTTTATATAGGCCTCCACTTCCCTGGATACTTTCAAGGTTCTTCCTGCTTACTATGACATTGATAACCAGCCAACTTTTCTAAGTAAATAAAGACACATAGAAAGTTATCCCAGTATACCTGTTGTTCTACACTCTAATCAACAATGAATGGAAGACATAGAAAAGTCCTATTTCACTGTTTTAAAATAAATATTCGGGACCAGCAGATGGTGCAATGTTTATGGTACTGAATTACCATGTAGTCGACCAGGGTTCAAGTCCTGGACCCAGTAGCTTAAAACTCACGCCGGGTGCATGCGCATGCATGCCCAAGATCCTAAGAGGAGAATGGAGGAGAAGGGATGTGGTGTAGCCATTCTCCTGGTGGGTGAGTTCTCACTTTCTGTCTCTCTGTATCTCTTTATCTCTCCAGGGGGTACATGCATCCTATATCAAAAAACGCTATAAATAATTAATAAATAAAATAAACCTTCTACCATCAATATTTCACTTCCTTACTTTGAGAAGTTCTAAGACTGGAACTGAACATGACGAGGAACTGAAAATGAGATGTTTTTCTCTGTACTCCAAATATATCAGTTCAGTCATTAGAAACAATTAAATTCAACTCTTATACGCAGAGAAACCAGATGCCTTGAAGTATCAAAAATACCTCTCAAGGGTCACAGTATCCACTATATTGTAGTCAAAAATATTCATCAACACACAATAAGATATGATAAAGGTAGAAAATATTTTATTACTGTTTTCAGTAAAGTCTGATTTTGTTGTTGCTGAGAGCACCTTCTGTTGTAAATCTTTCTTGGCTGGTTCTGAACAACGTCAGTAAGTTGTACCTTTTTGTACTGAATGACATTTAGTATTATGTAAGTTATAATCTATATCTCACATTTTAGAAGCTAAGCTTTTGCAGAAAATCATAGAACATTAACTGTTATGGGAAAAAAATGCTAGTTACCTAAAATATGCGAACATAGATTAAAAAATCACATACAAGTTCAAAGACTTTTCACATGCTCACGTCACATTTACAATTTTGTGACAATAATGCATAAGATCACAGAGCATATCCTGATGAGTCTCCAGTGTACTGAACTGTAAATGACAGTTAATATTTAGGTACCTGATAGTCGGATGTTCTAAACCTCTAGACTAAAACTACATGAATGATTATACTATATGACTGATACATTTCAACCTATCCACCACATGTCATTTAAAGAAAAAAAAAAACTGTTCAAAATGTT
Organism: Tupaia tana; assembly: GCA_026018925.1. NCBI lineage: Eukaryota > Metazoa > Chordata > Mammalia > Scandentia > Tupaiidae > Tupaia > Tupaia tana. The sequence continues at coordinate 71,124,092 of JAKSZU010000009.1, read as the reverse complement.
TTAAAACACTGAATCTCTATCTTGAAGGGAGACATTTAAAACTGTGTCACTTTTATTTTTTTTCTTTTTATTTAATTTATATATATATATATAAATATGTACACAAACATTATGACAATTCAAATTTTTTCAACATAAATATATAATTTTCCATTTGCTCCACTGAATATATCTAAGAAGTCTGGTGTAGCTGGAAGAATAGTGAAGAAGTAGAAAACCCTGGGATTCGATCTCTGCCTGTGGTGTCCCCTCTGGGTTCACCTTAACAGCTGTGAAGCCCCTCCCCCCCCCAGACAAGACCCTCTCCCTTCCAGGCTCCAGTGCTAGTCAGAACAGAATACATCCAGGCATCTCCATCTCTGCCTATAGTGTCCCTTCTGGGTTCAGCTTTGCGGCTCTCAAGTTCCCACAGTCAGGACCCGCCCCCAGACCTCAGTGCTAGTCAGACAGGCAAAGTCTATCTTCTTCCTCTTGTTCTTCTCTTTCCCTTTCAACGTTTTTTCTTAAAAAAAAAAAAAAAAAAAAAAAAAAAAAAAACAGCTTTATATCCCCTTCCTTGTGGCTTTCTCTTGCTAATTTTTCTCTTTTCCTTCACCTAGGACAGAATTCATCCAAGCATCTCCATTTTTGCCTCAAGCACATCACATGGTTTTACATTTTTAAGCCAATTTTATTTTCTGCAATGTGATTTCTGTTCTTTTCTCCTCTTTTTTCAAGTTCTTTCCTTCTTTTTCCATTGCTTTTCCTTCCTTTTTCTGTTTCCTACTTTCTTTTTCTTTTACCTTACTTTCCTATTTTACTGCTCAGCCCTTACCCAGTACCTAAAGAAGTCTAGGTGCATAGTAGCTAAATATCTGAACATTGTGAGTTTTAGAGAATGCTTTGTCCATCACTATACCGGTTGTAAAAAGAGGGAAACTCCCCTTCATAAATCCAATTTCAAAACTACTCCTGTGATTCCCACATTAGAGGACACAGTAGAAGGGAAAAAATAGCACCTAATTATTTCAAAGTAAGGGAAACACACAAGCTCACAGTTACAGAATCCTTTTCCAACAAATTAGCCAAAAGCGAATTCATCAGATAAGGGACTGATAATCAGAAAATACAGGGAACTCAAGCAGCTTACCCAGAACAAAACTGATTAACCCAATTATAAGATGGGAAAAAGAATAAACAATTCTCTAAGGAAGATATACGTACAGCCAAAAAGCATATAAAAAAATGCTCAACATCCCTCATCATAAGAGAGATGCAGATCAAAACCACAATGAGATACCACCTAACCCCAGTCAGAATGGCAAAGATTCAAAAAATAAAAAATGATAAGTACTGACAGGAATGTGGTAAAAGGGGAACTCTCCTACATTGCTGGTGGGAATGTAAATTGATCCAGCCATTGTGGAGAACAATATAGAGGTTCCTCAAAGACCTTCAAATAGAACTACCATATGATCCAGAAATCCACTCCTGGGTATTTACCCAAAGGACAAGACAATGCTCAGTTCAAAAGCACTTGCACTACTGTATTTATTGCAGCATTATTCATGATTGCTAAGATATGGAACCAACCCAAATGTTCACAAACAAATTAATCGATTGAAAAAGTGTGGCACCTGTACTCCATGGAACACTATTCAGCTATAATGGACAAGTTTTTCCAGTTTTTCCCTGGCATTTGATAGAAAGTGGACATGGAAGATTTACTGCCGAGTGAACAAAGTGAGACTATGAAACAGAGACATTATATGGCTCCACTTAACATATACTATCTACATTCTATGGTACAGACTGAAAGACTGGAGGACATAAAAGCATTGAAAATTGTTATGGACACTGGGGACAAAATATAAGAGAATGGTAGAGAGAAAGAGGCAGGAAGGAAAATTTGGAGAAAAATGGAGAAGTAAGGAATTTGGGGGACACAGTTATGGTTTGTTGTCTGTTGGTGAGGTCATGCATAGTATTCTTAACTTGCCTGCTGTGTGGCACATATCATGTTGGGTAAAATCGCTTTAAAAACTAAATGATGTATAATGATTGAATGTATAAATAATAAATAACAATAATAATAATTTTTTTTTGGAGAGGTTTTTGCTATAGGGCACATGCACTCACCAGAAAGACAGAGAGAGACAGAGAGACAAAAAGTTAGAAATCACCCCCCAGGGGGGATGGCCATGCCTCAATCCTGTCTCCTCCATTCTCCTGCACATGAGCCCGGCGTGAGTTTTTAGCCACCGGGTCCGGGACTTGAACCACGGTCAACAACATGGGAGTCCAGCTACATAGCCATTACGCTAACTGCTGGTCCCAATAATAATTTTTTTAAAAAAAGATAAAAAAAAACCCTGGGATTTAGTCTTGGTTTAAAAAACTCTTTAGCTTAGATATAGCTTTGCCATTTACCAAGCAATGTGAACTTCAGCAATTACTTCATCTCTCTGAGCTCCAGGGAAGATTCTATAAAAAATGCAGATAATACTATATTCTTCACCCTAACACAGGATTGTTGTAAAGATCAAATAACATAATGTATTTGAAAGAACTTGGTAAAACTGTAAGGCACTGATGTCACAAGTTACTGTTATTATCACTTAAACATGGAAAACTGAAATTTCAATTAAAAACAGACCAAATTCATATATCAATTTGACTGGTAGCAAACAATGCCATGTAAATCCTTATTGTTGGCTTCTGAAGAAATGTGAACAATAAATTATTAGCTTAATTTATCTTTAATTAATGCTTCTCATACCTGGCATAACAAAATACTTCCACATGCTGAATGGTTCTGTCCTTCTTGCTAAGAGTGATGGCTTCTTCATTTTCAAGGATCTGCTCTTGCCATGTTAGATTTTCATTCACATTGTCACTATTTTCCTAAAAAAAAAAAAAAAAAGATGAGAAGTTTTAATTAAACTGAGCAATCTGAACCAATAATTTTCTGAGAAAATTTATATCTATCTAAATTCATACTTTTCCTTTCATTCCATCAAAACTCAAAGATAGTTATCACTTCAGAGTCATTGAACCAACTCCAACAGAGTATGTCAACTTCAGTTTGACTTGTCACAACCAATGCCATGTAAATCCTTATTAGGAAAGTGAAGCAAAGAAAACAACGAATAAAATCTATGCTATAAGGTACCAACAGGTTATATTTTTGTTGAGGCACTTGACTCCCATATGGCCAACCACAGTTTGAGTTCCAGACCCAGAAGCATGAAAATCATATGAGGCGCGCGCGTGTGTGTGTGTGTGTGTGTGTGTGTGCCTAGAATCCCGGGTGGAAAATGAAAGAGAAGAGATTGTGCCATGGTCGTTTTCATTACAGGATGATTTGTCACTTTCCCTCTCACTGTTTCTCTGCCCAAGCAAATGTGCCCTTAAAAAAAACCTTTAAAAATAAAACAAAACTATACTATTGATAACTAACTCTAGTTTATATTAGTAGATCTACATCAGGATTGGGACATTCAGATAAGGCTATTTTGACATTGCTTGAGAATCAGGACAACTAATTATCTACATGTGAGGATAAAGCATATCTATTTTATGAATTTTTGTGTTTTTTTGGTTTTGTTTTGTTTTTAGGTTTTTGTCACAGAGTGTGTGTGTGCATCAGAGGGAGAAGGGAGAGGGAGAGAGAGAGACAGAGAGACTGAGAAAGGCAAAGTAAGAAATCATCCTCCAGTGGGATACTCATACTGCATTCCCTTCTCCTTCATTCTTCTCTTGGGAGTTTGGGCATTCACACAGTGCAACCACTGTGACTGTCAAGCCATTGCTTGAGGTCTGGGACTAGAACCATAGTTGGCCATGTGTGGGTCTAGTGCATTAACCACTACATCACCTGCTGGTCCCTGTATTACTTGTTAATAACAGTTTTCATAATTCTTAGATGTCAATATATCAGGCTCAAAATGAAGTCCTTTATTCTTGTATTTTAATTTTTTTTATTTTTTCATTTCATTTTCTTTTATACATTCAATCACATTATTATTTGGCTTACAAGATGGATATTTCAACAGGTGAACATTTCTCCCTAGTACACTTGATAAAACTACAAAATATCTTCAACAGATAATACCACATTTCTTTGTGCCGTTAATGCTTTGCCTCCCTATTTTTCTTCTAAATGTCCTTCCTCAGACCCTCCTCTTTCACACACACTTTATCTGGTATTTACATCTACATACTGTGCTTCTATATCCTTTAGTCAATTAGTTTCAGTCATATAATGTGGACACTCGGTATATATTAAGTGGAGATATACAATTCCTCTCCTCCATAGCCTGGCTTGCTTCACTCAGCAGTAAATCTTCCATATCCATCAACTCACTTTAAGATATTTGAAGATTGGTAACTAGTCATGTCAAATATTGATTATATATAAAAGTATTTTTGAAATGTACATAGCACAAGATAACTCAGGACTTTATAATATCAATACCTGAATACTTTATATCCAGAAAGACAATAAACACAAGAATGTGTAATAAATTATATAAACTTTCACCAAGGGATGAAATTGGCCCCTTAAATTTTTCAGTAATTCTTAATTACATTATCTGGAGAAAATTATATGATATAGTAACATATAGGTAATTCTTAAATATAGATAGAGATACACACACACACACACACACACACATATAGTTACATATATGTATGTGTGTATGTATATATACATATGTATCTATATATGTGTGTGTATGTATATGTATATATATATATATAGATAGATAGATAGATAGATAAATAGATAGATAGATAGATAGATAGATAGATAGATAGATAGATATAGGGTCATCGGGAAAGGCATGATGCATTTTTGCAAGGAAAATATGTCATGATTTTCCCAGTGACCTAATATTACCTTTTCAAAATGTCAAGGATCAATTTTTAACCAGTTTAAAATTTCAAGTGATTTAATAAACATATTTGTCAGAGGAAACTTTTTGAAAATGTACTACATATACTCAAGGAACTAGTAGTAGAATATAAGTACAATATATTTTAAGTAAATTAATCAAAGGAAATTTCCAAACTTACAAATTTCATAAAGCAGGGCAATACTTATTTTTAAAATGTTTTGTTGTCCTCAATTAACATGTTAGCCTGAAGTAAAATAGTGGCAAACAGCTTTTACCATCAAGTTTAATATTAGATAGTTTGAAGGGTCTTCAGAAAATTCCTGGAAAATGTGTATTATGAAAATACTATACATGGATTTCAAGATTTTTTTACACACCCAAATAAACTTGTACTTTAACTCTATTTTTCCACAAACTTTTGAAGTCTCCTCATAAAATATCCTACTATAAGCAGAAGATAATGTAAAGTACAAGAATTTTCAATGTAGGGACCAGCAGTTAGCGTAATGGCTACGTTGCTGAACTCCTATGTAGTCGACCGCAGTTCGAGTCCCGGACTCAGTGGCTTAAACTCACACCAGGTACATGTGCATGCATGCCCAAGATCCTGAGAGAAGGGATTGCGGTGTGGCCATCCCCCCTGGGGGGGATGATTTCTTGCTTTCTATCTCTCTGCCTATCTCTGTCTTTCTGGTGAGCACACGGGCCCCTCCAAAAAAAAGAAAAAAAAAAAAAAAAAAAACTTCCAATGTGTAGACGTGGGGTTACCTGTCTAAGAAAATAACTATAGACCAGGGAAAGAGAGTGATAGGAGAATATATACAGTGACAGAATCTAGACCCTAGAGTAAAACAAGTATTAAAATACAAGAAACTTCCGGGACCAGCAGTTGGCACAATGGCTATGTCGCTGAACTCCCATGTAGTGGATTGTGGTTCAAGTCCTGGACCTGGTGGCTTAAACTCACGCTGGGCACGTGTGCGTGTGTGCCCAAGATCCCAAGAGGAGAATGGAGGAGAAGGGATTGCGGTGTGGCCATCCCCCCTGAGGGGTGATTTCTCGCCTTCTGTCTCTGTCTCTCTCTGTCTGCCCTATAGCAAAAAACTCTCAAAAAAAAGGAAAAAAAATTCAAGAAACTTCTAAAAAGACATTTTTATTTAAATAAATCTAACCCATTGCCAAAATCTATTTTTGTAAAACCCTTTATTCATCAAGTTTTCCAGATAACTAGAATTTTTCTGGGTATTTTGTTGATATTGTTGTTCCAAGAATCTAAACTAGTTCTTCTTCTTTTTTCAAAGAATTACTTATTTAATTTTTATGTAAAGTACAAGAACTTTACATAATATCCTATCCATTAAAAAAATTACTAAATTCATATTAAATTTTTTACAGGGTATGTGTGCCCACCAGAGAAAGAGAGAGAGAGAGAGAAAGAAAGTGAAAAAGTAAGTCACCAGGCATGGGACTCAAACCATAGTTGTCCATGTGGAAGTCTGGTACCTTAACCACCATGCCACCTGCTGGCCCCCATAGACTAAATGTTTTTTGTTTTGTTCTGTTTTGTTTTGTTTTGTTTTTATAAAAGTACTAAATATACCTAGATATAAGGTGTCCTTCACATACACTTCCAAAGGATAAGGTCCAAAAAAAGGGTGTCTCATCAACTTAAGTATAAATATTTTAGTCATATAGGAAAAATAGTTAAATGTCTACTTACCACATTTACTCTCTTGGCTATACATGGTTTAAATTATTTTTATGACACACTACTTTGCTTGTTTCTCCACATTATCATTTTATGCAATGACATTCAAACTGCATTTCAACATCAATGTCTCTGTCATGAGAACCAGTCTTGAGACATATATACCATTAAATCAATCAATATAACTACAATGCTTAGTATGGTGCTTGACACACTCTAAGTGCCTAATAAGCCTATTTTATTCATAGCAACAGAATAGAATTTTCTGTAACTTATCACCTTCTTTCCCAATAGTCTCAACTCTTAACACATAGCAGTTTCTGATTCCACGTATGATGCTCTCAACAGGAATTTCATAATTTTTTTTCAAGCACATATACCTATTCACATAAAATTATAAGTTTTAAAATTTTGTCTTATAAAAACTGGTAAATTCCATAACACAACCACTCCCCATGTTGTCCTCTAAGTGAGGTCTAAAAAGCTTGTTTACAATGGTATTCAACAGCTATAGTACTAATATCCTATCCATTGAAAAAAAATTACTGAATTTATATTATATCTTTCTCTGCTTTTTCTTTTTACTGATTTTGTCAGATGATGTCTATAAACATGCAAAATCACGAGTGACTGAAATAATTTCAAATTAATGTGTCTTTCTCAAGGAGCTTTTTTGTTCAAAATATACTAACTGAAAGACTAACTAGTAATATATGAGATTTTACAAGGATAGGAATATTGTTTCCAAAAGATGAGTTTTGGGGGAAAAAATCTTGCCATATATTTGAGCATACAGGCAGGAAATGGTATCAAGTATATATGATTTACCCTTCAGCCAACATATCTATTTATATTTTAAAAGTGTTATCTATATTATAAGGAAATCAGAAAAATATTAGCTTAAAAGAATACTATACAGATTTCTTATTCAATGTAAGTGAATAAAAATAAGCTGTAAATCCTATATGACAGATGAAGCTTAGGTTTTCATTCATGTAGGATTATTATGTGACACAAAATATAACCAAGTGCATTAAAAGATCAGATAATATTTTTACCTGATATTCTTTTATCCAGGACAACAGTCCTGAAAAGCTAAAACTGGCCCAGTTTCCTCCATAGTAGCTTCTTCTGTAACAACAAGAGAAAAAAAAGAAAAAAAGAGTAAAGAAATGGGTATAAATCATGTCACTAATCTTCAGCAACAACTCATCTTTGACCCTTAAACTCATTTCATTTTCTAATATTGCTGCTGAAGAACTCAAAAGCACACATAATTGGGACATTGACACAAGAGAAAATGGTACACTGGAATAAAAGTGAGTTTCTCAGATCTCAAAGGCAAATTTTCATTGCAAAAGTGCATAAGAAGTTTAAAAAAATCTTTGGCCTCTTAGAACCTTCTCCACTGATCATGTGAACAACTAGACACAGGCACTAAGTAACATGAACTTTTAATGATTCCTGGTAACAAAAACAGTTAGGAAAAATTCTTGATAGATCTCAAAGAAAGCCAATGGAAATCTAATAAGTTTCTGTAAGCATTAAATCTCCACTACCACCAAACTCATTTCCCACACTAAAACACACACATATACATATGTACACACAATTGGCTACTCTAGATAAAATGAAAAGCTCTGTGCTATTCTTAGCCTTCAGGGCCAAGAATTGAAGTAAATTCCAAGACAGTTATTCACATCAAGATTTCGTTAATATTTTTAAGAATTATTTTATTTAACTTTATTTATTATTATTATTAAAATTTGACCAGAGAGAGACAGAGACAAAGATGGAGAGAGAGAGAGTGAGAAAGCAAGCTGCCAAGTTCGGGACTTGAACCATGGTCAGCTATATAGGAGTCCAGCAAGCACCTTTAACGACCATGCTACCTGCTGGTGCCTCACATCAAGATTTCTATAAGTAAAATAGAAACAAAATTATCACTGATAATCGTGTGAGCTATTATTTTTCTTTCCACAGTCTTTTGTGAAGATCACTCTATTTTGAAGAACCCAGAGGTCTCCTAACTAGAATGAGATATATCTTGTAAATACTGGACTGATTATCTTAAGTGGAGATTTTTGGCAACCATAACTCTCTAATGCTGCACTGCATATTGGACCTACCAATCCTTGCAAAACTTTTCACACTGACTCTGTATGATTAGCCCCAAAATACACTTGATGTCACCAACAACACCCATTCTGGTTCTAGGTAGGAATAATTCTTGGTTTTGTTTCCATTTTCATTTTTGCTTCTCTACATCTTTCTCTAATAAAATAAAAATCCATAAAAGCTCTTTTAAAATTAAACAAAAATAAAGCCTTTACTATGATTTCTGAAATTACTTTATCATAATCACCTGTGGACATAGCCTGAAGAACAGCGACATTTGAGGCTCAAGTATGTTATCAAATAATCACTGCTTTGCTCTAACAGAGAAAAAGATTAAATCAAACACCTGAGAAAGTAGGCCTTATAGGTGACTACTTTACTTATAACTGATGGCTCTCTCAGGGATGATGTAAATTCATATGCCGTTCAAAATTTCCAGTGGGCTTTAGAATTTCAGTTATGTTAACGATTCTAGATAGCTACCTTTTGGTGAAATGTTGGAATAAGGAAGCTGAAAACTATGACCCCTTGCATTAATAAGGACAGTGAAGGAGAAGGTAGGCAATCATAGAGATAGAGAATATGGGGAAGAAAAAGAGAGGAATGTGAGAACTGGTGGTTCTTCCACAGCAATTTATACCTTATTCTCCCTTATCTGAGAATAATACACTTCTGTTATCTATTCTTATCCTGCAAATGTTAACATACAACAAAACTATCTTTCCTGAGGGGAGGAGCCCTTAAGCCATGTTTCTATATTTTTGTTGAGATATCTAGATTTCTTTGAATCATCATAAGGTCATAGTAGCACTGACTAATTGGTAGCAGCTTCAAGATCAAAGTAAAATGTTTTGAATGGATACACCAATTTATAAGTAATTAATGTCAAAAATCTAACATGGAGGGGGTTTATGAAGGTTTCTTAGGTCACAGAAAGTAATAAAAAACCTACAGATAAATTAGATTTTCATCAAAATAAAAAACTTATCCATAAAATACATAATTAAAAAAAAATGAATTGACCAGGCATAAACTGGGGAAAAAAAAAATTCACAAAGCACATCTAACAAAGATTGGTATACATGATAAAGAACTCATTCATCTTAATAAGATAAATATTAAAATTTTAAAGTGAGTAAAGAGTTTGAACAGACACTTCACAAAAGATGTGGTTAATTATCAGATGAAAGGTGCCCAATAATTAGTCCTTAGTTAAGTGCACACTAAAATAAGGAATGGAAAATGAGCATAAAGAGAGCCAGCCCAGTGGCATAATGGTAACTCACTGCTCTAGTAATGCTGAATCCATATGGAAGGTCATAGGTCTGGTTCCCTGGTCAACCTATACATGCCAGCAAGTCTGCAGGGAGGGATAAAGTTCATGACATGAGGTCCTTGATGGGGCTGCCTGTCTATTTGTATATGTGTATAAGTCTCTCTCATGAAAAAGAAAATGAGCATGATGAAATCTAGGACAGTTAAGAATCCACCAGGAGAGTTAAAAAGATTGGCAATACCTGGGTGTGATGAGGATGGTCAGAATGCTCATATATTTTAGTAGAAGTATAAAATGGTACAATCACTGGAAGAGTATCTAGTAGTTTCTTACAAAACTATGCATACACCTACCCTGTGATCCAGTAATTCTATTTGTAGGCAATTATGCACATGAAAAACATACATTCACCAAAAAAATGTACAATTATTTTTCACAACAGCTTAATTCATTAATAGTCCCAAAATGATAACAATCCAAATACAGTCATCCCCTGGTATCTGTAGGGAATTGGTTCCATGATCCTGGTGAATAGCAAAATCTGAGGATGTTCAAATACCTTATAAAAAATGCATAGTACTTACAAATAACCTATGCATATCCTCCCATATACTTTGAATCATATATAGGTTACTTAAAATACCTGATATAGTGTAAGTGCTATATAAACAGTTATTTTATTGTTCAGGGAATAGTGACAAAAAAACATGTACATATTCAGTACAGTTACAACCATTATTGGCCTAATCACATAGTACATAGAACTAATGTAATATTTTCAGTCTACAGCAGGTTGAATCTGCAGATGTGGAACCTCCAGATATAGAGGGCACCAGCATCCATCAATAGGAAAATATTGTAGATAAGCAAGCTGTGGTACATCCATAGGATAGATACTATTCACCAATGAAAAAGAATAAACTACTGATATATAAACAACATAGATGAATCTCAAAAACATTATGATGAGTAAAAGCCTTAGCCAAAGAGTACATGCTATGTGATTCCATTTATATGAAATTCTAGAGCAAGCTAAATTAGTCTATGATTAAAAAAAATGCCTATGATAACCGCAAGAGTGGTTGTCTCTGAGGATAAGGAATGTGGTATCAGGACTTGACTAAGAAAGAGCATAAGAGAACTTTCTGAACTGACAGCAGTGTTATTTATCTTGATTTTTTTGTTCTTGTTGTTTTGTTTTGCTTTGTTTTGTTTTGTTTTGTTTTTATTGTCAATGAGCATGTGGACTCACCAGAGAGAGAGAATACTCCTCCAACGGGATTTGGTCATGCTGCAATCCTTTTTCCTACATTTCTCCATCCCATCAGGATTCTGTGTGTACATATACACACACACCTGGAATGTTTTTCAAGCAACTGAGGCCATGATTTGAACCACAATTGGCCATGTGGGATCTGGCATTCTGTGCATAACACTTAACCACTATGCTATGGTGCCAGCCCTTAACAAGGTTTCTATATTACAAGTGGATGCATTTGTCAAATTTATCAAGTGCTTGGACCAAGTAAGTGGCATAGTAGTTAGGGCTGTTGGATCCCACATGGCCAACAGCATGGTTTTAGGCCTGGATCCAGCCACTTGAAAATCATGCCAGGTATGTGTGCATGCGTGCCGAGATGGACGAGAAGGAATTGTGGCATGGCCATCTCCCCTGGGAGTGATTTCTCACTTTCCCTTTTCCTCTCTCTTTCTCTCTCCAGCAAGCATCTGCAACCTATAGCAAATTTAAAAATAGAAAAAAAAATCAAATGCTACACTTAGAATCTGTATATTTCACTGAATGTAAATTTTCTCTCAAAAAAGAAACCTAAACCAATATTTAACTCTAGTTAGTGATATATATGTTTAAGTGTTCAGGACTAAAATTACTATATGTGTAAAACTAACTTTGAAATATGTAATACCTTAAAACAATAAGATAGAATAATGGATTAATAGTAGAATGAAGACATGGACAGTGATGTGATAAAGCAAATATACAAAAATGTATATTGTAAAATCTAGGCAGTGGCTACATAGGTGTTCATGGTATAATTTCTTCAGCTTTTCTGTAAGTTTGAAAATTACAGTAAAATGTCAAGAGAAGCAAAATTAATCAAAGATGAGTTTTCAAATTCTAACCATGATGTGGCAATTTCCAAGGTATTTCTGCTATTATAAAAAACCTAAGAAAACTTGAAGAGGGCCATCTTGCTGTTTCTTTCCATTATTAAATGACTTGAGGTCAGTTCATGGTCAAAATCTATTTTTCTCCTCTATACTTGGTCATATGGTTTTTGACATAGCTAATTAGTTCTAGTATTTTTCCATGCAGCTCTTTTCAACTTTTCCTGATGATGTGTTCTTAACATCAGCATCTGGTGATCTCATCCAATTATGTATGTACAAGGTAAAACATGGTTTTCATTGCTATGGTCTTTTGGACAAAAGAAGATAACATAATTATTAGTATACCCACTATAAAGCCAGTACAGATTCAACTAAATTCATTTTGCTATTTGTATGGTTCTAAATATGGTTTATAATATCCCTTAACAACAACGCCAAAGACAATAGGTCTCAAAATCAATATGACAAAAAGAAAAGGAAAAAATCAATATGACATTCTAATGTGGTTTCTGGAACAATATTGTACTGAGAAAAAACTCAAAGCTTACAAAATATGTTCTCAATTTTATCTTTAAAGATATGATTTTAGAATTCTGACATTCAAATTGAACTTATAAAATATTATTTCTACTGTCTTTAAACTGCTTCTGTAGGGAAAATAAAGCTAGTTATTGGTTTTGTTTTAAAAACCTCTAAGACATGATTTATTTTAAGGATAAAGTGAAAACTTCCTGACTTTAAAAAAGATAGAAAAAAGGGTATGGCACATTTTCTGCCAATTTTGTGTCACAAGTGCTTCTGTACATCAAGTAAAGGAAGAAGTATTTTATGATGAAGGCAGTTTATTTATCTCTATTGTCAGGAACACTATCTCATATGATGAAAAAAGACTTCCTTAAAACTAGTTTTCTTATGGAACTGGAAAATTAGTATTTATAATATTTAAACAGCAAACTTAAAACTAATGTCTAAATGCCTCTAACATTTCATGATAGGAAAGGGATGTAAAATTTTCAGCTGCAATAGTAAAAATCATGAATGAAATATTTTTATTTTCAAAAGCAGAAAAGTTCAATAATAAGAATACTGAGATATAGTTCTGTTGTATAAAATGACCTTAAGACTATAGAAAACATGGTTTTAATCTTTCTGAACTTTCACATGACTTATTCAAAGTCCCACATAAGTTTTTCCAGACACAATAAGGAAATGAGTTACACAACTGTCTCCCTTAATATCACTTAATAAAACAACTGAAAAAATAGCATTAAAACAGAAACTCAAGATATTTTTCATCCTTTACATAGTGTTTAATTTTAAAGCAACATCACTTCCCTAATGTTTCCTAATAGAAAAGAAATATATAATATTATAGGTGGACACAAAGAAAGTTGAACTGTATGAAAAGAGCCTATTAATTAAACCCGAACAATCTTTTTTCCATTGTGCACCATAATTATAATTCAGTATTGAACATTCAGCAGCAGTCATAGGTACATGTTGCTAACCTACATACTGTATTATGAAATGGCTTTTATAACCAAGTCCAAGAACATTGACAAAAGATGGAGTCACTGACATTCAGGCACATTCACCTGGGAATCGTAATTATTATGAAACTCAAGAGCTGGAACTGTTTTCTCACAGTTAGCTGCTGTGGTGCAAGTTTGCTCAATGAGAAAAGGAAGTAGCAGGGCTCAACCTCTAGACCACCTTAATCCACACGCACTACCCCATCCAATTGCTTTTCCTAGACTAGTAGCAGTACAACTTTTCACTGACAGCATTTTTAATTTTCCAAGTTGTTTTCACAAGTATTTCTCATGGCTTCTTCTAGTTATCTTGTAAAGTAGATAGAAAAGGTGTTATTGTATAGATCAGGACACTGAGACCTGCACATGTAGACATTAGACACTAGTCAGGGTCACACAACTACAAATGGCAGTACAGCAATTGAAACTCAGTTCTCCTGAACTCTAATCCTGTCTAAACCAGTTAGTATTATTTAATCCACAGAAAGGTATAATGGTCATTGTGGTTCAATGAACACTTAGATATGGAATAGCACCTGGTCCTGATAACTAAATTCACCTTTTCTAAAATGTATCCATATCTATAACATGAGCTATTAATAGGTGGTCCAAGAGAAATGCACAATGATAAAATAAATTTAGAAAATGCTAGATTTAAAAGGTTACACAACAAAAAAATGGTTTGTTCATGACATGGTTTTTCAGCATCATTAAATATGATAATGTCCACTGCAGCTCCCCAAGAGGGAACTATAACAGTATATATAGCATTTCACAAATTCAGATGATTAATGAGCACTTTTTATAGAAAAGCATATATACATAATTTTAGTGTTTTTGTTTTGTTTTGGCTACCTTTCAGCTACCAGTCCTTCTACTCCATTTCTCTTTCCTTTCAGGATTTTTAGACATGCACATTCATGTACCTGGCATGTTTTTCAAGCTGCTAGGTTCAGGATTTGCACTGTGAAATCAGACATGTGGGATCCAGCTGCCTTAAATATCTGGTCATGGAACTGGCCTGAACAAGCATTTTTGTAATATTAAGGTTTAACAGAAGATATTTTAGGAAATGGCTAATGCATGTTAAGTGGAAGGAGAAAAACAGGATACCAAGTAGGTTGAACTTGACATTTTACATTTACTATTTCGCTTAAGCCTCACAAAAATACTAAGAGATTGGTACTCAGGAAACAAAAACAACAACAATGAAGATGACAATCTTATCGAACTCACTCAGCTAGGGAATGGCAAAATCCTGGATTCAAGCCCAGGGCATATGAGTCTCCAAATCCTATGCTCTTTCCACTATATAACACTACCTCCCAAAACCTACAAGATTCAAATATTTAAAATTATGCACATAAGTATATAATGCAAATACTGGAAGTCAGATCTATTTACAACACTAGATAGAACAAAGTCTAAATTTTGTTTCCCTGCCCTATTTCATATGGATAATAAAAATGGGTTAATAATGTCATGATCATATCTGTCCTCACATCAGAGCTGGAGGGGGGGTATTCATTTCCAGCAATTTCAACCAATTGTATTGCCTGTCTCATATTTAATGTGCATAAATGTCTTTATGTATGATAGGAATAGGAAAATAACAATATGGCATGTCTACTAGCACTGATTTGCCAACCATTACTGAGTACAATATACTGTGCCTTTTGAAAGATAGTATATTTCATTTAAATTTGTCTGGAATACTAGAAAAAGTAATGACATATCACTACATTCCTAGTGACCAGTAACAGAACAGACATGGAAATATAGTGGACTTACCCCCGACACAAATTCAAATTTACCAAAAGTTCCGCACACTTTATACATAAGAAAGCTAAGCTTCTTTTACCACCTCCTCATCACAAGACCTTGGAAGGTAGGCCTCCACAATGGAATGTGCAAATACAATTCTAATTCTGGTCTAATGGAAGACCAGATTCTTAGTTAGAATATGTTTTTAAGAGTGATCTTTGCTATAGAGCATGTGCACTCGCTGGACAGAAAGACAGAAAGCAAGAAATCACTCCCCCCACAAGGGGGAATGGCCACACTGCAATCCCTTCTCCTTTATCCTCCCCCTTGGGATTTTGGGTATGCACACATGCACGTGCACTCAGCATAAGTTTTAATTCTCCAGGTACAGGACTCAAACCGTAGTTGACTGTGTGGGAGTCCAGCCACGTAACCATTATGCCATCTGCTGGTCCCTGTTTTTTGGGTTTATATTTAATTGAAAAATAAAATTGGGGAACAGTAGATGGTGTAATGGTTATGTTGCTAGACTCCTACATGGCTATCTACAGTTCAAGTCTCAGACTCAGTGGCTTAAAATTCAGGCCAGGCATATGAGCATACACGCACAAAGTCCCAAAAGAAGAATGGAGGAGAAGGGACTGCAATGTGGCCATCCCACAAGGGGGTGATTTCTGTCTCTTTGTCTCTCTGTATCTTTAAAGAGAGCACATGTGTCCTATAGCAAAAATCTCTCTTAAAAAAAAAAAAGAAAAAGAAAATTGTATATTTATTAGATGCAACATGTTGTTTTGAAATGTTACTTGGTTTTAAAAGATTCTATTGAAGCTATAGGATGTTGGCTTGGCAATTAGATCAGTCTGCTAGAAATATCAGACTGTGTTCTCAGTCCTTAGGACTAGAGAAAAACCTTCCTATGTTGGTAATTATTAGTCATTCCACACTACTCCACCCATTAAAATCCATTTATAGACAGCCAAGACAGGTAAAATGAGTACATAATATACAAATATTCCCCTCAATACTCATTTCCTTCTGTGATTTCATCTAGTTCACTGATTTGATTTTCATTTCTTAGCTGATAACTCACAAATGGCTATCTCCATTCTGAGTCCCTCTGATGAATTTCAGACTCAAATCTATTTCTAGTTGGTTAAAAATATAGATCATTAGTCATCTGCTTATTGGATATTTCCCTTCACTAAATGTCTCAAATACACTTTAATTTACATGTCCAAAAGACAACTTATCATCTGTCCTTCACCCTCAGCTTGATTGTCTTCTTGGTTTCCTCATCCCAATAAAAGGAAACGCCATCTGATGTCTATGCTAAAATTTAAAAAATTTTGGAAGAACCTTTAAAATTTTTGTCTTAATTTACTAGAGGGTGTGTGCAGTTGCTGGAGGAAAGAGAAACAGAGAGAGAGAGAAAGAAAGTGACAAAGAACATCCCACGGGGATGGTCACATTACAATAGCCTTCTCCTCTACTTCCCCTTTCAGGATTTTGGGGACACATGCACACACACTTGTCTTATTTCTTAAGCTACAGGATATGGGACCTGAAATACACAGTCAGCCATGTGGGATCAAGCCACTATAATCACCATGCTAAGGGCCAGCCCACAAAAAAAAAAAAAAAAAAAAAAAAACCTTAAACTAACTTATCAATCCTCATGTGTCGATTTCTCAAACCTTGCTATCCATATCACTGCTCACTATCTCTTTTTTTTAAGAGTGAAATTTTTGTTATAGGGTGCGTGTGCTCACTGGAGAGACAGAGAGAGACAGAAAGCTAAAAATCTCTCCCTGGGGAAGATGGCCATAGTGCAATCCCTTCTCCCCCATTCTCCTCTCAGGATTTTGAGCATGGATGCACATATGCCTGGCATGAGTTTTGAGCCACTGGGTCCAGGACTTGAATTGCAGTACTACGTGGGAGTCCAGTGACAAAATCATTATACCATCTGCAGGTCCCTCTCACTCTCTCTTATCCTCTTTATTATATTAGTCTCATCAAAGGTTTTCCTGACTACATTTTATTGCCATTGTGATTAAGTCTTGGCAGGCCATATCATGTCATTCCCTGACTGAAAGATGTTTACTGGTTCATTAATGCTTCTAGGGTCAAGGCCAAATTCTTAGCATTGCTATGAGATCTTTCAAAACTTAGTGCCAACTTCCCCCCTAGGGGGTGATTTCTCGCTTTCTGTCTCTCTGTCTCTCTCTGTCTTTCTGGCGAGTGCACACGCCCTACAGCAAAAACCTCTCAAAAACTTAGTGCCAACCTAACTCCCCAACTTGATCCCTTCAGCAGGCAACAGCCTCAACTACACACTGAACACTGCATGAGTGAGTGAAATGCCTGCATGTCTCTCTGGTTTCATCAGTGCTGTTGCCTATGCCCCAAATGCTTGCTAGTCCATCACAAAATGTAAAACTAGTCAATCAGAGCTACTCAAATCTCTCCAATATATAATCAAAAGAAGAGATCTCTGTGCTTCCATAGCTTTGCATGCACTTCCAAGATTTCTGTCACACTGTCTTGTAATTAGATTGTACAAATGCTTCCTCCTACTAGACTATGAGCAACTCAAAGGCAAAGACAGTAGCTTGGTCATCTTTGAACTTTTAATGCATAGTCATAATTGTTAGCTAAGTGAATTATTAACATGAATGTAATTCTATTAATCAAGGCTTTGAGACTACAAAGAAATGAGTTCACATCTTGGGTGAGCCTCTTTATAGCAACATGGCCTAAGTCAATAACATTATAGAAGTTGTTCTTTACCTTGCTTTCTCACTTCCTCTTTTTCTCATCCTCACCCTCTGTCTCTCTCTGGTCAAACTAAAAAAAATAAATAAACAAATGAATAAAATAAAATAAATAATTATTTTAAAAAAAGGGACCAGCAGGTGGCGTGGTGGTTAAGGTGCTGGACACTCCCACATGGCTGACCAGGGTTCGAGTCCTGAATCTGGTGGCTTGCTTTCTCACTTCCTCTTTCTCTCATTCTCACCCTCTGTCTCTCTCTGGTCAAACTAAAAATAAATAAATAAACAAATGAATAAAATAAAATAATTATAAAAAAAGTTGGTCTTTAAAACATCAGTTTGAGGGCTAGCAGGTGGCATGGTGGTTAAGGTGCTGATCCCACTTGGCCAACTCTGGTTCAAGTCCCAGACCCAGCAGCTTGAAAATCATACTGAGCACATGTGTGTGTGCTGCAAAAACCAAGAGGAGTATGGTGGCAGAATTGCCATCCTCAATGGGGCGTGATTTCTCACTTTCTCACTGTCTCTCTCCTGTAAAATCATTTGCCCTATGGCAAAAACCTAAAAAAAATTAAAATTAAAAAAAACTTTAAAGAATTCAGTTTTGGCCCAGTCACAGTAACGTGCACTAACTGACGCTGCTATTGGCAGGCTGAGGCCACATGGGAGGCCTGGGTTTGATTTGTCAGCTCACCCTAAAAAGCTGGGTGCCTATAGCCCCAGCTACTCAAGAGACTGAGGCATAAGGATCATGACCAAAAAAAAACCCACCTCAGATTGTTTATCTTCAAATAGGAATGAAAGCGCTTAAAGCAGTGCCTAGAACAGAGAATGAGTTATCAACATTATCATCACCCTCCTCTTCTTACAAAGTGTAGACACAGGAGAACATACTCACAGGGGTCTCCAATGACCTTTTGCCAACAATTAACACAGTCCATTCCTTAGTCAGGCATTGCTAGGTATACTGACAACCCTGGGAATGAACAAGAGAGAGACACAAGAATGGGGGACAAGACTGAGAGGACAACATTGACAGATTAAAGAATTGAGGATTGCTACTGATTTCCTCTTTTTTTCCTGTTGCTACTTCAGAGTATATACAGCTCCTTAATTTTAATCCCTCCTTTGTCATGAAAAGGAAAACCAAACTCCCTTTTCACAAGCAAGAAAAAATAGGGAGTAGTTAGTGGCAGGAGGAAAAAAGCTTAAAGCTTTATTGTAGGTCATTCCACTTCCAGCTGTGAAGCTGATTGATATTCTTCTGATCCTCAAGGAGCTGGTAGGGATCCTTGCCCTTTCAAAGTAAAGGCAAACCAACAAAGCACAAAAAAAAAAAAAAAGACAATCAGGAGGAAAAATACAAGAGAGAAACCTTTACTTTCTTTTCAAAACAGGAAGGGTCATAAATAAATTGCTCAAGAGAAGAAGGTAGAAAAGGTTCCAAGTTGGGAAAAAACGCATATGTACATTCATTCATTCATCTTCACTTGTAGTCTTCTAGTACATATGAAGACTATACGAATTGAAACTCACTGAAAAAAACAAGTCAAAGTTAGTAATATCTAGAGAGAAGTTGATGTTTCACGATTTCTGCAAAGAGCTGTCTCAATCAATCTAGCCTATTTGGGCTGTGTGGGGGGAAAAAATCCTCCTTGTGCAAGACTTTCATTTGCAAATGAAACTCCTGTCATACAGATTTCAGTGACCTAAAGACAAAATGACATTTCTGTTTCAAACCATACAAATTCATAAACTGCCCAAGTAATTTTTTTCTCATTCTGCCCTCCAAAATAGAGGCTGAACGTTCTGCTTAGTAATCATTTTATTACTAGCCGTCGGCCACACCTCAACTTTTTACATGTAATCGACTGGACCCTCATAGGGATGCTTCAAGGTGAATTGTGCATTAGACTCATTTTATAGCCGAGGAAAACAGAAGTCATAAATCTACTCAGTGACAAAATCATGACTTGAACCAGACACCTTGACAATCAAGACCATCTTTATTTGTTAGTTTTCCACTTAGCTACCTTGTTCATAGGTGTGCAAGTATTTTGGTGGAAAGGAAAGAATCATGTTATTTTATTTTTGCCTAGAAGAAAACACAAACAAGCCAATCTTAATCTCTACAAACTAAAAACCACTAAGAAGAAATTTCACAGCAGGAGTAGCAGTTGAATCAATACTAGTTTCTTTCTTCATAAGAGCTGATAATTATTGAACTTACACACAGAGTATTTTTGTCCTTTCATTACAAAAGCAAAGCATCAAATCTAAATGTTTCACTTAATTCTACATATGTATAATTAATATCCTGGACAGAAAAATAACATAAAATTGATTTGACAAACAACTGTAAATGCAATTTCTAAGGTGACTCAATGAGGAAGAGCTTTATTAAGCCACAAAAATCTGCCTTCTAAGAAATGAATGAACTTTCCATGAAAGAATTAAGGAAATAAAGCTAGCTCTCAAGATCTTCATAGAGTCAAATCAACAGAGAAAGACATACATAAGGTATTACTGTTGTCATTCTCACTCAACTCACCCTCCTACCAAATTGAAATGATGCCCCTATTAGTCATTTTTAAACACCTCTTTCTTCTTCCTTTTTTTTTTATTTGCCAGAGGGCACATGCTCAGAGAGAGACAAAGAGGGAGAGAAAGCTTGAAAAAGCAGCCTCCTGTGGGACATGGTCATACCTACAATCCCTTCTTCATCTCTTTCTCCTTTCAGGTTCTGGGCACACATGTGCACATGCTCAGCATGTTCAATTTGCTAGGTCTGAGACTTGAACCACAAAGTTGGCCATATAGGATCCACCTTAATTACCAGGCCATGGGCTGGCCCTACCCCTGTTCCCTTCATAGTACAACTTACAATGTAAAATTTGAGCATGTTTAATGTTTTTATCTCCTTCTAGGGTCCAAGGTCCATCATGAGGTCAGGGGTAGCAGCCTATGCTGTTGTTTTCCACTTGATACCCAGGGACTAGCAAAACAAATAATCACATTTGGTTTTACAACTGGTTTCTAATTATAATGTATGCATTTCTTGAGAAGTAACAATTCCTGACAAATTTTAGGGCCTCCCAGCTCAGTAATACAGGATGATAAATAATGATACAGAGGAAATGAGCTGTCACTATGATGTCTAATTAATGGTAGAGAACCAGTAAGCACAAAAACTTCCCATGCCCCCCAACACCACCATCTACTCTATCTTATAAAGAACTCGAAGGAAAAAAATCTAACTTTCCCTTAAATTGCCAAAAAATTTTAAAATTGCAGAAATTACCAGAAATCCTGATAGTCTTCAATAGCATAATGAGAATTCAAGCTGTACTTTAAAATCATTGTCAGTCATGGTTCTACAATTTCCAAAAAAATCTACTGGGAAGAATTTTCCTTATACATATCTACAAGATCTCATTTAGTTTTACAGACTTGGTCAACTATTTGTTAAAAAAAGAAAGAAAAGAACAAAGTCTTCATATTGTTCTTTCACTATTAGTGCTATCTAACATTACTAAATAATATTTTTAAATATGAAAAGAATGAGTGAAAACATAGAAGTGATGGTAAGGCACAACTATGGTATATTTTCACTAGATCAATTCACTTTGTTTCATCCTTTTTTCTTTATTATTCTGTCATGAAATTTTATCCCTTAAGTCCTCTGAACAAGAATATAGCAAATATTAGTGGTCTCCTGAGAATGTTATACAGGAAGGATCACATGTATATTTTTCATGTACTATATGTATATACTGGGTTATCAGAAAAGTCGTGATATATAATGCATCATGACTTTACTGATGACTCAATATATGCACATATATAGACAGATACATTGCTTGAATTCTCATGGCAAGCATATGTATATTTTTACTATTAGAGAAATAAGATGATTTTTTAAGCAAAGCAATTACTACAGAGACAAAAAGAATTGTTCATTTATCTTTATCACAAATCTGAAACAATTCCTAGATACAACTCCTATCTACAAAAGAATTTTCATTTGTCAGACCAAAGAGAAATCTAGCCCAGGAACTAAGAGGCATATAATAGTAACATCATTATTTCTTAACCTCACAGGAAAATAGTATTTAGATAAATATTCTTCATTGATCATTACCAAAGTGTAACAATGTTTTCAACTTTTGGGAGTAATAATATGGTTATTATATAAGATTAAGAAATCAAGGGACCAGCAGTTAGCGTAATGGCTATGTCGCTGGACTCCCATGTAGTCGACCGCGGTTTGAGTCCCGGACCCGTGGTTTAAACTCACGCTGGCACGTGTGCGTGCGTGCCCAAGATCCCAAGAGGAGAATGGAGGAGAATATATTGCAGGATAGCCATTACTCCGGGGGTGATTTCTCACTTTCTGTCTCTCTCTGTCTTTCTGGTGAGCGCACGCGCCCTATAGCGAAAACCTGTCCAAAATAACTGTAAGAAATCAACAACTCTATATATGGCAATTATCTAAACCTACATCATAAATCCATGAAATATTTAATAATGAGATTTTAAGATCTCAAATGGTGAATACTCTCTTTTTTCTTTATTTATTTTATTATTAGTAGTATTTTTTATACATTCAATCACTATACATCATTTGGCTTGCAATGAATACTCTCTTTTTAATAAAGACTGTAAGAAAAACTAAAGTTAAATAAATTCAATGAGGTAACATTATTATTTTCAATTGATATCTTTATCTAAAGAAGTATTATATAATAGAAACTGAAGACTGACAAGAAAAAAAAATAAAACAAAACAATGACATTGTATGATTAAAAAAAAAAAAGAAAAAGATTAGCCAAGGCCTTACAGGTGAACAAGTATTGGTACAAGTAGATTTTATTCAAGTATAAACTTCTGTTCTTATTGCACTTCCTTTTAGCAACTTTAAGTTTAAAGTAAATGCCAATTACTACATTTTGAATTGCAAATTACTCTTTTAAATCACAACATCTATTCTTGAAATTTCACATGTCAACAGCTCATTAATATCTACAGTAAATGAAAGTATCTGAAAAGAACCACAGATTTTACATTTGTTGAGACAGATAGCTGGCACACAAAAATAGAGCTCTTTCTATTACAATTTGGCAGAAGTTAACTTTAGTTTAAAAATCTGTCTACAGAAATTTATGGCAACACAACAATGAAGTGACTATTTTGAATAAGAGTAGCTGCTGTGGATAGTGACTCTGAGAGAGTATTTATAAATCAACAGAGGTTGTACTTGGCATTTTACAATGGGACACTTCAGAACCATCAACCATTATCACTTGAATGAAATATAAATCCAAACAATGACAGAAGATTAAAAGTACTAAGTTATTCTTTACAAAGTCATGAATGCAATATATACATAAAAAACTCAAAGTGGCTATTATTATTATAACTTTTGTCTCATTTAATATTCAATAGTTTAATATAAGACTGACTAATCAAAATAAAAATACTACTAGTCAATATTCATTAGGATGAAATTATATTTCACCAATTCAGATTAATTTCTCTGGCTACCTAAATAAATCTTCCTGAAAATAAAAAGTGAATTTCAACTAATTCCTTACCATAACATTCAGTTTTACTGAGGCACAGGAGTATACAAGCTCAATAAGTTAAACTGACTTTGTGATCATTGAACTAGAGAAAAAGGAAAGTATGCTAAGATCATTTTACAACTATATAAATGTGACAAACATTTGGGACAATGCCTTTTTTTTTTCAAAATAGTAGATTTTATAAGTGGAAACGAATGTGCATATGAATGTTCACATTTTTACAACTGGAAATTGGAAAAAGCTTAATATATACCGTAAAGAACCGGTTGACAAATCAGTGGTTTTGTTCATTTGCATAAAAATAGTATACAGCCCATTACAATTAACTGAAAAGCCCTATTGTGACATGTTAAAATACTAAAATAAAACAGATATATCTTTTGTAAGAAAACTATATGTACCTTCAGTAAAGACCACTAACTATCTGTCTACCAGAATTTCTCCTCTCCTATTCTTCCACATCTGAGTGTAGGTAGACATGTGACCCAAAGGCTTTTATGCCTCCATACATCTATATATGGAACCATGACTAGGTTTTTGTCAAGAAAATATAAGCAGAGGTGATCTGTACCACTCCAGGCACAGACATTGAAGGGACAAAAGCCTATCCACACTCTATTTCCTTCTTGGAGGCTGGAACCTGGGCAAACCTGTGACCAATGCAGACTATGCAAACAAAGAAAACTCCAGGGGATGGTAAAGAAGGAAGAGGGAAGAAACCCATGTTTTCATGGAGCAGAGCTACCATCCTCTTATCAACCCTTCACATTTGTCTTAATCACAAAATACTTTCAGTTTCTCAAGGCACTGCCTTTTGTTTTTCTTTTTGTTTTTGTTTTTAATGAAATCCTTTAATTCTTTCATTCTAAATATGTAGTAGGGCAACGGAAAAAATGCCATAACTAATGTTCATGGCTATATACAGAAAAAGTAACACTAATATACTTTTAAAGTTTTTGTCTTCATGATTTAGTATACACATATTACTTTATAATTTCAGAAGGCTTCTCATAAACTTAAAAATATATATCATTCTTTAGTTGCTCTTTGATCTTCTTTTCTACCTTCCCTTAATAAATACAGAAGACAGCTCTTGTACATATAAATGTACATATTTATATGGGCTAAAAATATTCTCTAGAGCAAGGGTCAGCAAATTTTTCTACACAGAGTCAAATAGTAAATATTTCAGATTCTGTAGACCAAACACCCTCTGCTGCTACAACTCAATGTTACCATTGTGTAACAAAAACAGACACAGACAATATAAAAATGAATGGGTATGACTATGTTTCAACAAAACTGTATTCACAAAAACAGGTGCCTAACTCATGGATCATAATTTGACAACCCCTTCTCTAGAATATAATCCTTACTGTCCCACATTATATAGTCTAGAATGGCTAAAAATATTAAAGAAAAGCAATAGCAGATAGCATTTATTATCAATGACTAGAAAAATCTTTAAAACTTAAAAATCTGAAAGCTGAAAAGCAAACCAAACATGTTCTGTGGAAACTTCCTCATCTTATCCTTGCAAAAATAAAAATAAAAAGTAAGCTCTCCTCAACTCTACACTGTTAGTAAATGACATTTATGATGTGTCCACCCACAGAAGGCACTCTGCCAGGTAATGAAGACAAGGAAGGTCCTTAAAACGTCAAGATAATGCTATGATGAGTACTGTTGTTCTAACTGTGGTAAATGAATTGCAAGGGC
The DNA here is from genome assembly GCA_026018925.1 of Tupaia tana. Lineage (NCBI taxonomy): Eukaryota > Metazoa > Chordata > Mammalia > Scandentia > Tupaiidae > Tupaia > Tupaia tana. The sequence continues at coordinate 71,098,606 of JAKSZU010000009.1, read as the reverse complement.
CAATTCATTTTATTTGCAAGATGGCTAGGATTACAAATTCTGATGATGGTCATGGGAAAATATTTCCGAGCTCCTCCATATCTATCCACTCTTGTATTGAGTCATGTAAATGGAAAGCATTTCTGAGCACCTACCATGTGTCCAGTGTATCAGAGCAGATAAAGTATATACTGATACAAGACTTCTCTATTTCTTTCAAAGGAGCTCTTACAGTTTAAGAAGAGCTTGTATTGGGGGAAAAAGGAGATAGCTCCTAAATAAACCCAAAATATATTTGAATTTTCATGTGTCATCATTTTAAAAAATCTGATAAATTTTGGATCTTACTCTACTATATACCCATTTTTAAATAATATCTTAAATGCATTCAATTTAATTGGAAGTATAAGCAGGAATTTATATTTATACACACAGGTAGACAGACACAAAAATAAAGATGTATGCATACGAATAGGTAAAATATACATAATTATGTTAAGCATCTCTGTCCAGTAAAAGGATGTAGAAGCAATAACACCCAAGCGAAATGAGCACACCTGGTCCTGAGATCTTGGTTTCTAAAAATCACTCTCAAATATATGGAGGCAGGGCTTCTGCTAAGTGGTTGATTCTTGGACTGAGTAGAGAAAAGACAAGATGAGCCTATTGTATTTTGTGATGTCATAAAATAAGGAGCTGCTCAAACAAGGATGAGACAGTTCAAAAGGACATAGGAACCTAGAAAAAACTCATAATGGAAAATGCTAGAACAATTTGAGCAACAAAACCAACAATGGTAGTATTATATTATAAGCCATAGAATAAAATAAATATCCATGAATCTATACTTTAGAAAGAAAAAGAAAGAAAGAAAGAAAGAAAGAAAGAAAGAAAGAAATAAGTAAGTAAATATGTAAATATATAGGGGAGAAATAATAGTTCTTTACAGAAGATGAAAATGGGACAAGGAAAATAGAAAATCACCATTAGGGTAAATACCACAGCATGTATTAGAGGACATCAACTGAAACAATTAACTAAATGCTGTGTGAGATCCTGGACCAAATTCTGTAATAGAAAAACATTATTGGAAAAATTGAAGAAATTCAAAGTCTGCAGTTAATAGTATTCAGCCAATATTAATTTCTGAGTTTTAATAATTGCACTAAGAATATATAAGATATTAGCGTTAGGGGATGCTAAATGAGATGTATATAGAAACTCTGTGTACCAATTTTATAACTTTTCAGTAAGTCTAAAATTTGTTTAAAATACTTTAAATGTTTGGGAACCAGCAGTTAGCGTAATGGCTATGTCGCTGGACTCCCACGTAGTCGACCGCGGTTCGCGTCCCAGACCCGGTGGCTTAAAACTCACACCGGGCACGTGTGCGTGCGTGCCCAAGATCCCGAGAGAAGAATGGAGGAGAAGGGATTGCGGTGTGACCATCCCCTCTGGGGGGTGATTTCTCGCTTTCTGTCTCTCTGTCTCTCTTTGTCTGTCTGGCGAGCGCACGCGCCCTATAGCGAAAACCTTTCCAAAAAAAATTTTTTTTAATGTTTTTGATTTAACAAAATGTAAACACCCGGCAGATGTCTCAATGTTTATCCTGCTTCTTCATATTCCACCACCATGCCAACACCAAAACATTATGAATTAAGAAGCATGATTCTAACACACACTCACCAGAAATTAATTGAGAAATAACCAAATATATAACATAATGATTTTTACTGTGTCTACAAACTGGAATTCGTTGGAGTATTACAAATCATCATCAAAACCAAATCATATTTCCAAGAACACTGGAATTAGAGTAAGGTCATGGTTTTGGCCCTAGACCAGCTGTCGATCATTTGCTTGACCCTGGGCAAACCTCAACCTTCCCATCAAAGGATGACTTCCTTCTAAACTACCATGAATTTATGAATCTACAGATTATCACCCAGGGACCAATGCTGACACTAGGATCAAGTACGTATTGGGCAATTGTAAATTCTCATCAACAGCGCAGTGTCTTAGTACATGTAAGTATTCTTTTTTTAATACTTTTTAAAGAAGTATTCATTTAATTGTATTTATTATTATTATTATTATTATTATTATTCAATTTGAGCAAGAGAGAGAGAGACAGAGAGAGAAAGCAAGCCACCAGATCTGGGACTCATATTGCAGTTGGCCATGTAGGAGTACAACACCTTAAACACCATGCCACCTGCCAGCCCCCATATAAATATTCTTAATCAAATGTGTATTGAGGGATTCATATGTTCCAGATATTCGTAGGCACTGGAAATATATATATGAATAAGACATGTTCCTTGATCTCAAAGAGACTAATAGGCCAACAGATCTATAAACACTAATACAGTATGACAACTGTTACATTACAAAAACATGATAGTTGAAAGAGCAAACAGAAAAAATAGTACAACTGGGATTATGAAGGCAAGTTTCACCAGAACATGTATTTAGCTGGGTCCCAAAGGAGAAGAAATGGGAACCAACAAGAGAAAAGGGATAAAGATATGAGAAAATATTGGGACCAACAGGTGGCACAGTGGTTAAGGTGCTGGACACCCATCTGGTTAACTGTGGTTCAAATACCGGACCCAGTGGCTTGAAACTCATATTCGGCACATATGTGTGTGTGCTCAAAACCTTAAGAGGAGATTGGAGGACAAGGAGTTGTGGTGTGGAGATGTTCCCTGGGGGGTGATTTGTCACTTTTTTGTCTTTCTGTCTCCCTCTGTCTAGATGGTGTGCACACACTCCTTATAGCAAAAATCTCTCAAAAAAGAGAAATATGAGAAAAAAATCATATATTCAGAGAGCATTAGGGGATGCTACTAAAGCATGACTATACGTAGAGGAGAAATTTTCTCTGAAAATTTGTAAATGCAAACTGTTATCATAACTGAATATAGTGTTCTAATTTAAACTACATGCATAATCCAGGAAGCCCCCACCCTATACAGAAATTGCTTTGAGTTTGTATTATACACAAAATAACAGCTCTCCAAAGATGTCAAAATATCAATCTCAAGAAGTTGAAAATGTTATCTTGCATGACAAAAGGGATTTTATTAAGGTTTTGAGATGAGAAGAGTATCCTAGATTAACCAGGTGGGCCCTAATGTAATCACAAAGTTCCTTATAAAAGAAAGTCAAATGCAGACAGAGGAGATGACAAGACAGAAATTGACTAACTGAAGATGGAAGAAGCAGCTAAAAGCCAATGAATGTAGGTGACATCTAGATGCTGAAAAAGACAAGAAAATGAGTTTTCCTCTAGAATCTCCAAAAGGCAGTACTGCCTACATCTTGACTTTAGCCCCATAATACTCATTTCATATTTTTGAACTATAGAATGTAAAAGACTTCATTTGTACTGTTTTAAATCACTATATCTGTGATAAATTGTCACTGCAGTAAAAGGAAACTACAATAGCCAGTGATAGCACTAGGTGGTGAAGCGAAACGAAATGCAAAACCACTCATGAGGACACAAGAATGCCATAATCAATGAAGTCCCTTTTAAGAAAACTTCAAAATTCAACATTATGGGATCAACAGTTGCTGTAATGGCTATGTTGCTGGACTCCCATGTAGTCGACCACGGTTCAAGTCCCGGACCTGGTAGCTTAAACTCACGCCGAGCACGTGTGTGTGCATGCCAAGATCCCGAGAGGGGACCAGCAGTTGGTGTAATGGCTATGTCACTGGACTCCCATGTAGCTGATGGAGGTTCGAGTCCTGGACCTGGTGGCTTAAACTCACACCGGGTGCGTGTGCGTGCGTGCCCAAGATCCCGAGAGGAGAATGGAGGAGAAGGGATTGCAGTGTGGCCATCCCCCCTGGGGGTGATTTCTTGCTTTCTGTCTCTCTGTCTCTCTCTGTCTTTCTGGTCAGCACATGCGCCCTACAGCAAAAACCTCTCCAAAAAAAATAAATAAATAAACATTTCAAAGGGAAAAAGAGGAAAAAATACTGACCTAAAAGTCAGAAACAAAATAACAAACAGGATTAAACTCTGTAAGAACATCACACAATAGAAATATGTGGCAGAGGCTATAAAACAAGTATGTTTTACATGTTAAAAAAAAATGGAAGGATGAACTGAAATACAAGGACATTACAGTTTTAAAAAATAAATGAAGGGACAAGCAGATGGCATAATGGTTACGTCACTGGACTCCCATATGGCCAACTTCAGCTCAAGTCCTGGACCCAGAGGCTTGAAACCCATGCCAGGCGCATGTGCATGCACACCTAAAATCCCAAGAGGAAAATGGACAGGAAGGGACTGTGGCATGACCATCCCCCTGGGGGGTGAATTTTGACTTTCGGTGAGAATTCGGTGAGCACATGCACCCTAAAGCAAAAATCTCTCTTAAAAAAAAAACAGATGAATAAATAAATAAGTAAAAACTACTATAAGTGAGACCCTGAGGTAAAAATGATAGCTAGGTTAAATAAAATGTCAGACACATCTGAAGAGATCTACAACATTTTTTAAAGTTTCTTTGGTTTGTTTATTTTATAAGAGAGAGAGAAGGGGAATCAATGACAGGCATCTTCAACAGGATCTTGCCACACTGTGGTCCTCTCCCATACTCCCAGCTAGCCAGAACCATGGGCACATGTAGACATGCATAGAGAGTTCAGAATGACCCAAGATCCTAACCAGGGCCTTCCATGTGGCTCCAGCATCACACATTAATGCCTTATGCATCACTGCAGATGGGCCTGTGAAGTATTTTTTTATAAAGCACCAGACAAGACATATCTTAGGATTTGCAGGCCACATTCTCTGCTGCAGCTAATTTAACTCTACCTTAGTGGATTTAAAATTGCTATGGTCAATACACACACACACACACACACACACACACACACACACATATATATATATATATATATATATATATATATATATATGTACATTATATATATATATGTATATATGTACATTACATATATATATGTGTGTAATGTACATGTACACACAGTTGTGTTCCAGTAAGATGCTATTTATAAAAACAAGGGGTCAACCTGTGGGTAATATTGTGCACTCCAGAACTACTGGGCTGTCAGAAAAGTCATAACATATTTTTGTATGCAAAAAAGTGTTACCACTTTCCAACAATCCAATAAAAGATAAAGCTGAGAGAATTACCTACAATGCAGCATCTAAAGTAAAAAGATGAGAAAGAGGAAGGAGATGTTAAGAGGAGTAAAAGACAGAATTAGAAGATCTAATATATTTCTAAGACAATTTCCAAACAGAAGAATAGGACAGATGTAATGTTTAAAAAAATAGCTGGGAACTTTTCTGCTAGTAAAAGCATAAATTATTTGATTTCAAGAAGCAAAAAAAGTGTTGAATAGGATAAATGGAAACAAGCTTCATACCTATAGGGCTAAAAGTGAAACAACATAACCACAAACATAAACAAAAGACATTAAATGAATTAGAAAGAAAAGAGAATTCAAGGGAGTAGGTGGTGTGGTGGTTAAGGCACTGAACTCCCACATGGTAGACTATGGTTCGAGTCCCAGACCTGCAGGATTGAAAATGCCAGGCATGTGTGCCTGTGTGTCTAAAATCTCAAGAGGACAATGGAGGAGAAGGGATTGTGGTGTGGCTACCTCCCTTAAGGTGTGATTTCTTACTTTTTGTCTCTCTGTTTCTCTCTAGCAAGCGCACACACCCTATGGCAAACATGAAAAAAAAATTAATCCACAAAAGGATGACATTAGACTAGCAGCAGACTTCTCAAAAGCAAAAAGAAGGTCAACTGGTAGTATATTGGTTAAGATGCCTGGATACCACACCATGGTTCAAGTCCTGAATCTGGTGGTTTGATAACATGCTGGGCATGTGTATGTACATGCCCAAGATCCCAAGAGAGAAGAATGGAGGAGAAGGGACTGCAGAGTGGCCATCTCCTTTGAGCAATGCTTTCTCACTTTCTCTCTTTCTGTGTCTGTCTGTCTGTCTGTCTCAGGCCAGCACACATATGCTATAGTAATTGTTTTTCAAAAAGCAACAAAAGGGACCAGCAGTTGGCATAATGGTTACATTGCTGGACTATCATGTAGTTGACCATGGTTCAAGTCTCGAACCTGGTGGCTTAAACTCATGCTAGATGCGTGTGCGTGTGTGCCCAAGATTCCAAGAGGAGAATGGAGGAGAAGGGATTGTGACGTGGCCATCCCCCCTGGGGGGTGATTTCTCGCTTTCTGTCTTTCTGTCTCTGTCTTTCTGGTGAGCACATGCACCCTATAGCAAAAACCTCTCTTTAAAAAAAAAGATGGTATAAATCTATCCAGACATTAATGAGTCACAAAAATCTAAGATGAGAATATTCAATTAAAGCAAAGTTTGCCAGAGTGAATTAAGATAATAAAATTGATTAATATGCTATTTTCAAGAGGCCCACCTATAACATGATGATACAGAAAGATTGAATATAAAGTAAAAAGACAAAGATATCATAATTCTAAACCTATATGCCTCTATTAATATATACTCAGAACAATAAAGCAAAAATTAATAGAGCTGCAAGAAAAAAAATAAGAATTCCACAATCAAGATAGATTTAACATATTCCTCTACAATTAATAGATCAATCAGATAACAAAAGCTTTATCAACAAAACTAACAAGTTTAATCTAATAAACATACAGATCTTTCTATGTAACCATTTTAAAAAATTATTTTTAAGCCACATGGAGCCATATAGTTCCAAACCATAAAGCAATTCTCAAAAATACCAAATAATTAATATCATGCAGAGTTCATTCTTTAATAATGTAACTTAATTAGAAACCAATTAATAAAAATGGAATAAAAATATATTTGGTTGAAACATATAAAGTACTCTAAAAATTCAACAGTAAAAGAGTAAAACAATCCAATTAGAAATAGACAAAGGAATGAAGATATTTTATCAAAGAAGATATATAGATGGCAAATAAGCACATGAAAAATATTTGACATCATTACCCATTAAGAATGTGAATTAAAACCACAATGAGGGGACCAGTAGACGGTGTAACGGCTACATCACTAGACTCCCTCCCATGTAGTCAATCGCGTTTCGAGTCCCAGACTCAGTGGCTTAAACTCATGCCAGGCACGTGTGTTCATGCCCAAGATCCTGAGAGGAGAATGGAGGAGAAGGGATTGCGGAGTGGCCGTCCCCCCTGGAGGGCGATTTCTCGCTTTCTGTCTCTCTGTTTCTCTGTTGAGTGCATGTACCCTACAGCGAAAACCTCTCAAAAAAAAAAAAAAAAAAAAAAAAAAAAACCACAATGAGGTATGACCACACCCCTGTAAGAATTACAGAAAGAGAAAATATAGTGGCAACAATGAATTCTGGTAAAAATGCAGAAGAACTGGATGGCCAATATATTGCTAAAGGGATTATAAAGTGGTATAGACACTCTGAAAAAATTCAGGTTTCTTAAAAAGCTAATATACATGAGGGTCCAGCCAGTGGCATAATGGTTAAAGTGGCTAGATCCCACATGGCCAGCTCCATGTTCTGAGTCTGGGCCTCTTGGCTTGAAAAACACGCCAGGCATGTGTGTATGTGCCCAAAATCCCCAAAGGAAAGATGAAAGAGAAGGAAGAGAAAGGATTATGGTATGGCCATTCCCCATGGAGGGTGCTTTCTCATTTTTCCTCTCTGTCTTTCTTCAGCAAGTACACACTTTCACTAGGAATTTTTTTTTAAGTGATTTTGGCTACAGGGCATATGTGCTCGCTGGAGATACAGAGACAGAGAGACAGAAAATGAGAAATCACCCCTCAGGGGATTGGCCAAGTCGCAATCCTTTTTCCACTCTCCTCTTGGTATTTTGGGCATGCACGCACAAGTGCTCAGAGTGAGTTTCTAGCCACTGGGCCTGACATTCAAACCATAGTAAGCCACATGGGAGTCCAAAGCCTTGACAACTATGACACCTTCTGGCCCCACAAATTACTTTTAAAAAGATAAGCATGCCATTACTGAATGACTCAACAATACTCTCCTGCAAATTTACCTCAGAGAAAAATTTATGTTTAAACACACACAAAACCCTACATATGTACTTTATTTTTAACAGTCAAAAGTGGAATCAACTCAGATGCCCTTCACCAGGAGAATGATTACACTAACAATGGTATATACATAATATAGAGTACTACTCACCAAAAAAAATATATATATATTGATATATGCAACAAAGTAGATAGATTTCCAAAAGAATTGAACAAACTACTGATACATGCAATGACATGGATAAATTTCCAAGGAATTATGCTATGTGGAAAATACCAATGACAAAAGTTTACATACTGTACAGTTCCAGAGTTAACAAAGTTATAGAGATGCAAAACAGATAAGTGGTTGCCAGGATGAAGAAATGATGGGAAGTAGGGAATAGAAAGATAGGTAGATAAAGATATAAAAAGGCAACATGAAGGATCCTTGATGTTAACTGCTCAGTATCTTGTAACTTTCTACACTGAATCTAATATACACATTATAAATAATTACATATTTTCCTGCAACCTCTTCCTATCCCTGGATAGTATATTATAGGGCATATGAGAGGACTTTTTAAAGTTTATGGATATGGTAATATCTTTGATTTGGTCATCACATACTGCATGAATACTTTGAAAAACCACATTACACTACAGAGATGTCCAACAGTTAGATGTAAATAAGAAATCATAAAATGAAATAAATGAAAATAAAAGCAAAAAAGTTCATAGAAAAAATTGCATCAATGTATGAGTTTATTTGGGTCTAAAATTTTAAAATCCATGATTTTTTCATAATACACATTTTCAAGAACTTTTTGAAGACCCCTTCATATAAAAGGTAGCAATAGGGACCAGCAGTTAGTGTAATGGCTATGTCTCTGGACTCCCACGTAGTCAACCGCAGTTCGCGTCCCAGACCCGGTGGCTTAAACTCACGCCGGGCGCGTGTGCGTGCGTGCCCAAGATCCCGAGAGGAGAATGGAGGAGAAGGGATTGCGGTGTGGCCATCCCCTCTGGGGGGTGATTTCTCACTTTCTATCTCTCTGTCTCTCTCTGTCTGGCGAGCGCACGCGCCCTATAACAAAAAAAAAAAAAAAAAAAAAAAAAAAAAAAAAAAAAAAAAAAAAAAAAAAAAACCTCTAAAAAAAAAGGTAGCAATAGTTGCTTCTGGGAGGTAGAGAGGGTGAGATGCAGATAGGAAGAAAGAGGACGCACACTCTAACCATTTTACTTCCTCTATTTTATATCATTTGCAGTTTTGTCATGAGTGTTGGACCTAAAAACTCAATGAAGACACTGAAATTTAAAAGCATATTTGGTGAAAGGCAGTAGCAAAGCAGACTGCAGAGCTAGAAGCCAAACGCTGACTCAACCTGAAAACATACTGGGTGCCCATGATCCTGATAAGCTAGAGGGCTGAGGAAAGGAGATTACAGCATGTTAAGACCCGGTTGAGGGTGGCTCTCTCTGTCTCTGTCTCTATCTCTCTCCTGTACACACATACATACTCTCTATCATGAGTAAAAATAACATTTAAAAAGAAAAATTAATATACTTGGAAATGTTTAAACATAACTCCAAGTAATCAGCAGAGCAAAAGACGAAATCATAACGCTTGTTAGAGAATATTTAAACTTCACGGAAAACAGTTAATGTGGCCCTGAGAGGAACTATATACTAGTCATAAATGAAAATATTAAGCAAAAAGGAAGGCTTAAAAATAAAGATCTGAGGGACCAGCAGTTAGCATAATGGCTATGTCACCGGACTCCCATGCAGTCAAACACGGTTTGAGTCCCATACCCGGTGGCTTAAACTCACGCCAGGCATGTGTGTGTGCATGCCCAAGATCCTGAGAGGAGAATGGAGAAGGGATTGTGGCGTGGTCATCCCCCCTGGGGGGGATTTCTCACTTTCTGTCTCTCTCTATCTTTCTGGCAAGCACACGTGCCCTATAGCAAAAACCTCTCCAAAAAAATAAAAATAAAAATAAATAAATAAAGATCTGAGAGTTTAATTCAAAGAGAAAAAGAACAAGAGTGATTGTAAGCCGAAGAAGGTACAAAGAAGAAATACTAAAGATAAAAGTAGGCATTAATTAGATACAAAACAAACACATTACTGAAGGAGTCAACAAAGCAATAGCTGGTTCTTTGAAAAGTCTAATGAAATTGACAAATCTCAGAAAAAGACCAAGGAGGGCCAGCAGATGGTGTAATGGTTATGTCGCTGGACTCCCATGTGGTTGACTGTGGTTCGAGTCCCAGACCCAGCAGCTTAAAACACACCAGGCACGTGTGCACGCATATTCAAAATCACAAGAGGAGAATGGAGGAGAAGGAACTGGGGCATGGCCATTCCCCCGTGGGGGGTGATTCTTGCTTTCTGTCTCTCTGGCGAGCACATGGGCCCTATAGAAAAATCTCTAAAAAAGACCAAGGACAAAGAAACAGAGAAAAGGCATAAATAACACTAAAAATGAAAAACAGAAAACACATAACTGTAGCTATAACAGAATATTGTAAGTGAGGGAGAGAATTATATGCGATATAGTTAGAAAGGAAGGAGAGACCACCTCTTTTTTCCTTAACAGGACAAAGTATATGGGAAAGAGCCTTCCCAGTGATGTGGGGCAAATTCATAATTATTGATCATTAATACTTTATGAAAAAAAAAACTCTCAATCAAAAAGGGGAAATGTGCGAGGCCAGCAGTTAGTGTAATGGCTATGTCGCTGGACTCCCATATAGTCAACTGCAGTTCAAGTCCCAGACCCGGTGGCTTAAAACTCACGCTGGGCACGTGTGCGTGCGTGCCCAAGATCTCAAGAGGAGAATGGAGGAGAAGGGATTGCAGTGTGGCCATCCCTCCTGGTGGGTGATTTCTCGCTTTCTGTCTCTCTGTCTCTCTCTGTTTGGCGAGCACACGCACCCTATAGCAAAAACCTCTCCAAAAAAAAGGGGGGTGGGGGAATATGAAAGAAAAGTAGTCCAGGGCAATACGTGCAGTACAAGGTCCAAGTACCTGTTGATGACAATGTGTATGTTAATTTCTTTGACTGGATTAACACATAGGGTACTCATGCTGGGAAAATTCATTTTCAATCTTGTAAAGCTGTACAATGACTGATTGTAAAAAATAAGAAAAAAAATTTTTTAAAATATTAAAAAAATCTTAAAGGCTTCAGAAAAACCAAAGCCTGAGACTTTGATGAAGCCCTTACCCATCAGGGTTATTGCCCAAAAAGCCATGTTTTAGTTTATAGTAAATAAGCCATGATGTTGCAAAAAGATTATATATTTCACAATGTGACCCCCACCCTTTCTTTTCCCCAGTATTCTTGAGTTTATGGTGTAAGAATAAGGTCTAGCCAATCAGTTGCCTGCAATATTTTAAATGAACCAATGTAAACTATTAGCAAATAACTTGTACCCTTCTTTATTCTGCCCTTTCTCTCTGCTATATAAACCAGTTTACTGAGAAAAAAAAAAAAAAAAAAAAAGAAAGAAAGAAAGAAAAGCCAAGTACCAGAGGCAGTAGCAGAAAGAGACCAATAAGAAGGTTACTCGAGTGATCCAATAGTAAACAGTGGCATAAACTGGAAAAAAAGAGTGGAGATGCAAAAAATGATGGAGCCACTATGGAAAACAATGTTCAAGTTCTTCAAAAAATTAAAAATGGAACTACCAGGCTGGCTCTATAATGAGGCGGTTAAATGCTGTGCAGAGGAAGCCAGATCCCACACGGCTAACCACAGCTCAAATCATGTCCCATTGGCTTGCAAAACACACCAGGGGTACACAGGTGTGCCAACGATCCCAACAGAATGGAGAACTGGAGTGCAGCATTATCAAACCCCACTGCAGTGGGTGCACACATTTTTCCTCTCTTTCTCATGCATTCTCTCTCTCATGCACATGCATACTGGCATTAAAAAAATTGTTTTGGGGCCAACAGGTGGCATGGTGATTAAGGCAATGGACTCCCACATGGTCAACAGAGGTTCGAGTCCCAGACCTAGCAGCTTGCTTTCTCACTTTCCCTCCCTCCTTCCCACCCTCCCTCTCTCTCTCTGGTGAGCACATGTGCCCTACAGCAAAATTATAATAATAATAATAATAATAATAATAATAATAATAAATAAAATTAAATATTTTTCTTCTTTTTTAAGAGAGATTTTTGTTACAGGGTGCAAGTACTCGCCAGAGAGAGAGACAGAAAGCAAGAAATCACCCCCCGAGAGGGATGGCCACACCACAATCCCTTCTCTTCCATTCACCTCCCAGGATCTTGGGCATGCACACAGGTGCACCAAGCATGAATTTCAAGCCTCCAAGTCTGGGACTTGAACTGCCATTGGACATGTGGAAGTCCAGCAACATATGTCATCTGCTGGCCCCTAAATAAATAACTTTTTAAAAAATCATTTTTAATAAATGAAATTATCATATAATTTAGCAATACCATTATTTCTGGCTATTTATCCAAAAGAATTCCAATTGGGATCTTGAAGAGATAACTGCACATCATGTTCATAGTAGTATTCATAATAGCCAAGAAGTGGAAGCAGTCCTAAATGTCTATCAACAGATGAATGGTAAAACAAAATGTGTTATATATACTGAACCTGGAGGACATTATATTAGTGCAATATACCAGTCACAAAAAGATAAATGCTCTATGATTCCAGTTATATGAGTTAAAATGGTCAAATTATGGAGGCGAAATCAGGGGACTTGATAACACAGAGTTTCAAGGCAAATGAATGCACATGGCAGTTGTCTACTAGCTGGCTTAGGACTGCGCCGGGGATGGGGGACCAGAGCAGCTGCTATCTATGTGGGAAAGAGGGGCACTGGTCCAAAGAGTGCCCAATAGATGGTTCAGGCTGAATAGCATACTTGATGGACAACATAATGAGCAAAATGGACCAGTGCATATGCCTTACACCATCAGCTATGGGGATTCATTGTATTACAACCACACACACGGAGCGCTCGATACCTACTACAAGTGCTGCCGTGCTCCCTGGTCCTATGAGGCACTGGAGGCTACAGCTGCCTCTGCATATAGTTATGCAGAGAAGACCCTGTCCCAGCTGACACAAGTCCAGAATACAGCCATGACCAGTCACCATCTCACCTCCACTTCTCTCGATCCCTACAATAGACATCTGTTGCTGACCTCAGGACCTCCTGTTACTGCAGCATCCTCTTTATACTACCAGCAGGATCAAAACCCCCTTCATCACGCTAGAGCCCCAGTCCCTACTGTTGAAGAGGGCTATAGTTACAGGCATGAGAGTGAGTTGTCCCAAGTTTCGGGAGCCACACGGAATTCCCGGTACCACAAAGCCTGGTATGAGCCAGAGCAGTATGTGGATCCAGTGCAGTACTCAGCCTTTTAAAGCTTGAAGTGAGATGTGTGTGGGGGTTGAAATTCTAAGCTGCAGTTGTGCATGAGAATACACCTTTCATGGTACCCCATCTCCGTGACTTTCTCGGCTCTGTGAGTTGAGTCCCTCAGGAACCGTGGAACTTAATTTACCTTGCTAAGTTTGGACCTTTTGTCCTTTTCCTGTCTCCTGCCCATTTTCCTATTCTTCATCTCCTTCAATACTTCTGTAGCTTCTCATTCATGTTCTGTTTTCCCAGCAGGACTTCTGGCGTGCAGAAATTGGTGGGGGCTGTACTGTCTCCTCCTTGCCTCCTGCTCCAAGTGGGTATAGGATCTGGGAATGATCACTTGGTGAAGTGTCACTGCTCTTGGGTCTCTTTTTGTTCCAAAGTTAGACCTATAGAATTGGATCGCTTTTTTCTTTCCAGTGAAATAAATGGTTTTTCAACAACAAAAATGCATCATGACTTTTCTGATGACCTGATAGAATGTGTTTGCCAGCAGCTGGGGAGAGGCGGTGGATAAAGGCGAGTTATGATGTAGTGGATAGAGAATTTCAGTTGTACACAAATGCATTCTAGAGATCTGTTGCATAACAATGGATACACTTAACACTATTAAATTGTATGCTTTAAGATGGTAAATTGTATGTGCTTTTAAAAATAGTTTTCTTTTTAAAAATAATTTTCTTTCTTCCATGAATGAGAGAAAAAGAGACAAGAGACATTCACCTCAATAGGGTCTACATGTGCTGGCAAGTTCAGGAAGGGTTCCAAATATGAACCCAGAACCTTCCCACGTGGGTCAGTCTCACAGAGAACTGCTTTATTGCTCTACCACCATCCTGCCCCTAAAAAAATTATCTTTATAAAAGCATGTAGAGGGGGTCCTGTGGCCTAGTGGTTAAGGAAGCTAGATCTCACATGGCTGACCACAGTTCAAATCCTGGCCAGGAGGCTTAAAAAATACGTTAGGCATGTGTGCCTGAATGCCTAAAATCTAGACAGGATGGAGAAATGGAAGTGAAGGGATCACAGCATGACTGGCAGTGCTTTCTCGGTTTCTCTCTCTGTCTCTGTCTCTCTCTGGTAAATGCACACACTCTCTGGCTTATAAAAAAATCATGGGTACACATGTCTACAGAACAAAGTTATATATGATAACATTTTACATGTGAAGCAGAAATAAAAGATAGGGCTGGGGAAGTAGATTATGCCTGATTGTGAAGAGTCTTAAATATTGAAATACATATTAAATGAGAAAAAATTTAAACTTGGTCTATAGTAAGAAAACAATCCATAAATACTTTCCTTCAGACTATCTCTGGATAAAGAGATAATAAGGTTTTCTTTTTTTTTTTTTTACTTTATTAAAATACTGTGTTTATTTCACGTGTATATTTTTGTCTCCTCACCATTTCCATGTCTGACCACCACTACTACTGTGTCCTATCATAAAATCCCATACATACTTAAAATGAAGCAAAGGGTGGAGTTCCATCTTTAAAAACTAAACAGGTATTTTGGACAACACATTCTTGGCAATAGAACCTGGACAACATTTATCAAACACGGTAGGGAAAGTTCTCACTCTGCATTATAAAAAGGACAGCCAGATATCAACTGTTACAGAAATGAAATAAGACGGAAAATTTTAACAAACTGTTTAAACTATTTTCTTAAAGAGACTTCCTCCACTGCCAGAGATCTTGAATAGCCTCCTGATCAGTCATCCGGAAGCAATTCTTGACATAACTGATAAACTTGGCTTCCACTTTGGGAAGAGAACCACCTTTTTCTATACTTGCTTGCATTTTTGCTTTAATGTCTTCTACAGAACTAGGTCCTTTTGGTATTTTAGGTGTTTTTTCCTGTTTTTTTGAATGATTCTTGACCTTTTGGTCTTGGTGTTGATGGTTTTGAGTCTTTTCCGTTCTGGTTTGATTTTTGAGCATTTTTGCCAGGAGTATCTCGTATAGATTTCTTCAGTGGAGCTTTTTCTTCTGTTTCCTCATCTTCAAAATCATCATCATTATCATCATCATCTTCATCATCATCATCTTCATCTTCATCACCTTTGTCAGCAGCAAGTTTTACTTTTTTCTGTGGAACCTTGCTTCCACCTCCAGGGGCAGATCGCTTTCCAGATATACTTAAGAGTTTCACGTCCTCTTCCTCTTCTTCTTCTGACTCTGCATCTTCCTCCACAGCTACTAAGTGCTGTCCACTAATATGCACAGGCCCTGAACCACACTTCAACCTTAAGACCACAGGTGGTGTTATTTCAAAGCCCCCAAGGGAAACCTTTGGCTGTACAGACATTTTCAGTGTTGCCAGTGTTACTTTAATTGGACTGCCTTCTTAATTCATTGCCTCTGCTCCAACAATGTGCAATTCATCCTTTGCACCAGCCCCTAAACTAACCGTTCTTAAAGATAACTGGTGTTCATTTTCATCATTATCCACTTTAAAGTGATAATCTTTGTCGTCCTTTAGTTCACAACCGAAAAGATAGTTCTGGGGCCTCAGGGGGCTCATGTCCATGTCCATCGAATCTTCCATGGGGTGGTGACACGCATTTGGGTGGGCGAGAAGGTGGACGGAGGTAAACGACTAAGGCTACCGAAAACAGCAGCGCAGGACGGAATCACTCCAGAGAGATAATAAGTTTTTCAAAGAGTGAATTCACCAGACATATGAAACTCCATTCTTTCCTGCTTTTCTCCTAAACTTCAGGCTGTTTCTTGTTTCCTCTGATGGCATCTCTCCATTTGCCCATGCTTAAAAGTTATGCTTACCTACAGGGATAGTTCGTAGATTTTCTTTTATCAAAAGGACCCAAGCAAGCATTTTGGTCATTAATACGATAGACTAAATTGGGCGATCTAATTGGGGCAACCTGAATCGCACTGGGCGTTCACAATTAAGTGATCAAATTCCTCACTTTACCTGTGAGGAAGGTGCGCAGGTAACGTATGGAATCAAATTTAAAGGAAGAACATAGGCAGCGTAAGGGGCCGCCCACTAATGAATATTCATGACCTCTAGTAATAAGAATAACAGTTGACCAGTATTGGGCGCGGTTGCCACTTGGCAATCCGCCGCCCAACAACCTTTTTGGGTGTACTTTCTTTCTTTCCTTTTCTATTAAACTTTCTTTTCTATCTTAAAAAAAAAAAAAAAAAAAGTTATGCTCACCTAGGCTTCTATACTTACCTGTTTTGTGTTTCACTACACACACTTCTTGGGTGATTATATTTATTTCTTTGGTTTCAACTACCTTCTATTCAGATAATGGCCAAACCTCAAGCTCTTAATACACGTAGCTAAGTGGATCTCTTCACCTAGATATGATACTGATATCTCAGATTCAACATCTCTAATCGTGAACAGATTATCTTCCCTTCTTCCTCTAGTTCTGTCTCTAAGCCTGAACATTCTATTGAGTTCCTCACATCAATAAATGAAATTGGCACCCACCACCATTTACCAAACTCCTTGCATAAAGTCCTGATTGTCATCTGTAACACCTCCCATTTCCTCACGGATCCTAGTCCCAAAGTTTTTATATAATCTCTTGCCTTTTATTCATCCTGAAGCCACTACCTTAGTTCAGGTCATTATCTCTCAACGAGATCACTGAAAATAGCCAACTACTTGGTCTGCCTACCCTTGTTCAGCCTACTTTCCACTGTGTAGTCTTAAAACATACATCTGATCATTTCATCCCCCTGTTAAAGATCATTTAATAGCTCTCTAATGTCTGTAGGATGAAGTAATTCTTTGGCCTGAGCCCTACCTAACTTTGTAGACTCATCTTTCTACCTCAGTTCTTAACACATCCCTGTCTAAATAGTCATATATTCTCTTTGCCAGTTATACTCAACTACTTGCAATTTGCCAAACATGTCATGTTTTCTTTCATCTCATATATCTTTACACATCTTACTCCACCTATCTAAAACATTCTTCCCAGGTCCAGCCCTTACTATTCCATTTCATCTTATTTACTCTTACTTGTCCTTTTTCTGACTGTGTGTTCTCTGAGATCAAAAAATAAAGCAGACAATTGAAGATTTGATACAAATTTACTATAGAGGATTTGATAAAAATTTACTTCTTACAAACCAGAAGATGCATTCAGTGAAGGTTGATTTTCATTATACAGCTGCAGGTTTCATTTTTCTCTCTCCCTATGAGCTGGGATACCTCCACCTCTAAAGCTGCTCTTCTAACCTCCTTCCACCAGCTATAACCTTTAAGAAACTCACTGAACAAACAGAACAAAACCCTGGGGTGAGGTCATGAATATTCAGAGGTAGAAGTAAAAAGGCTGGTAGCTTCCCTACTACTAAGGGCAAAGAAGCAAGTTATCTCATTTAGGGGGTTGCGAATGACTGCCCCAGGTAAGAATTCAACTCAGCCAAAACCATCAGTACTTAATAACTTTCAACTGCAGCAGAAGAGTACAGGAACAGGAGATGGCACTAGTGTGACTCATTCCTGCTTTCACATACTCTTCTAGACTCCTATAGGGAGCCTTCTCTCTGAGTTAGGTGTCTCCCTATAGCACTTTCTATATACCTCCATCAAATTACTTACCACAGCATATGTAAATATCTGTTTACATCTTTATTTCATTTTTTTTGCATGCCCTTAAGATCTAGTATAATTCCCTGCTCAAAGTAGATGCTTAGGGATCAGGACATAGTGGTAATATAACTGGACTCACTTGGGAAAGTTGCTAGGTTCATGTTCTGGGACCTCCCTGAGTATTCCATGTGTGTCCATGATTCAAGTCATTTGAGATTAAGGGTAGATCATGACAATAAAGCCTTTATTGGGGGAGCCTCCCCTTTTTCTTTGCCTCTCGGTTGCAAGAAATAAATACAACTTTTTAAAAGGTAAACACTCCATAAAGATGAATGGTGATAGTATAAAAGCTTGATGAGACTAAAAGTCAAGGTTAATGACAACATACTTTAATTTTTAGCCATACCTTAATTTGTATCTCTAACAACAGGCATTTATCTGTAATGCATGTGACACTGATAAAGTTTAGTCATCACTGAACTGACCATTGCTAAAAATATATACACACAAATATATGCAATAATACTTATATACCCACTCATGACATATCTAATGTACACCATCAACTGTATTAGGTGCTGGTGATACAAAACGAAGTAATATTTGTGATTTAAGAGTTTAAAGTATAGTGGAGGACAGAGGGAAGTGAAGAAGTAAGAGTGTGATAAATGCTATAATATTCTTATACGCTTATATAGTGTTGTAAGAACCCAGGCATAGTTGTGACTCATATCCAGTGGGATTTAAGAAAAGAAGACTACCCTTAGCAGGTGGCATATAAGTCAAGCCTTGAAAGACAGATGAAAATTAGCCAGGCTGAGTGCTACAGGAGAGCAACCCAGGCTGAGGGAATAACTTTTGCAAAACCCTGACAGAGAGTGAGAAGACTGATGACTACAACTGATGATAATAGAGGCAAGAGATAAGGCTGAAGGTGTGAATAAGACCAGATCATAGAGGGTACTATAGGACATACAGAAAATACATACTTTCTTCTATGCCAGGTACATCTAAACTGACTGAGACCCAATCATTTCAACCAAGGCAGTTTTGCTTTCATCTGTTTAAGTTGTCTGTATTTCCACATAAGATTTTTCTTAAACTGAAAAATCGCTAATACAGGGAGCAAAGAGACTAAAGCATGCCATGCAGTAGAGTGATATGATGGGCTAACAATATAGTAAATAGACTGGAGGGCTAGACTTTAGTCAGATGGTTGTGAGCTCACCCAGCTAAGAAATGATGAGGGTCTGAGCTAGGGAAGTGACAGTAATATGGAGAGAAAGGAATAATGGTGAGAGCTATTAAAGTCAGAGGAGGTAAGTGAAATTATGTTTTCAAAGTACATAGCAATAGCACTTGGAATAATTCAATAAATATTAGCTATGATCGTCTTCATCATCATCATCTATAGAGTCTGAATAAATAAGGATAATAAGGAAAAGAGAAAAATCAGTGGAAGTTTCCAACTGTCTGAATTGACCAACTGGGTAGATGATGCTGCCATTCCAAAAGACAAGAAGCAAGAAAATACTGTTGTTTTCTGGGGTTTGTACATTTTGAGGTAAGGACAGGGAGGACGAATTCAGTATGAACCATTCTAAATTCAAAGTGCCCATGAAACATCTAGATGAAGATGTCAGACAGTAAGATATATGGAGTTAGGGCTCAGAACAGATTCAGATTAGGACATATCAATAATACAGGAGACAGCCATTACCCTTAAATAATGTGCCTGTTTGAGTCACCAAATATAAGCTTAAGGTCTGGAAGAATCAATACCTAACTGTATCTAACTCTTAAAAGCCACCAAGATTGATGATGTACAACAAAAGAAGAAAAAAGTTTTGTCACTTTGAGAAGCTATTCTAATTAAGCTCAAAGGTCTTAAGGCAACTATATTCTCAATATAGTTCTAACCAATTCACTATCACAGTAAGATCTAGCTTCTGATAGTCCTAATAGAACTTTATTTTTGAACTATCAGTAAACTCTATGCAATTTCTAAGAGTGTAGATTCTGGGAAAACTCCAGATTTTGGAATGAAAAACATGAAATCAACCCAAATCTGGAGTTAGACAAGTATTACATAAGTAAAGTTACAAAAATTACTTAATCTCTCTATGCCTCACATTCTCCATCTGTTTTATTAGGATAACACAAGTTACCTTACTTGACTGTAATGGGAATTCAATTACATAACATGTGTAAAGAAGCTAATACATGACTAGCATATAGGGCAAGCTCAACCAAAAATAACTTCTACTATTTCGTGAACTTTCAGAAATTTGTAGTAAATACTTTATTTTCAATTTTAGGTTAACTAAGGTAATCAGAAATAAATTTGAATTTACATTTTTATTAAGCATTTTAAAGGACACTACTTGCCCAGTCCCTGGGTTCTCAAGGTAGCAGATTTTTTTGGCATGTGCATTGTGATCATTTTAAAGACTGAACTGATCATATAAGTCAATATAAGCAGTTGTATATACAATAGTGGAAGAGAATTCCAAAGGCAGGACTTGCATGAAAACTGAATCCAATTTAGAAATTCTATCCAATAACTAAGGAGTTAGTGTACTTTCAAAATAAATTTATAAATGGTTTAATATAAATTAACTAATGCTACTTTTGGGATTCCTGTATATGTACAGTGGGATATTATATGGGAAGTTACTGTAAACTATTACAATCCTAGGTACTCTTTGTATTCTGCCATTCAGGAAAACATCATGGTTAATGTCTAACAGAAATCAGACAATCCATTTCTCCTTTTTTTTTTCTTTTTCTAGTGAATGAACAATTAAAGTGTCATAAATATAATAGTCAAAACTATTAAATAGATAGATGGAAGATTAAGGGTTTGTTTGGGGGATGCAGAAATAAAGAGATTTAAATTATGCTGTATCTAAAGTTGAGTTTTCCAATACCTCCCTTTTTATCATCACATTTAAGGGGAAAACATAATTTCAGAATTTTTTAAGTTAAAAAAAATTTTTTTCTTTGAGAGGTTTTCGCTATAGGGCGCGTGCGCTCG
The DNA here is from genome assembly GCA_026018925.1 of Tupaia tana. Lineage (NCBI taxonomy): Eukaryota > Metazoa > Chordata > Mammalia > Scandentia > Tupaiidae > Tupaia > Tupaia tana. The sequence continues at coordinate 71,077,557 of JAKSZU010000009.1, read as the reverse complement.
CCAGACAGACAGAAAGAGACATAGAGACAGAAAGCGAGAAATCACCCCCCTGGGGGGATGGTCACGCCGCCATCCCTTCTCCACCATTCTCCTCTCTGGATCTTGGGCACGCACGCACACACGCCCGGCGTGAGTTTTAAGCCACCGGGTCCGGGATGCAAACCACGGTAGACTACGTGGGAGTCCAGCGACATAGCCATTATGCTAACTGCTGGTTCCGTAAGTTAAAATTTTGATGAATTTTAAGAAAACTACATATTCAAAAACATATTGACTGAATTTTATAAAAATAAAATATGAAGCCAAAGATATCATAGTATATAGCAAAAACAAAAAAGACAGGTATGAAGTTTCTAAGCATTTTGTAAGATTATTTAGTTATTATCGTAAAATTATTTGTCATATAAATTTATCATATAATAAAATTACTCATGAGAAATAAATTATGACGCATCGCTTTATTCTCAAAGAAAATGGGTCCCTATTTGATAGAAATAACAGTAAAACTTGTGTTATGTATTTTATTTTACATATTATTGGTAAAACTAAGTAATTCCAATCCTTTTTGTAACTTGTTCATATACTACATATACATACACACACACACACACACACACACACATACATATGTACAGACATATATAATTAAACTGTAATCTTTTACAGAGATATTTAGGAAATTTCAAATGCTACCAATAATAAACTTACGAATCAACATGCAGAACCCTCTGGCCACTTCTCGAACATGCAGCTGCAATGATGGATTCAGGCAAACCTATAAAAACACACACCTTTATCACTTACAATGTAAAAAAATATATATTTTTTACACAAAATGTTCAACTCATGCCATTGCTGCATAGAATAGTTTAACAAAAAAGACCTATCCTTATATTCAAAATCGTAACATTTACATAAATTAAACTAGCATATGTTTCTTAAGCATATACTATTAATACCAAAAATTTTACTATGTAGAAGAGACAAAATAAATCATAAGTACTTAAATTATTTTTATGTACCAAATTAGCATACTGTTCATATAGGACTTTGTTATTTTGGAACTGTGTTCACACATTAGCTCATCTCCTCATCCCAAATGCACTGAGACAAAAGCACATGTATACACATCTTAAAGATAAAAAGAAATCTAGGGCACAAATATACTAACTTCTTTCTCAATGGTTTAAAAATAAGTTTTGTGAGGCCAGATGATGGCCTATCAGTAACTCAATGCTCTGCAAGGCTGATTCACAAGGCAAAGTACCTGGTTCTCATCCAGAGACCTCCCTGAATATGCCAGGTACAAACATGCCCATGATGTAAGGTTGGCTGAGGCAAGGAGAGGTCACACTATGAGTATCCTGTTGAGGGTGTCCCTCTCCTTGTCTCTCTTTCACTTGCAGAAGAAATTAACTTAAAAAATACACATTTTTCTCACTTCCACATGGAACCTTTTTGAAGACTGACAACATGATAAGGCACAAAACAAGTCTTTACATACTCAAAGGCATAGAAACTATATCCAGCATCTTCTCCGACCATGAATTAAACTTGATATTAATTTCAAAAAAACATTTGAAAATACACAAACATATGAAAACTAAACAACCTACTCCTGAATGACTTCACAACTAATGAAGAAATTAAGTGTAAAGCCAAAAGAGTCATTGAAACCAATGAAAATTATTACACTAGTTTTCATAACTCATAAGACACAGCAAAAGCTGTCATAAGAGGAAAGTTAACAGCTATTGGTGTACGTAAGTAAAACATGGAAAGGTGGCAAAGGGACAACATAACATTAAGCCTCAGGGAATTAGAAAAAAAAATGAAAAAAAAAAAAACGCCAGGAGAAAATAAATAACAAAGATTCAAGCAGAAATAAATGAAATAGAAAATAAATGCACTACACAGATAATAAATGACACCAAAAGCTGGTTCTTTGAAAAGATAAGCAAAATTGACACACCATTAGACTAATTAAGAAGAAGAGAGAAAGGAACTGGATAAATCAAATTTACAAAGAAACAGGCAACATTACAACAGAAATAAAAAACATCATTAGAATATACTATGAGCAACTCTATGCCAACAAACAAGAAAACCTGGATGAGATGGACAAATTCCTGGACACATATATTCTACCAAGACTGAATCAGTAAGACACAGAAAGCCAGAATAGAACTATAACAAGCAATGAAATTGAATCAGTAATAAATAATCTCTCAGCAAAGAAAAGCTCAGGTCCTAAAGCCTTCACTTCTGAATTGTACAAAACTTTTAAAGAAGAGTTAACCACCATTCTACTCAAATTATTTTAAAAAATCAAAAAAGAAGAAACCCTCCCAAATTCACTTTATGAAGTCTCCATCACCCTCTTCTCCAAAACAGATAAGGACATGACAAAAAAGGAATACTATAGACCAGAATCTCTGATGAATATAGATGCAAAAATTCTCAAGATACTAGTAAATCATATCTAGCAATATATAAAAAAGATTATACATCACGATCAGATAGACTTTATTCCAGGGATGCAAGGGTGGTTCAATATAGCAAAACCATAAATGTAATACACCTTATTAATAGAAAGAAAGATAAAAGCTATATGATCATATCAATTGATGCAGAAAAAGCATTTGATAAAATACAACATCCCTTGATGATTAAGATTCTCAGCAAAATCTGCAGGGAAGGGACATTTCTCAACATAATAAAAGCCATTTATGAAAAACTCATAGGTAACATCATGTGGAATGGAGAAAAGCTAAAAGCTTTTATACTAAAAACTGGTACAAAACAAGATTACCCATTTCTCCACTCTTTTTCAACATAGTACTTAAAATCCTAGCCAATGCAATCAGAAAAGGGAATAAAATTAAATGGCATTCAAATTGGGAAAGAAAAGGTGATATTATCTCTCTTTGTGGATGACAGGATTGTATAAATAGAAGACCCAAAGGTATCCATGAAAAAACTCCTGGAAGATAAATGAAATCAGTAAAGTGCAGGATACAAAATAAACATACAAAAATCTATAGCATTTCTATAGACAACACAGCAGTCTGAGGTAATACTGAAGAAAGTAGTCCAATTTACCATGACTACAAAATGTATAAGATACCTAGGAATAAATCTAACCAACAAAGTCAAAGACCTCTACAATGGAAACTATGATAAACCTAAAAACAGACACAATAAACTAGAAGGACATCCCATGTTCCTGTGTCGGAAGAATTAATATAATCAAAATGACAATTCTAACCTAATTAATCTACATATTTAATGCAATCCCAATCAAATTACTGAAGACATTCTTCACAATTCTAGAAAAACAATCACAGAATTTGTCTGAAATCATAAAAGACCCTAAATTGCCAAAGCAATACTGCACAAGAAGAGTGGAGTAGGAGGCATCACACTCCCTAACCACAAAATATATTACAAAGCTGTGATAATCAAAACAGCATGGCCTTGGCACAGAAAGAGTCAGGTAGATCAATGGAATAGAATAGAGAACCCAGAAACAAACCTCAAAACATACAGCCAATTGATCTTTGACAAAGGGCACTAGTCAATATGGTGGGAAAAGGAAAACTTCTTTAACAGATGGTGCTGGAAAAACAGGGTATCCACCTGGACCCCTATCTCTCACTATTAAAAACAATCAACTCAAAATGGATCAAAGATCTAAATCTAAGACCTCAAACAATAAAACTACTGGTAGAAAACATGGGGGAATCTCTAGGAGACACTGAAGTAGGCAAAGACTTCTTAAATAAGACCCCAAAGCACAGACAATAATAGCAAAAACAGACAGGTGGAATTACATCAGATTAAGAAATTTCTGCACAGTAACCTATACAATAATTAGTGTGAATCAACAACCTCAGAATGAGAATATTTTTGTAAACCATGCCTCAGATAAGGGATTGAAAAACAAAATACACAGGAAACTGAAGCAGCTTAAGTTCCCCCAAAAAATAATCAACTCAGTTAAAAGATGGGAAAATGAGGGACCAGTAGTTAGGGTAATGGCTATGTTGCTGGACTCCCATGTAGTCGACCACAGTTGAAGTCCCAGATCCTGTGGCTTAAACTCACACCGGTGCGTGTGCGTGCATGCTCAAGATCCCAAGAGGAGAATGGAGGAGAAGGGATTGTGGCGTGGTCATCCCCCCGGGGGGTGATTTCTCGCTTTCTATCTCTCTGTCTCTCTCAGTCTTTCTGGTGAGTGCACAAGCCCTGTAGCAAAAACCTCTAAAAAAAGAAAGAAAAGAAAAAAAAAAAAGATGTGAAAATGAGTTGAATAAATAACTCTCTAAGGAAGATAAACGAACAGCCAAAAAGCATATGAAAAAATGTTCAACATCCCTTGTCATAAGGGAGATGCAAATCAAAGGCACAATGAAATACTACCTACCCAAGTCAGAATGGCTAATGCTAAAAAAAAAAAAAAAAAAAAAAAAAAAAAAAAAAAAACCATAAAATAAATGGTTTAAAATGGTTAGAATGGTTTAAAATGGCATAATGGTTACATTCCTGTACTCTCACATAGTCAACAGTGGTTCGAGTACTGGATCCAGAATCTTAAAACTCAATCTGGGCACATGTATGTGTGTGCCTAAGATCCCAAGAGGAGAATGAAGGAAAAAGGATTGCAGAATGGCCATCCTCCGTGGAGGGTGATTTCTCGCTTTCTGCCTCTCTGCCTCTCTCTCTCTCTGGAACCACAAGCACCCTATAGCAAAGATCACTCTAAATAAGATTTTTTTTTTTTTTTTTGCAGAGGTTTTTGCTATAGGGCGCGTGTGCTCGCCAGACAGACAGAGAGAGACAGAGAGATAGAAAGCAAGAAATCACCCCCCAAGGGGGATGGCCATGCCGCAATCCCTTCTCCTCCATTCTCCTCTCGGGATCTTGGGCAAGCACGCACACGCGCCCAGCCACCGGGTCCGGGACTCAAACCGCAGTCGACTACATGGGCGTCCAGTGACATAGCCATTACGCTAACTGCTGGTCCTCTCTAAGAATTTTTAAAAATGACAAGTGCTGGTAAGGCTGTGGTGAAAAGCGAACTCTCCTACAGTGTTGGTGGGAATGTAAATTAATACAGCCACTGTGGAGATCAATATGGAGGTTCCTAAAAAATCTACCAATAGAACTACCATATTATCCAGCAATTCCACTCCTGGGTAACTACCTGAAGGATAGAAGAACGCTCAATCTGAAAAGTGCTTGCACATCTATGTTTATAGCACCATTATTCACAATTGCTAAGACATGGAACCAACCCAGTGTCCACAGACAAATGGATTGAAAAACTCTGGCACATACACACTATGGAATACTACTCAACCAAAACAAACAAACAAACAAACAAAATATAAAAACAAGATTCTAGCATTTGATAGGATGAATATGGAAGATTTAGTGCTGAGCGAAGCAAGTCAGGTTATGAAAGAGAGACAGTGTATGTCACCACTTAATATACATGGACTATCCGTACTCTATGGCAGAAACTGCAAAATTAGAGAATACAGAAGCATGGAAATGGTTATGGATACTAGAGACAATGTGGGAAGAAGGTAGGAGATATAGGAGAGTGAGAGGAAAGAAACCAAGGAGAAAAAATAGAGAAAGAAGGCATTTAAGGGACACAGAAATGGAGGATTGTCTGTTGATGGTAACGTGTATGATATCTTCAGCTGTACTGGTGTGAAGTGTATTCATATTGGGTAAATTCATTTTACAAGCTGTAGTGATGTACAGTGATCGAATGTATAAAATAAAATAATAAAAGAGGTCATTTAGGTGATATGCTATGTTGCTTTCTGGTCAATAAAGGAGTCGGAAGAAAATATTACTGCTTTAGTATCAAATTTAGCCATTTCATAAAGCTGATTATCATAAAAGAAAACATACATTACTAGAAATTACCAGCACCAAAAAGAAATTGTAAATTACTGAAGATAATATTTTATAGTAAAAGAAAATCAGGTTTTCAGTCATATTTGATAGTAAAAACCCTATAAGTTCAAGACTCTTTCACAATTTCTTATCCTAAGATCTACCATTTCAATAGAAGCTATTCATTTATATCAGTCATACATATAAAGCCTGTTCTGAAAGATTACCAACTCTTTCCTTATAATAAAACATCTTGATCCTGTTTCATTGATACCTAGTAGAAATCAGCACCATTCTTTTGGCAAAGGTTTAAGCTACATACTAGGCATCAAAGATTCCAAGAAAAGGTAAAAATTATGTATTTTATTTAAACATAATATGCATATGGAAGAAGTCGACATAGTTGATCTCTTATTAAAATCCACATTAAACACGGGGTCTAGCTGTTCTCATGGAGGGACTAGTTTTCCAACATTAAACATTTTGTAATGTTTGGTTCAAAAAAAGAAGTTCTGACCAAATGTATTAAATATAAATACCAATTACTGGAAACAAGCCATTAAAAAGTTACAACCTTAACTTTGGATATAATTCAGGACAAGAAAAACAAAATGAGAATTTTGGGGTAGACATAAATAGGAGAAAGAAAAGAAAGTTTCAAATAGTTAACCATACTTATTTCGTCAGTTAAAACTGTATTATTCTAATATCTTTAATCTTAAGACTATCTAAACTTTTTTGCTGCACTTAAAAGAAATAACTTCCTGTTAATGAAATGATAAGCCACTTGGTTTAAAGGACAACAGCAAAGAAATACTCAGCAAAATTAGCATGATAAAGATGAATGTTCTTGTATATGATAATAATAGCATTAGTGACAGTACCATAGTATAAGGATTTATGCTGGGACCAGCAGTTAGTGTAATGGCTATGTCGCTGGACTCCCACGTAGTCGACCACGGTTCGCGTTCCAGATCCGGTAGCTTAAAACTCACGCCGGGCGCGTGTGCGTGCGTGCCCAAGATCCCAAGAGAAGAATGGAGAAAGGATTGCGGCGTGGCCATCCCCCCTGAGGGGTGATTTCTCGCTTTCTGTCTCTCTGTCTCTCTCTGTCTGTCTGGCGAGCACACGCGCCCTATAGCAAAAACCTCTCAAAAAAAAAAAAGGATTTATGCTTCCCCAAGTATTTTCAAACACTTCATCTCACTTACTCCCCATCTTAATCCTGGGAGGTAAGCAGTATTTTATCCATGTAAGGAAATGAGTTCAGAAAGGTTAAAAAAAACTTGCCACATATCAAGTAATTTGGTATCTCCAATTCAAATTACCATGATAATTCATTATCTCCAATTAGACAAATGTTGAGAAAAAGGATTTACAGGTAGTAAAGCAACATAATGAACCGAGTATGATCTCAGTCAGACACACCTAGGCTTGAATCTTCAGTTTTGTTTTTTAGCTAGCTATCAGGCCTCAGACAAGCCACTTGACCTCTTTGAGCCTTTGTTTCTTCAACCACCCATGAGAATTATCACCGTTTACCTCACAGGATTGCTCTGTTGTTAGCAAGAGTATTTATCTGGGAACACTGTCTACACTCTTATCCTTCAGAAAGATAGTTTAGAAGCACTATATTTTCATCTTAACAGTACCCCAAACATACACTTCTTTTTACCAGATGCCCACTCTATGGCAAACAATAATAAAATTCCTCTACTTAGTCCAAAATAGCTGTTACTTTGGGAAAGCAGATATACATGTGGTTATTTCCATGACTTTGATCAACATTGTTAAAATTCAAATTTGTTGACAAAGCAAAGCCAAGAATGGTTTTCAGTAATGAACATTATTTCAGTCCAAATTTCATAAAGCCAAAATGACCATCATTGATCATTTTCCTTAATACTTCCATCCAGACAGCCCCCACAAGTTTGTGAAACAGAAAGGCTGTTCCGATGTTAAATAGCAATGGCTTATTATATTCGTACTTAAAATGACTAAAATAACAAACAAATAATATAGTTAGCAATGTCTTCCTAGCCAGCATTGCATATTTCTTCCCACTCATTCAATAAACAGACTTCCTTCCATACAGGAGACATGTAGTAGATTCTCTATAGATATTTGCTGAAGAAAAGAAATGAAGAGAGATAAAATGGGGAAAGGGAAAAGAAAGGGTTAGCACACAATGTGAAGAAGAAAAAGATTAAATCAATTGTTAGTATAACAGAGCTCAGACTATATAGAACAATAATTTAAGGCCAGCTGTAGTGATGCAGTGGTAACACAACACTCCATGGTGCCACAGTCATATGCGGAAGTCTCAGGTTCCTATCCTGAGGTTCTCTCTGTGTATGGGGGGCATGCATATACCTGGGGTCATGGAATAAGGATTCTTTCATGGGTGCCTGTCTCTCTCTGTGTCTTTCTTTATCAAGAAAGAAAGAAATTTTAAAAAATAAAGAGGTTAAAATAAGAAGAGAATGTTAAACTATTATAGAAACACAATGTAAAGACACCTTCTCTGTAGAGGGGAGTCATGGAAAGCTCCAAAGACAAGAGACACTTGCTGGGTCTTTTAGGATGTTACCACCCAAATTGAAGAGTTTTATAAAAGAAGGACAAAGGAAAGTGGAAATATTTTTGGCAAAGGGTAAAAGAAGAGTGCTAAAAGGTGATGCTTAAAAAAAAGAGGGGATGAGGCCAAATTGTGACCTCTGAACTTTAAATAACAAAGACTCTTAGAAGGATTTTATCCAGAATAGCAAGGTCAAATTAGTGTTACAAAAACAAACAAAACTAGCCACAGCATGTAGGATATACTTGTACAGCACTGAAGACTTAAATTTCAGGGTACTTTAAAATTTTTAATTGAGGAAAATTAACACATTTAAAACTACTTTGTCGGGACCAGCAGTTGGCATAATGGCTATGTCACGGGACTTCCATGTAGTAGACCGTGGTTCGAGTCCCAGACCCGGTGGCTTAAACTCACGCCAATCCAGAGAGGAGAATGATGGAGGAGAAGGGATTACGGCCTGGCCCTCCCTCCCGGGGGGGAGGAGGGTGATTTCTCATTTTCTGTCTCTCTGTCTCTGTCTTTCTGGAGAGTGCACACGCCTTATACCAAAAACCTCTCCAAAAAAAAACTACTTTGTCATATTGATAACAATAAAATGAGTAAAAAGATTGTTTTAATATCTTTTAAGTTTAATTTTAGCAACACTTCAACCCTAGAATAATTTAAAAATAAAATTTCTAACACCTAAAAAAAAGAGGACGAATTATAAATCATTACTCAAATTCACACAACATCCTTGTGAGGCATTTAAATGAAACACATGTTTTTAATTAATTAATTATAGTTTCTCCTATGAGGAAAAGCCAGACATTAGATAAAAACAGATGCCCTAGATCAACAACAAATCGCTGGCCATTCCACTGGAAACACTGAAATATGTAAGCACAGACACACAACTACAATGTGTCCTACTGTAAAATGGAGCTAATGATATGTCTCAAAGGGCTATAGGGAGGAATAAGCACAAAATGATATCTAACACCTTTATGTAGTGCCTCCTGCTACGTCATTGACATTAATGTTGATTCCCTTCCCTCTTGTTTCTTTCCCCTTAAGTAGTATTAGTTATTTAAAGAAGAAAAAAAAAGCTATCACTTGACTACTATTTACATTATCTTCAAAGATATAAAAACTTAAAATTATTTTTAAAAAGTCCAATAGCCTTTTAATATGTACACTATGGATGTTCATCAAACATTTGCTATCATTTAAACATTTCACACTATTGAATATGACTACTTAAAAACAGCAAAGCTGTCCCAAAGAACTTCTTGCTCAGTCACAGGATTATAGTAAACCTGTATAATTCTTACATTAGATTGAGTTAACCGTTAGCATAACATTCTTACATCACAATTATAAAGGCTTACTACAACTTTTACTGTCAACTCATTTTTACTAAATGCAGGTAAACACAGAGTATTAAGTTAGCATTTCATAACAGCTGTAATGGGAAAAATTGAAGTTTGCTCCATCATGCCCTTTCCAGCTGAAGTTCTGTTATAATGCTGGCAGCTAAGAAATACACACACACACACACACACACACACACACACACATTAGAGGCTTATAGAATGTTACATGTATGATTCCAGCTTTCTGCAATTTTCTGAAACATATCTGGATAAAAAAGAGATGTTTCAATATCTGACATAGGAGCTAGGCTAAAATCAAGACCAAAAAAGTATGAAATTAATATTTCTAAAACTGTTGCCTAAAATATTTCACAGGAATAAAACCATTATTCATTCATTTTTCAAAATCCCCCCTCAATTCAGATCCTTACTGCTGAACCTCATCACTTACAACTATAATATTTAGGTTAGTTCTCTATGATATATTCTTAAAACTGTATTAGTATCTGGAATTGATTTTTCCTAACACTATACTTACATAAGATAAACATAAAATAAAGTACTTACACCACTCCCAGCATATCGAACAATAAATAATAGATTCCCCTGACAGGACTTTGATGACCTGGCAAAGCCCGAGTGCTTTCAGTCCAAATCATATGAAACCATAAATCACTCTTTATTTTATAGAACATTTCAAAATGGATTCCTGCTTTCTACCTTGAAAGTCATTTCATGTGTTATTTATAACTAGTGAAGACCAGAATGGAAAGAAAATTACATAGAACTAGAAAATTTACTGTGACTGCTTTTATAAAGAATAACTTCTTTTTTAGGAAAAAAAATAGAATTACTAGCAAGGAAAAAACTTGTGAATACGATGAGCTTTTAGGGAACCACATTCTTTATATTACTACTTAAACAACTCTACGTAGGAATCTCTGCACCATTGTACACAAAGCATAAACAACATTAAGTACAGAACTTACTAGGTTAAGCAATCAAAAGGTAAGACTACATACTTAATTCATGTTGCAGCCACTCAAAAAGGTGACAGCACAAAATTAGGAACAAACTGAATTTCAACCCATGGCAAGAAGTTTTGTTGATTCCTATCTTAAATTCTACATTAAAAATTTAAATCTTAAATTAACTTTTTAGTGACAACCCAAAAAGAAAAAAAAAATGCCAGTAAAACAGCCTAGAGAACTATGAGGACCTATAGATAAAGATCTTGTTTTGGGGACCACCAGATGCATAATGGTTATATCACTGGACTCCCATGTAGTCGACCATGGGTCAAGTCCTGGACCTGGTGGCTTAAAACTCACACCAGGTGCATGTACATGCATGCCTAAAATCCCAAGAAGAGACTGAAGGAGAAGGGACTGTAGCGTGGCCATCCTCCCCGGGGGGGGGGGGTGATTTCTCACTTTCTGACTCTGTCACTTTCTGTCTCTCTGGTGAGTGCATGAGCCCTACAGCAAAAATCTCTCAAAAAAAATTGTTTTTATAATGACAGTTAGTTTAACCTTCCACAAAATACCAAACATATTAGTAAATAAAGCAATTTTAAAATGTATGTATTTCTTCCTCACAAGAGAAAACATTGCATCTATATCTATATAATATTTAGAATTCTAGAAAAATGTGCTACCATTAAAATATTAACTTGGGGGACCAGCAGTTGGCATAATGGCTATGTTGCTGAACTCCCATGTAGTCAACCACAGTTCGAGTCCTGGACCCGGTGGCTTAAACTCACACCGGGTGCGTGCGCGTGCGTGCCCAAGATCCCAAGAGGAGAATAGAGGAGAAGGGATTGCAGCGTGGTCATGCCCCTGGGGAGTGACTTCTTGCTTTCTGTCTCTCTGTCTCTCTCTGTCTTTCTAGTGAATGCACGCACCCTATAGCAAAAACTTCTCCAAAAAAATAATTATATATATGTGTGTGTGTATATATATATATATTTATATATATAAACTTGGAAAATTTCTGTTAATTTTTAAAAATTCAATATAGTGTGAGCTTTCAGGAATTCCTAATAACAAGAATACTGTCAGTATTCAGAATACTGAACTTAAGTTATCAGGGGACCAGCAGATACTGTAATGTTTACACTGCTGGACTCCCATGTAGTCAACTGGGATTCAAGTCCTGGACCACACCAGACACGTGTGTGTGTGTGTGCCCAAAAGTAAAATGGAGGAGAAGGGATTGTGGTGTGGCTGTCCCTCTTCAGGGGTGATTTCTTGCCTTCTGTCTCTTTGTCTCTCTAGCAAGTGCATACACCCTATAGCAAAATAACTCAAAAAAAAAAAAAAAAAGAATACTGAACTTAAGAGTTAGCAGTACCAGCTTTTTCTTTTCAGGTGTATACTAAATAACTCTAAATGTTACTTAATCTCTCTAAAATTCACCTTCCTTATAGATATCCTTATAGATAAAATACTTAGAAAAAGCTATACAAATGTTTGTTTCAAATTCCCAAAGATGAAAGTTAATGTTTAATCAAAACCTGGCCTCTATTTTGGGGTAAATGACTTGAATTAAAAAAATACAATAGGGTGGAGGGTAGAACTACCCCAACTTGAAGAACAGAGTAGGGCCTAGGCAGCTGGTGGGCAAGTAGGTACCAGTTGGTGACTTGGAGCCAGGGCCAGGGCAGGGTCTCTGCAGTTGCACAACCTTCTGGGAAGCTCCTAAGGACAGGTTCAGGGAGATCAAGTACTATACAGTGGGTGACCTTGACCCACAGGTTACTCACTATCTAAAAGCTAAAAATGGGAAATGCTAATGAAGTCTCCCACAATGCACTAGCATCATGTATAATTTCAAAGGATGGGACAACCTCAAGATTGGAGAAACTCAGGAAGTCTGACTTAACTCTTGTAAAGGAATGACCTAATTTTACCAGATCTGGAAGCTCTCTACAGCAAGGAAACCTGTCATAGGAAGTGGATCAAGTCACGTGGATATTTGAATTCTCAGGCTAAAATAAAGTCTGTCAAGAACTATCTTCTAGGGACCAGCACTTAGCGTCATGGCTATGTTGCTGGACTCCCACGTAGTTGACTGCAGTTCGAGTCCCGAACCCGGTGCATAGACTCACGTGTGGCACGTGTGCATGCGTGCCCAAGATCCCAAGAGGAGAATGGAGGAGAAGGGATTGCGGCGTGGCCATCCCCTCTCGGGGGTGATTTCTCGCTTTCTGTCTCTCTGTCTCTCTCTGTCTTTCTGACAATCGCACACGCCCTATCACAAAAACCTCTCCAAAAACAATAGGGGTATTTTCTGTGCCCATTGCTTTTCCAGCCTATAGTCCCAATTTCAGTTCAAATAGCTGAGGGGGTCCTGTCCCCATTAATTATGCTATTTAACCACTCCCTGACTAGAGTCATGGGTCCATTAGCCACAGTGCCCACCTAGCAGCTTCTAGGCTGCTGTCCGACATGACCTAGGGTGGCTCACTGAAGGAAGTTGGGGCTTCTATTGGTGGGTGAATTGCTGAAATTATATTGTATTACACTCTGCTGCTTTTTTGTGGCCAACAAGTTTAGTGTCATTCAATGTATGTTTTTAAAATTTGTTACAAAAAGAAAAATAATATTTTAGGAAGAGGGGCCAGCAGGTGGTGTGCCAGTTAAAACGGATTCCCACATGGCCAACTGCAGTTTACATCCTGGAATCTGGTGGTTTGAACTCATGCTGGGTATGCATGAGAGGAAAATAGAGGAGAAGGGATTGTGGTGTGGCTGTCCCCCCTAGGGAGTGATTTCTCACTTTCCCTTCCTCTGTTCCTGGCTCTCTCCAGCAAGTACATGTGCCCTATGGCAAAAACCTAAATAAATAAATATTTTTAAAAAGATGTTAGGAAAAATGAAGCTGCAGCAAATTGTTGAATTAAAAAAAAGTGCAACTAGGATACCAAAACCAAACACTTAGGGATGACATCTACAGCAATATCTGCCAGATAATAAAATATTAATATCATCATGAACCCAAAAATACAAGTTAGGCATTACAAACCAACAATTCCATAAGACCCACATGCCATCAGACAGTGTCCAAAAGGAAATGTAGGGAAGACAAATCTGTGACAGTCCTGTAAAGTCAGAAAACCCCAAAATTGCTATCTAAGCACTCACTAAAAGTTTGACAGGCCATTCTAAGAACAATAGAAACCTGAAGAGGACTTGGCAGGCTTTAACTTGTGGATGAGTATAAAGGATACCCTGTGAATGCTAGATTGGGAGGGAGGACTATGAATTTAGGAAACTGATAAACTAAGTTTCCCTTTAGACAAATCCTTGTACGGAGGAGTGACTATTGGGAACCTGATCTAAATTCAGTCAAACTGGGAAAACAGGGTCAAAGGGTCCAGAAAGTCTGGATAAAACAGAGAGAGGGTAATAGTAAACAGACCTCAGATCTCAGGCTACATGCTGTAAAACACAGGGGAAAAAAAATGTTTATTTCTTTTAATCTTTCCAGAGGGCTATGTGCTCCCTGGAGAGAGAAAAAGGGAAAGTAAGAAAGCACCCCCCCACTGGAAACAGTCACACTACAATCTCTTCTCCATTTCTCCCTCTTTTCAGGATTTTGCGCATGCATGCACACATACTTGTGTTTTTCAACCCTCTGGGTACAGGACACCAACTACATAGTTGGCCATGTGGGATCAACCCACTTTAACAACCGTGCCATCGCCTGGTCCAGAAAAGAGATCTTGAGCAGCAAAATCAGAAAAGTATCCTAACCTATTCTCCCTCTTGAAAATACAAGGATTATTCATTTAACTTGAAAATGAGTAACACAAAAGGATTTTGGTGGAATCCCATTCAATGCACTTTAAGAAAAAAGAGAATAAGGAGCATAATAACATCCAACAGACAATGAAAGAATGTCAGAAATACATCCTCATATATTAAAAGAAACTATAACCTAACTATGGTTAGTGTGAGCTAAAAGAAATTAAGAAAAAGTTAGCAGCTCAAAACAAACAAACAAACCAAAAAAAACCCACAAAACCAGAATAAACTCAAAAGTGAGGTCACTATAAAACAGGAACATTTGATAAAGAGTGAAATGAGTTAGGAAGAAACTAAAGAAAACAATCATTTCAGAACTGAAAACTAAACTAGAAGCCACACAAAAGCAAAGAAACACAATGGATGCGTGCCTTAGGAAAAAAAGAACATTCAAAAAAGGACATGTATAAAAGTATTGTGGCTGTTTATAAAGGAAAGCTTTTATCTTTTAGATATAGGTTCACATATTTATAGATGGAATAATATGACATGTGGAACTGGCTTCAAAATAATCCAGGATTCAGTGGTGAAATGAGAGAAAAGGTGGAAGATACAAAGAAAAGAGGAGTGGCCATAAATTGGTAATTACAGGACAAAGGTGGGAGGGGTTAAGAATTATTTCTTTTATGTTATTGTTATTATTATTATTTTAATTTGTTATAGGTCTTGTGCACTCACTAGATAAAGAAAGTGAGAGAGTGAGAAAGCAAGCCACCAGGTCTGGGACTCAAAGCACGGTCAGTTATGTTGGAGCCCAGCACCCCAACCACCACACACCACCTGTTGGCCTCAAGAGGCATTATTTTATCCACTTTTTTATATTTGAAATTATCCATAATAAAAAGTTTTAAGAATAAAATTTAATACCAAATTGTAGATACCCAATTGTTGAGAGTCAATGGAAGATTGAGCCTACAAAATACAACAATTCCCCAAGAAACAGAGATTTGGTATTTTGTTTTTTATCTGAATCAAGAAAACTGTATCAACTCAAATTCTCTTAAAAGTTTTATCAATATTCAGTGTATTCTGGATGGGAAAATTCATTTTGTATGCTGTAATGATACACAGTGAATGAATATATTTTTTTTAATTTTTTTTATTAAGTAGTATAAATACTGTTTGGTGAAGATTTTGTTCAAGTCAGGAAATGAAATAAGCAGTCTCCACTACAATTTATTTTCATGTAATTTCCTTAACATTGATATTTTGGGTATAGTAATTTACGTGACCAAATGATACTTTTACGCCAAAGGATATGCTCACAAAGCTCTCTTCATGCTTAACATAATGCTTAACTTGTGATGAGAAAAGTAAAGCTTCTTTGTTTAGAGTATATTTAACTTATATTCACATAAGAAACATGACCTTTACTGCATTGTTTATAAACCTATGAGTCTAAAACAGTGAGGAAAGAGACTGTGTATTCATTTTAAGAAGGTTTTAAAATCACATACACAAAATCCTTCCCCCTTATGTGAAATGCTATCATGAAATACATTTCCTAAGATGTACACATAAAAACTTATGAGCTCAGGAACCAGCAGTTAGCGTAATGGCTATGTTGCTGGACTCCCACGTAGTCGACCGCGGTTCGCGTCCTGGACCTGGTGGCTTAAAACTCATGCCGGGCACGTGTGCGTGCGTGCCCAAGATCCCAAGAGGAAAATGGAGGAGAAGGGATTGCGGCGTGACCATCCCCTCTGGGGGGTGATATCTCGCTTTCTGTCTCTATGTCTCTCTCTGTCTGTCTGGCGAGCGCATACGCCCTATAGCGAAAACCTCTCCAAAAAAAAAAAAAGAAAAAAAAAAAAACTTATGAGCTGTACAAACTAAATTTCAAAGTACGTATGAATTTGTTTTTATTGAACTATATGTTAAGGTACAAAAACTTCAAAATTAAGTATTAATGTAGTATTAATGTAATTCATTATATATTTTAGAGAAATTAAGTATTAATGTAATTCATTATATATTTTAGAGAAAATGAGCTACATGTCATTGAGAAAACATTGAGGATAATTATTCCATCATGCAAATAAAAAAGCTGGACAGCGGACCAGCAGATGGCGTGATGGTTACATCACTAGACTCACACATGGCCGACCACGGTTTGAGTCCCAGACCCAGAGGCTTGACTCTCACACTGGGCCCAAGTGCATGTGTGCCCAAAATCCTGAAAGGATAATGGAGGAGAAGGGACTAAGGTGTGGCCATCCCCCGGGGGGTGATTTCTTGCTTTCTGTCTCTCTCTCTCTCCAATGAGCACACATGCAATATAGAAAAATATCTTAAAAAAAAAACAACACAGAAAAAGTTGGAGAAATTTTTGTTAATGGTGAGAGATAGGAGTTCAGATTCATCTTTCTGCAGACGGATACCCAGTTTTTCCAACACCATTTGCTAAAATGTTTCCTTTTCCTACTGGATTGACTGGTACCCTTTGTCAAAGATCAGATGGCTATGTGGTTTGGGGTTTATTTCTGGGGTCTCTGTTCCTTTGGTCCTCATGTCTGCTTGACCAGAGAAAGAAAGACAGAGAGAGAGAGGGAAAGTGAGAAAGCAAGCAGCTAGATCCAGGACTTGAACTGTGGTTGTCCATATGGGAGTCCAGCACTTTAATCACCATGCCACCTACTGGCCCCTCTTGATAGTTTTTTTTCCTAAGCTGAGTCATTCATACACACGTGGACATTCATTTTATTATTGTTCACTGAAATATATGGATTTTATTTGTAGGCATGATATTTTACAACAATAAAGAAAGCTGTGGACCACATTCTGGGTCACAATTAAGACTGCGTATTCCACCAACCAGCCAGCCTCCTTTAAGATCTGTGAGCTCTTTAATATATAAGAGACATTGATATTCTTCCAATTTTACTATGATGAGTAATTTTAAAATGGATGTTGTCATCCTTGTAGCCTTTTGCCTCTGCTGAGTAACATCCTTAGGATAAATTCTCAGATCTAGAGTGACTGAGTCTAATGGAATGAACACATTTACAGCTCTTAGTACAAACTGTCATATTGCTTCATCAGTGTCTCAATATATGGCATCATCAGCAGTAACACATGAATACAGCTTTATCAGCAATTAGTTATAAAAATGTTACAGTTCTATTTTAATGATTTCAATTAAATTATTTTGTATGTGACTATTAGTAAGAAAAAATATTTTTCGAGTACTGTGTTGACTATTTGTATTTTCTCATCTCTGTTTAGTCTCTGATTTATCTACAATATTCTTGTTTGCCTATTTATCTGCAGAGATCTTGATGATTTTTATAGAAATTTGAAGAAATTCATTAAATGTAATTAGTACTTT
Organism: Tupaia tana; assembly: GCA_026018925.1. Classification (NCBI taxonomy): domain Eukaryota; kingdom Metazoa; phylum Chordata; class Mammalia; order Scandentia; family Tupaiidae; genus Tupaia; species Tupaia tana. Next base: position 71,059,569 of record JAKSZU010000009.1, on the reverse strand, counting down.
GCTATGAGTTGTAAATACACTGTTTTCTTTTTCTATTACTTATTTATTTTTTAGAGTAGATGCTATGTTTTGTATATTCATATTTTATCTTTTGGGATTTTTGCAGTTTCTATGGTTTCAAAGAGGGAAAATTACCATTTATCTTCAGAGCAGATCATCTATTCATATTTTTAAAACAGACTACATTGACAGAAGAGAAAATCCAAAAATGAATCACAAAGGAAAAATTAAAGAAGGCATTTCAATTTAGCGGCATAAGAACAGATTATAAGCTCAATGATGCTGGACTAAGTGGCCAATGACTTAAGGGGGAGAAACTTCATACTCTAAAACAAAATAAACTTCAGGTGCATTAAAACCTAAATGTAAAAAATAATCTGAAAAAGAAAGTAAGAGTTAATATTTTATCTTTGAGGCTTGATAAAAGCTTTCCATTCATATGTCCAAAGACAGAAAACAAAAGGAAAAAAGTTTGAAAGATTTGACAACATAAAAAGTGTAAGTTTTCACACCAGATTCCACCATAAACATAGGAAGCAAATTTAGAAAATACATTTGACAAGCCAGACAATGGTGTGGTAGCTAAGGTGGTTGGATTCCTCATGAACAACTGTACAGTTGGAATCCCCAAACAGCTTGAATAAAAACAAACTGGTCATATGTGTATGTGCGCAACATCACAATAGGACAAAATGGAGGAGAAAGGACTGTGGTATGACTATTCCCCATGGTGGAGGTGCTTTCTCACTTTTGTTCTCTCTGTCCCATTCTGTCTCCAGTGAGCACAAGTGCCCTCTAGCAAATTATTTAAATTGCAGGACCAGATGGTGTAATGGCTATGTCGCTGGACTCCCATGTAGTCAACTGCAGTTCTAGTCCCGGACCTGGTGGCTTAAACTCACGCTGGGCGCATGTGCATGCGAGCCCAAGATCTTGAGAGGAGAATGGAGGAGAAGGGATTGCGGCGTAGCCATCCCACCTGGGGGGTGATTTCTCACTTTCTGTCTCTCTGTGTCTCTCTCTGTCTTTCTGGCAAGTGCACGTGCCTTATAGCAGAAACCTCTCAAAAAATGCATATATAAGAATTAGAGTCATTAGTATATAAAGAATTATTACATATTGAAAAGAAAAAAGAAAGATTAATGACTCAACAAATTAATGAGGTAAAGCAATTTATAAAGGAAATATTTTGAAGTAACCAAAATACCTATTTGTTAAATATTCAGCCTCACTTAAATAGGTCTCAAAAGAAGACATACAGGGGACCAGCAGGTGGAGTGGTGGTTAAGGTGCTGGACACTCCCACATGGCCGACTGTGATTCGAATACCCAACCTGGTGGCTTGCTTTCTCACTTTCCCTCTCTTTCTCTCTGTGAATCTCACTGGTCAAATTAAAATAAATTAATGACTAAATAAATCATTATTAAAAGAAAAAGAAGAAGACATACAGTGAGCCAAAAAAATATATATGAAAAAAGGAGAGCATCACTGATTTCATCAAGGAAATGCAAACCAAAATCACAATGAGCTATCATCTCACTCCAGTTATAATGGCTATTATCAAAAAGACAAAAAAATAATGCTGGTTAGGATGCAGAGAAAAGGGTATCTTTTACACTGTTAGTGGTAATGTAAATTAGTACAGCCCATAAGGAAACAGTATAGAGGTTCCATAGTAAGGAAACAGTATAGAGGCTCTATAAACAAAAAAAAAAAAAAAAAAAAAAAAAAAAACTAAAAATTGAACTGCCACATGATTTAGCAATACAACTACTGGATACATATCCAAAGGAAAAGAAATTAATAGGTCATAATGATATCTGCACTCCAACGTTTAATGCAGCACTATTCACAAGAGCCAAGATATAAAATCAATCTATGTGTCATTCAACAGAGAAATAAAGAAAATACAACATACACACACACGCACATGCACATACACCAAATGGATATATATTCAACAATTAAAAAGTATGAAATCCTGTTATTTGAAGTTAAATGGACAATGCTGGAGGTCATTAAACTGAATGAATTAAGCCACACACAGAAAGAGAAATACCAGGACCAGCAGTTAGTGTAATGGCTATGTCTCTGGACTCCCACGTAGTCAACCGCAGTTCGAGTCCCGGACCCGGTGGCTTAAACTCACACCAGGCGCATGCGCGTGCGTGCCCAAGATCCCAAGAGGAGAATGGAGGAGAAGGAATTGCGGCGTGGCCATCCCCCCGGGGGGTGATTTCTCGCTTTCTGTCTCTCTGTCTCTGTCTGGCGAGCGCACGCGCCCGCCCTATAGCAAAAACCTCTCCAAAACAAGAAAAAAAAAAAGAAAGAGAAATACCATATGTTCTCATTCATACATAAAATCAGAAAAATAATGACCTCATAGAGGAGGAGAGATGAACGGGGAAGATGAGGATGAGAGTGGATATAGGAATGTCTATTAATGAAAACAAAATTGCAAACAGATAGGAGGAATAATTTCCAGTGTTATAAAATACAGTGAGTGAAGACAGGGCCAGCAGGTGGTATGGTGGTTAAGGTGCTGGACTGTCACATGACCATGGTTCAAATCTCAGACCTGGTGGCTTGAAAATCTTGTCAGGTACATGTGGATGCCCAAAATATCAGGAGGAGAATGGAAGAGAAGGGATTGTAGCCTGGCCATCCCACCTGGAGGGTGATTTCTCACTTTCCCTCTCTGCGTCTCTCCATCACTCTCCAGTGAGCTCAAATACAGTATGGCAAAAACCTAAAACAAACAAACAAACAAAAATACAGTGGGGAGAATACAACTGGCAATAACTTGCGGTGTATCTTCAAGGAACTATAAGGAAGATTTTGAATGTTCCTAACATAGGTAATGACATATGGTTGAGATGATGGGTTGATAATTATTGGGTTGTTGGGAAAGTCATGACACATTTTTGCAACAGATGGTGCTAGTTCATTTTTGGAAGTACTAGAGTCATTTGCATCTATGTTATTGCTATATCATTTGACAGTTAAAAGTTCTAGCTTCATACTAAAAAAAAATTAAGCAATTTGTTGAGTTTTGGAGATTTTATAAGTTAGAAATGGAAGGCCAAACTGTGCATTTTTGTCTTTTTTTTTTTTTTTTTTTTTGAGAGGTTTTCGCTATAGGGCGCATGCGCTCGCCAGAAGAGGAGAGAGACAGAGAGACAGGAAGCGAGAAATCACCCTCCCCAGGGGGGATGGCCATGCCGCAATCCCTTCTCCTCCATTCTCCTCTCGGGATCTTGGGCACGCACGCACACGCGCCCGGCGTCAGTTTAAGCCACAGGATCCTGGACACGAACCACAGTCAACTACATGGGAGTCCAGCGACATAGCCATTACGCTAACTGCTAGTCCCTTTTTGTCTTTTTTTTCTAACTTTATTTATTTGTTTGTTTGTTTGTTTGTTTTTAATTTGACCAGAGAGGGACAGAGTGAGAGCAATAGAGAGAGAAAGAGAGAGAGAGGGAAAGGAAGAAAGCAAGTCGCCAGGTTTAGGACTCAAAACACTGTTGGACACATTGGAGTCCAGCGCCCTTAACCACCATGCCATCTGCTGGCCCCAACATTTTTGTCATATTTTACTGTTTTGCTTCCATAAAGGGAAGAACAGGGATCAAGTTTGTGAAAATTTGTATAAAGTTTATGATGACAGTGCTCTACAAGAACCTCAGTGCCAACAATGGTTCATCAAATTCTGTGCTGGCGACTTGGATCTCAAAGACGCTCCTCAGTCAGGGAGGCCCAACCAGGTTGATGACGACAAAGTCAAGGCATTGATCAAGTCAAACCCACATTACTCAACACAAGAGATTGCACAAACATTGAACAGCCATCACTCAAGCAGTCACAACCAGAAGTTGGGATACATAGGCAAGCTCAATATTTGGGTTCCTCATGAACTTGAAGAAATTCATTTGATGGCCCGTATAAACATCTGCGACATGCTCATTAAACATGAGGAAAACAATCCTTTTTTGAAGTGACTGATAACTAATGATGAAAAGTATATTGTTTACAACAATGTGGCGTACAAACAGTCTTGGTACCAATGTGATGATTTGCCTTAATCAACATCGAAAGCAGACATTCATCAGAGGAAGGATATGCTCTCAGCATGGTGGGATTTAAAGGTGTCATGTTTTTCGAGCTCCTACCAAGGAACTAAACAATCAATCGAATGTGTACTGTCAATAATTGGACAGTTTGAACGAATCCATCATCTGGAAACATCCAGGGCCCATTGATTGTAATGGAATTATGTTACATCACAAGAAGTTTAATCACTCATCAAAAATGACTGAAGCCTGTAGGGGATGTGTTGCCACTCACCATACTCATCTATCCTTGCACCATCAGACTTCCACTTGTTTCATTCTATTCAAAACTCCTTACAAAGTATAACATTCAATTTAGATGAGGCTATAAATCTGCACTTTCTTCAGTTTTTTCACTAATAAAGAGAGGTCCTTCTGTGAACAAGGAACTTTGAAGTTCACTGAACGATTGCAAAAGACTATTGAACAAAACGGGCAATATATCTGGACTAGCAAATAGCATAATGGTTACATCACTGGAGTCCCATGTCCTGGACATGGCAGCTTAAAACTCATACCAGGCATGTGTGCATGCATGCCCAAAATCCCAGAGAACGGAGAAGGAACAGCAGCATGGCCATTCACCCTGCAGGCTGATTTCTTGCTTTCTGTCTCTCTGGCGAGTAGATGCATCCTATAACAAAAATCTCTCAATTAAAAAAAAAAAAAAAAGGACAAGCCATTTCCATCTCCAGACCCTAGCCTAAAGGACACTGAGGCAGGGGGCCCCTGCCCCAACTCCAGCTCCCCCATCCAGTGACCCTCTTACTCTATCAGCAAGGACTGTTCCCAGATCTCCAGCAGAGCCCATTCCCGTCTCCAGACCCCTGGTCTAAGGGACACTGGAGCAGGGTCCCCACCCCAATTCTAGTTCCAGCTCCCCCATCCCCAGTGACCCTCTTTCTCTATCAGCAAGGACTGTTCCCAGCTCTCCAGCAGAGTCCATTTCTGTCTCCAAACTCCTGGTGACTTTTCCTTTATTCTTTTACATATTCTTTTATCTTCCATCTTATATTGTTATCTCCTACTTATCCTTCACACACCATAAGGGGCTAGGCAGATCTAGAATCACAGTTTTCAAATACCCTGGTATTGTGGGGCTCCCTGAGAACCTCCCTTTTACTTAATCACCTGCAAAAAAAAAGACTGCTCTTCAGACTCCTGAATAGAAGACTCCTCCTGTGCAGTCCACATTGTAAAACACAGCAGAACAGAGACTTCGGCACACATAAGTCCACAGAAAACGGGAAGTACGTTTGATCTCAGTCAAAGAAACATTCTCCAAAAAAATATTCAAAAATGAATACATCTCCCCATGGCTAGAAGAAGAGCCTCAGGTCTGAATAAACCAGGAACTATGTCTCCATCAAAAGAACACAATAACTCCCCTCCTTGTCTTGAAAAAACAGAAGATGTTACCAAAATGTCAGAGACAGAGTTTAGAATATTCACGGTGAAAAAATTGTATGGGTTGGAACAGAAAGGAGACAATGAGCTATAGGAGATTAGGAAGTCCTTCCACTATATGGAAGAAATGGACACTGTAAGAAAGAATCAGATGGAACTATTAGAGATGGAGTCAGTAACACAGGAAATCAAAAACTCTCTCGAAAGTATTAAAAGTCAATTAGACCATGCTGAAGGCTGAATGTCTAATGTAGAAGATAAAACCTCTGACCTAGAAAAAAAAACTAAAAATATAGAGAAAATAACAAAAAATGAAGATAATATATGAGAAATATTAGACTCTATTAGACATCCAAACATCCGAATAATTCGTATCTCAGAAGGTGAAGAAACTAATAAGGGCATGAAAAATCTATTCCATGAAATCCTGAAAGTAAACTTCTCAAGTCTAGAGAAGCACTCACACATCCAGACACAAGAAATACAAAGGACTCCAAATAGAATCAACCCAAGAAGATCTTCCCCAAGGCACATCTTAGCCAGACTGGCCAAACCCACAGATAAAGACAAGATACTAAAACTAGCAAGAGAGAAAGGACAAGTGACTTACAAAATTCACCCCATCAGGCTAACTCCAGAACTTCCAACAGAAACAATGCAAGCAAGGAAAGAATGGGAAGTCATATTGAAAGTATTAAGTGAGAAACAATTTTAACCAAGATTATTATATCCTGCAAGATTATCCTTCGTATGAGAAAAAAAGATTAAAATCTCAAACAAAACCTGGAAGAATTTGCCAACACCAGACCAGCTCTACAAGAAACTCTAAAGAGAGTCCTGTTACTGGGGACCAGCAGTTAGCGTAATGGCTATGTCGCTGGACTCCCATGTAGTCGATCGCGGTTCACGTCCTGGACCCGGTGGCTTAAAACTCATGCCAGGCGCGTGTGCATGCATGCCCAAGATCCTGAGAGGAGAACAGAGGAGAAGGGATTGCGGCGTGGCCATCCCCCCTGGGGGGTGATTTCTCGCTTTCTGACTCTCTCTGTCTGTCTGGCAAGCGCATGCGCCCTATAGCAAAAATCTCTCCAAAAAAAAAGAGAGTCCTGTTACTGGAAAACTAATAATAAAGAGCCAGAAACAAGGGAATAAAAGACAACAAAGACAATGGCCAACCTAAAGTTATGGACAACTCCAGAAATATCAATAATAATATTGAATGTTAATGGATTAAATTCTCCCATCAAGAGACACAGACTGGCTTAATAGATAAAAAAACAGAAACACTCTATCTGTTGCCTACAAGAAACGCATCTCATGAATAAAGACACACACAGACTAAAAGTGAAGGGCTGAAAAAAGGTATTCCACGTAAACGAGAACCAAAAAAAAAAAAAAAAGCTGGAGTGGCGATACTAATTTCTGACAAGATAGGTTTTAAAAACAAAAATTGTTCAAAGAGACAAAAAAGGATACTATATTGTACAAAAAGGGTTAATCCATCAAGAAGATAAAACACTAATAAATATCTATACACCTATACAGAAGCACCCAAATATGTGAAGGAAAGACTGTTAGATCTAAAAGGAGAGATAGACTGCAACACACTAATTGTTGGAGACCTCAACACCCCACTATCTCCTCTGGACACATCATCTAGACAAAAAATAAGTAAGAGGTAAAGGATCTAGATGATACCATAAATCAAATGGACTTAACAGATATCTATAGAACTTTCCACCCGAAAACCATGAGATACACTTACACTTTTTTCTCACCCCCACATGGAACCTTTTCAAAGACTGACCACATGATAGGGCACAAAGCAAGCCTCTACAGATTCAAAGGCATAGAAACTATATGCAGCATCTTCTCCAACGATGATGGAATTAAACTTGATTTTAATTTCAAGAGAAATCCTCAAAAATACACAAATACATGGAAACTGAATAGTCTACTCCTGAATGACTTCGCAACTACTGAAGAAATTAAGACTGAAATAAAAAGATTCATGGAAACCAATGACAATGAGGACAAGAGTTTCCATAATCTTTGGGACACTGCAAAAGCAGCCATAAGAGGGAAGTTCACAGCAATTAGTGCACATAAGAAGATGGAAAGAAGGCAAATGGATCACCTAACATTGTGCCTCAGAGAATTGGAAAAGCAACAGCAAAAAAATCCAAAAACTCCAGGAGAAATGAAAATATATGAAGATTCAAATAGAATTAAATGAAATAGAAAATAAATTAACTATACAGGAAATAAATGAAAGTAAAAGCTAGTTCTTTGAAAAGATAAAGAAAATCGATACACCACTAGGGAGACTTACTAAGAGAGAGACAGGAACCAGGTAAATCAAATTTGCAATAAATCCATCAATATAACAACAGACATAATGGAAATACAAAACGTTGTTATAGGATACTATGAACAACTATATGCTAACAAACAAGAAAATCTGGATGAGATGGACAAATTCTTGGACACATATAATCTACCAAGATTGAGCCAGGAGGGTGTAGAAAGTCTGAATAGGCCCATAGCAAGCCAGGAGATTGAATCAGTAATAAATAACCTCCCAACAACAACAACAAAAAGCCCTGGCCCTGACGACTTCACCTCTGAATTCTACAAAACTTTTTAAGAAGAGTTAACTCCCATCCTGCTCAAGTTATTTCTAAAGATACAAAAGAACGAAATTCTCCAAAATTCATTCTATGACCCCTCCATCACCCTTATCCACAAAACAAATAAGGACAGGACAATGAAGAAAAACTATGGACCAATATCTCTGATGAATATTGATGCAAAAATTCTCTACAAGATAATAGCAAATCATATCTGACAACATATAAAAAAGATTATACATCACGATGAGGTAGGCTTTATACCAGGAATACAACGCTGGTTCAACATATGTAAAACCATAAATGAAATACACCCTATTAATAGAAAAATAAAAACAACACAATTATATCAATTGAGGCAGAAAAAGCACTTGATAAGATACAACATTCTTTCATGATCAAGACTCTCAGCAAAATTGGCATAGAAAGGTCATTTCTCAACACAATAAGAGCTATCTATTAAAAACCCATAGTTAACATCATCCTGAATGGAGAAAAATTAAAAGCTTTTCCACTAAAAATGGGTACAAGAAAAGGATGCCCACTTTCTCCACTACTTTTCAATATAGTACTGGAAGTCTAATGCAATCCTAATCAAATTACCAAAGACATTCTTCACAGATCTAGAAAAGACAATCATACAATTTGTCTGGAATCATAAAAGACATCATATTGCCAAAGCAATCATGCAGGAGAAGAGGGGAGTGGGTGGCATCTCACTCCCTAACCCAAAAAATACTACAAAGCTGTTGTAATCAAAACAGCATGGTACTGGCACAGATTTAGACAGGTGGACCAATGGAACAGAATAGAGTCCCCAGAAATAAACTCCCAGACATACAGCCAATTGATTTTTGACAAAGGATGCCAGTCAATCCAGTGGGGAAAGGAAAACCTCTTTAGCAAATCGGTGTTGGAAAAACTGGATATCGACCTGCAGAAACATGAAACTGAACCACTACCTCTCATCTTTGACAAAAATCAACTCAAAGTGGATCAAAGATCTAAACCTAAGGCCGCAAACTATAAAACTGCTGATGAAGAACACTGGGAAACCCTGTGATACATTGGGGTAGGCAAAGACTTCTTAAATAAGACCCCCAAAGCACAGTAATTAATCTCAAAAATAGACAAGTGGGATTATATCAGATTAAAAAGGTTCTGCATGGCAAAAGACACAGTAACGAGTATAAATTGACAGCCCTCAGAATGGGAAAATATTTTTATAAACTATGCATCAGAGGGACCAGCAGTTAGCGTAATGGCTATGTCACTGGACTCCCACGTAGTCGATCACGGTTCGCGTCCCGGACCCGGTGGCTTAAAACTCACGCCGGGTGCGTGTCCGTGCATGCCCAAGATCCCGAGAGGAGAATGGAGGAGAAGGGACTGAGGCGTGGCCATCCCCCCTGGGGGATTTCTCGCTTTCTTATCTCTCTGTCTCTCTCTGTCTGTCTGGTGAGCGCACGTGCCCTATAGCAAAAAAACTCTCAAAAAAAAAAACCCAAAAAACTATGCATCAGATAAGGTACTGATAACCAGAATACACAAGGAACTCAAGCAGCTATCTGGCAAAAAGATGATTAATCCTATCAAAATGTGGCAGAATGAGCTGAAAAAACAAAACAAAACAAAACAAAACAAAACAAAAAAACTCTCTCTAAGGAAAACATAGGAATAGCCAAAAGGAATATGAAAAAATTCTCATCATCCCTCACTGTAAGGGAGATGCAGATCAAAACCACAATGACATACACCTAATCCCAGTCAGAATTACTAAGTTTAAATAATAATAATAAAAAAAAAGGTAAGTGCTGGTGGAAGTGTGGTGAAAGGGGAACTCTCCTACACTGCTGGTGGGAATGAAAATTGGTCCAGCCACTCGGGAGAACAATTTGGAGATTCCTCACAGATCTACAAATAGAACTACCATTTGATCCAGTAACCCCACTTCTTAGTATCGACCCAAAGAACAGAAGAATTCTTAATCGGAAAAGTGCTTGCACATCCAAGTTTACTGTGGCATTTTTCACAATTGCTAAGACATGGAACCAACCCAAATGCCCACAAACAGATGAATGGATTGAAAAAGTGTGGCGTATATACTCTATGGAATACTACTCAGCCATAAAAAACAAGACCCTGGCTTTTGACAGAAAGTGGATGAATATGGAAGACTTACTGCTGAGTGAAGCAAGCCATGTGATAAAGGAGAGACATTGTATGTCTCTACTTAATATATACCGAGTGTCTGCACACTATGGTCAAAACTGAATGACTAAAGGCTATAGAAATTAAGTAAATGGTTGTGAATACCAGACGCAGAGTGGGAAGAGGGCAGGTGAAGGAGTAGAGTCTGAGGAAGGACATTAAGGAGAAAAATAGAGAGGCAAGGCATTTATGGGACAAAGAATGGATTATTATCTATTGAAGATAACTTTCTAGTAAGGTGAACTGGACTGATGAGAAATGTACACATGTTGGAATAGTCACTTTGTAAGCTAAGTAACATGATTGAATGTATAAAAGAAAGAAATAAAATTTTTTTAAAAAAGGGCAATATATCATTGATCTTTGTTCTATATATATAGATAAATGACCTTAGAAAAAATAACTAATGACTTTTCCTACAACCCAATAGCTTGAATTTATCATTACACATTGTATTCTTTTACTGAAAAAAATCACATTGTACTCCCATGAATACATACAATTTTCCTGTTAATAAAACAAATTAAAAAATAAGATATTCATAGCCAATTTTGAAAGAGTCGGGGGAAATAAACAGTCTCCTACTCAGCTGGTGAGATTATATTGGATCACTGGGAAAGTCATGATATATCTTTCTATGCAAAAAGGCATCATAACTTTCCCAACAACCCAATAGATTAGGGAACTTTCCTTAAGGTAATTTAACAATACAAATCAGAAGAATTACTGAAGCACTCTCTAAAAACTCAAAAATTATAGTTACAGGAATTTTTCCTAAGGAAATAATTAAATACATACAAAAGATACAGGTACAATGTGATCATGACATTATTAGCTTTAAAAAATTAAAAACAGATTTCCAACAAAAGTCGAGAGTTTAAGTAAATGACAGGATCTCCATATACAAGCATTTACTGGGCTGGCTGAAGTGACACAGCAGTAAATTAACACTGCAATTCTGAAACCACATGGGATGGTCCCAGGTTTGCATCCTAAGGTCTCCCGGTGCATGCCAGGCATGCATGCACGAATGTGCGAGTGATCCAGTTTGGCTGAAGCTGGAGGTGGATTGTGTCATGAATACTCTTTTGATTGTGCCTGTCTCTCTCTGCCCATCTCTATCTCTCTCATGGAAGAAATAACCTTTAAAAAGTAGACTATTTAGTAAGCATCTACTTAAAATAATATTTAATAAGATTTCTGAAATGATAATTACAGAAGTGAAGAACAGAGTAGGGGTTTCAAGGGCTTATGAATGGGAGAAGGTGGAAGGAGTCTGTGGCTATAAAAAGGTAATACTAGAGGGGCCAGCTCCATAGCCTGTTGGTTAATGCAGCCTGATTCCACATGGCCAAAACACTGCTCAAGTCTGGGACCTGGCAGCCTGAGAAACATACCAAGTACAAGTGCATGCATATCGAAAATTCCAAAAAATCAGGAGAGATAGAAAAGGAATTGTGACATGACCATTGCCCATGGGGAGGGGGGTTGCTTTTTCCTCTCTCCCTGTGTCTCTTTCGCAAGGGCATATACCTTCTAGCATAAATAAATAAATAAATAAATAAATAAATAAATAAATAAAAATAAATAAATAGGTACCAATGAAGATCCTTATGATGAAATAGTTCGACAATCTGAATCTTGACTATGGTGGTGTTCACACAAATCTATATATGTGATAAAGATGCAGAGAACTAAACACATACAGGTACACATAATATTGGGGAAATATGAATACAATGAATAGACAAGGTCAATTTCTTGGTTGTGCTACAATTAAGCAAATGTTACTTAACACTGGGGACAACTGGGTAAACATTACATAGGATCTCTATTACTTTTTACAGCAATATGTGAGTCTACAATTATCTCCAAATAAAAACTTTTAAAAAGTTTATTTCAAATAGTGGAGGCAGTGGACCCTAACGAGGTCTTGTCACACCACAATCGTCTCCCTTACGGGTCTTCCAGCCATCCAGGATCATGGGTGCATCTAGTCTGTTCAGGTCAACCAGGAATCCAAATCTGGGGCCTCAAGCATGGCACAGCTGACTCAAACACAGTGCAGTGGTGCTCTACTACTTGTACCATTACAGGTGGGACCCAAATAAAAAGTTTTTAAAAAGAACACTGTGGAAGACCAGCGAGTGGAGGAGAAGGGATTACGGCATAGCCATTCCCCCTGGGGGATGATTTCTCGCTTTCCATCTCTCTGTCTCTGTCTTTCTGGCGAACGCACGTGCCCTATAGCAAAAACCTTTCAAAAAAAAGAACACTGTGGAATAAATTTTGGTCATCATGGAATGATGTTCATGACATACTGTGAAATTAAAAACAGCAGGTTTCATAATAGCATCTATAATTAAATGTATGATACATTTTTGTAAGTAAAGAAACACATACATCTATACACACAAATACAAAAAAGATAGGGAAGCAAATGCATAAAAGTGTTAGTTACTACTATTTTTTTAATGAGAGGGTCCTTGGAGGAAAAAGATATTCCCATATCCAATCCATCAATTAAGATACATGATGCATCCACTGTCAATGGTGACAGTTGCTAATTGCAGGAATCAAAAGAATAGTCAACCAAAAAAGAGAAACTTCATAAACAGGAGAATGAATCCCACACTTGATCCTGAAAATTTGATTTACAGGTTAAGAACATTTCTCTTTCTTTTTTTTTTTTTTTTTTGAGAGGTTTTTGCTATAGGGCACTTGCGCTCACCAGAAAGACAGAGAAACAGAAAGTGAGAAATCACCCCCCAGGAGGAATGGCCACACCGCAATCCCTTCTCCTCCCTTCTCCTCTTGGGATCTTGGGCATGCATGCACACGTGCCTGGAATGAGTTTAAGCCACTGGATCCAGGACTCGAACCGCGGTCAACTACATGGTAGTCCAGCGACATAGCCATTATGCTAACTCCTGGTCCCAAGAACACTTCTTTAGTGCTGACACAAAACTGCAAGCCCCAGCATATGCACAAATTATTTCAGTGGGAAATTATATATTCTGGGATCAGTAAAAAATTACTACTATAACAAATTATATTATTAATTCTTGTCATTGCTTTAGTAGCTGTGATTCTTTTTTCAGTTTTAAGAGATAAACACAACCAGGGAACTCTATCTTCATCAAAAGAAAGTTTGCAAGCTGACACACAAGCCATCATGCTATCAGCCATAAGGAGCTGACTTGATGAGGCTATCGTGGGCATCAAAATTATTTTTTTTTCCTTTTGGAGAGGTTTTGGCTATATGGCATGTGTGCTCACCAGAAAGACAGAGAGAGAGAGACAGAGAGATAGAAAGTGAGAAATCACCACCTGGGGGGGATGTCCATGCCACAATCCCTTCTACTTCATTCTCCTCTTAGGATCTTGAGCATGCCCGCACACGCACCCAGCATGAGTTTAAGCCACCGGGTCTGGGACTCGAACCGTGGTTGACTACATGGGAGTCCAAAGACATAGCCTTTATGCTATCTGCTGGTCCTGTGGGCATGAGAATTCCACTGTCAATAATGGTAACTCCCCAAAATGAGATAACTGCCAACAAACCCAGGGTAAACTAACCTAATATTGAAAGTACAAGGTAAGTTTTCACTTGAAGACTCCAATAGGCTTAATCTAACACCTCAGCTTCAGTCAGAGCAATTTCTATCTTAAACTATTTGAGCAAGGTCAAACTTAACGAAGTCTCTGTTCCGCATTTGTAAATGTAGATGATATATTGATAGTATCTATACAAAAGACAGGGTTACTATGAAAATCAAATGAGATAATACATTTTTAAGGGTTTATCACGGTGCTCGCATATAAAATATTTTTCACATATGTTTGCAATGTACTGTAGGCTCTAAAATTAATTATCTAATTGTCATCGATTTTGCTTAAAATCGCATGCCAAAGTAACAGTTCATAAAAAAATAAGGATTAGAACTCACAGCTCAACACCATCCTAAATTGCTTGATATACATGGGTAAAACCTTCTTTATACTTTAGCTTATATACACTTCCATGATAATGATTTTAAATTCACATATATTGGGGAGAGGGATCAGAAAAGTCATGACGTGTTTTTCTATGCAAAAATGCGTAATACTTTCCTGACAACCCAAAAGAAAAGCAGTTTAAGAAATGTGCAAATTTGGATTATAGAAATATGATCCAGAGCATTTCAAGGTAATATAAAATGACTGCCATGGTCATTAAATAATAGCCATTATAACTTAACAAAAACACTAGCATGGATCCAAAAAAGGCATGTGAGGGACCAGTAGTTAGCGTAATGGCTATGTCACTGAACTCCCATGTAGCCGACTGTGGTTCGAGTCCCGGACCCAGTGGCTTAAACTCACGCCAGGCACGTGTGCGTGCGTGCCCAAGATCCCAAGAGGAGAATGGAGGAGAAGGGATTGCGGTGTGGCCATCCCCCCTGGGAGGTGATTTCTCGCTTTCCATCTCTGTCTCTCTCTGTCTTTCTGGCAAGCGCATGTGCCCTATAGCAAAAACCTTTCCAAAAAAAGAAGGCATGTGAGAGCACTCACTCAAAAGAAAAAGTAGATGCTTGTACTTTCCTAAATGTGCTAAAAAAAGTGAGTCAAGAGGAACAACATTGGCAAACTAAGCTCTTGGTAAAAAGCCAGTATAAAATGAAACACATTAAGTACCACATTGGCCAAGCTGTCCCTGGTCTCTTCTCTTAGCAAACTGTTATTTTTTTAAAAATAGCCTCAATATAATAACATGCTTGTTCTTACAATCATGCCCTAATAAATCATTATCTGTGATAAATTATCATCTCTTTCTACGATGTCTTTTAAAAATTATTAGAAAAACGAAAAGACAATAAATCAACCTTTCAGGTATAACTATTATTTTGGCCTCAACTAAATATTTCCAAAATTTTTCCAATTTCCATACTCTGTATTATGAACAGGGCGTGATCATAACTTTTACACTATTTTGCTTTTAAAGCCATTTACACAAAACAGCCTGTCTTTTCAGTTAAAAACCTCTGCACTGAAACTGAGTAGCAGATAATTTAGCATGAGTAACAGGTCAATTATATGAAATTATAATTGTTTCTGTGCATTGAGATTTTTTGTTAAACAAGAGAATGTGATTTTGAAGGGCTATATTTGATTTTAATTGCTGTAAGCCTGAGTTATCTAAAACCTCATGAGAACACTGGAGAACATGAGAAAAAGACATGAGGCATGGGAGGTGAAAACGATGCTGTAGAGAGAACTCTGGTAACAGATGTGGCTCCCTCTGAGGGACTGGCTCATATCTATTGGTACAATTTACAGAGAAGGGTAAGAATCTCCCAGAGCATCTTCTCCAGAGTTAGATAACTACCTTTATTCTCTAGACATTGAGAACAGAAAAAAATGTACTTTTCCATCAATAAATGCCTGAAGAAGTTCAAAATGTTTTTCGGAACAGCAAAATCTGTAGGTTTTCTTTAGCTCCTTCAGCATATCTTGGTTCTGACATCAAAGTATTTTGTACTATGCTGCCAATTAAAAGGAATGCTAAATCTGAAAATTATAGACAAAACAAATGATAAATAATGCAAGTTAATGAAAGGCTTGGGGAGGAAGCAGGAGAAAAGGGGAAAAGGAAAGGAGGGAGCGAGGCCTGTAAACCATAAAAAATCTGGTGGAAATAGTGGTAGTAGACACAAAAAAGTCTTTCTTCATCAAGTAGCCAATGGGAAGAGGAGAAAGAGGAATCAGACACCTGAATCCTTCCACTGCACTCCACAGAAATCATGAGCTCTTCCTGGAAACCATTCAGGCAACAGCAATGGTAATAAAAGCACCTCAGTATGGACCATAAAAATCAACATTTTCTCAGCACTCACTAATCATTTTCTAGTAAGTATTTCATTGAATCCTCAACAGAGCTATTTCGAGTTTATTCTTCTTAGAGATAAGAAAACTAGAAACTTAAAGATTAAAGGACATGTCTATGGTTCCTTAATGGCATAGCTGGTATTCAAACCCAGTTTGTCAGATTCCAGAGCCGCACTGTCAATCACTACAATATACTGTTCAAATGAGATACATGCATGCCAGGTAAATAAACTATATGGATGGCAAAGCATCTGTAAAATTAAAAGACTTTTAAGGACCAGCAGTTGGTGTAGGGGTTACATCACTGGACTTTCCACATTGCCGACCACACTCTGAGTCCCAAAACCAGTGGTTTGAAACTCACATGTGCGTATGTGCCCAAGATCCTGAGAGGAGAATGGAGGAGAAGGGATTGTGGCGTGGCCATCCCCGCTGGGGGGTGATTTTTCACCATCTCTCTGTCTCTCCAGTGACCACACGCGCCCTATAGCAAAAAAAAAAAAAGTGTCTTAAAAAAAAACTAAAGGACTTTTGAAATACCATTTTCACTCCCCCTCATCTGTTATTCAGTTGATTAGTATTTTCTAGACTTTAACATTTTTGCCCCTGCTCCTTGCCAAATACACTTGTGTGTATGTTCAGGGCGGGGGCAGGGGGGAGGGGGTTCAAAAATTCATAGAAAATGTATATTATGAAAAACTATGATTTCCAAAATTTTTTGTTCCAATATAATCTCATACATTGATTCTATTTTTCCATGAACTTTTGGGAGTCCCTCATATATATGTGTGTACACATATATATACATATAGATATAAAACATACATCCTTACCACAAATATTCTCACGTATTCTACCTCTTTTTATAAGGTTGGAATTAATTTCATGACCCACAAATAAATTTGCAATTAAAATGAACAAAACAAAACCCTGCTTTAGACAATAGGTGCATGAGTGTTTGTAAATACAGGAGGATTGGATATCCTGTGATGTTGGAACCATACACAGGCATCTTGAGAAAAGATTAAATGAGATAGCAGTATGGGAAATCCCTTGCGTTGTCTGGGACACACTATTTAGTAAATATCAATTTTTCATGACACTCCCTACAGCATTAATATCCACCATGGTTTTGAGAAGTGACGCTAGTCCACCTCCATCATTAGTCTTCTAGACAGTGAACTGCTAGCCAAGGTTAACTACCTTAACTTTACAATTCATCAACATTAAGAAAAACAACTGAGATACCTATGTGATCGTTACTGAGAACAGCAGCTTTTTCAAGAAAATGTATTTTTAAAATCAGTCATTTCGATAGAAAAATTTCTAAAGTATATGAAACACTGACTTGGCTTATTATGAGAGCCATATAAAACAGAATTTAGCCTTTTTTCAAAGGCACGGGGTCATAATTTGGCACATAAAACAGTAACTTTAGAACTGGTAGATTCCTACCTAAGAGATTACCTAATTCAAACCTTTCACTTCACAGATGAGCTAACTGATGTCCCAAGAGGTTCAGCAATTTGTCCAAAGTTACACAGTATGAAGGCTATGTGATTGCCATCCGTCCTGCCATCATATCCACTATGGTTCTATGCTGAGCACCTATCTAGAAAGTAGTCAGCACTTAGGGGAAGTACCCCGTGTACTTTTCCCCATGTTTGCTATTTTTGTTATCCCTTCTCTTTTCTCATAATCTTTAGCAATAAAACTCTTAAGTCAAAAAGGATCTATGTGTTGGGACCAGCAGTTAGTGTAATGGCTATGTCGCTGGACTCCCACGTAGTCGACCACAGTTCGAGTCCTGGACCCGGTGGCTTAAAACTCACGCCAGGCACATGTGTGTGCATGCCCAAGATCCCAAGAGGAGAATGGAGAAGGGATTGTGGCTTGGCCATGCCCCCTGGGGGATGAATTCTTGCTTTCTGTCTCTCTGTCTCTGTCTGTCTGGCGAGCGCACGTGCCCTTTAGCAAAAACCTCTACAAAAAAAAAAAAAAAAAGGATCTATGTGTTTATTCTCAGTATAAATGGAGTTAAACTAGCTTGCTCCCCAGTCCACCTTTGGGGAAGAATTATGAAAGATAATGTTTATGGGGTGCTATCACAAGAAAAGTGATGTAGACTCAATCTCTATATGGTTTTCAGAAAGCAAAAGGGATGCAATGAAAAGCCTACATTGTCTTAACAATAGTTTTGGCGATGTGACTGTCAGAAAGCCCAAAAAATTCCTGAGACTAGGTAAGATAGTAAATGTACAAGGGCAGGGACTAGGTTCTCAATAAATGTGGGTAGATTACCCTAAAAAAATGTGTTTATCACTACATGAAATGTCAGGCTATTGTGATGTAGGTTTGCATTTTGGATGTATCTCTCTTCCCTTCTCTATACAGATATTTACTGCCACTTACACTTTTAATAGCAACCTTCCCGAAGCAGTCTTTGCAAAAGTTGATAATATTCCCTGTATTTTCTTTTGTGATGGTCCTAATATACTGAGCATGCCAGAATTATTTCTAAAATAAGAAGATGTTCTAAGTAAAGACCTAAGGGATTCCTCTATATAAGAAGTGTTTTATTTTTTTAATTAAATTTGCTGGAGGACACATGAGCTCACCAGAAAAAGACAGAAAGAGAGAAAGCAAGTGAGAAAGTGTGAAATCACCTCCCATGGGGATGACTATGCTGCAATCCTGGCTCCTCCATTTCTCTTTTCAAGATTTTGGGCACATACGCAAATGCACCACCATGTTTCTCAAGCAACATGAACCAGAATTCCAACCACACAGTTGGCCATGTGGGCTCCAGCCACCTTTACCACCATGCCACCAGCTGACCCACAGCATTTAATAATAAAAATTACTATTCATCAATTAAAATTTTAAAACAGATAAGAAAAAAAGTCTTTTGATGAAAAAAAATTCACACCCCTAGTTCCCGAGTAACAAAAATATAGGTAATAACACAAAACTCAAGTATGCTATAACAACTATTCTAAAATGGATGCTATTTTCCATTTTAATACACTGGAAAGAAAAAAATGAAGCATCAATCGGCTCTTTCAGCTCTCATCCAACTTCTGTTCATAGCAGCTACAGTCAGGTTTTCTGCAGCTACACAGTTATTTTCAAGCTGGGGATAAATATGTCCTTGGTGTTCTGAGAATAATTATCCGGGTACAACTAGAATAAAAGAATTTGGAGTTAGACAACATCTTAAAGGCTATCTAGTTTACCCTCCCTATATTCACAAACAAGGAAACTAAGGCTCAAAGCAATTAAGTGCCTGGCTCTCTCAAATCATGCAATTCACACAGCTAGTTAATGGATAATCAAGATCCAGAAGCAAGTTTTCCCATTGCTACTAATGCGAATCAACTCTGAAGGTCAGAACAACTGACTCTTCTGAGATGGAATGGGCTTTTTGGAAATTTACCAGTTGGGTGATCTTGAACAACCTCTACAAGTACTTTCCCCTTATGTAAAATGTAGAGAATACCTAACTCTAAAAAGGTTGTGAGATTATGTCTGGCTTGTAAAATGCTTAGCGCATTGATTAAAAAATAATAAGCATATGAAAACAGGTAGTTGTTAGTTTTACTTCCACCCTAAAAACATGGCTGCTTCTTCTATTTGAGAAGAACATGAAATCAGTTTATTAACACAATGGACAGGGTCCCATCCACCAGAACTTCACATTCCAGCCTAAACACATTCTATAGACAGGAGAAAACCCCACCCAACAACCTATGTCATCCCATCTAAAATTCACCCCTTACACTGTTAAGAAAAACAAAATGTCAATTGCTGCCAAATATCTTCTGCCACAAGTTGTACGTTAAATTTGTCAATCACAAATTCGGGGGGAGGGGCTGGCTCCACCCAAAACATGAGAGAAAAAGATGGAAAAACAAGGGGAAGATAAGGTCACACACCTGAACTGGGGAGTCTGGCGCTTGTTCTCGCACATTTAGCTGTGGCTGGGTAGGTGGGTGGTAGAAAGCAAGATGCTTTCCCTCAGCACCATAAAACAAGAATAATGGCTACTTCAGCAAGATACAATTCTTAAGGCTTCGCAACACAGTAGAGAATAATCCATTTCCTTTTCCTAGTAAATTAATAAGCACACGGGCAAAAACGGAAAACCTTTCTGGTAAAACTAAGGATCAAGCTGTATCGGAGCTGAAATGTACCCTAGGATCATATAAATATACAAAATTCCTATGAAATAGCGAGACAAAATGATGGGGAATATCACCTTGAAATCGACAAGGAGGGAATCATAATGCCATGCCAAAGGCGTCTCCATTGATAAAGTCCCGAACCTCCATTCACATGCCACCTCCCTCTAAGGAAATTAACAGGAATCACAGCAGCAACCAACCTCAGCAAACGGCATCGACCAGATCGACCCCTACTCAAATGGCGCTAAGCACCGCGGATCCAAGCCCCTCCCTGGAGCTGCCAAGTCCAGCGCTGACTCCAGGCTACCTCACTTCCTCTCCATCCTCCCTCCCATACTCGACGCCCGGCAGTCCTTGCCAACTCTCGCCGCTAACAGAGAAGGCAGGAACAAGACAGACTTGCTACACTTTGTCCGGGGAGTACCAGGGTCACACATACCCGTCCCTATTACGATCACATCAAACTCCGAAGGGAGATTATCCGCCATCTTGACAGGAAACGTGTCATGTGACTATTGCTTGTGGAAATGAGATCAGGTTAGACATTCCCTCGGTAGAAGGCGGAAAGGTAAACAATGCATTCTGGGTATTGTAGTCTTGGGTGGAGGGTGCTGGTAAGTGACTACAGCATTTGATTTGAAATGTTTACGCGAATAAGAAAAGCTCAGTTCATTTTCCAGGCTGGATGTGGTAGCACGTTTAGCCTCAAGGTTTGAGGTAAGAAATAGAAGTAGATCTTTACTCTGCTGGGTAGGATATGGGAGTAATTGGGTACACCTTGACCGTGATGAAGCAAGAATTAGGAGACACGGAATGCCCAGTGAAATTAAAAGGGGGTTGCTGTGTGAACAAAGGAGAGTGTCGTTCCAGCCTGCAAAAGCGTTTTCTCCGGTTTGTCTCCAGCACGTCAGTACTTTCGTTTTGGCCCTGGTTTTGGCCCCTGAAACATGGTTTTACACACCAATACTTTCAAACTATATTTTCTATCTTTTTAGTCTCTGTGTCTCCACAACGAAAACGCACGAAAAACTTTACCCCAGTTTTGCCAGAACAGAACTCTCACAGCGTCCGTGTTTGTTCTGAGTCCCAGCAGCCACCCTGACAGTATATATTTGCAAAACTAGCCTTGCTTTACAAGAAGGAAAAGAGAGATGGAAGCATAGTAGATGCTTGATAAGCGTTTGCTGAGTGTGAATCTGATTTTCCACACAAATGAGTCCAGATTCTCCTAAGCTACTGCAGAAATGATTCAGGCAAAATGACTTTTATGTGAGAGCGATTGTAGTTGATGAAGGGCTTTAGGTTGTATGCCAAGCAGCTAACATAGCTCTCATAAGTCCTTTTAAGGACTTTCTTTCCTCACCCCCATTATTTAAAATGCTTGACTGTCTAACAACATAAACATAACCCCCAAAAAAAGGTGAGTGGAGGGAGAGTGGTACATCTTTTATCTTAGAAATTGCTTGTGCAATTATGTTACAAGAGTTTCAAAATCAAAAAGAGGACGCAGTAGCGAACTTACCCTTGTTTCTGAGCTGCTTGTGGTTCCCCAGACATTCATTTCCAGTGCTCATTGCTGGTCCTTCAACATGGAACAATTTTCCCCATTCTCTACCCAACATCTATCCCTAAGATTTGCCTCTGCTACCAACACCTCCTCTTTTCATCTCCTACTTTTATTGGGTTAAGTTTCCCTAGATGGTGCCACCAACCTGTCATAACCTGCCATGTTGCCCTAAAATTATTTTCATTTATGTAGATTATTAGAGAGTACACATGCCTTCACATGTACACACAAAAATGCACACCCAAACATACAAGACCATAAATTCTGAGTCCTTGTATGACACTGACCAAATCTTGTTTAGCTTTTTATGCCACCATCCTCCCTTCTCCCCCAGCACCTTATCTGAATCTGGAACATAGCAGAACTTCAATAATTGTTTACTGGACAGGATTTAGTTCCAACTCCCCTAATAGATGCTAAACACTGTGAGAACAGGAACCCAGTTATCTTTACCTTTATATCTTCCCACCACAATCATATGTCTTTTATTTTGAAAATGTTCAACGTATTCGTTAATTTTGAAAAAGTTCCATGAAACGTTTTTGTTTGTTTGTTTTATAATCATTTTATTTAATTTTTTTAGTCCATTTTCCAATTTGACCAGAGAGGGAGAGAGAGAGAGAACACACGAGAGAGAGAGAAAGTGTGAAAGCAAGCCACCAGGTCCAGGACTTGAACCGCAGTCGGCCACGTGGGAGTCCAGGGCCCTTAACCACCACACCACCTGCCTGCCCCATGAAAAGGTTTTAAAAATGTACTTTGCTAAGGACATTTTATTTTTGCATTTCTGATGCATTTTGCTAGTCATTGGCAACAGTGTGCTTGTTTCATTCATTTCTTTTACGGATTATTTTGTTAAAAAAATTCTTTTGTAATATGATACTGTAATGAATAGTTTATGTAAAAGAAATAACCCTAAGAAGTAAACATATTGTTCAGTAAACCTCTGCCATTTGTCTTGGTCTCAAAGGAAAGTTTTGAGTAATATCAGAAGTGAAATAGATATTATCTGGGAGACTCTTGATACATCAGTGGAAATGAAAATTAATAGATTTTCCAGTGTAAACTCAGGAAACTTTCCAAATCTTCTCTAACAGTGAGAAGCCATAGAAGAATGGCTAAAAACATGATAAATAAAAGTATTTTTATCTTACATTGAATATATATGAATATACATATGTATGTATGTATATATATGTATCATATATACATTTTTTTCAATATAGGTATCTCTAACTTTCTAGGGATTCAGAAATTTTCTAACAGTGACACTATGAAGCTACAACTCATTGAATCATTTATTCCTCACATACTCACTGAGCAGCCATTACAAGTAAGGCACTGATTTAGATGCTGTGATTACAGCAATGAATAATTACTTTTGCTAATTTTCCAATCTCCCTTGTCAAAAATTTGCAACCCCTTTAGCTGCTCTTTCTCAAAAGTTATCATGTGACTCATTCATCCCTCTCTGGGCATGAAAATATTATGTTAAGAAAATTTAATACCTCTGCATAGACTAAATTTTCAAAATACCTTTTCATTCAAATACATTTTTTATAGATTTTATGCAAAGTAAAGATGAATATAGGAGTTGAAAATATAGGAGTAAAAAAGCATAAAGCAAAATAACTGAGCTGCTGTCTATTTTGTTATTCTAAAGACATCTATTCTTTGTAAACTGAAAGCTTTTATTTGTATAAATCCCAGTACAATCAGAGATAGATACCTAAAAATTGACTATACTATTAAATCACTGTGGCATTACTTTTGTACTTATTAGTTTCCTGCATTGAAAAAACACAGCTCCCTGAGTATTTACATTGTATTCAGAAGTTTAGTCAACTGTGAGATCTGTTATCTTTTTCTTTAAGAATTATTTTATTTAACTTTATTTATTTATTTACTTATTTATTTTAATTTTACCAGAGAAGAACAGAGTGAGAGGGAGAGAGAGAATGAGAGAGAGATAGAGAGATGGAAAGCAAGAAAGCAAGCCACCAGGTTTGGAACTCAAACCATGGTTGGCCATGTGGGAGTCCAGTACCCATAACTACCATGCCACCAGCCAGCCCCCTGACTATTACCTTTTTTACAAATCAATATTTTTTTTCCCTTTTTAAAAGATAGTTGTTTTGCTATAGGACACATGCGCTCACTGGAGAGACAGACGGGAAGCAAGAAATCATCCCCCAGGGGAGATGGCCATGCTGCAATCCCTTCTCCTCAATTCTGCCCTCAGGATTTGGGGCATGCAAGCACATGTGCCTGGTGTGAGATTCAAGCCTCTGAGTCCAGGACTTGAACCACGGTCAGACATGTGGGTGTCCAGTGATATAACCATTAAGCCATCTGCTGGTCCCACGAACCAATAATTTAATGGTCTCTATCCCTGGGGCCTTTCCATTCAGTTCCAGACCCATATATCCAACCTCTTGCTCAGCATCTCTTCTGAACCTATCAAATACCGAAGTCTTGATCCTTCGAACACCACTCTCTTCATCCTGTGTTCCCTATTTTAGAAATAATACCACCCGCTGCTTAATTATTCAACTAAAATGTACAAGAATCATCCTTGACACATTACAGTCTTCCACCCTTAAACCAATTCATCAGGTCCAACCTCAGTGGCACAGGCAATCAGATGCCACTGCACAATACTGGAGCCACACGGGAGGCCCACGTTTAGATCCTGAAATGACCTGAACATGTGCTTGTGTGCCTGAGATCCTTGCTGACTGGGAGAATGAGAGCAGGATAGTGGGGTGGCAAGACCCTGTTGAGGATGCCCCCTCTCTCCCAAATTAAATAAACTTACAAAAAAAAAAAAAAACTCCTCAAAAATTGCCAGACTTATCTTAAAAATATACTGTAAATGGGACCAGTATTTAGCATAATGGCTATGTCGCTGGACTCCCATGTAGTCCACTGCGGTTCGCATCCTGGACCCGGTGGCTTAAAACTCACGCTGGGTGCGTGTGCATGCGTACCCAAGATCCCAAAAGGAGAATGGAGGAGAAGGGATTGCGGCGTGGCCATCCCCCCGGAGGGGGTGATTTCTCGCTTTCTGTCTCTCTGTCTGTCTCTGTCTGGTGAGCGCACGCACCCTATAGCAAAAGCCTCTCAAAAAAAAAAAAAAACAAAACAAACAAACAAAAAAAACAAATATATATATATACTGTAAATATCCACTTCTCTCAATATGGACGCCCTAATAATCTTACCTACACTACTCTAATAGGTCCCAGCCGGATCCTTCCTTCATGCTTTCTTCTCTTTAGAACACTTTCCATATTGCAGGCAGAGTAAACTTAAAAACTCAAATCTGATTATGTCTTCCTCTACCTAAAATCTATAATGATTCCCCATTGCTCTTAAAATGCATTTCAAGGGAACCAGCAGTTAGCGCAATGGCTATGTCGCTGGACTCCCACGTAGTCGACCGCAGTTGGCGTCCTGGACCCGGTGGCTTAAAACTCACGCCCAGCGCGTGTGCATGCGTGCCCAAGATCCCGAGAGGAGAATGGAGGAGAAGGGATTGCGGCGTGACCATCCCCCCTGGGGGGGTGATTTCTCGCTTTCTGTCTCTCTGTCTGTCTCTGTCTGTCTAGCCAGCGCACACGCCCTACAGCGAAAAAAATCTCTCCAAAAAAAAATAATACATTTCAAAATCTTAAACATGGTCTAAAATACCCTGTTTAGGTCCAGTATCATCTCATATCTTTTATCCTTCTCTTTCTTTTTTTTTTTTTTTTTGGAGAGGTTTTTCACTATAGGGCGCGTGCGCTCGCCAGACAGACAGAGAGAGACAGAGAGACAGAAAGCGAGAAATCACCCCCCAGGGGGGATGGTCACGCCGCAATCCCTTCTCCTCCATTCACCTCTTGGGATCTTGGGCACGCACGCACACGCGCCCGGCGTGAGTTGTAAGCCACCGGGTCCGAGACGCGAACCGCGGTCGACTACGTGGGAGTCCAGCAACATAGCCATTACGCTAACTGCTGGTTCCCTTTTATCCTTCTCTTTCTAAGCTCCAGTCAAGTGGCTCTCCTTCATTTCCTCTACTAGCCATGTTTCTTCCTACTCCAAGGCCTGTACAGATAGCTTTTCACATGCCTGAAGTGCACTTTTATCCTTATTCCTCTCTTTCTCCTAGCTTGGTCCTACTCATCCTTTATGGTTATTTTGAAAACTCACAGTCTTTGAAAAGTATTTTTTGATTCCCTAGTCTCGGTTAGGTTGCTGATCACCTTACATTCTTCTTTTTTTTTTTTTTTTTTTTTGCTATAGGGCCCGTGTGCTTGCCAGAAAGACAGAGAGAGACAGAGAGACAGAAAGCGAGAAATCACCCCCCAGGGGGGATGGCCACACCACATTCCCTTCTCCTCCATTCTCATTTCAGGATCTTGGGCATGCACACACATGCGCCCGGTGTGAGTTTAAGCCATTGGGTCCGGGACTCGAACTGTAGTCCACTACATGGGAGTCCAGCGACATAGCTAACTGCTGGTCCCATCCCTCTTTTGTTAAATTTATCGTGATATTAAGTTACTTATGTAATTCCTCATTTCATCCTGCTAGAAGGTAATTTCCACAAAGGCAGGGAGTGTGCCTATGCTGTTCGTCGTTATATTCCCAGTGCATAGTCCTGTGCCTATACATTATAGGCACTCAGAATACTTTATTATTCATCAGTAGATGAATCAGTGGAAGTCTTCAGGAAGCAATGCAGGTTATAATATTTAATAATATTTAAAATATGAATAAAATTAATTGATTGAACAGTAAATGTGTTTAATCGTTTGGTTTTGTGTTTGTAAGTGAACAAGTAATGTATGGTTAATTTTAAAATACAATTAGCTCTAAAAGATATACAAAGACTAGGTTTTAGGTAGGTCTTCATTTTACAAATAGTTTTCAGATAAGTCTTCATAACCTCCCTGCTCCTTAAGTAGGCTGAGAGATCTGCTTTTTTATTTATTTATTTATTTATTTATTTATTTATTATTATTATTATTATTTTTGTGTGTGTGTGTGTGTGTGTGTGTGTGTGTGTTTTGGGAAACAACATCTTGCTATGTTGTCCAGGCTGGCCTCAAACTCATTATCCTCCTGACTCAGCCTCCCATATAGCTGGAATTATAGTAGTGTGGTACTGCACCTGGCTCAGCACTGTTTAGTACCAGTTTCTTATGAATGCTCTTAGAGATTATATTGTTTACATGTGAGGGAGGGGTACAAATCCCTTTCTTTTTTCCTCTCCTTCACTCTCTTCCTTCCTCCCTTCCTGCCTGCCTTTTAGGCAGGGTTGTGCTGTGTCAAAATTCTGCTTCTTGGGAACCAGCAGTTAGCATAATGGCTATGTCGCTGGACTCCCACGTAGTTGACCGCGGTTCGCGTCCCAGACCCGGTGGCTTAAACTCACGCCGGGTGCGTGTGCGTGCATGCCCAAGATCCAGAGAGGAGAATGGAGGAGAAGGGATTGCGGCGTGGCCATCCCCCCGGGGAGGTGATTTCTCGCTTTCTGTCTCTATGTCTCTCTCCGTCTTTCTGGCGAGCACACACGCCCTATAGCAAACCTCTCCAAAAAGAAAAAAAAAATTCTGCTTCAGCCTCCCAAGTAGCTGAGACTACAGGTACATGCTACTAAACCAGGCTTTTAGCATGAAGGTAGGCCGGGAAACATTACTTTTTTGACACAAATGGCAGCATGCTGTAAACATTATTCTTAGCCCCTCTGCTGTGATACAGTGTTAATGCAAATACCCTGCAAAGCTGAAAGCCTTGTAGCTAGCTAAGGACACCTAGGATATTGAGGAGCTAGAGGGCTGGGGAAAAGGGATTGAGCATGACAAGAACCAGTTGAGGGTGCTTCTCTCATGCCCGTGTGTGCACAAGTACTCTCTATTATAGAAAAACAAAACAATAAAATTCTTCTTTCTTTTCTTTCTTCCTTTTTTACATCTTGGAGATCTTTTGTTATTAGTACAGATAAATATAACAGTTTTTTTAATGCTTTCCTAAAATTCCATTACATCAATACATTATGATTTATTTCATATTCCTCTACTAATGGATATTTAATATTTTCCTAGACATTTTCTACTACAAATGATGCTGAAATGAACATCTTTTTCTTAGAGAGGTAGTGTAGAATAACTGTTATAAGGTCAGATTCTTATACACACTTCCAAAGCTTGGGGCCCAGTTCCAGCATGAACCAACCTAATGGCCTCAAGCAAGTTATTTACCTTCTCTGAATCTTAGTTTCTTTATTTGTAAAATGACAAAAACAATATTACTTACCTCTCAGGTGGTTATGAGTAGTAAGTTTTTTAAAGTACTTAGAGGCCAGCCAGTGGCATGGCAGTTAAAGTGACTAGATTCTGCATGGCCAACTGTGAGGCTTGAGTTCTGGACCTGGCAGTTGAAAAACACACTGGACACATGTGTGTGTGTGCACAAAATCCTAAAAGGAGACTGGAGGAGAAGGGATTGCATGTGGCCATCCCCCCCAGGGCATGATTTCTCATTCTCCCTTTCTCTGTCTCTGTCTTTCTCCAGTGAGCAGACATGTCCTATAGCAAAACTAAAAGGAAGGGGGAGGGGGGGTACTTAGAACTGTATTCAGCTGGTAGTAAGCAGGTGATAATGTTGTTGTTGTCGTTTGTTTGTTAGTAGTAGTAGTAGCGGTGGTGGTGGTGGTGATGGTCATTGTGAACATGAGGATGAAAAATTTGATTACACACAGTATCGATAAAGGTATGGGAAAGCAGGGATATTCATGCATTGCTAGTAAGAGTGTAAATTGATATAATTTCTTTGGATGTCAGTTTGGCAGTATCTGTCAACATTAAATGCATGTACTTGGTGATTAGCATTTTCATATTTGGAATTATTTTATAGACTGGAGAACTTTGTTTATTCATATTTGCAAGAATATAACACCATATAACATTTTTACACTTTAGTGATCTTTGAGTTTTAAATTTTTGTGACTGAGCTGGCTCCTTAGCTCAGGTTCCACATGGCCAACTGTAATTCAAGTCCTGGCCCCAGAGGTTTGAAGGACACATTGAGTGCATGCATATGCATGCCCCAAATCCTGATGGGACAGAGGGAGGAAAAGTGTGCATTAACCACATCCCAATGTGGAATATTCTCTGTCTCTCTCTTCTCTTCTATTCTCTCTCCCCTCCCCCTCCTTTCTTGTGAGTTCACATACCCTCTGATAATGGAAAACAATTCTCATCACCAAAAAGTACATGTTAATACTTATTTTGACATGTAGTACCGTAGCATAGATAATCTATATTTAAATAAAATATAAATTCTTTTCCTCCAAGAACAAACAGGAGTCTTCAAAAATTCATGGAAAATGTATGTTATGAAAAAATTATGCATGGATTTCAAAAGTTTTTTAATCAAAATAAACTCATACTTTAATTCCATTTTTCCACTAGCTTTTTGAAGTTTCTCATGAAAATATATATTTTAAAAAGCTTAGGTCTAGTAGGGACCAGCAGTTGGCATAATGACTATGTCACTGGGTTCCTATGTTAATCGACCGTGATTCTAGTCCCGGACACAGTGGCTTAAACTCATGCCAGGCGCATGTGTGTGCTTGCCCAAGATCCCAAGAGGGGGATGGACTGAGGTGTGGCCATCCCGCCTGGGGGGGGGGTGATTTCTCACTTTCTGTCTCTCGGTCTCTCTGTCTTTCTGGCAAGAACACGTGCCCTATATCAAAAATCTCTCCAAAAAAAAAAAAAAAAAAGCTTAGGCCCAGTCATTGTAGTTTGCACTGGTTGACACTGCTATTCAGAAAAATGAGATGGCATGGGATACCTGGATTTAATTGACAACCCACCATAAAAGGCAAGTGTGGCATCACAGTAGTCTCACCAACTTGAGAGGATGAGGTAGGAAGAATGTAACATAGCAAGATCCCATCTTTAAAAAAAAGAGTGAGAGATAAAGGCTTAAATCAATTCAAAACAACTAGTAATAGGTGGTCAAGAATGGAAATTTGTTCACTGAACTATCCCAAGCATCTGAAAGAGCATCTGTAATAAAATAGTAACTTAATAACTATTCCTTGAATGTGAGAGGGCTAGAGAGTTCTAATACTTCCCTATGAAGCCCTTCTTAATACCATGGTTGGCCCTTTTCCCAAAATGAGTTCTGGTGAAAATTCTGCAGGATTTTAATATGGATTTCTTGATGAAATGCATTTAGGGAACAATTAAAGTTAAATGGTATCTATACTCAAGAACTCTTCAAAATTGTTGTAGTAAATATAGAGAGAGACTATGAGAGCTTCATAATTACTTTCACTTATATTTTTATTACTTTGAAACCATAGGACATACTTTAGGAAAGTAGGCTGGACCATTAGTCTGACCCACCATGTTATTTCTCATGTTTTTACAGATGATATTGCCCCATCATCAACAGGACATGTACAGGAAAATGGTTTCTAGGAGCATTAATGAGCCAGATGGACCAGAATTATTACATACACTTCCTGGATGTCAGTGTTAATAATATAGTTTATGATCCAGCAGTCACATAATTTTACACAGGCACACACAGATTGAATACACTTCCATGGAATCTCATTGTCACCATATTGTAAACAGCCAAACTAACCAGACACTGATCTTCTAGCATAAACAGAAGCAAGAGTATAAAATGAACCACTGACACCCGGAGGTCTTTAAGCAAACATCTTAGAAAACGGTTATGTCTGTGTGAATGTGTCTCAACACCATGAAAAATACAGTGACAATTGAAGAAGTACCTTCTTGACACCCTATTACAAGTTCTTGACTTATAAAGAAAGTTATTATTTTTTAAATGCCAGACCAATATTAGAGCTGACTTTGAGTTAAAGATTTTCTTCTAAGGCTGTAGCTGTACTGCTATAAAAAATGGACAAATATTCTGGGCAAAAGCTAAAAAATGGAAGAGGTTCAGTCTACTGGAGAATAACCTTAAAGTACATGAAGTAATATTTTTATGAGATATAAATCCTTTAGGGAGTTTTACAGTAATACCCAGATGAAGTTAACTTAAATTTTTCCATTTGTAACATGTACAAATACTATTTAATCATACCATTTTCTGTTTATAAAATTCAGGTTCTCTTTTTCATATTCATTTCCATCTTTAAAAGATCATCAATGTCATGACAGCAATCATTTCCACTGTATCAGAAATATGTTTTAAGTGCTGGTTTTAGTAACAAAATGATTATTTGCACTAAGTATTGTACTTTTCAGCTTCTTCAATACAGAAATATTCAGAACAAATTTGCATTTTTTACAGTCCTTGCAAAGCAAAATAAAAAATTATGAATAATTTTGTGGGAATTCCATGAACCTTTGCAGAAAGTCTTGCTGTTCTCCTTTTAGCTGTTTAATTGTAATGTCATAGTAACAGAAAGCAGCATACCCAATTCTGCATGGATGAATAAGCACATTCAATAAGGAAGATTTAACAGAGTAAATCAAACACTGGATTAAACATTTTCTGCATAACAGACCACAAAATGGGCATTCATTTCACCAATGGATCCCTGGCATTTGAAGCAAATAGAAGTGCACACCAACATAATTAAATTGAATATTCAGTGGCCTGATTGCAAAGTTTCCCAATATTTTATCAAACTAACATCCAGTTAATTAGAAGTGTCTAAACATATTCCAGCACACACATTGAAAAGATTAAATATAAACACTATTAATTTGTGTTTCAACATTCAATAAATTATTTTTTTCTATTTTATTATTCCCCCCAAGTTTGAACATAATATATTTTCTATATGGTTGCACAAGTAAAAAGTTAAAACACATGGAAATCTGCTGAATAGGGTGGTTTAACATTTAATTGTATTTGTCTTTTCTTTTTTTAGTATTTTAATTGGTTAAAGGGAGATTGATCTACATTTGATTTCTATCATATCCCCTTTAGTGACTAGCAGTCATACCAAGGGAGAAGATTTTTAAATATTAAATTTTTAAATTTTTATTTATTTGCTATACAGCATATGTGCTCACCAGAGGGAGAGAAAGAGAGAGAGGGAAAGAGAAAAGGCACCCTTCACAGGGGATAACTATGCTGCAATATCTTCTTCATTTTTTTCCTCAGGATTTTCAGCACACACAAACACACACCAAAATTGATTTTCAAGCCACTGGGTTCAAGACCATACAGTCAGCCATATGGGATCCTACCACCTTAACTACCACACCACTGGCTGGCCCTGATTTTTCATTTTTAAGAAGATAAAATTATTACTTAAAGAAAAAATTTTCTCTTAATGGGTAAACTATTCACATTTACTAACAGAACCTCACATCATATTTGTTATATGACTATTCATAGTAAAATTTTAACATAGTATACTACTTGTAAACAGGTAGTCTTCTATTGTTGCATTTTACTTGTTCAATTTGTTTTCACTATAATAAATTTATGTATTATTTCTGTTCTAAATATTTTTAATTGGTCTTTATAGAGAAATGACTGAATAACCAAAGATTCAGAGCTTATGCATCTCTCTAATCCTCAAAGATAATGTTGTAATAAGTCTATGTGTAACTCAAACCATTCAGAATAGAGTCTCTTCATATTTAGTCTAAATTTGTGACAAGTTTCAATATAAGGAAGCCTTATGAACCATATTTTATACTCTATTTTTTTAAAGAAATATTTTTGTTTTAGGGCTCGTGTGCTAACCAGAAAGACAGAGAAAGACAGAGAGACAGAAAGTGAGTTTTAAAATGCAAGGTCTAGTACTTGAACCACAATCAGCTATGCGGGAGTCCAGCGACATAACCATTATAGCATCTGCTGGTCCCCATTTTATACTCTATGTAGATACAGACTAGGAATTTCAAAAGAAAGAGATGGCATGCCCACTAAAAAGCAAGAATTGGACCAGCTGGTGGCATGGAGCCTAGATCCCACATGGCCAACTGTGAGGTTCAAGTCCTGGACCCAGCATCTTGAGAAACACAGCAGGTACATGTGAATGGGGGATGCTTTCTCATGTTCTCTCTCTCTCTCTCTCTCTCTCTCTCTATATATATATATATATATATGTGTGTGTGTGTGTGTGTATATATATATCATATATATATGATATATATCTATATCTATATATATATATCATATATATGATATGATGTATATATATCATATATATGATATATATATGTATATATATACATATCTATATAGATATGTATATATATACATATATACATATATATACATATATACATATATATGTATATATATGATATATATGTATATATATGTATATATATGTATATATATATCATATATACATATATATGTATATATATGTATATATATGTATATATGTATATATACATATATATGTATATATGATATATATGTATATATATGTATATATATGTATATATATACATACATATATACATATATGTGTGTGTATATATATATATATATATATATATCTCCTCTCTCTTTCTCTGTCTAGCACATGCACCCTTAAAACAAAAAGCAAGCATTAGGGGTCTAGCTGGGAGTGTGGCAGCAAAATGCAACTCTCTGCAAGGCTGACCCACCAGAGAAAGTTCCTGGTTCATATCTAGAGATCTCCCTGAATACGTCAGGTACTGGAGCACATGATCTGGAACTGGCTGAGGCTGGGGATGAACCTTAGCATCAAGACCATGTTAGGGTGCCAGCCTTGTAGCACAATGGTTATGGGAGCCAAGTCTCACATGGCCAATTGTAGTTGGAATCCTGTCCCCAGTAGCTTGAAAACATGATGGATGCACATGCATGCATGCCCAAAATAAATCCTGATGGTAAGGAAGAATGGAGAAAAAAGATTGTGGCATGTCCTGTTGAGGGATTCAGTCTCTCTCTTTCTCTGAAGAAAAAAAAAAAAAGCAAGGATTAGTTTTTGTATTTATTTAATTTCAGTTTCTAACACTGTCATGGTACCTTCTCATGGAAGCTACTTTTTCCATTAGTCCTACAAAAAGGCAACATATTTTAAATACAATATGCCTTCAAACCTCTAACCACAGCTGGGACCAGCAGTTAGCATAATGACTATGTCGCTGGACTCCCATGTAGTTGACCACGGTTCGAGTCCTAGACCCAGTAGCTTAAACTCATGCCAGGCGCGTGTGCGTGCGTGTCCAAGATCTCTAGAGGAGAATGGAGGAGAAGGGATTTTGGTGTGGCCACCCCCCCTGAGGGGTGATTTCTGGCTTTCTGTCTCTCTGTCTCTCTCTGTCTCTCTAGCAAGGGCATGCGCCCTATAGCAAAAACCTCTCAAAAAAAAAAAAAAAAAAAAAAAAAAAAAAAAAAAAAAAAAAAAAAAAACAGAAACAAACAAACAACAACAAAAAAAAACCTCTAACCACAGCTGATGAAGGACAGTGAGTGTAGACTCTTGACCTGTTTTAAAAAGATAACCTGAGCTTATCAGATTCTCCTTCCAGGAAATGCTTAATAAATGACATAGATGAAAGATCCAATGTAACAGAGCTGAAAGAGAGAACTGAGATTTGTCGTGATGTTAAGTATGCTGGCAGTCATTATATGAGGCATCTATCTTTATATGGACCACAACTAAGATGAAACCAGAGGAAGTCAACGGGTAGAGAGAAAGGAAAGTAAACCCACAGATGACTGCATGGTTGCTGTAAAAGCCAGGGAAAGTTCCTGCCATTGTGAGAGAAGAGCTGCTATCTCTATTCCATGGATATTGTCTATGGTCTACTTTCTATCCTATACCTGAAAACTCCAGAGTGTCCTTATACTAACACACCTTTTTTTTTCTAGCTAGCCAGGGTGAGTATTGCAACCAAAAGAATTTTGGTGAAAAGGTTTTTAATCATGTATATAACCAAGCACAAACTAGAACATGGGCCCTACAAAATAAGAGACTATTACCAGGCTAGCCCCTTAACCCAGCAGTAAAGTGCTATGCAGAGAAAACTGGATCCCACATAAACTACCAGGGTTTGAGTCTAGCCTTGGCAGCTTGCCCACGGTACACATATGTGCCCAGGATCTTGATTAGATAATGAATTGCAGGAAGAAGGATTGTGGCATGACCAGGACCTGTTGAGGGTGCTT
This sequence comes from Tupaia tana, assembly GCA_026018925.1. Lineage (NCBI taxonomy): Eukaryota > Metazoa > Chordata > Mammalia > Scandentia > Tupaiidae > Tupaia > Tupaia tana. Next base: position 71,024,437 of record JAKSZU010000009.1, on the reverse strand, counting down.
TCTCTCTTTCTCCCTCTCTCTTTCTCTCACGTGCATGTACCTTCTGGCATAAAAAAAAGAGATAATCACAGATGCTTTCCTACAAACCATCTACCAAAAATTACACTGGAGTGAGCAGGTGGCGTAGTGGTAAAGGTGTTGAACTCCCACATGGTCAATCACAATTTGAGTCCTAGACCTGGCAATTTGAAAATCATGCTGGGCGCATGTGCATGCATGCCCAAAATCCCAGGAGGAGAGTGAAGGAGAAGGGATTGTGGCATGGCCATTACCCCGGGAGGTGATTTTTCACTTTCCTTCTTACTGTCTCTCTGGCAAGTGAATGAACCCTATGACAAAAAAAGTAAAAAAAAATTATAGCTGAAAAGGTTTTTAAATCACTATTTGAATATTACAGATATTAGTTCTAATCTAAATATTTATCAGGAAATAACAGAATGAGAATAGATCCAAAGAATCAATCTGGAGCTAGCTCCATAGTGCAGTGCTTAATCACTGTGCATCGGGAGCTGGGTCCCACATGGCCAACCATAGGTCATATCCTAGCCCTGGTGGCTTATATAACACAAGGTGCATGTGTGTACATGCCCACGATCCTAATGGGATGATAAACAGAGGAAATAAGATTATAGCATGACCTGGCCCCATTAGGGGATTCATTTTCTCTCTCTCTCTCTCTCTCTCTCTCTCTCTCTCTCTCTCTCAAAAGTGCACAGGCCCTCTGCCAATAATCCTTTTTTTTTTTTTTTTTTTTTTTTTTTTTTTTTTTTTTTTAAAGAAGTGATCTCCAGGCCAGCAGGTGACATGGTGGTTAGGTCTCTGGATATCACATGGCCACCCCCAGGGTTTGAGTCCTGTACCTGGTGGCTTGAAAATCATGACAGACGCCTGTGCATGTGTTCCCAAAATCCCAAGAGGAGAATGGAGGAGAAGGATTTAGGTGTGACCATTCCCCCTGGAATGGGGTAATTTCTCACTTTACCTCTCTCTCTTTTTCTCTGTCTCTCTCTAGCAACTGCACATGCCCTTTAGTAAAAGAAGAAAGAAAGGGAGGGAGGAAGGAAAGAGGAAGGAAAGAAGGAAGAAAGGAAGGAAAAGAAGGAAAGAAGGAAGGAAGGAAACAAGAAAGAAAGAAAGAAAGAAAAGAAAGAGCGATCTGTCTATACTTTGACTTCAGTCCAGTTCATCAGTTCATACCAAATTATCCCAAGCAGGCAAAAACTAGCCATCCATCTTGGAAGTAGATCCTTCCACTTATTAATCCTTCAGATGACTTCAGTCTCAGCTGACATCTTTTCTTAATTTTGTTTAGACCAAGTTTCACCATGTTGCCCAAGCCAGAATCAAGCTGTCAATCCTCCTGCCTCAGCCTTCCAAGTCACTGAGATTATAGCCACACACCACCATGCATGGCCTTCAAGTTGGACTAGAAATTGAACCCAGGCCTCACGTATGGTCTAAGCTTACAGAGTGCAGTGTCTTAGCAGCATGCACTACTATGACTTGGCCTCAGTTGATATCTAGACTGTAACCTCCAAAGAGACTCTAAGACAGAACCACTCATCTAAGTTACTCCTTAATTTTAGACCCACAGAAACTGTGAGATAATGTTTATTATTTAAGACACTAAGTTTTAGAAGGATTTTTTTTAATTCAGCAATATTTAACTTGTAGATAAATAAAGCACTATAATTCATCTAAAGATGACATTTTAGTCATACTGCTTCATGGAGGCAAATGCCACTGTTAACAACCAAGAAATCTATGCCCTTATCTCATCCCAAATGTTTTAGCCAAGTCAAGGCTTAATCTCATGTTTCAAGGTCTTTCTTTTTTCATGAAGGAGAATATAAGCATGGGAGAGAGAGCAATATTTTTGACAGGGACTCTCTTTGTCATAATCCCCTGGCCCCAGCCTCCTGATCAGCTAAGACTATACGCCTATCCCACTACACATAAACTGTTTAAATTGGGGCATGACTCGAACATGGACCATCTAGTGGCCTCAGCCATCACACAATGGTGCCCTCCTGCTTGTGCTACCATGGCAGGACTTTACCTTTCCAGCTTTATCCACTACTACCTTACCTGTAGTCAGTGATCCAGCAAAACTAGTATATTCACTATTCCCTGAATGTATATCTTCATGTCCTTAATCAAATTGTTTCCTCTCACTGGAAATCATTCTTTTTTCTTATATTTATTGTGAAAATCATGCATTTCATTCAAAATCCTTTCTAGCTGCTACTTGCTTCTTGAAAATTTTACTAATCTACCGAACTGGATGGTATCCTCTCTTCCTTTTAGCCCTTGTATTAGTCAGGACTATTTCAGTTGCCAGTGACAGAATACCAACTCAAACTAGCTCAGAGAAAAGACAAATTTATTGGTTCACATAACTGGGATAGCCAGGGATGGAAATGACTTAAGCATGACTAGATCCTGAAGCTTAACCAATGTCTTTATTGCGGTTTCTCTCTCTGTCTCTCGATCTTGCTTCCCTGATCCTCTGTGAAGGGATTAGATTCATTCCATAGGCAGTCTGTACAATTGATAGGGATAATATCTATTGGAAACACACAGTAAAATTCTTATAGTTTGTTATTCAAAAACTGCAGAGCTGCTCTCCAAATTCATGTATCAGGGAAGAGTGACAGCTCCTGTCTGTCAGGGTCCCAGCATGAATGAAGAGCACACTTAACCTGAGTAATTTGTTGGCAGGATTTAGGAAAACTAACAAAGAACTTTGAGGCAATAACAACAAAATAGAGCTGTTACTTCAAGGCCAAGAGTAAGGGACTTAAGTTACATGAATTCAAAGAGGCTACTTAGGTAGAAAAGGCCCCTTGACAGTTGCTGTGACTTTAGCACTGAGATATACCCAGTTCATGGCAACCTTACAAAGAAGAAATCACAGGAATAAATTCTCTGGCCTCATTTTCCTCCTTTCTCTTTTTCTCTCTCCTAGGCTCCACACTGGCTACCAAGAATACAGAGAAAAGAAATCCATGATGTATTTCATAAAGGTCAGCTTCCCAGCCATTACAGTATAGTAGAAAGGGTAGATAAAAGATCTGAAGGGACAAAGGAACAACAGAATAGTCTACCTGGAACATGTGCCCATAGCCCACTATTGTGGCACAAGGTAGGTTAGTCTGATTGGCCAGTTTTGGTTACGCGGTCACTCAGGGGAGTGGAGATGAGGGGCAGTCAAAGTGATAAAATAATTCACAGAACTATCAGAGGTAGATGTTATATAAAAAAGCATGTCCAAGGGTGTGCAGGTGGCATGATGATTAAGGTGCTGGACTTCCACATGGCAGACTGCAGTTTGAGTCCCAGACCTGGAGGCTTACTTTCTCTCTCTCTCTCTCTCTCGCTCTCTCTCACTCTCTCTCACTCTCTCGCACTCTCTCTCTCTCTCGCACCCTCCCTGGAGAGCAAATGTATCCTATAGCAAATTTTAAGATAATAATAAATAAAATTAAATAAATAGTTCTTTAGAAATATAAGAATATGTCCAATGCAAACACAAACCTACCTCAGTCCTTTTTAGGGAGCACTTGACTTGTCTTACATTATAGTCTGACTTCACTTTTCCCACTTGCCTAATTGAAAGCTCCTCGAGAACACAACTTATGTTTTTTTTTCATCTTTGTATCTCCTGTCGCTCCTATCACAATACCTAGAGCATGACAGTTCTTAAAGTTAATGAATATTCCATTGACATTTTTTTTGCTTATGTACTCTAAGAACAGTTAATGGAGATACCAAGAAAAAAAACTTCTTTTCGTTCAAGTTTTAGAAATGTTATATGTTCTAATTTAGCCCAGAGATATCTTTTTAAAATTCATGTAAATGATGGTTGGTTGGTTGGTTGGTTTTTCCTCTTATAATAAATTATACCAAAACTTTCATCTTAGGTACAGATGCCCTTGTCTTAGAATGACATGAAGTTAGGACTAACAATCTTTCAGATTTTCTCAGCTGGAAATCTTCCCAACCAATATATACTTCCTGGATATACATGGATACCTAGCTTTGTATATTTATGACCACTTATTTCTAGGCATTTAGGCCTATTAAAAAGTTGGTTTGTTTTTTGTCATATATGTTCAATAGTATGAAGTTAAAAGAGATGGAGTATATCATATGACAAGCGAATTTCTCCTGAAAGAACTCTGAAATGTTCAAATTAAAAACGCTATGTAGGGAACCAGCAGTTAGCGTAATGGCTATGTTGCTGGACTCCCACGTAGTCGACCGCGGTTCGCATCCCAGACCCAGTGGCTTAAAACTCACGCCTGGTGCGTGTGCATGTGTGCCCAAGATCCGGAGAGGAGAATGGAGGAGAAGGGATTGCAGTGTGACCATCCCCCCTGGGGGGTGATTTCTCGCTTTCTGTCTCTATGTCTCTCTCTGTCTGTCTGGCGAGCACACGCGCCCTATAGCGAAAACCTCTCAAAAAAAAAAAAAAAGGCTATGTAGAAAAAAGTATTTCTTAGGTAACTGGAAAAGTAATTAATTTCCTTAATTATACTAGAGATACATATTTATTTTAATAAAATGACAGATCAGTGCAAATTTTATGTTAGTAGCATGGGTTGACTTATTGAAATGTAATGCTGATAGAATTTTGCATTTAAGCTAATAAATATTAGCTTAGGATCACCAATAAAGGACATTAGCTTTTGTAACTAAAATTATATATTGGTCATTGCTTTTCCTTTGTAATTTGGCTGGGTCTATTAGGCCTATTATTAGAATAAGAAATAGTATCATGGTAGTTAAGGCATAGATAACGTAGAAAGTGTTTATGACCACAATCATGCAAGTTATAATTGTTAGAAAATGTGTGAGAACAGATATCAAGTTACCCTAACTTTGCATGTGCCACAACTAAAAGGGGAAAAAAATTACAAAAACACACTTCAGTTTAGAAATACTCTAAAAGTTCTTCTTCTCCTCCTCCTCCTCCTCCTCCTCCTCCTCCTCCTCTTCTTCTTCTTCTTCTTCTTCTTCAGGTTTTTGCCATAGGACATGTGTGCTCATCAGAAAGACAGAAAAAGACAGTGAGAAGGAAAGTAAAAAATCACCTTCTGGCAGGATGGCCACACCACCATCCCTTCTCATCCATTCTCCTCCTAAGATTGTGAACACACATACTTATACTCACATGCTCAGTGTGATTTTCAAGCCATCATGTCTGGGACCCAAACCCTGGTTGGCCATGTGGGCATCCAGCAGCTTAACCACCTTGCCACGAGCTGGCCCCTCAGTTCTTTTTCTTCTTCCTTTTTTCTTATTTTTTAGAGAGATTTTTGCAATAGGGGGTGTGTGTGCTCACCAGAGAGACAGAGACAGAAAGTGAGAAATCACCCCCCAGGAGGGATGGCCATACCACGATCCTTCTCCTCCATTCTCTCTGGATTTTGTTCATACACACCTGCATCTGGCATGAGTTTTTAGCTGCCAAGTCTGGGACTCAAGCTAAAGTCAACCACATGGGAGTCCAGAAATGTAACCATTATGTCATCTGTGGGTTCCCTTTTTTTTGAGAATCATTTCTTTTATTATTATTTTTTAATTTGACCAGAGAGAGAGAAAGGGAAAGTGAGAAAGTAAGCCACCAGGTCCAGGACACAAATCATGGTAAGCCACATGGGAATCCAGAACTTTAACCACCACGCCACTTGCTGGTCCCTAAGTTCTTTTTTTTTTTTTAAGATCAATTATTCATTTCTTCCATGAACAAGAGAGATAACACCTCCAACAGATTCTTGGCATCATGATCCTATCCCAGCTTCTTCCAGCCGCAGAGCATGGGCACACACATGCCCAGTATACTCAGGGAGGTCTCTAGACACAAACTTGGTACCTTCTCCTGTGGATCAGTCAAGTAGAGCATCTTTTCTTTCTTTTTTTTACTACTGTGTCAATATCTAGCCCCCTCTTCTTTATGTATCCTGTATTTCACATATGTACATTCTTCCCTATTATATTTTATTTTGTAAGCCTTTTTATTTCTTATTTGAGAAACTGTGATGGTCAGTTTTATATGCCAACTTGACTAAGATGAGGGATGCCCAAACATCTGATTAAATATTCTTTCTATATGTGTCTCTGAGAATTGTTTCTAGACAAAAATACCATTTTAGTTGGTTGACTCAGTAAAGCAATGGCTCTTCCCAGTGGAGGTGGGCATTACCAAATCCGTTGAGTTCTGAATAGATAAAATGGCAGAGTAAGATTGGATTCACTACCACTCTACCTGATTATTTGACCTGAAATTATAGTCTTCTCTTCCCCTCAGTACTCCTGGTTATCTGGCCTTCAGACTCAGACTGTAATCTACTTGGTAGACTTTCCAGCTTTCTGGCTTTTGAACTAACCACCAGTTTTCTTGGATCTCTAGCCTGAAGATGGCAGATGGTGGTACTTGGCCTCCATAGTTACATGAATCAATACTACCTTATAATAAATTTCTTTATATGTATATATATATATATATATATATATATAGATAGATAGATAGAGAGAGAGAGAGAGAGAAAGGGCAAAGGGAGCGGATAAACAAGGGTGTTCATTCATGGAAATGCTTATAAAAAAAACTATGCATAGATAGCAAAAAAATTTCACACCAAAATAAACTCATGCCAGCTTATTGTAACATGTCCAAACAAAATCTAGTTTGAGGCATTAAGAAGGATAAGCCATCAGTGTGAAAGGGCCCCTTTCAGAGTGATGTAAATTCTGTGAAAATTTAAGCAGGAACAAACATCAAATTTATGGTGAAGCTTGGGTGAAATAATTAAATCATTGAATCTTTATGAAAGGTTCATGAGAACAATGCCCTCCAAACACTCTAGTTTACAAATAAATCGTCATTTCAGAAACTGACGAAGTGGTGTTGAAGGTGATGTCCACAACAGCAGATCATCTTCACATCAACTTGCAAGGGAAAAATTACTCTTGCTCATGCTTAATTTGAAGATGAACAGCAATTAACAGCAGAAACAACAGCCAACATCATACACATCTCAACTGGATCAATTTACACATTTCAGACTCAGAAGGTACAGTTGAACAAACTTCCTGCTCAATGAATACTAAAACTGGTCATTGTAGATCAGCTGCAGATAAGATCAGAGCTTTCTTTGGAAATTTTAAACAAGTGTCATCAAGATCCTGAAGCATTTCTTTCAAGAATTATATTAGGAAATGACACATGATTTTTACCAGCACAATCCTAAAGACAGAATCACAGCAATAGTTACCAAGAGTTGAAAATGGGCCATTCAGAGCAAAAGCAGGGTGCTGGACAGTGGTGCAGCACTAAAATGCAATGCTCTGCACACCCATGCCCATGATCTGGGAGTGGCTAAGACTGGGGGTGGATTGTGACATCAAGACCCTTTGGGGGGTGTGCTCTCTCCTACTCTCTCTCTCCCTCTCTCACTTATGAAGGAAATCAGTAAATAAACTTAAAGGGGGGGGGGGGGGTAAGCAGAGCAGACATGATAAAAAGTCATGGAAACAGTGTTTTTGAATGCTGATAGCACTTCGCTTTTTGACTTTCTAGAAGGCCAAAGAATGATAGCATCTGCTTACTGTGAGAGTGTTTTGAAAAAGTCAGCCAAAGCTAAGCAGAAAAATACCCAGGAAAGCTTCACCAGAGAATTCTTCTCCACAGCAATGCTCCTGCTTATTCTTCCCCTCAAACAAGGGAAATTCTGAGAGGGTTTCAGCAAGAAATCATTAAGCATCTACCTGTCCTGATTTGGCATCTTCTGACTTCTTTTTGATTCCTAATCTTTTTTTTAAAAAAAAGTATTTTATTTAACTTTATTTATTTATTTATTTATTTATTTATTTATTTATTTAAATTTGACCAGAGAGGGATGGGGAACAGGGGGTGAGAAAGCAAACCACTAGGTTCGGGATTCAAATCAGAGTCAGCCATGTGAGAGTCCATCGCCCTTAACCACCATTCTACCTGTCGACCCCAATATGTAATCTTAAAAAAAATTCATTAGAGGGTGTCCCTTTTTATTTAGTTAGTTAGTTAGTAATGCAGAAAAAACTTGGCTAAGTTTCCAGGACTCTCCGTTCTTTAGATGTGGACTACATGGCTGCTATCATCACTTACAAAAGCGTTTTGAACTTCAAGGAGCAATAAGAGATATAAAATTTATCTTTTTATTTATGTATTTATTTTTTCTTAATTTTTTTACATTTAAACACTGTACTCCTCACAGCATATAAAATGAATTTTCCAAGCATGAATACACTGCATTATTAGTTCACTCAAAGGTATTCCCATATATATTATCATCAACAGAAAATTTTTCACTTCTGTGTTCATTGTATGTTTTTCTTTTTCCCCCTTGATTCTCTCCCTCCTGTCCAGCAATACTGCACAAAAAGACTAAGAGACATCTCACTCCCTGACCTCAAAATATAGTTTTATTTTTTATTTCAATTTTTTCCATGAACATTTTGAAGTTCCTTGTATATATACTTTTGTTTTGTTTGTTTGTTTGTTTTTAGAGGTTTTTGCTATAGGGCGCGTGCACTTGCCAGACAGACAGAGAGAGACAGAAAGCTAGAAATCACTCCCCAGGGGGGATGGCCACGCCGCAATCCCCTCTCCTCCATTCTCCTCTTGGGATCTTGGGCACGCACACACACACGCCCAGCGTGAGTTTTAAGCCACCAGGTCCAGGACGCGAACCGCGGTCGACCACGTGGGAGTCCAGCGACATAGCCATTATGCTAACTGCAGGTCCCAGTTCCTTGTATATATGCTATTGGTGCTGTTTCTCTTGAGAATCCTGAGTAATGCAGAAACTATCAAATAGCTTCTAGAAAAGACATATTTTAAAATGTGAACCATAGATTATCAATCATATCTTCCTATGATACAAACTTGCACCTTCTCTGAGTTCTTGTTTCTTGTTTAAAAGGTCAAACTTACAGTTGGATTTCACCTTCTTCATTATCTTTTTGTTTTATAGTGATTTTATACAACTCTTTCTTTTCTTTATAGCTTGCTAGAGAGCTGTGTGCTTGCTGGAGAAAGAGAGACAGAGAGAGAGAGAGAAGCACCCACCGTAGGGGATAGTCATGCCACATCTCTTCTCTTCCATTTCTCCCTCCTTTCAGGATTTTAGGCATGCATATACACATGCCTAGTGTGTTTTTCAAGCTGCTAGGTCCAGGACTCGAATCATGCAATTGGCCCTGTGGGATCCAGCTGCCTTAATCACCATGCCACCAGCTGTCCTATATCTCTTCCTTTTCTTATGCTTACCATTTTATCTTCCTCCAGTCTAATGTGGCACTTGTTTTCTTCCACTCACTGAGCATTTTTGATTATCAATTATTTTCAAAAATAAAGAGATGAAGAGTGATTATTGGAAAAGATGAACACACAGTTGTTTTATGATACCTGCCATAAAATAAATATGATAAGAAAAATATAAAGAAAACAGTATGGACCTGCAGAATAAAGATCTATCCACTCTAACAAAAAGGATGAAAGAAGGCATCTAGAAGATGGTGGCGTGTGGACTAGACAAGAGTAGAATTTAAGCAGATGGAAATGAATGGAAAGGGAATAAACAAGAGAGATAATGTGATCCAAGTTATTGAGGCAAAATACATTAGTGAGTTTGAGGAACAGAGAATAGACCTGTGTGGCTGTAGTATGGATCATGGGGAAAAATTGGTCAAAGATGAAGATTGCAAAGTAGGTTGCAGTGAGATTGAGAAGGGCCTTGAATGGCTGGCTATGAATTTTGGACATTTTAGGTAACTGGAAGTACTGAAAGATTTTGTGTAAAGAAAGACATGCAGTAGTCTCTCCTTATCCATACATTTCAGGCCCCCTGTGGATACCTAAAACTTTAGATAGTATCAAACCCTATATTTACTGATTTTTCCCCTATACACACATAACTATGATGAAATTTAATTTATACATTAAACACAGTAAGATGAACAATAACTAATAATAAACAAGTAATAATAACATACTGTAATAAAAGTTATGTGAATGTATCTCTGTATCTCTCCTGAAATATCTTATTGTGAGGTGGGGGCCAGCCTCTGGCAAGTCCTGGCTCAAGGAGCATGGTGTGCAGCCAGGGAGCCTGTGCGTAATAGGCACCCACCTGGCCACTTGCATCTGGAGACAGTGCAGCTGGTTCTGGAGGTTGCCAGCCCACACCTTCAGGCCATTCCTGGCCACACACAGTGCCAGCATGGCAGTGCTCTTTGTGGTGGCCTGGGACCTGGTACAGACCCTGGGGAAGACACCTATGGAGAACTTCAACTTGAACAGAACTGAAGAAGCAGTTGCAGTGAAGATTGTAGACATGAAACATGCTGTAGACAGTTCTGAAAATATAAAAACAAGATCTGTATCATTAAAATGTTAAAACATAAAAATGTAGTGAAATTCTGTGGTCACAAGAGAGAAGGCAACATCCAGTATCTATTTCTGGAGTATCGTAGTGAGGGCGGGAACTTTTTGATAGAATAGAGGCAGACATAGTTGTGACTGAGCAAGATGCTCAGAGGTTCCGTCCACCAGCTCATGGCAGGTGTGGTTTATCTGCATGGTATTGAAACAACTCATAGAGCCATTAAGCCAAAAGTTCTCCTACTGGGGGACCAACAGATGGCATAATGATTATGTCCCCGGATTCCCACATAGTTGACCACGGTTCATAGTCCCAAACCAGGCAGCTTAAAAGTCATGCCGGGTGCATGTGCATTTTTTCCCAAAATCCTGAGAGGGAAAGGAAGGGGAGGGGATTGCAGCGTGGCCATCCCTCCTAGGGGTGATTTCTTGCTTTCTGTCTCTCTGTCTCTCCGGTGAGCACACGCACCCTGTAGCAAAAATCTCTCTACCAAAAAAAAATTATCCTATTGGATGAATAGGTTAACCCTCAAAATCTCTGATTTTTGCTTGGCAACAGTGTTTTGGCATAATAATCTAGAGCATTTGTTGAATAAGATGTGTGGTACTTTACTTTATGTTGCTCCCAGAACTTCTGAAGAGAATTCCATGCAGAACCAGTTGATATTTGGTCCTGTGGAACAATGTTTACTGCCATGTTAGCTACAAAATTGCCATGGGACCAGCCCAGTGACAGTTGTCAGGAATATTCTGATTGGAAAGGGGGAAAAAAAAAGACCTTAATCCTTGGGAAAAATTGATTCTGTTCCTCTAGCTCTGCTACAAAATCCTAGTTAAGAATCCATCAGTAAGGATTACCATTCTAGACATCAAACAAGATGGATGGTACAACAAACCACTCAAGAAAAGGGCAAAGAGGCCCCTAGGTATATCAGGCAGTGCGACAGAGTCACCCGGTGGCCTCATCCAGTCCACCTTGGACTTCTCACAGGTGCACAGTTCTTCCAATGAAGAAAATATGAAGCACTCCACTTCCCAGCTGGACCCACAGACAAGTCTTTCTTTCTGTATGGGATGCAGCACCTCATATACTGACAAGCTGCTACAAGGGATAAGCTTCTCCCAGCCCACATGTCCTGACCACATGCTTCTGAACAGCCTGTTACTTCCTACTCCAAGGTCCTCATAGAACCCTTGGCAGTGCTTGGCCAAAAAGATGACATGATTCTTCACCAAACTGGATGCAGAGAAATCTTATCAGTGCCTGAAGAAGTCCTGTGACAAGCTGGGCTACCAGTGGAAGAAGACCTGAATGAACCAGATTACTGTATCAACAACTTATGGGAAAAACAATAAACTGATTTTCAAAGTGGATTTAGTAGAAATAGACAAGAAGATATTGGTTGACTTTCATTTTCCAAAGGTGATGGATTGGAGTTCAAGAGACACTTCCTGAAGATGAAAGGAAAATTGAGTGACATCTGGCTTCCTGCCACGTGATTTCCCCAGTGGCTCTGGAGATTCCTGGGGAACTAGCACTACTCTGTCTGCATTGCTCTTTTTTTTTTTTTTTTTTTTTTTTGGAGAGGTTTTTGCTACAGGGCGTGTGCGCTCGCCAGACAGACAGAGAGAGACAGAGAGACAGAAAGCGAGAAATCACCCCCCAGGGGGGATGGTCACGCCGCAATCCCTTCTCCTCCATTCTCCACTCGGGATCTTGGGCACGCACGCACACGTGCCCGGTGTGAGTTTTAAGCCACCGGGTCCGGGACGCGAACCATGGTCGACTACGTGGGAGTCCAGCGACATAGCCATTACACTAACTGCTGGTTCCCTGCATTGCTCTTCTTAGAGGAAATTATTCTGTTCTGGAAACCACAAACAGTAGTTCCTAAAAGGTTCTCCTCCCTTTCATGCAAACACCTTATAGTTCTTTCTGTATGTTCTGCCTTCAAAGAATACTACATCTTAATTGTAAATAAAACTTTGGGGAACAGTGGATAGTAGTCATTGGATAATTTTTATTCAGCTGATTTCTGTGTCTGAATTGGAAACCTGTCTGGTGGAAACCAAATTTGGTTTACATTAGCTTTCCAGCCCTTATATCACTCTAATATTTCATATTACATTCAATTTAAATTTCAATATTTAAAAAAAATCTGATTGTACTATACTCATTCATTTTCAGACCGTAATTGACTGCTGGTAACTAAAACTGTCGAAAGCAATACTGCAGATTGGGGTGGAGGAACTACTATAATTATCTTTAGAAGAAAATTTAGCTAGCAGTATAAAGAGTATAGTAAAGAGGAAATGAGAGAAAGAAAGATCAGTTGGAAGACTATTACAATCATTTAGGTAAGTAAAAATGAGTGACAAGTTAAGCAATGGCAGCGAGAATGGAATGTGAATAGATTTGGAAGACTCAGTAGAAATAACAGGCTAATCAATATATTGGGGAGTGAATACAAGGATAAGTGAGAAGTAATACTTGATCTGAAATAATTAGAAAATAGCAATAACACCAAAAAAGATGTGATCAAGGCTACCACACTACCTTGTTCTAGGAGGTAACATTCGCACTGTAGTGTATTTAAATGAAAGCCCTGGAGTTGTACAGCAAGTTGCCTACACAGCCTGCACAGCAAAATAAGCCATAAGCAAAAGTCCTGGCTTTTGATTCTTTCCTTTAACTTAAGGGTGCCATTTACAGACCAATAAAAAATTTAACAAATTGATTTCAGAGATAACAATCCACATAGGGAAGCGGGAAAAAGTAAGAGAATAAAATTTAGTTAACAGCAAGTAAACAAGTAAAGTTGAATAATAAATCTAGCAAAGTAACAAGGCTATGTGTTTAAATGTTGTTTATGTATTAGTTTACCATGCTGTTCATTTGCATTATTATAAGGAACAGTTGTTTGGGACTAATAGCAGACTTTCAAACTAATGTTCTCAAGACTTTGGGTAAAACAGAGTTAGTTTGCTTTAACAGCTTTATTGTGATGTAATTCATATACTATACTCATATAAAGTATACCATTCTATGGGTTTTTTACATATTCATAGATTTATGCAACCATCTACTCAGCCAGTTTTAGGACACTTTCATCACCCCCAGAAGAAGATCATACCTTTTAGCTATCACCCCAATTCCCCTCTCACTATCCACCAACCTCATCCCCTGGCAACCACTAATATACTTTCTGTCTCTATAGTTTTCCCTGTCTTGGACATTTCATATAAATGGAATCATAAAATATGTGGTCTTTGCAACTGGCTTTTTTCACTTAGTGTAATGTTTTCAAGGTTCCTTGATGTTGCAGTATGTATCAGTACATCCTTTTTGTGTGGCTCAGTAATATTTAATTATATGGATATACTGCATTTTGTTTATCCACTCATCAGCTGATGGACATTCAGGTTGTTTCCACTTTTTGTCTATCATGAATATTACTGCTATAAACATTTATGTACAAGTTTTTGAGTTGGCAATATGTTTTCTTTTTCTATTTAATACATACTTGGGAGTGTAATTAATGGGTCATATGGTAACCCCATTGAACGGCCATACTTTTTCCCAAAGTAACTGCATCATTTTACATTCTCACCAGCAGTCTATGAAGGTTCTGAGTTCTCCACATTCTCATCAAAACTTTGTTATTAGCTAACTTTTCTTTGGAGAGGTTTTTGGTATAGGATGTGTGCGCTTGCCAGAAAGACACAGAGAGACAGAAAGCAAGAAATCACCTCCCAGGGGGAATGGCCATGCTGCAATCCCTTCTCCTCCATTCTCCTCTCGGGATCTTGGGCACTCATGCACGCGTGCCCAGCGTGAGTTTAAGCCATCATGTCTGGGACTCGAACCACGGTCGACTACATGAGAGTCCAGCAACACAGCCATTATGCCAACTGCTGGTCCCCTGACTTTTTAATTCTATTCATCTTAGTGGTTATGAAATAACGTCTCTTGTGGTTTTGATTTGCATTTCCATAGTGACTAATGGTATAGGGCTAATAGCAAGCTTTAAACCAATACTTGAGATTTAGGATAAAACAAGGACTTTTAAAAAATTCTTTGTGATAGGTTTACTTAAAATTTTAAAAATAACTGCACACTTATTTGAACATGAAAATAAGAAATGAGTGGAAATTTGTTAAGCTTGGAACATATATTTAGTAGGCCTTCAAAGCACAAGACACTAGCAAACTATATAAAAATGAATGCAAAATGAATATATTCTTTGAAAGAAGAAACACACATAATGCCTGGCATGAGCTGATAAATGCCATTACAAAGAAATAAATAAAAGGCCATGGACATGTAAATAAAGGATTTCCTTCTCTGTTCAGAGGGCTGGAAGAAGTCTTTAAGGAGATTAAATCATAAAAGTCAAGATATATTTGAAGAACAGGGAACAAGAGGTCTGTGTGGCATGACTAAAATAAACAGACTTTTTGAAATAATAAAATATATATTCTAGATATCTATATAATTCTTAGGTGATAAAGCTGATGTTTCCCTTGATGAATATATTTCAAATGGTAGAATAGTATCTAATTTTAAATGCATATTGATTTGAAAAAAAAACTAAATGCAATGCATATATTAATAGTAATATTGGGCCAGTCCCACAGTCTAGTGGTTAAGGAAGCTAGATACCCCATGGCCAAATGTGGTCTGAGTCCCAGCCCTTGTAGCTTGAGATACATGCTGAGCACATGTGATGTGTGCCCAAAATCCCAACAGGATGTCTAAATGCTGGAGAATGGATTGCAGCATGGCCATACCTCTCTGCCTCTCTTTCTCTATCCCTTTCTCAGAGGGTTAGCAGATACACTCTCTGGCTTATAAACAACAACAACAAAAATTTTGAGTAGTACTATTGTAATAACCACCATTGCTTAAGAGGTTACTATATCAGACACTATGTTAAGCATTTTAAATATGTTATTGCTAATCTTTGAACAGCTTTACAATGTAGATAGCTTCATCTTCAGTTTACAGTTTAGGGTGCTGAGGTTTGGAGAGGTACAATAACATTAGGGAAATAATTTCTATATTGAACTCTATCAAACATAACTAACTTTTTATTTTATTTTTTACTTTTAATTTAATTAATTAATTTATTTTGGAGACGTTTCTGCTATATGGCACATGCTTTTGCCAGAAAAACAGAGAGAGACAGAGAGATAGAAAGTGAGAAATCACCACCAGGGTGATTTCTTCTCCCCTCTCCTCTCAGGATCCTGGACACGCATGCACATGCACCCAGCGTGAGTTTAAGCCACCGGGTCCAGGACTCAAACCATGGTCAACTACATGGGATTCCAGCAACACAGTCATTATGCCAATTGCTGGTCCCAACATAACTAAATTTTTAAAGCTCACTTATTGGCTACATACCCCGTTTGAACAATGTGACCATATTTTGACCTCACACAAACCCTATCACAAAACCTGACTCCCTCACTGAGTTTCACAAGATTTCCTATCATACTGGACATATAATTATTTGTTTCAGTTTACTTTTTTGTTTTGAGTTTTGCTGAGCATTTATGCAAACACAGGAAGGATCACATTGTACAATATGTGGCATTTAATAACAAAAATTCCCAATGGATATACACATATGTCTCCTTCCAAGCTACTCTGGTTGCACCATCAATGTGTGTATGCACACATGGTATAGGGAGAGGACAGGACAGGGGATGATTCTTTCATTCCCTTTTTTCTTCTCAATTTCAGTCTTATTCTTTAGTGTCCAGTCTTGCTGACTTGGATCTTCTTCAAGCCATGATCTTCCCCCTTGGACCTTTAAATCCTGCTTCTTTCTTAAGAGGCACAGGTGAAGTCTACTTCAGCTCTTCCAGTCATGCAACAGATATTAATTGCACCGTCCCAAAAGTCCGAGATGAACCTTCACAACTTTTATTTTACAGTAATTCAAATTACCTCATGAATCCCATTTTCCCACTTGGCAGAAAACTTAGTCCTGCCAATTCAGTATAAATCAGTCACCCCTGACTTGGAATGTGATCAGTGAAGTATTTTAATTTCATATCGTCCTTCTTTTATCTTCAAAGCTGGTTACACTAACATTGTCTCTACCCCTTCTTTAGGGGCCCTGGAGCATTTAACTGGTTTTCATGTACCATGCTGAGGTATGTGTGAGGCATGCAGGCTCTTCTGAGGTCTATCTTTCTAGATACCTCCCATCACGATTGCTAATCTAGTGCCAAAGTGTATCCCTTTGAGACAATTTTCAGAACAATACACCAAGAAGCTAGACAACAAGTCTCTTGAGCTCTGGGTTCTTACCTTCAATAAAAAATAATAATAAATAAATAAAATTTAGAAAGCCTTACTTAATGTCTGATGACACAAACTGTATATTCTCAGCTTCATCTCTATAATAAATTTTAGAACCCTAAGGAAATTTCCATTGGCCACACTTGACTCTTATAAATCAAAATGCTTTGGCTTTTAGGTGATTGTGTCTGCCATGTTTCCAAATCTATTCAGCAACTCAATTGACTTCTTTGTTCTAGGACAAGGTTTTTTATATGTGCAAGTAAAGGGGCACATATAAAAAACTCTCTGTTGTCCAATTTAGTGGGAAAGGGTGATGGATAAAAGGAAGAGGGGCATTAAAGATGGAACATCTCAAAATATTACGTCTCAAAATATTAGCTCATAATATTTCACATTAAATTTAATATTTTACATACTCAGCAAATAAACATTTCTAAATTCAGTATCCATCCTCCCTAGAAAGCAGTGGAAAAGTAGAAAAAATATTAATTGTTCTTGATACATACTAATATAAGAGTAATATTGAAACATAGCTTCAAATAATATTCACTTATTGGAGAAGAGGAAGAAAAATATTACATTTTTAAAACACATGCACATTTCTCTATGTGCTCCATTGGAACTCTCTGTGAATTTTTATGAACAAGGATAGTGGAAGCACTACTATAAATTGTCTTGCCCATTCTGTGCTCCTAGAATATAGGCTCCGTACAATAGAATTTTGACAGTTTTGTTCCGTTTTTATCCTCAGTGATTAGAAAAGGGTCTAGAATTAGGTAGGAACTTGATAGATATTTGTTGCGTTATGAATGTTGAAATATAAATTAATGGTTAATAACCAGGATTTTTGTTTGTTTGTTTTTGCCTGTACAGTGTAAAAAAGAATGGCATTACCATCAAAGCCAACAAAAGAGTAGCTGCTAATTCTTTTTCTTTTTTTTTCTTTTTTTTGGAGAGGTTTTTGCTATCAGGTGCGTGCGCTCGCCAGAAAGACAGAGAGAGACAGAGAGATAGAAAGCGAGAAATCACCCCCCCCCCCCGGGGGGGATGGTCAGGCCGCAATCCCTTCTCCTCCATTCTCCTCTCAGGATCTTGGGCACTCATGCACACATGACCGGCGTGAGTTTTAAGCCACCATGTCTGGGACTTGAACCGTGGTTGACTACATGGGAGTCCAGCGACATAGCCATTACGCTAACTGCTGGTCCCCCAATTCTTTTTAAATTGGAATATTTCGTTAAAAATACAGGTTTGAGGCTTTCTTTAAAATTTGGAGGAATATGGCAACACTTGATTCGTATTCTCATGTGGAAATTAAATTGAATACCATATTTGCTTGCCAGTTTACCCCAATCCTCCCTCATCGTTTCTGTCAAATAGCCCACTTTTTTCCTTTATATTGCCTTCCAGACCTTTGTAACATTGAAGTAATGATCCTTTCTTAAAGTCATTAGTTCATTTTACACACACACACATACACATACACAATCATCTTACTGAGATATCTATCCTTTGACAAGATGAAACAAGTAGCTCATCAAGAAATACACATTTTTTCCTTTTTCTGATTTAATATTTTTGAAAATTTGAAGTATAAAACTTGTTTCTAAAAAGTAAAAATGAACTTTTTACATAAGGTTTTTTTTTTTTTTAAGAGGTTTTTGCTATAAGGCGAGGCGCATGCGCTCGCCAGAGAGACAGAAAGAGAGAAATCACCTCCCAGGGGGGATGGCCACACCGCAATCCCTTCTCCTCCATTCTCCTCTCGGGATCTTGGGCACGCACACACATGCGCCCGGCGTGAGTTTTAAGCCACTGGGTCTGGGACATGAATCGCGGTCAACTACGTGGGAGTCCAGCGACATAGCCATTACGCCAACTGCTGGTCCCTTTACATAAGGCTTTAAAAAGCCACAAAAGAGCCAGTGCCATCACACAGAAGTTAAGCACTACACAGAGGAAACCAGATCCCATGTGGCCAACCAAGGTTTGAATCCTAGCTCCAGTGGCTTGAAAACAAGCCAGGCACTTGCCTGAGTTTCTGATGGGATAGTGAATTGTAGGAAAAGGGTTTGTTACATGACCAGGCCCCATTTTGGGGGAGTACTTCCTCCATCTCTCTGTCTCTCTCATGAATCCATACATAACCCATCTGGCATAAAAATAAATATACATAAAATTTTGTTTTAATTTATATTATTTGCCAATAAGACTTCTCAATCATTTCAGTTCTTCCCAAATGGCTTAGTTTTTCAAAGTCTTCACAGAAGAGTACAGGATGTCCACTCACCCCTCCCTCCCACAGTTTTCCTCAGAAGAGTAATTTTTCACCTGCACCCAGTTTCTTCCAGCTCCTAAATCTGTCAGTTTATTTGTTCAGTGTGTTCTGTGGAGGCATCTTACTTTGCTATGCATATTTTATTGGGTGCCCTTGAAGTTTTTTGGAACTCTTCCTTCAGAACATTTTGGTGAGGGGGGTAAGATGTAAGCTCACAACTTACTATTGCTCACAGACTTCATGATGATGCATTTCTATCAGACAGAAAATCAAACTCAAACTCCTTGAAGTCTAAAGGAGAATTTATTGACTTGTATAACTGAATATCAAGGAGTATTGCCCAAAGTAAGTCACTAGTATTCCACATTGCTATACTTTTTAGTTCTATCTCTGCTGTGTCTACTTCTTTTTGAGACTGTGATAGCCCCCAGAGACTCTAGGCTTTTTCTTCCTAGTGGCAAGATAGCCACTTGAAAGTTTATAGCAGTTAGAACATTCTCTACCTCATCTTGTGGGCAGTTTGATTCTCTGGACCTCTCAGGTAAACAAATCTCCAGTAGGGAAAATCACGTGTTTTTCTTCGACCCAGTGAAAGTCTTACTAATTCCAACTGGGCCATTTGCCCATCTCTTAAATCACTGTAAAAGTATGAAGTTCCAGATGGCAAGAATCAAGTGACATAAATGTCTTTCCTAGGAGCTTAGAGAAGACTGAGCTCTACTCTAAGCACATGAACTGACAGTAGAAGGGGTAGTTTCCCAAAGAAAAAATATGGTACATTTTCTCATAAACCGAGTGGTACATAATTTCCCAGCAACAAAAGTAATAGAAGTCTACTATAGCATTTTGATAGTGAGAAAATATATTGGGTCAGGGGCCAGCAGTTAGCGTAATGGCTATGTCGCTGGACTCCCATGTAGTCGACTGCGGTTCGAATCCCAGACCCAGTGGCTTAAAACTCGTGCCGGGCATGTGTGCATGCGTGCCCAAGATCCCAAGAGGAGAAAGGAGGAAAAGGGATTGCTGTGTGGCCATCCTTCCTGGGGGGTGATTTCTCACTTTCTGTCTTTCTGGCTCTCTCTGTCTTTCTGGCGAGCACACGCCCCCTATAGCAAAAACCTCTCAAAAAAAAAAAAAAAAAAAAAAAAAAAGAAAATATATTGGGTCATATTTTCTGTATTTGTATTTTAACATTACATATAATATAATTTCTGTGAGATCATGTTCGTTTCTTTCATGTCTCACAATTCAAGGCCTTTCACTGATTTACATTATTGTGTGTGATTTCTGGTGATGTAAAATATGACCTTTACTATCTCTTTTTCTTAGTGGTTTATATTCGTACATTGTGTTAGCATATATCCTGTACTCATGTGGTAGACCCAGACAAAATAAAGTAAGGAGCTCCTAGGAAGTGTCTTTTCTAGGAAAAAGGCCTTGGATATAGTGCCTAAATAACATAATAACTAAGAAAGTCATCATTGGAGATATGGCTTCTTATGTTTTAATATTTCTATGACTGCCTTAGGCCTTACAGTTTAAGCCTACATGTTGTTTTAGAGGCTCTCAAAACTAAAATCATACCTAAATCACCTTTTTATATTGTCTATGAGAAAAAGTAGACAACATGAAAGAAAATTCCATCATGCTTGTCACTTAAGTTTTCTAGGTCTTTGAGCCTAGAGACAAAATTTGTGAGGTCTACACCAGAAGCTTACTGGAGGACAACAGGGGAAAAAAGTTATAGCTGGGCTAGGAAAACTAATATTGCTCTTCTGGGTTTGGGTAACTGGTTCAATCTCAGTTGGCATTTATATCTAATTCACAAGGAGTCTATTTATGGCTTAGGCCAAGACACTAGTCTTTTCAAAGAAGTAGAATAAGATTCAGTAAAGGGAACAGAAGCTAACTCAGACTGACTGAAATTATATGTGGATGTAAGAGGAAAAGATGTGCAACTGGTAAAAAAGAAAAATGCAGGTACCTATGAAGATTGCCTGAGGCTTGCTGAATTTTGGGTTAGGCCAAGGGTTCTCAAGCTTGAGTACCCATCAGAATTAACTGGAGGGCTTTTAAACCGATGATTCCTCTGAGATGCCTGCAGTTCATGATTCAATAAACCTAAAGTAGGCACTGAAAATGTGCAAAGCTTTTTTTACAAAGTTCCCAGGTAACGCTGATGCTGTGGTTCTTGGGTCTTCACTTTGAAAACTACTGAATTATGACAACAAGACTAACTACAGACTCCCATCTACTACTCAAAATGGAGCTCCTGATAAAATGCCAGGTTTTATAAGTGTTGTTGTAGAAGGTGGAGATAATAAATCTACAGTTTGAAGTCTCAATATCTTTTTTTTTTTAGTTTAGTTGTTTCTTTTATGAGAACGACGAGAGAGAGAGAGAGACACCCCCATAACAAGGCCCACATATCATGATTCACCCCCAGCCTCAGTCAGCCAAGATCATAGGCCCATTTGTGTGCCTGCCATACACAGGGAGGCTCTGGGTTGTGAACCTGCAACCTTTCCATGTGTGTTCGTCATTGTAGAGCATTGCATTATTGCTGTGCCACCATCTGGCTCCTGAAGGTCTCAATATCTAAAGCATAATAAGGTAGAGTAAGTGGGGACTGACATCTGCACAGTGGTGCACTGGAGCCTGCTCGTATAGGCTTCTAAGAGCTAATATCCACATCTCTTCCTAGCTCCATGTTCAGTGTTGTCAAGTCAGTGGTTTGAAATTGGCCTTGGCAGGAAATTTACAGCATACATATTTACCTGCACACCACTGCCTATAAGCAATATTGAGTGCTGATAGGGACATAAAGTTAGATACTCTACAGACCCTAAAAACCACAGAGCCCATCTTTTAAGAACTTACATCTGAATACAAACCATTTAAGTCATCTCATTAAAATTACATTCCATTATTCATTTAACAATCATTTTTTGAGCACTTGCCATG
Organism: Tupaia tana; assembly: GCA_026018925.1. Lineage (NCBI taxonomy): Eukaryota > Metazoa > Chordata > Mammalia > Scandentia > Tupaiidae > Tupaia > Tupaia tana. Next base: position 71,002,453 of record JAKSZU010000009.1, on the reverse strand, counting down.
TATCAAGAACTATGACAGATGCTGGGTATATAGCAGTGAACCAGAAAAAACACAGTCCTTGCCTTCTTGGCACTTAGACATTTTTTTTAATTTTCCTTTTATTTTTTTTTTTCATTTCATTTTCTTCCATACATTCAATCACATTTTTATTTGTCTTACAAAATGGATATTTCAACAGGTGAACATTTCTCCCTAGTACTGTTGATAAAACTATGAAATATCTTCAACAGATAATACCACACCTCTTTGTGCCATTAATGCTTTGCCTCCCTGTCCCTCCCCCAAATGTCCTTCCTCAGACTGTCCTCTTTCACACACACTATATCTGGTATTTACATCTATATACTGCATTTCTAGACTTTTAAAGAAAAAAGATAATTGTAATGCAAGTGATTTAACTTAAATGATTCTGTAAATATATTAGCAGTAAAAAGTATAGACTTTTCAAAACTCAAAATGATGGAAACTAATAATTATATTGACAAGCCCTAGAACATGGGAATATTATAATTATAAAAATTATTTATGTGTTGACTTTTATTATATACTTAATATGTTTACTACAAGTTTTTAAAGTACATGTAAATATTGCTTATTTGATTCTCTCCAATTCCATGTGTGTTCAAATTTAGAAACACTGTGGATACCTATTGCTTCTTAGGTAAATGTTCCTTCATTTCTAGACACAATTCATTGGTTTCACTTTCTGAATATCTGTTTAAGAGAGAAAAACTTGTGTCATCTATGAAAAAAACAGAGTTGAAGGAAAAAGGCCTAAGGGTACTTAAAATATTTAAGACTTCACAAAAAAAAGCAAACGTATGCCAATTTCAATAAGATAACATGTTAACATGACTGAGTTTAGTCAATTGTCTTGGTTGCTTTTATATAGAGTGACAAATTTTTTTAATTTATTTATTTATTTTACATTCTTCACTGAACATCATCACAGCATACAAAATGCGATTTCCCATCCAGAATACATATAGTGTATAGTGGCTTAATCATACATGTTATTTTCAATAAATAATTTTCCATTTCTTATTTCTTGTATATATATTTTTCCCCCTATTTCTCACTCTCTGCCATATCCCACCCTGCTCCCACACTGTCTCTGGTATCTACAGTTGCTTTCCATTCCTTTTTTTACTTTTTCCCACATTGTATTGATTCACAAAATATCTTAATTAATCTAACTACTTTCAATAGCAAGTTCAACTGATATATACATATCTTTGAACACATGTTGACTTTAGGCATGAAACTCTGTGAGTAGAATGAACATAATATAAAGCAGCACCTAGCTGAAGCTATATTGCTTACTGTGGTCATTAAATAGTTATTTTTAAATATATTTTTTATTTTAAGAAAGGCAGTTTTAGCTTTAATAAATAAAAATAAAAATATGTTAAGGCAACTTTGCTTAAGACTTAAAGCCGGGAAACAGGTTAAGATTCTGTTCGAATAGTAGGTACATGGACCTGTCGACAGCTCAAGAAAGGACAAAAATCCTTACCTCTGGAAAACAAAGCCTAGAGAAACATCAGTAATGTTTTAATAAAAAGTCATAAAATTCTATTTCAGCAATTCAGACTCATGTACTTTATCTTCTGTTGTCCAATCTTTCTGTTTAAATTCTGGAAAATGATGTTCAACTCTGGACTTGTCCATACCGTTGAACTGGCCATTTTCTTAGCTGTGTTTTGTTTTTGTTTTTTGAGAGGTTTTTACTACAGGGCGCCTGCACTCACTGGAAAGACAGAGAGAGACAGAGAGACAGAAAGTGAGAAATCACCCCCCAAGGGGCATGGCCATGCCCAATTCCTTCTCCTCCATTCTCCTCTCAGGATCTTGGGCATGCACGCACATGCGCCCGACATGAGTTTTAAGCCACTGGATCTGGGACTCGAACTGCGGTCGACTACATGGGAGTCCAGTGACATAGCCATTACGCTAACCGCTGGTCCCTATTTTCTTAGTTGTTTTTGAACTCTTATTTCTCTGTCTAACTTTAGTTTTCCTTATATAGCACTCCATCCAGAACTTCTTGGAGAACTGGTCTGGTGTCGGTAAATTCTTTCAGGTTTTGTTTATCTGAGAATGTTCTTGTCTTCTTTTTCTATATGAAGGATAATCTTGCTGGACCTATTTGAGGTCCTTTGTATTTCTTGGGTCTGGATCTTTGAATGCCTCTCTAGGTTTGGAAAGTTTTCTTCCAGGATTTCATGGGATAGGTTATCAATGCCCTTATTAGTCTCTTCACCTTCTGGGATACTGATGATCCAGATGTTTGGACTTTTAATGGTATCTAGTATTTCTTGTATATTATTCTCACTTTTTAGGCTATTTTATCAGTCTTTGTGGTGGATTTTTCTAGTCCAGTGATTCTTTCTTATATATCTGAGATTCGATTTTCTGTATGACCTAATCTGCTTTTAATACTTTTAAGGGAGGTTTTACTTCCTGTACTGTAGCCTTCCTCTCTAAAAGTTCCAGCAAGATTATCCTTCATATAGTATTCTTGGTTGAAATTGTTTTTCACTCAACATTTTGAGTATATTTTCCCATTCTTTCCTTGCTCGCATTGTTTCCGAAGAGAGGTCTGCTGTTAGCCTGATAGGATATCCTTTGTAAGTAACTTGACATTTTTCTCTAGCCAATCTTAATATCCCGTCTTTGTGGTTTTGGTCAATCTGGCTATAATGTGTCTTGGAGAAGACATTCTTGGGTTGATCCTATTTGAGGTCCTTTGTATTTCTTGGGTCTGGATCTTTGAATGCCTCTCTAGGTTTGGAAAGTTTTCTTCCAGGATTTCATGGGATAGTTAGTTATCAATGCCCTTATTAGTCTCTTCACCTTCTGGGATACTGATGATCCAGATGTTTGGACTTTTAATGGTATCTAGTATTTCTTTTATGTTATTCTCATTTTTTAGGCTATTTTCTCAGTCTTTGTGGTGGATTTTTCTAGTCCAGTGATTCTTTCTTATATATCTGAGATTTGATTTTCTGTATGACCTAATTTGCTTTTAATACTTTTAAGGGAGGTTTTATTTCCTGTACTGTAGCCTTCCTCTCTAAAAGTTTCATTTGATTCTTTTTTATGGTGGGTATTTCTTCTTTCAGCTCTCGCAAGAACTTCCTCACCTCCTGGAACTCATTAGCTCTTTTCTCCTGCGTCTTCCTTCAGTTCTTTGTCACTCTTCAATCTCTTTTAGCTTTGTCACAATGAATATTCTAAATTCTTTATCAGACATTTCTTTTTTAAAAAAGTTTATTTATTTTTAATGCGACCAAAGAGGGACAGTGAGAGAGTGTGTGAGTGAGAGAGGAAAGGGAGAAAGTAGGCCACCAGGTCTGGGACTCAGACCGCTGTCTGCTATATGGGAGTCCAGCGCCCTTAACCACCACACCACCTGCCGGCGTCCTTTATCAGACATTTCTGTAGTTCCATTGTACTGTCTGTGGATGAAGTGGAGTTATTCTTTTCCCCTAGGGGAGAGGTATTTTCTTGCTTTCTTATATTTTTTGTGCCTCTGCTGTGATTTCTAGTCATCTGATGGGTTGTTCATTTCTTCCTAATTTCCAGTTCAATCTGAGTGTTCAGAGGCATGCAGGAGGAGGTGATCTGCAAAGTCTTTGCTGTTCTGTTTTTCTCCCTTTGTGTGGGAGATTGAGTGAGAATTGAGGAATATGTTGACCCTAATAGTATTTTAATGTTTGGCTACAGTTCACTTAGACCTGTCTAGTCACTCAGTTCATGGGGGCTGAGCAGCAAACTGATGAGGTAAAAGAAAAAGGATATGAAAACAGAGAAAGCAAAAACCTCTCAAAAGAAAAAAATTAAAACCACACTGCATGCAAGCACAAGTTCTCAGCTGCCATGGACTCAGTCTTCTTCTGAAGGCCTGTCCTTTTAGCCTCTTCTAAATTGGAGGGAGGAAAGGGGATTATTAGCAAGATAATGTAGGATCTGAGAGCCTAGAAAATACTTTACCATAAAAAAAATCTTTTTAATTTGGGACCAGCAGTTAGCGTAATAGCTATGTCGCTGGACTCCCACATAGTCGACCGCGGTTCGAGTCCCGGACCCGGTGGCTTAAACTCACGCCGGGCGCGTGTGCGTGCGTGCCCAAGATCCTGAGAGGAGAATGGAGGAGTAGGGATTGCAGCGTGGCCATCCCCCCTGGGGGGTGATTTCCTGCTTTCTGTCTCTCTGTCTCTCTCTGTCTGTCTGGCGAGCGCACGCGCCCTATAGCAAAAACCTCTTCAAAAAAAGAAAAAAAAATCTTTTTAATTAAAAAAAATTGGAAATATGGAGAGAGACAGAGAGACAGAAAAAGACAGAGAGAGACAAAGAGAAGGATACAGGGGACTCTACCAGGGTGGAATCTCAGCAGAAAATCTTCATCTCTCTTTTTCCCTTAATGCACTAGTTCTCTGCTCCCATGGAAGATTCAGTCATCTTCTGAAGGCCTGTCCTTTTAGCCTCTCCTAAATTGGAGGGAGGAAAGGGGATTATTAGCAAGATAATGGAGGATCTGAGAGCCAAGAAAACACTTTACCTTAAAAAAATGAAAATATGGAGAGACAGAGAGAAGGATATAGGGGGTTCTACCAGGGTGGATTCTCAGCAGAAAATCTTCATTTCTCTTTTTCCCTGAACACAGTAGTTCTCAGCTCTCATGGAGGACTCCTAGAGTGAAAAATTTTAAGGAAGCAACTATTTAACTATTTAATCAACATTACCTGTAGTAAGACATTTTCTGAGTTAGCGAATGGAGATGAGGTTATAAGTGGGATTTTAAAGAAGTCTTGACATGCATATCAGTGTTGCCTCTGGGTTATACCCAAGGCACCTATCTATCTCCATTCACTTGCCTCCCAGAACTTGCCCGGTTCTAACAGGGATGTGGAGATGGATGAGAGCTTTTACTTTTTTAGTTGATAGTTCGGTAAGGACATAAAAATAAAATACTCTTTTATACCCTTGTAAGGGTAGTATTGCAAATTATTCAACTGTGTAATTCACATTACTTCTCTAAGATCTTGTTATTACATTATAAGACTGCACCAATGCAGCCAGCCCCAGATAATGGATATTTTTGTGCCCAAAAAGTTCAAGGAGGTCTCTGGGCATGAACCTAGAACTTACCCTGTGGGTCAGCCTCCAAGAACTTTGCATTTTACCTCTGCACCACTATCTGGCCCCTCTAGTAATAATTCTTATATTTTACAAAGTGTTAGTCTCCAATTGATTGTAGGTCTTTTACTTTACAACAGATGGTTTGAGGGCCACCAGTATAAGCAATCTTTAAGTCAATGTACAGTTACTACCTTTTAAACTGTTGATAAGGCATTACTTTGGAGGACAGATCTCAAGCATGAATGACCACTTCCTTTACTCTCTTCCTAGCCATATTTCTACTTTGGGGCAATAGTGGCATGATAAGAGACCAGAAAAGAAGGTGGTAATTGTTAAAATTACTTGTCCTTCTCTGGTTACTAATTTCCTTTGCATACTGATTGATGTCCATGGCACATTGAATAATCACAACTAGAATACTCTGGGACACCTACACACTTTTGCTCTACCAGTTGTGTATTTACTAAGAATCATTTGTAGGACTGGCAGGTGGTGTGGAGTTTAAGGGTGCTGGACTCCCACATGGCCGGCCATGGTTCGAGTCCCAGACCTGGCAGCTTGCTTTCTTACTTTCCTGCTCTCTCTCTCTCTCTCTCTCTCTCTGCTCCTCTCTGGTAAAATTAAAAAATGGATGAATAAATAAATAAAGTTAAATAAAAATAAATCTTTTATTAAAAAACAATCATTTGTATTTTTCTTCAATTCTTACTATTACAATTTTGTACTTTGATTAAATTTATACATACTGGTGGAATATGAGTGTAAAATGGAGTTATTTTTATGAAAACTAAGTTTAATATTCCAAGACTAAATAAAGTTTAATTGCTTTTAAAAACTTCTGTTGAGGACCAGCAGTTGGTGTAGTGGTTATGTTTATGGACTCCCATGTAGTCGACTGTGGTTCGAGTCCCAGAACCAGTGGCTTAAACTCACGCCAGGCACGTGTGTGTGTGTGCCCAAGATCCTGAGAGGAGAATGGAGGAGAAGGGATTGTGGTGTGGCCATTCTCCTGGGGGATAATTTCTCACTTTCTGTCTCTCTCTGTCTTTCTGGCAAGCACACGTGCTCTATAGCAAAAACCTCTAAAAACAAACAAACAAACAAAAACAAAAAGAAAAAAACTTCTGTTGAATTGGGAGGAGACTGCTTGAAAAAAATCATAATCTGAAAAATCCTACACTTAGACTTTAGCCACAAAAGTCTTTAAGTTTTTTTTTTTTTATTTTTTCAAACTTTATTTCTTCCATGAGAGACAGAGAGATGAAGAGAGACAGAGAGAAAGGGAGAGACACAGGAGTATCTAATAGGATCTTCACACCAAAACCCACTCCTAGTCTCTGCTGACAGATAATGGGCAGGTTCAGGCACCCTGCATGCTCAGATGCTCAGAGAAGTCCTATGAAGTGAAGCCAGGACCTTTCCCATACAGCTCCAGTTATACCACCATTGCACCACCACCTGGCCCAAGGTTTTTCTTTATTTTAAAGAAATAATTTGAAATAGTTATAGAGCTTCAATTAGCAGAAATGAGAAAGAAAAAGCTTCAGCCTATGTCAAAAGACTGGCAAATTAATGTACATTTGTATTACTTACATTTTAACAAAATGTTTAAGGTATGTCGTCTTGCCTACTGATTTTTATTTTTTAATTTGACCAGAGGTACAGAGAGAGAGAGAGAGAGAGAGAGAGAGAGAGAGAGAACATGAGAAAGCATTCTGCCAGGGAGGGTGACCACAGCACAATCCCTTCTCCATTCTCCTTTGGGGATTTCAGGTATGCACACACATGTGCCCAGTGCCTTTCATGCCACCAGGTCTGGGACTCCAAATGTGTAGTCAGCCCTGTGGGATCTAGCTGCCTTAGTCACCAGGCCACCAGTTGGCCATATAGCAATCATTCTGATTGAATACACTCAGCTGGGCTCTAGGCACAGTTACTTTTTGTTTGGCAGCAACTCATGTAAGGAATAGATTTAAGAAAAAAAAGAATTATTTTACTTACTTACTTAATTTATTTATTTATATTTGACCAAAGAGGGACAGAGTGAGAGAGAGGTAAAGAGGGAAAGTGAGAAAGAAAGCTGCCAGGTCCAGGACTCGAACTGCAGTTGATCATTTGGGAGTCAAGCGCCCTTAGCCACCATGCCACCCGCTGGCCCCATGGAATAGATTTTAAATAGCAACACAGTACACATGATGTATTAAGTGCACATTTCATGATATGTGCTTACTCTTATTAGAGTCTAAATGCTCTTATAATTTCTATTCAATTTTATTTTATTTAAAAATGTTGTTTAGGGGTCAGCAGGTGGCATGGACTCCCACATGGTCAGCCACAGTTCGAGTTCTAGGCCCAGTGGCTTGAAAATCTTGCTGGATAGGTGCACATGCATGCCCAAAATCCCAAGAGGAGAATGGAGATGAGATTGCAGTGTGGCCATCTCCCCCTAGGGGGTGATTTCTCACTTTCCCTTTCTCTGTCTCTCTCTGTCTTTATTCAGCTAGTGCATATGCCCTATGGTGAAAGCCTTAAAAGAAATTGCTGTTTATTGGTTCAACCTAGTGGCATTGTCAGTAGTGAACTGAACTGCAGTGCTGGAAAGGTCAGGGAGCAGGGTGGAGAGAGAGAACTGATTTTCCTCCCAAGTGAACACTTGTATGAAAATATTTTTGGTTCTCAAAATTGGTGGGAGTGATATATATATTGAGAGCTGAGCTAATAGTATCTAGTGAAAAGAGGCCATAAATACTGTTAAACTTCCTATAATACACAAGACTGGACCCCAACAAAAAATAATCAGGCTTCCAGATCATCAGTAGTCCCAGGTTAGGAAACTGTTTATAGAGATCCCATTGGTAGGATGGAAGCCAATGCTTTAGAAATTATATTTCAATCTTTGCTTGGCAACTGAGACTCAGGTAGTTCTTGTATTGCTGTCCTACATTTCCAGTGAGTAGACCTGGATAAAAATTCACTATCCCTTTTTCTGTTGTTAGGTGCCCTGTGTTTCCTCCCATAACATGAATGTACAGAGACAAAAAGGCAGAGTTCCTGGAGCTATTAACTAAATTACCGCTTCCTTTATTATTCTTAGAAATGTATCCTAAGATGGTTATGCTGTCACTACCCAAATCCTAAATTTCACAAAGTGACTACAGAATGGTTAGCAAGATGTAGTTCATGGTCTGTTATTTCACACTAGTGTTCTATTTACATGGTTTTGCACATGTCAGTCTTCTTACCAGAAGCCATGAGTATCACTAAATATGTCAACTTCACTATAAATTTTGTGAAAACATAGAACCATGGAGTTAACACTGGGTGGTAGGAGGATTGTAACAAAGGCCATTATTTATTCTATTGAATAATTTACAATATGGAAAGACAAATTTGAAGGTGAAAAATACATTCAAAGGAAAGAATTTATTCATAGAGGACCACATGAAAAGCTCACTGAGTACCTCTCTCTCTTCTTCTCTCTCTCTGTCCTTGCTCTTAAAAAACCAAGCTAACATTTTTTGAGTAGCCCATAGAGGTACATGTAGCAAGGAACTAATGTTCTTAATGGTCAATAACCAGTCAGAACCTAACACCTGCCAGGAGCCACATGAGTGAACTTTGAGGTCAACCTTCTGAGTTCTGTCCACAGCCACATGAGTGAACTGAGAAGTGGCTCTTCCCTCAATGAAACCTTGAGATGGCCACAGCCCCAATCAACACCTTGAGTGCTACCTTGTGAGAGACCCAGAGCCAGAGGACCCGGTGTAACTAGGCCTAAATACTTAACCTACGTAACTAAAATAAGTTTGTTGTTTTAAGGCAATGCATTTCGAGATAATTTGTTATGCAGCAAAGATGACTATTATGTACGATTAAATTCTCCAACTATGATTGTGGAATTATTTATTTTGCTATCTAATTTTGTCAATTATTACTTCATATATTTTGAAGTGCTTTCATAGGACACACACATTCATAAGTGTCACATCTTCCTTATGAATTGACCTTTTATCACTATGAAATGTCCTTCTTTATCTCTTGTAATATATGTCATCTTGAAATCTATTTTATCTGATCAATATGACCATTCTTCTTCTTATGCTCACTACTTGTAAAGAATGACTTTTTATATTTATTTGCTTTTAACCTATAACTTTTTATTTAAAGTGTACATCTTTTAGACCACGTCCAGTTGGATCTTTTTGAAGAAAAAAAAAATCTATTCATTTTGACAATTTCTAGCTTTTACTTGGAGCACTAACTTCAGTAATTATCTAAAAGTTCATTTATTTCTTTCATGAATGAGCAATACAGAGAGAGAGAGAGAGTGTGTGTGTGTGTGTGTGCGTGTGTGTGCGTGTGTGCATGTGTGAGTGAGAGAGAGAACACTCCCAAGAGAATCTTGATGCTATGATCCTTCCCAAGCCTCAACTAGTCCTGGATCATGGGCATGTGCACACATGCCCAGAGTGCTCAGAGAGTACTCTGGAACCTTCCTGTGTGCGTCAGCCTTGCAGAGCATTACATTTTACTTCTGTGCCACCATTCAGTTTCTCAGTTCAGTAACTTTTAAAAAGAATTATTTTATTTAACTTTATTTATTTACTTACTTTAATTTGAACAGAGAGGGACAGAGCAAATGAGGAGTGGGGGATTGAGAAAGCAAGCTGCCAGGTCCAGGACTCGAACTACAGTTGGCTATGTGTGAGTTCAGTGCCCCCAACCACCACAGCACCTGCTGGCCCTGAGTTCAATAATTTTTTTTTTGAGAGATTTTTGCTATAAGGCACGTGTGCTCGCCAGACAGACAGAGAGAGAGAGACAGAGAGATAGAAAGCGAGAAATCACCCCCCGGGGGGATGGCCACACCGCAATCCCTTCTCCTCCATTCTCCTCTCGGGATATTGGGCACACACGCACTTGTGCCCGGCGTGAGTTTTAAGCCAACAGGTCCGGGACGTGAACCCCGGTCGACTATGTGGGAGTCCAGTGACATAGCCGTTACGCCAATTGCTGGTCCCGAGTTCAGTAATTTTTAAAGTAAAATTACTGACATGTGTTTGAGTCTACCAATTTTTTTTGTTTTCAATTTGCATCCTCTTTTTAGTTACTCTTTTCCTCCTTGCTTTTCCTTTTTTCTTAACTTTTATTTCATTGTATCAGTTTTGTAGAATTACATGATTTTTTCTGAGAAACATTTAATTATAATTCTTTACATTTTATTTCTTAGTGGTTTCTCTAGGATTTTAATGTTTTTAATTCTTAAATTCTATATTCCATGTACAATTAATAATGTCCTTTCTGCTATAGTTGTTATATGTTTTATATCTACATAAATTATAATCTTCCCAAGACATTATTTTTAATTAGTTATGTGATTGATCAAGCAATTAAGAAAAAAGAGCAAAAGTTAAAAAAAACAGTAGTCCTTGCATTTATCCAGATATTTACCATTTCTGATGCCCTTTATTCTTTTCAAATGCTCTATGTTTCCATCTGTTATTAGTTCCCTAACCTGAATAACTTCCTTTAGCATTTCTTGTGATGCAGATCTGCTAGTGATGGAATTATCTTACTTTTCTTCTGTCTGAAAATGTCTTATTTCTCCTTCATGTTTAGTGAATATTTTTATTGGATAAGAAATTACAGCTTAATAGTGTTCCATATTTCAGCACTTAAACAATTTTACTGCATTTTTTTAATTTTTTTAAGTTTACTCATGTATTTCTTCTGAGAGAGAGAAAGGTACCCTGCCTCAGCCATGTTCTCATACTGTGGTCCACCCATAGCCTCAGCCTCACAGAACCCAGATCATGGACACACTTGCATACTCAGAGAATAGCACCCCAGAACACTAACTGGGTACCCTCCCATTCTGATCCAGTTTCATTACTGTAGTGCCATCTCTTGTCCCTCCTGTTCCATTATTTCATTGTCTCCATTGTTTCTGATGAAGTCAAGTGTTAACTGGATCATAGTCTTCCTCCTCCACACTCCCACTCTGCTTCTCCTCATTTCATCTCTCTCCTGCTACTTTCAAGATTAACCCTTCTCTTCTTCTGCAGAATTGCTTTGGCAATACGGGGTCTTTTATGATTCCAGAAAAATTTTATGATTGTCTTTTCAAAGTTGTGGTAATCAAAACAGTATGGTACTGGCACAGAAACAGATATGTGGACCAATGGAACAGACTAGAGTCCCCAGAAATAAATTGCCAAACATACAGTCAACTGATTTTTAACAAGGGGTACCAGTCAATCCAGTGGGAAAAGGAAAATCTCTTCACCACATGGTGCTGGAAAAACTGGATTTCCACCTGCAGAAAGATGAACCTGAACCCCTACCTCTCACCTTTGACAAAAACCAAGTCAAGGTGGATCAAAGATATAAATCTAAGATCTCACACTATAAAACTGCTCCTGGGAAACTCTGGGATACATTGGGGTAGGCAAAGACTTCTTAAATAAGACCCCCAAAGCACAGTCTATAATCCCCAAAATAGACAAGTGGGATCAGACTAAAAAGTTTCTGCTTGGCAAAAGACACAGTAATTAGTGTGAATCAACAACCCTCAGAATGGGAAAATATTTTTGTAAACTATGCATCAGATAAGGGACTGATAACCAGAATACACAAGGAACTCAAGCTGCTGTTTCAAAAAAAGATGATCAACTCTATTAAAAGATGGGAAAATTAGTTGAAAAAACCACTCTCTAAAGATCACATACGAATAGCCAAAAAGCATATGAAAAAATGCTCAACATCCCTCATCATAAGGGAAATGCAGATCAAAACAACAATGAGATACCACCTAACCCTATTCAGAATGACTAAGATTGAAAAAACAAAAAGATGATAAATGCTGGCAGGGGTGTGGTGAAAGAGGAATTCTCTAACACTGCTGGTGGGAATGTAAATTGGTCCAGCCACTGTGGAGAACAATTTGGAGATTCCTCAAAAATCTACAAATAGAACTACCATATGATCCAGCAATCCCACTCCTTGGTATTTACCCAAAGGACAGAAGAATTCTTAATCAGAAAAGTGCTTGCACATCGATGTTTATTGCGGCACTATTCACAGTTGCCAAGATATGGAATCAACCCAAATGCCCACGAACAGATGAATGGATCCAAAAACTATGGCACATATACTCTATGGAATATTATTCAGCCATAAAAAAAAAAACAAGAAAACCCTGACTTTTGACAGAAAGTTGTCGAATATGGAAGATTTACTGCTGAGTGAAGCAAGCCGGGCTATGAAGGAGAGACCATTGTATGTCCCTACTTAATACATACGAGTGTCTGCACTCTATGACTGAAAGTGATTGACTAAAGGATATAGAAACACAGCAAATGGATGTAAATACAAATATAGTGTGTGTGAAAGAGTAGGATTTGAGAAAGAACAATTAGAAGAAAAATGGGGAGGAAAAGCATTAATGGGACAATTAATGGGTGCCAATTTCTGTTAAAGATATTTTATAGATTAGTCAACTGTACTAGAGAGAAATGTTCACATGTTAAAATATTTATTTTGTAAGCAAAATAATGTGATTGACTGTATAAAAGAAAATGAAATAAAAATTAATTAATTAATTAACTCTTTATCTTTGACTTTCAATAGCTGTTTTTGTTTTTTATTTGCTAAAAGGTGCCGTGTGCTCATGGGAGAAAGACAGAGAGAGTGAGAGAGAGAAATCATCTCCCCCCACACACACACCTCATGGAGGATAGTCACACTGCAATCTTTTCTTCTCCATTTTTCTTTTCAGAATTTTTGACATGCATACACACATGCTCAGCTTGTTTTTCAAGCCACCAGGTCCAGGATTCTAACAGCACCGTTGATCACATGGGATCCAGCTGCCTTAAGCACCACACCACTGGCCTGATTTTCAATAATTTGTGATTTTTTTTGGTGTGAGCTTCTTTTTATTTATTCTGCATATATTCATCAAGCATCTTGAGTCTTTAAATTTCTGTCTTATATCAAACTTGGGAAATTCTGAGCTATTATTCTTTTCAAATATGTTTTTCTGCTCCATTATGTTTCTTCTCATCTCAGTTTATTTTCTAATCTTTTTATTCTATATACTTTACACTAAATTTGAGAGAGAGAGAGAGAGAGAGAGAGAGAGAGAGAGAGAGAGAGAGAGAGAGAGAGAGAGAAGCCTTACTGTGTTGTCTAGGCTGGCCTCAAATTTGCAATCCTCCTGCTTCAGTTTCCCAAGTAGCTGGGATTACCAGTATGTGTCACTGCACTAAGCTTAGATAATTTTAATTGGTCTACCCTCAATTTCATTTAATTGTTCCACTTTCATTTCTGTTTGCTAAGTCGGTTATGAACTGTCCATTTTAGAAAGTACATTTTTCAATTTGAGAATTTCCATTTCTTTTTTATTCTCTGTATCTGCTAAGATTTTCTGTTTCTCTGGTGAGAATTTTACTTATTGAAACTGTATTGCCTTTAAGATGGCTATTATAGTCTCTTTAAAACCCTTGTTTAACAATTCCAACAACTGGTTCATTGTGAACAGACTGTTTATTTTTTTTAGGCTATGTTCCATTTTCTTGGCTCTTTATATGCCTAGAAACTTTCTACTCTATTCTGGATATTTTGAATGTTAAATTGTGAAGATCTGGGCTTCTATTATTTTTCTCTGATGAGTGTTGTTTCCTTGATTTAACAGGTGATTTGGGGAAGTGCTGTATTTTAGTTTCAGAATCTGTCTCTGGGCAGCAGCTCCATTATTAGCTCAGATTAAATCTAAATGCATGTCTACGTGTAGGAATTACTTGTAAATTGTCAATTTGCAACCTCTGGTTTAGAATGTGATGATCTTTAACTGAGACACGTTTAGTCTGTTCCACACATACCTGATTCAGCAGTTAATCACAAATATGGATAGACAGAGTTTAAAGAACTGTTCTCTTGTTCTTTCCCTTATAGAATTATCTCACTCTTCTCAGTATTCACAGTTCTTTGGTTTCAATTTTCTTGTTCCACAAGTAAGAATACAGGTTGTTTTTTGTTTGCTACAAATCCCAGCCAAATGTGGACTACACTAAACCTCATGCTAAAAACTAAATTGGAGTTATCTCCCTTACTCTAAGTAAACACACATTGCCAACCTGGCACACACTTCTTTCTATGTTCTAGTATATTCAGGTGTTTTTGCTTTATATCTAAGTTTCAGTTATTTTTTTCAGTGGGTTGGAGGTGGGGAGCTATCAGATAGGCCTAATCCACCATACAGAAGTAAAACTCTCTGTATATTTTTAAAATTAATCCATAAATAAAAATAGAAAATAGTATAGTGGACCCACACATATGAATCACTAGATCCAATCATTATCAGGATTTGCCTCACTTGCTTCAATCTATCCCTTTTTGCTTCTTCTTGTTTTTCTTAATAATTTAAGACAAATCTCAGATCCCACATTATTTCACTTCTTCATGCTTCTTCATACTTCTGTATACATCTCCAAAAATCATGAGTACTCACCTACATAATCACAATGCCATTATCATGCCTAAAAAAACTTAATATTTTTTAGTAACATCGGATATCTAATTCATAAATAAATGTTCTCAATTGTTTAAAAAACACGTACTTGAATTAGGATTCAAGTAATATTCATAAGTTGTACATGTTTGGTATGCCTCTTTGGTCTCTTTGAATATAGTGCAGTATTTTATCTCTGCCTTTATTCTCCCTGCCATTGACTTTTTCAAGAAACCACATTAGTTGTTCTTACAGAATATCACATGTTCTGGATTTGTCTGTTTTCTTCCGTATGGTATCACTTGACTGGTTCCTTTATCCTCAATCTTTCTATAAATGAAAGTTAACTCTAGAGATTTAATTATATTCAGGTTCAACTTCCTGGAAAAAGTTCTCCACAGATGGTGCTTTGTGCCTGATATCACAGTCTCTGGAGACCTAACAATTTTTCTATTTCACACTAAACTGGAAGTCACAAACTGACAACACATAGCCAAATTTTGTACATAGACACATTTTAATCCAAGTGGCAGTTGCTATTTCCTGTTTTGTTTGCATAGTCTGTTTTCTCTGGTAATTGAAAGGAATATAAAACAAAACAATTCTGTAACTGTATCTCGATCAAAAGTAGGAAAATAGGAGATCATGATTGCTTCCTGTTTCAGGGTATTTAGTCTTACAGCAGACAGCTTCACTAATATATATTACCTGCCAGACCCCTACAAGCTCATGAGTTTGCGACTCCTGCTATAGATATGTTCCCCAACCTATCATAGCAGGTATACCAAAACTCTGATTATGAGTATTAAACGCATTCTCAGTAGTCAACTAATATTTACCCAAATCATATTTAATTAGTTTTGGTGTGCTGAAAGCTCTATGTTGGTGCAGAGTTGACCTCAAATTTGAAGGTTACATTATCTGTGTATTTCAAGAATTGAGGAAATTAGAGAAAATTGTTTAAATATGGGACCAGCAGTTGGCGTAATGGCTATGTCGCTGAACTCCCATGTAGCCGACTGTGGTTCGAGTCGTGGACCAGGTGGCTTAGGCTCACACGGGGCACATGTGCATGCATGCCCAAGATCCTGAGAGGAGAATGGAGGAGAAGGGGTTGTGGCATGGCCATCCCCCTTGGGGGGTGATTTCTCGCTTTCTGTCTCTCTGTCTCTCTCTGTCTTTCTGGGGAGCACACGTGCCCTGTAGCAAAAACCTCTCAAAGGAAAAAAAATGTTTTTTAACTATCCTATGGTGCTGAAGAATAAAATTCAGCATGACCCAAAAAATATTGACTATCCCTAAATTTTTAAACTAGTTAAACTGCTTTGGGAATTTTACCATACATTTTATCATAAAATTAAGAGAGTTTAAGGTGGTTCATAAAGCTAAAACATGGGTGTCTCTCATATGCAATATTTTAACTTAAACTTTTTAATGAGAGCCATATATAAAAGGTCATAAAGACACTATTTGAAATGAGCTCTTACAAACTCAGATTTGTTGAAGAAGATACTCATTTTAAACTCACAAAGTACATAAACAAATATGAAACTTCAGTACCCAGGACATGCTAACTGGAATTATGAGAGACATAAGTTTCAGGTTAGACATCATGTTTCCAGTTCTTTTAGGAACAATGTATTTATTTAGTGTCTAAATTGCAACAAAGGCAGTCATAAAGAGAGAGGAATTACCAAAAGAGCAAGGCGTAAGTGTTCTCCTTGAGTTTGTTTTTGAAAGGTTTTAAAAATTGGGTGTGTAAGTCAGAGCTGCTTTTAGCACTTCCTCGACAGATCACCTTAGATTTTGCTAAACTTGGCAGCATTATAGGGGTCATATTTTCACACGGATGCATTCTTCCTGAACAGAATGCATTTGACAGAAACAAGTTTTTCTTTCATGCCAGGCATTTGTGTGTCTGCTTTCCATAACAAACAGCAAGACAAAGCTCACCATTCTGGACTGTCTCCCAATATTTCCAATTTAGCTATGAAAACAAGATTTTTATTTCATGGTTTGGACACGTGCCCTTTAAAAGTTAACTCTTTAAAAGAACATAACATTTTCCCTTCATTTGAATGCGTTTATATTTCTTTTATATCACATGGTCTATCTTCTTTTCTTTTTCTTTTCTTTTTTTTTTTTTTTTTTTTGGAGAGATTTTCACTATAGGGCGCGTGCGCTCGCCAGACAGAGAGAGACATTAGAGACAGAAAGCGAGAAATCACCCCCCAGGGGAGATGGTCACGCCGCAATCCCTTCTCCTCCATTCTCCTCTCGGGATCTTGGGCACGTACGCACATGCGCCCGGCGTGAGTTTTAAGCCACCGGGTCCAGGACGCGAACCGCGGTCGACTACGTGGGAATCCAGCGACATAGCCATTACGCTAACTGCTGGTTCCCCTATCTTCTCAGTTAGTAAGAAGGACATTCTCATAAATAATCATTTTTTATCTTACATAATTTAGAATTTCATTATAGTTCTAATCTATTATTTTCTGTTTCAGTAACAAAATCTGGTACCACAGTCATATTGGGAGCCACCTTTATTTGTTGTTAGGTTTTTGACAAAGTATAGAAGGTCCCAAGTTGCCAGTTTTCTTTGAAACAGACTTTCAAGAGTTCAGCAGCTTTTTATATTCTATGCTTTCATAATGAATAGCATCTTTCCAGAAAAGGACAAGTCATTTTGGTGAGTTAGAACCTTAATAGAGTAAGAAAAAAGTCTTGTCAAGCTATAGCTGGAGTGTATATTAAAATGCAACATAAGCTTACTTCTAACAATTTCAAGAAGTTATACAGCTGGTATTCCTAATCTTCTATGGAAATCAAAGCATCCAGTGAAAACTTTGACACTGAAAGAATGACTATTCAGTTCTTTATTCTAAAGCAGGAAAGATCTGTTTTTAAATGGTCACATTTCTTTTAGGAAGAGAAAGAAATATGATATTTTTATTTATAAAAGAAAATGGATGGATTAAAATTGATATTTTAGTGAAATATCATTATTGTCACCATAATCATCATCTTTGTGAGCCTAAATGACTGATTTGGACTAGAATATTAGTACATTTCACGTGTCACCTTCATTCTTTACTGTCATGATTTCTTTTTAAACTTTTTCTTTAGCCTCTGAATTATTTAAAGATGCTATTATCACACTTTTCAGTTCATAAGCCTACATTATTCACTGTTCAAATATAATATAAAACTAGAACAGCTATTTTGTGTTGAAGTATATTTCACAATTTCTGTTGGGAGGAAAAAAAAAAGATTAACCTTCTTACAGACAGAAAACTGATATACAGAGTTATTAGTTCATTCCAGAGCACATAAGAGTGCTACTTCTACATGAAATGAGATATTAGAAAATATTAATGCATATACTATTTTCTGTGACGTCAGACCTCATCACTAAACTTATAAAAGATTATTTTGAGTAGTGGCTCAACCTAGATACAAATCAGTTGCTGAAATCAAGAGTAGAATAAATGAGATTTTACACAGCAATTTACAAAAGCACCATAAAAACAAATCGATATCTCTGGAGTATGGGTTGCACTTTATTTTTCATCTTTTTATCAAGGTTGAATGTAACAATTATAAAGGAAGGATGACATTTCATAAACTAGAGTTTCTTAGTGTTCACAAATGTGTGTGTGTGTGTGTGTGTGTGTTTGTGTAGCTTTAAATTTTTAGTTTGAATACAGAATTGAATTTGCTACATATGTATAAAACCCCTAAATTTTCTAGGCCATTGAAGAGCAACGAAAATAAAATTTTCTAACACTTCCCATATTCACTATTGCAGGACTTCCCCACTTAGTTCAAGGAGTTCAGAAAGAAGGGAAAGAGATGGTACGTCTTATATAGGAATGCACTTCTTTATTGTTTTGGTCTACCTAACTCCTTTTCATGCATGAATGCCTGACTCAAGAGACAATTTCTCTGGAAAGCCTTTCCTGACTAAGCCATTATAGTTAGGTAGCCAGCCTTACATATTCATAAAGCCCTGCCACTATGTCCTGCTTTTTGCAGTACTAATGATGGCATTGTAATCACTGATAGTTGATCAACAAATCAACTTTTTTGTTGCTCTATACCCTTACCATCACCTTACTTCTCTCCCTCCTGTCTTCCTCTTTTCTTATTCCTAATCCACAACACATACACAAAACTGAGTTACTCAGGGACCAGAACTATGCTTTCTTGGGCTTTGATTTTCTATCAGGTAGCAAAATGACTGATACATAGTAATGACCAATTAATATTTATTGAGTGAATGTATATGAATGAATGCTGAGAAACTAGTTATATAAGCTGTCATCATTTTCTTTACCTTCAGTTTGTTGGCATGACATATTATTCTGTTGCTGCTAATGACCATTGTAGTAGTTTTTTTAGGGCTGCCATAACAAAGTACAACAGACTGAGAAGTTTAAAATTCAAATTTATTTTCTCACTGTGCTTCAAGGTGTTGGCAGGGTTGGTTCCTTCTCCAGCTTATGTAGGAAGGACCTTTCCAAGCCTCCTTTCTTGTTTTGAAAATGCTGTTCTTTTCCCTCTTTTATGGTCTTCCCTTCATACATGTCTATGTCCAAATTTCCTCTTCTTATAGTGAAACTAGTTCTATTGGATTAAGAGCCCTCACTAATGAACTCATTTTGCTGCAAGTACTTCTTTATAGACCTTATCCCCAAGTGCAGTCAGATTCTGAGGTACAAAGAGTTAGGAGTTCAACATATGAATTCGTTGGGAGACATAATTCAGCCCATAACTTCCACCAAGGGTTTCACTATTAATAATAAATGTTAGAAAGCAACCAGTTTCTGAGCACAAGTTTCTGGCACTTGTGCTCAGAAACTGCTAAGTGTTTTATATGTACATCTGCAATACATTAGGTTGTTCCAATGTCTATTACAGGCACCTGTACCCATATCCATTAAAATCCACCAAAAGCACCAATATTTTGTCCATCCTGTGGTTCAGTTGTTAAGCCTAAAGGAGTAAATACCCTTTTCTACCACTGGTGTGATATGGTACAGAGTAGTGCTGCCAGCACTCTTTAGGATCTGCATATATCTTATTGAAGCAGTTATTTTCCTTTTCTATTATTGTATTGCACTTTCCATATATGAAACCTCAGTTATAAGTGCACAAGAGTCAAGTAAAGAGACCAAGTTGAATTTCAACCTACAGGTTATATTTGGAATTATACCTCTCATTCATTCCCTAGTACTGTCTTTCTGTGCTTTGATTTCTTCTGATTTTGGTTTAAATTTTTCCTCAGAACTTACATGTAATAAATCCATGATCAACCCACTTCCATCATATGTCTAAATATGCTTGATTTCTAGAAGATACTTAAGTTCTCAACAGATTCCTCATCTAAATTTAGCTGCAAATTGAATTTTCGCTATGCTTTACTAAGAAATTTTACTCATGTAGTTGTTACTTTGTTAGGTTCTTTTTTATTTTAACTATTTTTAAACTTTTTATTTTTATTTTTTTTGGGGGAAAGGTTTTTGCTATAGGGTGCGTGTGTTAGCCAGAAAGAGAGAGACAGAGAGACAGAAAGCAAGAAATCACCCCCCTGGGGGGAATACCCACACCACAATCCCTTCTCCTCCATTCTCCTCTCAGGATCTTGGGCACACATGCACATGTGCCCAGCGTGAGTTTAAACCACTGGGTCTAGGACTCGAACCACGGTCAACTACATGGGAGTCCAGTGACATAGCCATTACACCATCTGCTGATCCCCCTATTTTAACTATTTTTTAAAGAATTATTTTATTTAACTTTATTTATTTATTTTAATTTGACCAGAGAGGGATACACAGACACACACACACACACACACACACACACACAGAGGGAGAAAGAGAGAAAGGGGGGGGGGAGAGAGAGAGAGAGAGAGAGAGAGAGAGAGAGAGAGAGAAAGTGCGAAAGCAAGCTGCTAGGTCCAGGACACAAACCACAGTCAGCCATGTGGGAATCCAGCACCCTTGACCACCATGCCACCTGCCAGCCTCTATTTTAACTGAAAAATAAAGTTTCTATATATTCATGATGTACAACATGATGGTTTGATATACATATACACTGTTTAATAATTATTATAGCCAAATAAACTAATATATTCATCACCACCCATGCTGTAAATTAGATCCTCAGAATTTAGTTCATTATAACTGAAAGTTTGTACCTATTGAGTAACATCTTCCTACTTCCCCTTAACCCCCAACTTTAAGGAATACTCCTTCATATATGCCGTCTACTGTTCAACTCTGTTGTTTGGCTTTTTTAGTCTCCACATATTGGTGAGATATATAGTACTTGTCTCTCTGTGTGTGTGACTTATTTCACTTAGAATAATGTCTTCAGGTTCATCCATGTTGTTTCAAGTGACAAGATGTTCTTTGTTGTATATACAGCTGAATAATATTCTATTAGATAGAAAGGTTGATATATCATATTTTCTTTCTTTACTCATCAACTGATGGACATTTAATTCCATTCTATATATTCACTATTGTGAATAATGCTGCAATGTGCAGATATCTCTTTCACATACTGAATGTGTTTACTTTAGGTACATACCCAGGGTGGGATTTATAGGTCTATAATAGCTCTATTCTTAAGTTTTTTGAGGAACCTCTGTAATGTTTTCCATAATGACTGTGCCAATTTACATACCCAATGACAATGTACAAAAGGTCTATTTTCTCCACATCCTCATCATTACTTATCTTTTGTCTTTTTGGTAATAGCTATCCTTACAGGTGTGAGATGATATCTCATTTTGGCTTTGATTTGTATTTCCCTGATGGTTAGTGATATTGAACATTTTTTTTTTTGGTATACCTGTTGGCCATTTGTATGTCTTCTTTGAAAAAAATGTCTATTCTGTTACTCATTTTTAAATTAGATTATTTGTTTATTTGTTTAGTTAGTTGGTTAATTTGTTTTTGCTGTTGACTTATTAGAGTTCTTTGTACATTTTGAATATTAATCTCTCATCAGATATACGGTATACAAATATTTCCTCTCATTCTATAGATTGCCTTTTCATTCTGTTGATTGTTTTCTTGGCTGTTACAATTATTCTTCTATTTCAAATACACTGATAGAGGTGGTGAAGGAGTATTCCTTAAAGCTGTGGGCATTATTTCTTTTATTATTATTATAAGGATTGAATAAGTTTTAGATAGAGCTGGAACTATTTGGGGGAACTTGGTTGTCTTGAGATGGGGAGAGAGACTGTAATGAAAAGAAATAGAACATTGGGACCAGCAGTTAGCATAATGACTATGTTGCTGGACTCCCATGTAGTCGACCGCGGTTCGAGTCCTGGACCCAATGGCTTAAACTCACGCCGGGCACGTGTGCGTGCGTGCCCAGGATGCCGAGAGGAGAAAGGAGGAGAAGGGATTGCGGCGTGGCCATCCCCCCTGGGGGAGTGATTTCTCGCTTTCTGTCTCTCTGCCTCTCTCTGTCTTTCTGGCAAGCGCACACACCCTATAGAAAAGAACCTCTCAAAAAAAAAAAAAAAGAAACCAGAAATAGAACATTGAGAGTTCATGTAGTGCACCTGTTTTTTGAGCTAGATAATTCAAATGCCTATAATATAGGCATTTAAGAACTTAATTAGCACCTATTAATATTTTTCTTCCTCATGGGAACAAAAAGAGTTTGTAGAGAGGTAACAGTAAACAAAAGAAGTTGATGCATGAGGAGAAAACACCATTCTTTTAGAGGTGTTGTGAATAGCTACAGCTGTAACTGCTCCAAGGCCAAGTAAGGCCTGGTGCTTGAATATGTTCTATTCCACCCTTTTCTATCGATGACAACATTCTGCATTCAGGGCCATGGAAGGTTGATGTGCTTAATCTTGCACCACATGAGTAGAGAGAGAATTACCCAGTAATTTTATCATCTAGATAAATATTTCTCTCTGAAGACTATTTTGGAAATCCAATTATTTTAGAATGTTGAAAAATAAATTCCAAATATACCCTGAAGATATTCTTTATTTTTAAAACTTGAACTCAATAGGGGAAAGGGGGAGTTTCAAATTATTTCTCATTCTATAAGTGCTCCTCTACATGATTCCATTAGCAACTAGCACTTTTGCACTTATCATGATTTTTTATTTCATTGACAATTTTTGGCACTCTCCTTTAGTATTGTGGTTAAGTTGTGTTATATTAATGCCATCAAAAATTTTCATGTTGGATTACCAAAATCTTGGTGACTTTTATTGCCAGGATTTAATAGAGAGATTGTTTTCTAAAATCTTCAATCCTTTCCCCATCTATTTAGTTTACCAAGGCCTATTACAACTACTGTTCTTGTAGTGTCAGGAGAAATTTCCCATCTCTTTGCGAAATTAAACTTACTGCGCTGGTGTTTCACATGCCAGACCTCTAAAGTTTTTTCTTATCCTTGGGGATTGCCTATTCACATTAGTGAGAGCTGACTAAACATAACAAGTGAACAAGAACCTTCCCTTCACTTGAGAACCAGGTAACAAGGGTACAGTTATCAGTGCTAGTAATTATTACATATCCAGGAAAATTTAAAGGATCACTTTTAATTACAGGTAGAAAACTAAACTTGATAGGATATTACACAGCTGAACTATTTATAAAATTACAAATCCCTTTGCAAACATTCTGGAATATTGACCTTAACATGTTAGCATTATCATAAAAATGTATTTCTTAAATGTATGCAATTAAATTTTTTGCCAACAATGTTAAAAACTTGAAATCACTGTGGACAGCAAAAAGGTCCTTAGTATGTATTCCTTGGGAGAAGGCAACACAGCATTTTTCCACCTGGAATTTTAATTTGCAAATCCAATATCTCTCCAAGCAAATGCAATATAACTTGCACCAGTATGTAACACGCCAGCTAAGTGCCCAAATAAGATCAAGATACACCTAGTGACCCATAAATAGTGCTTGAGGACTGTAGGAATTTTTTGTGTGCTTTTAAACCTAACACTGTCAGCACTTTTCATAGGCCAAAAATTCTTTATTCAATTTTAAATCTACCTAACAACATGTATTATCTGATATCTATAGATAACTCCTGTGATTTCAACAGCAATAAGCAACACGAATGGGGAGGAGCATTATTAAAAAGAAAAAATCATGGATGGCAGGTGGCATGGTGGTTAAAGGCACTGAATTCACGCATGGACCTGTCGATCTGCTTTCTCCCTTTCCCTTTCTCTCTCACTCTGTCTCTCTCTTGTCAAATTAAAAAAGTAACAATAATGAATGGAATTAAATTTTAAAAATTCTTAATAAAAAGAAGGAAAACATAGACTTTTATGGTTTGGATTAATTCCTTCTTTATATATACATTTATTTCCATCTTTTTTCCCCCCCAAAAATAAGCAAAACCCAGTAAATACCAGGTATGCAGCATAATTTGGATATTTCAGTTATTGTCTTCCCATAGCATTATTGAAAAACCTCATACAACTGACTATAGAATGAGTGACTAAAATTCAAGTGAAGTTATGAGTTGAGTTATATTCAAAGGGTCTGATGGGGAGAAAAATGACATATAAAACTCTATATAAGTGAAATAATTCTGTAATACTCTATGTAGATATTTGTTTGAGACAAATAACTGTACTAAGATCTATTTTTCCAAGTATTGTCTGCTTTAATGGTTTTTGATGCTCCCACAAGGGAACAATAAATAGCCCTTTCTTGTTTGTGTGCTATTGCTTCTGTTGTACTAACTGTCTGCATTGATGAACAATTATTACTGGTAAGAGTTAAATAAGGGGCTGCCAATGGGCAAGGTCCTACTTTGACCATGTGATGAGTTCATATGAGACTATTCAAAAGATCATTATTCTTGGAATAAGGCTGCTATGCCTGCTTTCTTTCACTCTAATATGATTTTTCTTTTTTTTTTAACTTATTTTTATTTATTTATTTATTTATTTATTTACATTCATTCACTGTACATCATTACAACATACAAAATGAGATTTTTCCATCCAGATTACACTATACATTGGCTCAATCAAGCACATCAACATATGTGTTATTGTCAACAAATAATTTTCCATTTCTTGTTTCCTGTATATTTTGCCTTTTTTCCCATCCTTGATTCCCTATCTTTCACCCTCTGCCATTTCCCACCCTCCTCCCACACTGTGTCTGATATCTATTGTTGCTTTTCTATGCCTTTCCCCCCACATTTTATTGTTTCACTAAATATATTAATAAATCTAAATATTTTCAATAGCAAGCACAGCTGATATATACATATCCATGAACACAAGTCTTACTTTAAACATAAACCTCAGTGAGTAGAATGAACATACTATAAAGTAGCACCTAGCTAGGGCTATATATCTTACTGCAGTCATCAAATAGGTATTTTTAATGCTTTGTCTTTCAATTCAAAGAAAAACAGTTTTAGGTTTTTTTTCTGAAACTTTTTAAACTTAATTTACATTCATTCCCTAAGCATCGTCACAGCATACGAAATGTGATTTCCCATCCAGAATATACTGCATAGTGGCTTAATCATGCATGTTATCATCAGAAATTCTCCATTTTTTAGTTATATATACATATATATAACTAGAAATGGAGAATTTATATATATATTCATATATATTATATATATTCATATATATTATATAATATATATTCATTATATATATATATTATATAATATATAATATATAATATATATATATATATATATTACTCCTATTTCTGACCCTTTCTTCTTTCCCACCCTCTTCTCACACTACCTCTGGTGTCTACAGTAGTATTCAATTCTTTTTCCCCCAAATTATATTGATCACACAATTTCTTAAATAATCTAACTACTTTTGATAGCAAGTTCAGTTGGTAATTTCAAGAAAGCAGTTTTAACTTAAATCAAAGAAATCCTAAGGAAAGTTGCTTAAAACTTAAAGCCAGAAAACAGGTTAGGATTCTGATCAAATGGTAGGTACATGAACCTATCAACATCTCAAGACAGGACACAAATCTTTAAAATCGGACAACAAAGCCTACAAGAAAATCAGCAATGTTTTAGTCAAAAGTCATAAAATTCTATTTCACCAATTCAGTCTCATGTACTTTATCTTTTCTTGTGGTCCGATTTTCCTGATTAAATTCTGGGATATAATATTCAACTCCAGACTTGTCCCTATGATCAAGTTGTCCATTTTCTTAGTTTTTGAACTCTTATTTCTGTGTGTCTGTATTTAATTTTCCTGATATAGCACTCCCTTGAGAACTTCTTGGAGATCTGATCTGGTGCTGGTAAATTCTTTCAATTTTATTTATCTGATAATGTTTGTGTATTTTCTTCCCACATGAAGAATAATCTTGCCAGGTACAGTAATCTTGATTGAAATTGCTTTTCCCTTAACATTTTGAATATATTTTCCCATTCTTTCTTCACTTGCATTGTTTCTGATGAGAAGTCTGCTGTTATCCTGATGGGATATCCTTTGTAGGTAACTTGATGTTTCTCTCTTGCCAATCTTAGTAATTTGTCTTTGTGGTTTTGCTCAATCTGGCTATAATGTGTCTTGGAGAAGATCTTCTTGGGTTGATTCTATTTGGGGTCCTTTGCATTTCTTGGGACTGGATCTTTAAGTGCCTCTCCAGGTTTGGAAAGTTTTCTTGCAGGATTTCATGGAATAGACTATCAATGCTCTTATGAGTCTCTTTGCCTTCTGGGATACCAGTTATCTGTATGGTGGTATCTAGCATTTCTCATATATTGTTCTCATTTTTTGAGCCATTTTCTCAATCTTCGTGGTTGATTTTTCTAGGTCAGCCATTTTCTCTTCTACATCTGAGATTTTATTTTCCGTATGATCTAGTCTGCTTTTAATACTTTCAAGGGAGATTTTGACTTCCTGTATAATAGCCTTCATCTCTAACAGGTCCCTTTGATTCTTTTGTAAAGTGTGTAATTCCTCTTTTAGATCTTGCAAGAATTTCCTCACCTCCTGGAACTCATCATCTCCTTTGTCCTTTCTCTTGTGCAGTACATTGTCTCTCTTCTCTTCCATCTCTGTTAGCTTTGCCATTATGAATATTCTAAATTCTTCATCCGACATTTCTATGATTTCCATTGAACTGTCTGTGGATGAAGAGGAGTTATTCTTTTCCCTGGAAGGAGAAGTATTCTCTTGCTTTCCTATATTTCTTGTGGTCCTGAAGTGATTTCTGGTCATCTGATGGATGGTGAGTTTCTTTCTAATTCTTGAAGTTCAATCTGAGCATTCAAAAGCATGCAGAAGGAGATGGTCTGCAATCTCTCTTCTGTTCTGTTGTGATCCCTTTGTGCAGCAGATTCAGTAGATATCGAGGAATATATTAACCCTAATAGTATTTGAATGTTTGGCTAAAGTTTCATTAGATCCATCTAGAAACACAGTAAATGGAGATGACAAACGGTGCAATGAGATAAAAAGAAAAGGAAACAGACAGAGAGAAACAACAATGAAAGAAAAGAAACATAGAAAAAGAAGAAGGGAAAAATAACTAAAAAAATTATCATTATTTTAAAACACACACACACACACACACACACACACACACACACAAAATAGAAAACCACGCGGCAGGCTAGCAAAATCACTAGTTCTCAGGAGTCATGAGGAATCTTTGACTGAAGACCTGCCTCTTGTCTCTCCTGCCTGGGTGGGAGGGGAAGAGGGGATTATTAACAAAACAAAGGTGGAGCTGAGAGCAAGAGAATACTTCACCTTTTTTTGTATTTTTTACACCTTTAAAAATTTTTAAAAAAGGAAAAATTACAAAAAATGAGAAGACAGAAGCAGTGAGAGAGACAGAGACAGAGACACAGAGTCAGAGATAGAGAGAAGGCTAGAGGAGCTCCCTACCACTCAGGTTTGTGGGCTGGAGGCTGAATTATCAGTAGGAATCTTCATTTCTCTTTTACCCTGAAATCACTAATTCTCAGGAGCAATGAGGAATCTTCATCTGAAGACCTGCCTCTTATCTCTCCTCCTAATCTGATTTTTCTTAGGTTCAAAACAGGGCATAGGTGAATATTTGTAAGATCATTTAAATATAACAAGATACAGAACTTCAAATTATTATTTTTTGCGATTAATTGAATTTTTTTACATCATTTCTTTTGAGACATTTATTTATTTATTTATTTTGAGAGTTTTTTGCTATAGGGCACATGCACTGGCCAAAAAGGCAGAGAGAGACAGCAAGAACTCACTCCCCAGGGGGATGGCCACACCACAATCCCTTCTCCTCCATTCTCCTCTTGGGATCTTGGGCATGCATGCACACACACCCAGTATGAGTTTAAGCCACCGGTCTGGGACTTGAACTACAATTGACTACTTGGGAGTCCAGTGACATAGCCATTATGCCAACTGCTAGTCCCAAGACATTTAATTTTAATACTACTTTTTTTTTTCTTTTTTTGGAGAGATTTTTTTTTACTTTAGGGCGCGTGCGCTTGCCAGACAGACAGAGAGAGACAGAGAGATAGAAAGCAAGAAATCACCCCCCGGGGGGGATGGCCACGCCACAATCCCTTCTCCTTCATTCTCCTCTCGGGATCTTGGGCACGCACACACATGCGCCCAGTGTGAGCTTTAAGCTACCGGGTCCGGGAGGCGAACCACGGTCGACTACGTGGGAGTCCAGCGACATAGCCATTATGCTAACTGCTGGTCCCCTTATGTTTTTTTTTAATAAAGTGCAACAGTACTACCATACTCTAAAATGTTTTAATTTACCAACTATTCATAATGACAATAACTAAGATACCCCAAAATAATCTTTTTCAAATATCTACGAGAAGGTATGAGAAATAGAAATTTGAAAAACTTTCTCATTAAGGCTTAAGGAAAACTAACACCTTATTATTCAACTTGGAATTCAATGATTTCATTCTTCTTATCAAGAAAAAAGAAACAGTCAAATAAATTTTTTGATATGTGAAATTGATGACAATAATAGCAACTCCTCTTATTTGCTTACTTTCTATCCAAATGCTGATTTAAAGATTGTAGATAACTTTGGTCAAGAACTTTTTTCCCTTTTTTGTCAGTTTCCACTGATAGACATTTATGTTTC
Source organism: Tupaia tana (assembly GCA_026018925.1). Classification (NCBI taxonomy): domain Eukaryota; kingdom Metazoa; phylum Chordata; class Mammalia; order Scandentia; family Tupaiidae; genus Tupaia; species Tupaia tana. Next base: position 70,973,665 of record JAKSZU010000009.1, on the reverse strand, counting down.
TTCCAATATTTTGCTAATGCAAGCAGTCTTCAGTAACTATACTTATACATAGCTCATGGTGCACATTTATAATAATACTTACTGGAAAAAAAAGATCCTAAAATAGAGTTGTTGAGTGAAAGAGTATTTTAAATCTTTTTAAATGTATCTTTGACATCATTCCAGTAAATGTAGACCTACATAATTTTTTTTTAATTTACCAGAGGGTACATGTGCTTGCCAGAGAAAGAGAGAGAAAAAGTGAGAAAGCATCCCCCCATGAGAGATGCTCACACCATAATCCCTTCTTCATTTCTCCTTCCCTTCAAGATTTTGGCCATGCATATACATGTGCCCAGCATGTTTTTCAAGTCACCAGGTCCACGACTCAAATTGTGCAGTTGGCCATGTGGGATCCAGCTGCATAAACCATCAGGCCACTGGCTGGCTCTGCTGCAATTTTAGTTGACTACACTTCACTTTGATTTTATAGATGTACTAGAATTTGTCAGTTTCCACTGATAGACATTTATGTTTCTTCCAATCTTTTGCTAATGCAAGCAGTCTTCAGTAACTATCCTTGTACATAGTTCATGGTGCACATTTATAATAATACTTACTGGAAAAAAATCCTAAAATAGAGTTGTTGAGTGAAAGAGTATTTTAAATTCTGATAAATTTTGTGAAAATACTTTCCATTCAAAATTTATGAGGGTGTCTGATTCCCTATAATTTAGCTCTTCTGCTTTTGTGTGGCTTTAATTGTTTTAAGTTTCTTAAATTGAGCTATCATCTGGTTTTCTGTCATTTCCCTCACTTGTTTTAATACTGCCCTGTGGATTTATACACAACATATTCAGTCCCTCTCCCATATAATAGCCTTTTAAGAAATTAAAAAAGCATCAGCATGTACAAATCTTTTTCTCCATATGCCAATTGGCTTTCATTTTCATCCCTTGCCCTTTCTTTGGTGCCTTTTGAGTCACAAGGATGCTAACCAATGAGATTGTGTTTCCCAGGCTTCTACAATTTGTTGGATGATTTCTGACTATGTTCACCAATGTGAGATATTGGCAGGAGACTGGAGGGAAAAAGGATCTATGATAAAAGTGTCTATTCCAAGAAAGTAGAAAAGGAGCAGCAAATTCAACCCAATAAAAGTAGATGTAAAATTATAAGTATAAAAGCAGAAATTGATTAAACAGAAAGAAAATATATAATAGGTTAAGCCCAAAAGCTCAAAATTAGCTTTTTGCCAAGACTAATGAAATTGATAAACTCCTGGTAAAGACTGGTAATATCAAGACAAAAAAAAATCTAACATGAAAATAGTCAATTTTGGGATGAAAAGGATACCATTACAGATCCTACAAATCTTAAAAGGATAAGAGGTATTTTAATCTTATGACGATACTGATCTTACAAATCTTAAAAGGATAAGAGGTATTTTAATCTTATGACAATAATTAAAATTTTATATACAATAAAAGATGTCCTTGAAAAACACAACTTGCCAAAATTGACATAAGAAGTCCAGCTGCAGTGTGCACACTGCTAAGATGCTGTGCTCTGCATGCTAGGACCACATGGTTAAGTCAGGTTTGATTCCTGTTTCAACCTAAAGGCGAGGTATAAGGTAGTGGGCCTATTTTAAAAAAAAAAGCTGACACAGAAATAGTAAATTTGAATAAGTTTGGGAGTGTGTTCATGTGTGTTTAGTTTTATGCTATAGGGTACATGTACTACCCAGAAAGAAATAAACAGAAAGACAGAGACACAGAGGGAAAGAGAGAAACTACTCCCCTGGTGGAAAGGTCATGCCACAATCCCTTCTCCATTCTCCTCTCAGGATTTTGGGGATGCACACACACATACCTGGCATGATTCTCCAGCTGTTAGGTCTAGGAGTACAACAGTACCATCCACCATGTGGGATCCACCTTAACTGCCATGCCACATGCTGGTCCTGAATAAATATTTTATTTATTTTAAGAGTTGAATTTGTAATGAAAAACTTTTCTACAGAAGAAACTCCAACCCCAGATGACAATAAATACTTAAAAACATTTAAGGAAGGGATAGCACCAATGTCATACAAATTCTTCCAGAGAATAGAAAAAGAGAGAATGTTTCCTAACTCATTCTGTGTAATGGGAATGACACTTATAACAAAATCTGACAAGGACATTGTAAGAAATAAAACTAAAAGATGGGGCCAGAGGGTGGCATGATGATTAAGGTGCTGGGCACTTCCACATGACCAACCACGATTTGAATCCTGGACCTTGCTTTTCTTTCTATGTCTCTCTCTCTTTCTCTCTCTCTCTGGTCAAATTAAAATAAATGAATGAATAAATAAAAATTTAAAAAAGCTTAAAGGTGAATCTAATTGGGATAAATGAAAAATTCTTTTAAAATATTACAAAATTGAATCTAGTGATAAAATTAATAACATCACAACAAAGTTAGGTTTATCTCAAAAATTCAAAAGTAATATGATATTCAAAAATTATTCAATTAATATATGAAAGTTTTGATAGTTGTAGTTTATGAATACTCTTTTTATATGCTACATTTGACATTTTTTCAAAATGCTTCAATATGAACTTATTGAATATTGTATTTGTAAAATAATTAATATGAACTTTTTATATGGAAAAATGATTCAATTTATTATTAATTAAACTGATTTAAAAAACTACTTATGGAGAAATGAGAAAAAGCCTGTGATCATCACAATAGATGAGTGAGGTTAAGGTTAAAATTTCATGCCCATTTATAATTTAAAAATTTCTTTAGGAAACTAGGAATAGAAGAAACAATTTCTTACTCTGATGAATAGTATGTAAACCAAATCTTACGGTAGACATCATATTTAATGGTAAAATATTGAAAACTTTTCTCCTGAGAATGTCAATAAAACAAGAACATCTGTTGTCATCACTTACATTCAACATTGTACTGGAGGCCCTAACCATGAAGTAAAGTGAGAAAAACAGATGAAAGTTAAAAAAGTGGGAAGTGAATAAGGACATTATTATTTGCATATGCCACTGTTATGTATGCATAAGATCTAAAAACACCTACACACATATGCTAGAAATAGTGTATTTATTATATTTACTGAATACAAAGTCAGTAAACAAAAATCATTCAATATTAGAATTTGAGAAAAAAGCTTTATAAAATGCTTATGAACAGATCTAACAATAGATGTGCAAGAACTCTACACAAAAATATATAAAGAACTTTTATTTGTGAACAGGGTCTCACTTTGTCATGATCCTCTCGCCTCAGCCTTTTGAGTAGCTGGTACTATAAGTAGAACTCTGTTGTGCCCAGCTAACTTTTTAAGGTAGATTGAGAATCCAATCCAGGTCTCCCATGTGGCATCAATATGCTGAGTAACAGTACCAACTACTGTGCAGTACCATGACTGGGTATATATAAACTTATTGAGAAAAATGAAGGAAGACCAAAATAAATGGAAAAATATGACATGCTTAGGAATTGGAAGATTTAATGTTGTAAAGATGTCAATTAGTTGCAAATTCATATATTTTGATCACCATGAAAATCCCAGCAGGTTTAATATAGAAGCCGACAAGTCTATTCTAAAAGTTGTATTGGAAATGCAAAATCCTAAAAATAGCCAAAGCAACCTCAGGAAGGAATAATAAAACAAATCTAACAGATATCAGGCCTATACTTACATATATTGACTACGATAGAATGGTTTGGGTGCATGTACAGACAAATAAATGATGGAATAGAATAGAGAATCCAGAAATAGATTCACACATATACAAGGGATCTATAAAAAAAGTTCATGGAAATTGTGCATTATGAAAACCCTATGTGCAGATTTCATTTTTTTGGCACCAAATCAAATTCATACTTTGATTTATGACATAGCTGTAATGCAGTGAGAGAAGAAATATTTTGTTTAAATAAATGGGTCATTATTATATCTATATTAAAAAAAAACAAAAACCTTATTTCACACCATAAAAATAAATCAGTTCTCAGTGCATTAAAAATATAGATACATGTAAGAGATAAAACAGTAAAACTTGTGGAATATAACAAGGGAAAATATTTTCATGACCATGGAATAGAGAAAGACTTATTTTGTTTTGCCCAAGAGCACATATACTCGCAGAAGGAGAGGGAGAGAAGAGGGAGAGAAAGTAAGAAAGCACCACTGAGTCTTTTTAAAAATTCCTTACTATAATTTTAATAGGGTTTCAGGACAGAGAGAGAGATGATAAATGTTTGTGTGTATTTCACCATGTTGATCCCATAGTCACCAGGTGATTTTCAGGTACATTAAACCTTGAGAACACTAGGCTATGTCCACAACTGTGATATTAAACAAGAGATAATATGGGACTGATTGTATTTTATATTGTTTGAAAAATGTCCAGGATCTGTATCTTGTGTTATGATCATTTTTGTAGCATTTTGTTCTTGTTTTATAGATGCAAGATATCTCATCTGTCTGAGCATATTATTTATCTATTTTCAAGGTTTTATTCTATTCTCAGCCTTGGCTCTTATTTTTTTCCTTTCCAAGTCTTCTCTGTTTATTTTGGCTTGTATTTTATATAGGAGGCTTCCTCAAATATATGGTGATATTTGTCTTTCCATTCCTATTAAAAATGAGACACTGCAAAGTTTATTGTTAGCAATAAAGATATTTTCAGACATGTCAGGACTCAAAAAGCACCTTTTAGGCAGCACTCGGAAAGTGACTGGAGGATGTGGTCTACTAAAACAAGGGAGGAAATTTAGAAAGAACAAGATTAAAGGAATAAGGAATCCAACACAGAATGATGGAAAAAGGGCTTTCCAGAACAATAGACATGAGACAGACCTGGATACAAACTAGCCCAGAACAGAATAGAAAGGTTAAAAGGCTTTAGGAGGGAAGACTTCAGGGAAAATAGAAATTGAGAAATTAGTTGATGTGTTTGCTCATGTGGAAAGTAGAATTAAGACAATGAGGGGAAATAGTGGAATTAGCAATAGGTACATAAAAATCTAAGCCTGCAGAAAAATGAGGCAGTTATTAACAACTGAAAAAAAAACCAAGAAATCATAAGAAAAGAGAAATGTAATCATAGTACACTAACTGGCTCACATACAAATAAGATGTATATGGTCTTAGCAATGTGAACAAGTGTCCTGCTCTTCTGTAAATCTTGATGTAACTATATTGAGAGTGCGGGGACAGGGATCAACTCCTTACCTACTAAATAGGAAGTCAAAAGGTCATATTTAAAAATTATTGATCAAGAAATAGCAATATAAACATGTTATACATTAAACATGAAAGTAAAATATACCAGTGGAGATAGCCAAGACGTTTGAAAGTTGTTTCCTTTGAGGACCAAGTTTGCGAGTTTGGGAATGGATTGGCCAAGGTTACTATTATATACTGAATGCCTTTTTAAATTGTTTTTTGTTTTGGGGCAGTCAGGTGGCGTGGTTGTTAGGGGCTCTGGATTCCCACATGGGCAACTGCAGTTTGAGTCCTGAACCTGGCGGCTTACTCTCGCGCACTCTCTCTCTGTCCCTCTCTGGTCAAATTAACGAAGTAAGTAAATAAAGATAAGTAAAATATTGTTAAAAAGCTTTAAACTTATTTTATTTTATTATTGTTATTATTTTTAATTTTGCTATAGGGCATATATGCTCACCAGTGAGAGAGAAAGAAAGAGAGAGAGAGAGAGAGAGAGAGGGAGAGAGAGAGAGAGAGAGAGAGAGAGAGAGAGAGAGAGAGAGAGAGAGAGAGAGAAAGTGAGAAAACAGGCTACAGGTCCAGGACTTGAACCATGGTCAACCATGTGACAGTCCAGTGCCTTTACCACATGCCAACTACTGGCCCCTTACTGAATATCTTTTACTGTTACTCGCCTTATATAACTGTGCTTTTTTTCTACTTTGAAAAAAATTAAACAACTCCATTGGTTATCAGGGGGGAGGCAGGCACAGGATATTAGAAGGCAGATTCCTGACCCATTTCCAGAGTTCTGTGTTTATTTAGTATCAGAAAAGGAATATGTATTTTAAATAAACATTCCAACTTTGAGTAATACATCAAGGTGGCCTTTTTTGTGTGTCTTTTCTCCAAGCATAACTTTTCAAAAGCACTTTTGGTTTTAAATTTTGCCTTGGGACCATCAGATGGCATAGCAGTCACATCACTGGACTCCCACATGGCTGATCATGGTTCAAGTCTCAGACCCAGTAGCGTGAACACTACATGAGGTGTGTGTGCATGTGTGCCCAAGATCCCAGGAGGAGGATGGAGGAGAAGGGATAGTGGCATGGCCATTCCCCCTTGGGAGTGATTTCTCACTTTCCTTCTCACTGTTTCTGTCTCTTTCTCTCTCTCCCTAAGGCAAAAACCTCTTTAAAAATGCTTTTTTTCTTCTAATTTTACACCTCTCATCCTTTCCTTGGCTTCAACCTTCCTGTCGGTATATAAATAGGTATATATGTGCCATTTAAAAATATTTGTCCTTGAGTGTATTTAGTTTTCAATATTCTATGTACCTCTTCTTATAGGTTAAACTCATCTGAGAACTCCCTATGAGGTCAGATCATCTTTAGATTCATTCTCCCTTTCTTTTACTTGTAGATTATTTTTAGTTATATAATGAGAATTTCATTTTTGAGAACTTCCCACCCTTTAATATAGCTTCTTCATAGGCTCTCAGCCCATGAGTTCATAACAGCATTTTCTTTTAACTTAATTGCCTCAGGTCACTTAGACAACCAGCATTGCTGGATATTAAATTTGTTATCTTTGTCTTACATTTAAGAATTACTCTTCAATCTACCACTTACTTATGATGTCACAGGACACAATATTGTAAGGTTTCACTATTCTGCCTCTCCATAATAGTACAACAAAATCTACCACTCGAGTTTACAGATGGGAGTTTTCTCTCTGATGGATTACTGTAGCCTAACCTCTGACCTACACACTGATTTTAAATAAGAAATGAATCTAAAACATGCATTTTAAATGGGAAGGAAAATATCTAGCACAGAATTCTTACAAACTTACCTGTGTGTGTTTAGAGAAGTAAATATTTTAATTAATGAATATTCTTTAAATTTCCAGTATAAAATTCTCAGTGATTAATGTTGGAGATACAAAAAGAAATGTTTTCTGTCTATTTAAAGCAAAATGTTACTTCTAATGATTCATCTTGGTACACATGTAATGTCTTATTTGATTAGTAAATTTTACTCTTTTTAAAAATTTAACATTCCCATAATACAGGTGAAGCAAGAGCACACAAGGACTCAAGCTGAGAAAATGTATGTCTGATGTTCAAGATATCTTTGCTTCGATTTAATAATTTGTAATGTTCTGTTTATTTTCAAATTAAACATAAAATTTTGAACATTACCTGATATTAAAATGTAATTTCTATCAGCCTCTTTATTTACACAAATTAGAGTAGTATTATATAATATCCTTGATATATTGTGGATATTCATGAACTGTTTCTCAAGTTAGATTCCACTTCAGGGGTAAAATCATGAATAAGAGAAAAAAGAAAGATCAGAAGCAAAGACTATTTTATATTGCTTTGAAAATCCTAGATGATACAAATATATTGCCTTTTACACAAAGAAAATACATATCGGTAATTCTCAAATAGCAACAGAATTGAGTCAGCATTATATGTATTTAATTAAAAACCATTTAAAACATACTCTACACCAAATATTCCAATCCATTAGTTGATGCCTGTTTCTAAGGCATTGGCTGAATTGAATCCTTACGTTCCTATTATTACCACTCAGTAATAGTACCATGACACTTCTTGAATTCAAGTTAGATATTAAATTATGAAATATCAAAGCCTCAGAAATCTAGTGTTACTTTTGTTTTCCTTTCTAACCTAGATGGAAAAACATTATATCACACACATTTTAATGTGACCCCCTATAACTTTTTACAAGACATAGATTAATGAGATTGGTTCCAGAGACTCTAGGAAATGAAAAGTGGTTGCTAACCTAGAGACCCAGAATCTACCCATTCATATTTAAGGGTTTTCCTTACTGGCAGAGACAAAAGAAATGGCTTAAGAACTCCAGCAGTTCTTCTACTGGATGAAGTGATTAAATTGCCCATATGGTGTGTTCAGTATCCATAGTAGATATTTTCATGCTGCTTTTGAGGGAAAAGTAAATTAATTCAAAACATTACATATAACTTTTTGTATTTTTAAAAGTCAGAACAGGTTATTTAAAAATAAGCATTATTTGATACTAACTAGTAGTTCTTTATCAAATTTTCACATTTACATGAAAGTTCCCATTTGTAGTCAATAGGGCTGCACTTGATTCTTAAGAAGACAGAAGTCAAATATTTCCGTTTCCTCATTTAACAAGAGGTCACGTTCCAGATTGAAGTTACTATGTTTGTGATCCTGAAATATGATAGCAGGGTACTGTTAAAAACAACAACAAAAAATAAAAACAAAAAGCAATTTCTAAGTCCTATCCATCTGGATTGTACAAATATATTTAACATAACTTATTTAATACCCTATTTCTGAAAGAATTCTAAAATCTTTTGACCAAATGTTAACATTTTTTTTCTTCAAGGCAATATTTATGTAGTCATGAATGCAAGGAAATCATTTATGACAACATCTCAGGAACCTGCACACACAGAAACTTCTCAAGATAAGAGCTACAGATGTAAGCACAATCTATAAAAATAGATTATTATTACTGAAAACAATTGGTAAGTCAATTGAAAAGAAATATTATTTCAGCATAGAATTTCAATAAGTTTAAGATGCAAAGGAATACGAAATCTGTAGAGTTCACATTTTTAACTCAAAGTAAAAGGTTAACATGCTGGAAACCTGGAAGAAGTCCAATTTATTTAGAAACATAAAAATAATTACCTTTATTTATAGTCAAACAGTGATGTGGCAGCTGTATTGTAGGCTGAAGAATTCTTTCAGAATCTTCACATTTATTTTTTGTTTATTTTCACGTTTGTTTACTTTTCAAAATTTCAGGCAATTTAGGTTTCAAAAATAAAAGATTAAATACTCCTACTTATCACTAGATGGCGGTAACTCCAGGATGGGTCTCTTGCAGAAAAGCATTATAACAGACATTTTCGTTGGTTTGCACTAAAGATAAAGATATGTAGAAATTCTGATTGAGATTTTAGTGATGGTGGTAGAACAAACATATGTTTGTGGGAAAGGAGGAGGGGGCGTCTGTGTATGTGTGTGTAGACGTTGTTATTTGTGTTAGAACATGGTCCACCCGCTCACAAGAGAATTGAAATTAAAGCAAAGTAAGGAGTTAGAAAAGGGCAAAAATGCCATATGAGGAAACACAGAACATTTTAATTTTCACATGTTGCCTTTATATACAGTATTTGTATTTTGAACAGGATGATTTATGAGTCGCTGTTAATGATTATCACAACCCCTTTTATTGATGCAGAGCCACTACACATAATTTTAATATAAGAGCTGTTCACATCTTCTACTTCACATTTTCTTTTCACACATTTTGGACTCAAAATGAATCATTTTATTCTATATTATAAATAGGTAGTTTAGATAAATTATTTGAGAATATATGTCTCGTTAAGTTTGAAATGAATTTTTAAGACTCCAAGTGATGATGCGTGGTATCAATGCAAATTTATACTTTGTATAAAGAGCCCTCCCAAAACAATGGGGACGTATGTGATTTGCCTCAAAAAAATACTCATATTGAGAGATTTTAGTGAGTAGCATGATGAATTAAAATTCACGCTTAGAATAAAACTTTTAAGGAGTCAGTATCTAAACAGGATGCAAACAACAGTTTACATTAACAGGCATTTGATTCTTTCATCGGCCGTCAGTTATTGGTGAAAATTTTCCTACTGGAGCACTCAAATTTCCTACTTTAACCATAAAATTACATTGAGACCTGACATCCTGACAGGTGGAAACAGTTGCATAGAATGAAGAATGTGACATGTTAAAAGAGAAGTGATTAGATTCCTTACTGGAGGAAAATCAAAGGCCAATTAGCTCTCACAGAGCAAGGTGAAACCTGTTGAAGTTTCTGAAAGAAGAGAAAAAAATTTGGAGAGAGCAGAGTTTAATGTTCTTTTAAGCAACTGTTTTGCACAACTGCTGCTGTATTTACACCTGTCAGATTTCACTGTGAACTTGCAGAGAAGGATTGGAAATTCAAGTAAAGTACTGTTTTATGTGTTATCATTGTGAAATGAGAGGTTCATTTTCTAGATAAACTGAAAAGCTCACACCCATTTTCATTACTCTTTCACACTCCTATCCATCAGCCATATTTACTGTTATCTCCATGTGTCAGCCTCAAAGGCTGTCCTTTCCTTAACCTTCCATCCACTTTCATCTAGCTAACTTCAACTGATCCTTCATATGGCTCTAACACCTCTCTTGAAAACCCTTTCCTATTCTCCCTATGAGAGAATTGTCAGATTTAGCAAATAAAGATACAGGAAGCCAAAGTGAAATTTGAATTTCAGGGGAGCAGCAGTTGGCGTAATGGCTATGTTGCTGGACTCCCATGTAGTTGACTGCGGTTCGAGTCCCAGACCCAGTGGCTTAAACTCACGCCGTGTGTGCATGTGTGTGCATCCCCAAGATCCCAAGAGGAGAATGGAGGAGAAGGGATTGTGGCATGGCCATCCTCCCTGGGGGGTGATTTCTCGCTTTCTGTCTCTCTCTGTCTTTCTGGAGAGCACATGCGCCCTATAGCAAATACCTCTCCAAAAAAATTTTAATTTCACATTAGCAACAATTTTTTGTATGAGTATGTCCCTTATATTGCATCTTGTATTTTCAAACAATACTACCTTATTTAAGAGCTTTCTAGTCACTTTGAAATGCAGTTTCATTTAGCATATCAAATAATTCCCCATCAGAATGTCTTCATCATTGTTTGCTTTGCATATTTACAAAACAAATGAGTATGGCTTTTGTGAAAGGATGATTACAAAATGTAGTTAGATTAGTACAAATTGGCCTTCAACACAAAACTGTCCATTGTTCTTTTTTGGCCTGATTACACTATGTTTGCATCTTTACTCTCTGCAACTTCTAAATGTGGCAGAAGAACAGCCTATCATTGCTAATTGATCAGTATTCAGCATGATAAAGCAATGTAACAAAAGAAGACTTCCTCAATTTATTTCACAGAAAGAAAGGATTTATGCTTGAGTATTGTTACTCATAATTGACAGTGAATTAAAACATAGTTATTGTAAGAAATACAAATGATTTTATTAGATCTCCTTGAAGATACCACTATAATTGCCAATCTCTGAAAACATCTTTAGAAAATCTCTTTTACTTAATAAGGGATACCATCTTTAAAACATTAAAACAGATGTCACCGCATTACTTCACTGCTGATGTATGTAATAGAAATGACACACTAATTAATTTAGTGCAGTATAAATATACTGATTATTTATCATGGCTGACAATAAAATTATGAAAACATTCAATTACAATCAGTGGTAATTAATTATTTATTGATTTTACATTATGCACACATTAATACAATGCACTTAATTATGCAGAAGAGGGGATCATTTTTCTGTTGATATACAGACATTTGAATTCATCAGTTTTTATTTAAAAACAAAAAAATAAGTTAGAGTAATAAGTGTTGATCCAAACTGAAATAGAATGTGCTTGGGATATTAATATCAAAGTGATTTGAAGTCTCCTTTAAAAGACTGCCTGAGAAATATGAGCTTTCGAGCAAGATTGCATTAATTTAAATATGCTGCTCAATTATATATCTCTGAGGTGTCAATGGTTTTTCACTTCCTAGAATTGCACAGCTTTCAGCACTTAATCACATACCCTGTAAAATGCCTAATATAATTCCTAGTACATAGTAGGAATGCAACAAATATTTGTTGTCTAAATATTGATCCTGAAGAAAATAAAAGCTAAATTTAAGATGGAAATGCATTTGTTTCTTCTCTTTTTTAGAGATTTTTGCTATAGAGTGTGTGCTCTTGCCAGAGAGAGAGAGAGACACAAAGTGAGAAATCACTCCTCAGGGAGGATGGCCACAATCCTTCCTTAAGATGTTGGACACACACACACACACACACACACACACACACACACGTGTACCTGGCATGAGTTTCTATGTGCCCGGCGTGAGTTTCAAGGCACCGGGTCTGGGACTTGAAGCATGGTAGACCACGTGAGAGTCCAACATTTTAATCACTATGCCACTTGCTGCACCCTGTGGATTTTCTGAAAAAAAGTAGTGTCTCCTCTGCCTGTAGCAGTGAGGAAAGCCTAAAGACTCACAAAATATTTTGGAAAATAGCTTCTCATAAACTGAGAGAATTTTCTTCTGCTTTTTTTTTTTTGCTGTTTGCTTGTTTGTTTTTGTTTGTTTGTTTGTTTTAATTGCCATAAGGTGCATCTGCTCACCAGACTTGGGTGGGGAGGAGAAAACACCCTCTCCAATGGGGTGTGATCATGCCAAAATTACTTCCTCGTTTCCCCATCCTGTCAGGATTTTAGGCACGCATGCATACATATTCAGCATATTTTCCAAGCAACCAGAGTTTGAATTTGAACCATGGTTGGCCTTGTGGGATCACCTTCCTTAACCACTAGGCCAAGGGGCTTGCCCAAGAGAATTTTACACAGAGTGGGTTCTAGGCAGAGGACCAGCATACACAAATTGAAAATAGAGGTTTAGAAGATATTGACTATTACAGTTTGGCCAGAGTGCAGGTGATTGTAGGAGTGTAGTGAGAAGAAAATTCGATGATAGCCTTGGGACGGGCTAGGGACCATTCTGAGAAAGCAGGATGTTTAGAAGAGGGGAGTTCAGGAAGAAAACAAATTCAATTACTTAGCATTACTACTCTAGACAATCAGTCTTCATACCTCTCATAGTGCCTAAGTAGTGCCTTGACTTGGTATCTGACTCAACCTAGTTTTGCACTTATAAATAAATGTTTTAAAACAAAACATTCTATTCAGTGTAGGTCACTGGAGGCAGCAGGGAGCTTATTTCCTTATTACAATATAAGACACTATTTCTCCTACTTTGAAAGTTCCTGTTAAACTGGATTTTATTTCAGTAATATTTGTAAAAACAAAACTATAGTCAAATGGCTTTTAATACTATCACCTCAATTCTACACAAGCCATTGCTTTCTTTTTAGTTTTGAGATGAAAATATTTTCATAATTACTCTCAGAAACAGAAAATTGATTGTTTTCAGGGTTATAACTCTCACCTAATGGCAAAGGTGCAAAGATCAGATTTCCATTATTTAAGGAAACTTCTTTCTGGATTCTTATTCCTATCACTTTTCTTATAAATCTTAAACCTATTATAAAGTACTATCCACAGACACATGGACTATATATGTACTTATAGAAAGTTCTAGTGAAGAATATAACACAATTTATATATGCCACACTCTTTGGGTTTTCAGGCAACTGTCAATATTATCAATTTTACTTCAGTGTCTGGGCAAGTTAAGACTTTAAACAATATTCCCTGTGCTACACTTAACTAGAAAATTAACTAAGAACTGAGTTCTTTTATGGACCAGATGTATGTATGACTTTTTTTTATATGTAAATAGATCTGTAGACCTGAAAATGACTGGAATATTGGAACTGTATAGAGGGGAAGCAAGATTTTAGATTAAAGCTCTCTCTTACAAATATGTCTCTTACCTACTTTGTCTGCTTTTCTAGAGGTCTCAAGGTGAATGCTGGGTTAAGTATATCTATGAGATGAAATGGTGGATAGGAACTGGTAAAAATAGTGTGTGGTTGAAACTTAACAGACAAAATTGATTTATTATGTCTATGAAATCACCAGCACTATTCTGGAATCACTACAGCATGGAGGAGTTCAGCACCAGTTAAGGCTTCCTGTTCTTTTTTATGCATAAAACCACTTAAACTAAGTAGCTGGTGAATAAATGGACAAGATGAGACATAGTCAACAACGAGATACTTAGGTGAAAGATCTAAGTTAGGCTGGCTTTCTGATAAAATGTGTTCCTAGAGAATACATTCTTTGAATTCTTTACCACAAATTAAAATTCAGTCACCATATGAATTTTATCCTGAACTTACTGATATATGGCATCATGTCTTCTGATATCACTGGAAACCATTGATATGCAAGTAAAGAAGGCAAGCTAATGAAATAAGTGGGTTCTCCTCTCACCTTGAGAGCAAAGTTCCTTAACATCTCTTTAATATAAGAAATCATGTTTGAGAAACTTACTTGAAGCATCCAGACTTAGAAGGATTAAACCCACAATTGAACCTTACAAAGCCTTATTAAAGATCCGACTTTGTTTTTAAAACATTGATCTTCGGGACCAGCAATTTGCGTAATGATACATTGCTGGACCCTCACATAGTTGACTGCTGTATGAGTCCGGAACCGGCAACTTAAAACTCACACCAGGTGCATGTACATGCATGCCCATGATCCTGAAAGGAGAATGGAGGAGAAGGGATTGTGGCCATTTACCCTGGAGGGTGATGTCTCGCTTTCTGTCTCTGTCTCTCCAGTGAGTGCACCCGCCCTAGCAAAAATCTCTCTTTAAAAAAAATTGATCTTTAAAAAATTATTATAGAAATTTAGCGAAGAACAATTTGTTTTTAAGAAATTAATGTCTAAGTGTAGTGTAGTAGTTAACAAGTGGGATTGTAGAGTTATATCTGAGTTTTATTTCCAGCTCAGTTATTATTTTATCTGTATGATTTTGGGCAAATTAATTATTTTAAGCCTTAGTTCCTTTATCTGAGAAATGGGGATAATAATAGAATCTACTTCACAGAGCTGTAATGATTAAATAAGAGTATATAGAAAGTCTTCAGTATAATGCCTGCACAAAGTAAATATGTTATGAATGTTAGTTATATAAATAGTATTACAGTAATTTTATTATAAATGTTTTACATTTTTACAACCTTACCCAACCCTCAGGTGCTAGGTATATGTAACATATGTATATGTTACTGGGAGTTGGTTGCCAACTTTTAGATAGGCTGGGTGATGAAGTACATAAAACTCCTTATGATTTCAGCCAAAAATAGTCAGTCATTCTATCCAGATTTTTCCAGAAAACGTGAGGAAGACCTTAGCTATATTTTTAATAACACAACAAGTTTAGTTCCTGCCTTCTTTATCCATCTATTGAAGAATAAAATCAACAAGAACAACAATAAAAGGCAAGTGTTCTGATGCTGCTGGGAGTATAAATATAAACATCATCATGTTTATATTTGCCCAATCAGAGAAAAGTTCCTTTTTCCCTCCTACCTATGTTGAGAATATAATCTCTCTTTTTTTCTCAAATCAGAGCTGCTTATTTTGCATAGGATAGTAAATTTACACATTAGGAGATAGTAAATTTACATATGGGCAGTTTTAACATTTCCCAGCAATGATTTCAAATAGTTATCTCAATGATATACGTCAGCTAAGATACCTTTATATAAAACAAAACATGTAAAATAAAACATTTAATAGGGTCTCAAACATGCTTAAATTTATTTCCTTATAATTTTACAATATGTTCATTATAGATGTATAATGAATTCCTTAGGGTCCATGGGAGCAAATGTAATACAATACAAATAAGAATTATACTTTAAAAAAGCATCTGTGAGGAAATTAATGCTTAGATAAATAAAAATTGAAGTAATCTTTAAGTAATCTGAGAAGCCAGACATCAGTAAAATGATCCAAAAACTACCAATAAGCAAAATCATCATTCTTTTAGCAAAAAAAAAAATTTCTTAATGCACACCAACCTCTTGGGCGCTGCTCCAGAATGACCGATAACAAACATATATAGTTTCATGGCTCATAGATCACATTCACATATTCGTTAACTTAATAAATATGTATGGGCACCTACTCTGAGTTCGGCCAGTGGTTAGCACTTGAAATGTCCTATTGATTATGATATAAGTGATTACTAACCTGACCAAACCTTATTCTAGTAGATGACCTAAGAGTGTAACATAGAAATGACTGTAATACAAGGAAGTGTATTTCAACTGCTTGAAGAGAGGCACAAAATGCTATGAGAGTTCAGAAGAGGGAGAACCCATTGCTGGCTAGGAAAAAAACAGAATGCAGGAAGTTATTGTTGAAGTGAATCGGACTTTAGTGTTGTTCTTTTTTTTTTTTTTAAGAGATTTTTGCCTTAGGGCATTTGTGCTTGCTGGGGAGAGAGAGAGACAGTGAGAGGGAAAGTGAGAAATCACTGCTCATGGGATGGCCATGACACAATCCTTTTTCTCCATTCTCTTCCCAGAATCTTGAGCACACACACACACGTGTAACCAGCATGAGTTTCAAGCCACCAGGTTCAGGACTCAAACCATGGTCAACCATGTGGGAATCCAGTGATGTAACTGCTACTTCATCTGCTGGCCCCTGGACTTTAGTTTTAAAGCATGATTAAGGATTTGGATGAGTGGATATGGGGAGATGTGCACAGTACTCCATTCTCCTCTCGGGATCTTGGGCACGCACACACACTCACCTGGCATAAATTTTATTAAGTCACTGGGTCCAGGACTCGAACCGCAGTCGACTATGTGGGAGTCCAGCGACATAGCCATTACGCTAATTGCTGGTCCCTGTGCACAGTACTCTATGTGGAAAGAATGACATGAGCGTTACCATTAGGGTAGAAAGGTATAATAGGTATAAGAGTAGTTGAAAGTAATGACCATTTACTGGTGTACAGTCAACATGTCAGAGAGAATGGGAAGAAAGGATGAAAAGGTAAATTAAAGAAGGAGTTAAATGTCAGTCTAAGAAGTTTGGAATTATCTGGAAGCCAGAAGGATAGTAATGAAGATTTCTAAAAAGTATAGTGAAACTTTAGAAGAAGACTAACCTGGCATACTAGCTAGAATAGAAGAGGATGTACCTGAAAGTAGGGAGATTAAGCAATAATTATTGAAATGGTACAAAAAAACACATAATGGACAAAACTAAGGTGGTACCAAAGAGAATGGAAAGAAACGAATATTATGAGAAGTAATTCACAAAACGTAGTTACTAATTGAATGGGGATATATTAGAAAGATATCAAAGAGGTGTCTTCAGTTTCTATTTCAGGTGACTAGCTGCAAGGAGAAAGCTTTAAAAAAAATCAGAAATGGTTAAAACAAAGACCAGCTATGAAGGGAGTAAGATAATTGAGTTTTGAGCAGGTTGAGTTTGAGGTGGCCATGGGACATCTAAGTAGAGATGTCCAATCCTACAGGAGAGATTTTAAGAAAGTTAGTGGGATCAACAGATGGCGTAATGGTTACCTCACTGGACTCCCATGTAGTTGACCACTGTTCACTTCCTGAACCTAGAGGCTTAAAACTCATGCTGGGAACATGTGCACGTGTGCCCCAAATCCTTAGAGGAGAACAAGGGATTATGGCATGACCATCCCCCCGGGGAGTGATTTCTTGCTTTCTGTCTCTTGGTTTCTCTCTGGTGACTGCATGTGTCCTATAGCAAAAATCTAAAAAAAAAAAAAAAAAAAAGTAAGGTCTGGGGTAATTTATAAAATGGCTGTTGAAGCTGTAGAGAGTTGATGAAATTGGCACAAGTAAGAGTAAGAGTATAGACATGAATTTTGACATACTGAGTTCAGGAGCAAGGACATGAAAAGGAAAGAGAATGTAGGAAAGAGCAGAAACAGATTACTAGAAAGTCATGTACGCAAAGAGATATGGGTTCAAAAAGAATGTCAATAGTTTACAAAGCTGAGGAATATTGATGGATGAGGATTTAGAAAACAACTTCAGATTTGGCGTGGGGGGGGTCAATGATCACCTTTCATAACATAGTTTCAGTCAAGTGATAAGCAGAAATAAAACTAAAAAGGAGGGACTAGAAGCGTAATGGCTATGTTGCTGGACTCCCACGTAGTCGACCGCGGTTCGCGTCCCAGACCCGGTGGCTTAAACTCACGCCGGGCGCATGTGCGTGCGTGCCCAAGATCCCAAGAGGAGAATGGAGGAGAAGGGATTGCAGCGTGGCCATCCCCCCTGGGAGGTGATTTCTCACTTTCTGTCTCTCTGTCTCTCTCTGTCTGTCTGGCGAGCGCACGCGCCCTATAGCGAAAACCTCTCAAAAAAATATAAATAAAATAAAACTATAAAGGTAAGGCACTGAGGAATGATAAGGAAGAGAAACTATTCTCAATTTTCAAAAAGTCTTTGAAAGGATGGTAATACTAGAACAAGAGGAACTACTCAAATTTTCATCTGCATCAGAATCACCTAGAAGGTTGGTTAAAATGCAGATTTCTGGGCTTCAATTCCATAGTTTCTGATTCAGTAGGTCTTGGATAGGCCCCAAACAGACTGCATCTCTATTAAGTACGCAGGTAATAGTAATGCAGGTGGTCCAGGGATCATATTCTGAGAACTACTGGTTAGAACTGAGGAAAGTTTGTATTTGTTCGTCTTAAGGATCAGAGTCTTGAACATTTTCTATAACAAAAGAGGAAAGAGAAAGTAGAGAGGGAGAAACTAGACATGCAAAAAAAAGAGGTGGGAACAGAAGTGACAGATTTGTGATGTGGAAGAGGTGAAAGGGAACAAGAACATAAATGAATGCAGAAGAGGATGATTTTTACTTTCTCAGGAATGAGGAACGTAGAGATAAGAAAGAAGATGGAGGAAAAAAAAAACTTTTTAGGAGAGGAAAAGTATGGTCAGGGTAATTCCTGTCAAAAAAACTGGGGTAAAATCATAAATAAGAGGAAGGAAGTAGTTGAGGTAAGGGGGCGGCTTGCAAAGACCAGAAAAGGGTTGGAGTAGCTGTTGCAAGAAATTCAGTAAGGATTCAACAAAATGAATAAACTGATACAAAGTAGCAGTGCGAATCAAGCTGAAATCAGAATGGCTTGAATTTGAACAGTTAAAAAGCCAAGATTTAAAAGGAAATATTAAGAGACATAGGTGAAATTTAAAGACAACATATCTCCTTTTCTCCTTGGACAGTGTGGTATGGGATAGCATTTGTTAAAAGTTTAAGAGGTACTTTGAAATTTTATTTTTATATTTCAATTAGAAAATGTTCATTTTTCCTTTAAGCACCTGATTTTAACTGTTACTCTTTAGATTTTGCCCAATTTTCTGTTCATACCAGTGGTGCCTCTTCGCTGCCTCTGTTGAAATTCATCTTAAATTAAACATTGTAACCTAATGAGAAAAAAACACATTATATAAGATCATTTTATAGCCACTTTCCTAGCAAAACATTGGATGGGTTATACCCATAGGCTTTAACTAGTTAAATTCTCAGTTATATGAATATGTCTATTTCATCTTTCTTGCCATGGTTAGTCAATTTCCTTTTGTTAACCTACAAATGAACCTTTGAGGGTTCCTGAGAGGTTCTGATTAGAGGCCATATTAGAGGTGTAACCCCATTTGGCTAAGGGTTTTAAATAATTGTATTTATTACCTTAGGATTTGCTTGAATGCCCATTCTGAAAATCAGCCTCTTTGAATATTTTGCAGTTCCATGTAAACTTGAAAATACACTATTTTTTTGGTTTTTTAATTAAGGTGATACCTAAAAATTTCATTAATAATGTCAAAAGAGTAGAATATTTTTCCTAAAGTCATAGAGGAGCACTCCCCTCTCCAACATGAGTATGAAATAGGAGAAAAATGTAAAATATTAATTAAGTCCTGGAAGTTTACAGCATTTCAGGGTATACACAACTACACCTAGGCCCCAAAATCATTCAAATGGAATTAATGGCATCTAGGGCTTTCTGTTCTGAAGAGATATGGTATCTGCTTGTACTGATTTTGTTTTTATTTGCTATGGTGGTTGGTTCCTGTCTGGTATTAATTCAGAAATCTTGGGCATTTTTTTTTTAGTTTTAATGCACTGTCTCTCTCCATGGAGAGTCATCTCCCAAGGGTAGTGTGTTTACTTCAACTTTTATGATTTTATATTGCTTCATGCAATTCTAGACTTATAGGGTGTTGACACATGAGGCTTCCTCTGGCTTGTAGAAATCCAACCTTATTTAGAAATAGGTTTAGCTTATGGGAGACATTGAAGTCAGAAAGGGACTTTTTTAAAAAAACAGAAACTCTCTGTATGGAATCTGATTGTCTCAATCTTAAGACATGGTAATGATAGTATGAATAGCAGTAATAGAAATAGATTAATCAAAAAATTGAGAAAACCCAAGGTGACAACACCTGGCCTCTTATATCTAAATAACTATACCTTTAAATTACAAGTGTAACTTAAAAAAATTACCAAGCTTATTTTCTAGAAGAGTGCAATGGGAAGGAATTCAAGTAATGGAGCCTTGAGTCTTTTGTGCATTGAAACCTTCTAAAGGACTTTAACCCCTTCAATGATCAATGGCCAATTTGAGTCTCTTCTATTTCTACTAGAATTTGAACTGTAATCTCTAGTAGTAATTAAAATATTCCTATAAAGTGATAGATCACATAAAATATATAAAATATTTAATTCACACCTGTTCTAAACTTGTTTGTGTGTGTTTCAATATCACAAAAATAATTATGGCCTGAGTGAATGGTCTGCTCTTCATGTTAATATTTCAGAATTTCTTCAGTTTGAAACATCAAACATCTATGTAAAGTCCTATTGCTGAAAACCCCAAATCATTTTGAGAATGAAAAGGGCATGATAACGTGGGCACAGCTATATACCGGGAACAGGTTGGCTGTAGGACTTTTAATGCTTAAAATTAAAACCCTTTCAAAATAAAACTTTCTTTTATAGACAAACTTACTCATCTAGAAATTTCAATCAGTAAGTTATCGGAGCAGGTTGTTTCAACACAGAGCTGAATAGCCGTTTCTGTCAAAACACCTGTTGAACACAATTCATGACTTTTCTTCTAAAAGACTGGTAAGTACAAACATTTCTGTCAATGCTGTCCTTTCTATTAATTTTTGAAAACCTCTACATTTTGTTAAAACTTTTTTGGCCTGGGCTTGCTCTTCTCAATTTTCTTTCCTTTTTTTTTTTGCTTCTTGTTTTCTTCTTACAACATTGTAGCAAAAAGCTACAATTTTGATGTCTTTTAAAAATGCTTTTTGGCTGCCTACATTCCAATCTATTACGTTGGAGTGACTTGTCACTGTATTCCAAAAGCAGCTATCATGACAACTTCTTAGCATTTTTACCCCATACAATTTGAAGTTGAAAAAGTATGAAGAGATTCAAAGGGAAGTACTTAAGAGTTGATCAATGAAATGATAAAAGGAGAAAATACAGTATGTTTTAGAAAGAGGCAGAGAAATCCAATTTAGCACATTTATGACTTACTAAGAGAACAAAAAGAGCCCACTCCCTCTTTTTCTTTGATACTACTAAGTACAATGAGGGCCGAATAAAATTCAGTACGTTTCTAAAATTATTTACATTCTGGAAGACTATCAGAGAAGCTGCCTTGGCTATGTAGTTGGTAGTGTTTTGTAAAGAAATGAAGCCTGAATTTCGATTTATGAATAACTACCAGCTTCTAGAGGAGAACGCAGGAAAGGAAATAACTCAGTTTCAGAAAATCAAAACCTTGACAAGGAGTTTTAAAACAACTTTGCTAAGACAATCAAACCACCATAAGCTGTGTGGAAAAGACAGCCCCTTTCCCTCACAATATAGACTTCTTTAGACATTTCTGCTCATTATGAACTCTTGTAATGTGTTTGGGGCACTGGACAAGGGGGGGAAAGAGTTTTGAGCTTCAGTTTAGGACAGGAGGATCTAATCGTTGGACCTTCGAAGCCCATAGGCAAGGGACGAAAATGCAGCATTCATGAGTGCAAACCTTAGTCCTTCTCTCACATTCTGTACTGACCTTGTCGTTCAGTCAATTTCAGCGGTGGGTAGGGCAGGACGATCCTGACTAAAGGATGGAGACACAGAAAGCAAAGTCTGTTAAAGCACAGCTTGAAAGTGCTGAAAAAGGAGAGGTCCGCACTCTATGACCCAAACTGAATGACTAAAGGATATAGAAACATAGAAAATGGTTATAAATACCAGATATAGTGTGGCAAGAGGCGAGGGGAGAAGGAGGAGAGTCTGAGGAAGGATATTAAGGAGAAAAATAGAGCGGCAAAGCATTTATGGGACAAAGAAATGGGTTATAATCTGTTGCAGATAACTTTATAGTATTGTCAACAGGACTGGTGAGAAATGTACACATGTTGGAATATTCACTTTGCAAGCTAAATAATGTGATCGAATGTATGAAAGAAATTGAAATTTTAAAAATTTTAAAAAAGGAGACGTCCATCTGCCACCCACAAACGACGGCTCTCCGTCTGTTACCCAAAGAGTTCATCGGCTCACTGCGTTTCCTGAATGTCAGCGCGTAGGAGCAGGCAAGCCACCAGAAGCTGCGATCTGAGTGCCATCCCGGACGTTGCTCTGCGCGCCGGTTCTCGGAGAACTTACACCAAGCGCGACAGGGGGGCTGGGGAAGGGCTGAGCTGTTTCCCCTCTGAACTCCCTGGCGTCTTTCTCCTGGAAACTGGGCGAAACCACCTATTAGCCCCCGTAGAGTTTGGAAGCAAGATGCCAGTAGAATCGGAACTGCCACCTCACTTTCCTCGCCTGAACCCGGTGCAGGGTAGTGGAAGGGGGATGAGGAGGCAGGTTCAGGAGTTCCCATTGTATTCTTACCCCGACACTCGTGGGGCGCGGAAGGGATGGGTGCGTAAGGCAGGCCACTTTGAAAGATCTGCGTGACAATTGGACGTTTTCTTGCCAGACCGAAAGGCAAGATGCAGAGGCACCACACCGCCCCCTTCTCGGACTCCATCTCCATTCACCGGCGAACCCTGCACCGCCTCAGGTAGTCCGAGGCAGGCTAGGGAGTCTCCACCCCCTTGCCGCCGGCAGCCATTCGGCGCGCTCGGGCGCCGAGAGGGTGGGGCCCATTGGCTGGGGCGCGCTGCCAGTCTCGGGAGGGGGTGTGGTGGGGGTGGGGTCTCGGGCCGCCGCTGGTCCCGGCAGCTCACTGTTCGCTGGGTGGTGGGTGAGTTTGAGCGTGCGCGGGGCTGCTGGAGACTTGAGAACAGTTCGGAGCGAGCGAGAGCGCGCCAGAGAGAGCGCGAGAGTGAGGGAGTGAGGGCGAAGGGACCTAGAGGAGTTAGGGCGTGAAAGCGAGGGCCGGAGGACCCACGATTGAGACGGAGTGACCATGGCTGTCTCCGCACCTCCGGTGATCTCTGCAACTTCCAGTGGCGCCGGCGTCCCGGGGGGTTTATTTCGGGCAGAACCCCTGTACTCGACTCCGGGAGAGCCCCCTCGTCTCACCCCCAGTATGATCAACAGTTTCATGGCTAATAACCACAGCGGCAGCGCCGTGGGCGGCGGGGTTGGTGGTGGCAGCGGCGGCAGCGGCAACACCAACACCAACGAATGCCGAATGGTCGACATGCACGGGGTGAAGGTGGCTTCGTTCCTGATGGACGGCCAGGAACTGATCTGCCTGCCGCAAGTCTTTGATCTTTTCCTTAAGCACCTGGTGGGAGGGTTGCACACGGTGTACACCAAGCTGAAGAGACTGGACATATCCCCCGTGGTGTGTACTGTGGAGCAGGTCCGGATCCTCCGCGGTCTGGGGGCCATCCAGCCCGGGGTGAACCGCTGCAAACTCATCACCAGGAAAGACTTCGAAACTTTGTTCACTGATTGCACCAATGCCAGGTGAGACACTCGTTTCTTGGCTCGCTCGTTTCTCTTACCCCTTGGTCCTCTTCTGCATGTCTCATCACCCACATCTAACTTTGTAGAGAGTAAGTCCTAACTAGCTTGCCTCTACTCTTCATGCTGTAAATCGGTGGGGAAAGAGGACTAGAAGGACTCTTTAATTGCCGGTCCCTTCTAGTCTCCGCTCAGTGGTAGGGCTTGGGTCTAAAAAGTCCCACACAAACTTCAGTTTGCAGTCCTCTACTGAAACTTTCCAGCCTTTCGCCCATATCTTGCATGGCTTTTTGGCTGCTTGTGGTTATTCGCTAATTTCACTATTTGGTTTTCTTTCCTGCTCTTTTGTGGCCATACGGGTCGGATAGGTTTATTCCTGAACACGGATACCAAGGGCTTTCTGGGGGGCGGGGAGTAGAGGGGGCTGGCTGACCTGTAAACTGGGCTCCTGAGCTGGCAACCCAGAACACAACGCTTGGGGGAAACAGGGGTCCGGAGGTCTAGAATCCATCCCAGAGGGTGATTCGATCCCCATCCTGTGTGTTTGTTGTGAAAGTGCGTGGGGTGTGTGCTGCTGCTGCTGCTGGTGTGTGTGTGTGTGTGCGCGCAAGTGCGTGTGGGGATGTGTGCTCATGCCTGCTGCGCAAAGCTCCCCGGTACACGATACAGGAAAGTCAGTGGATCTTTTTATTTTATTTTATTTTTTAAAGGACGACACATGTCACTTTCCTGGGGTCACCCGTTTTGGGTTATCTGCAGAGGGCAATGTGGGGCATGAAACTCTGGGACTGCGCTAGGGGTTGGTGTAGAAGTTGGCAGGTTTTCTAGAGAGGTTGCTCTCAGATCTTCCTCAAATCCCACCCCCCCCCCCCCCCCCCCACGCCCTGACCCAGGCAAACAGTTGGAAGAATCCCATTTTCCCAAAGAGAGGATTCCTTAAATGATGATGGTCAGCTTCTCTGGTTCTAAGTGTATCTTCTTCATAGCACAGTTTAGAAGTACATTGGAGGAGGAATGTCCATTATTGGAGGAGGAATGTCCATTTGCATATGAGAAGCAAATTGTGTTCAAAGTTTCTGAGGAAAAAAAATACACAGGAAAAGGACCTATATTCAAGATGATTTGACTTTTTAAATACCTGTTAATTAGTTTCTTAATGTATATTTATTCCACTTCCAGTGTGGTAATAGTTCAGTAAGGAAAATATACATCTGGCACATAAGATTGCCATACAAACCAAGAAATCACCATCACTGGGTTAAAACAAGTACGAGGTTTTGTTGTTGTTGTTGTTGTTGTTGTTAAACAGCACTACTGTTTATCATTTTGCAAAAAAGAAAAAACTTCTGCTGAGATACTTCTTTCTCACAATGGGACTTTACATCACGAGATCTCTGGGTCTGTGAAGAAAATTGAAACTCAGTGGACACATTTGTTGTAAAATCAAAATTGCTAAGAGTGTAGACAAACTGTTGCTACAATAAGATAATGCTACAGAATTTACAATGGAACATTTTCTTTCTTTCCTCCCCTCCCTTTGAGCAGTGTTCTGTGTTTAAGCAATTAAACAGAAACCTGTTCATATGAGAACACCTACCTGATTCATATTTTAGGCTTTCAAACCTGGGTTATTAGATCAGCTTTTCTTAAGGAAGATAGATGGCCTTAAAACACAAAAGATAAGAGCTCCCCCATTAAAAAAAAATTATGGGTTGTAAGAAGAAAGAAAATTTTATTTTGACTACAGAGTACTTTAATAATACACAAACTCAAAGGGTTACAAGGAACTTGGACTTCAGATGGGGGCCATCTAATCCATTTGTTGCCACTCAGAAACACATTTTAATAATTGTGGACATGAAAACCTATTCTCTTACTAAGCCACTTTGTCTTCCCCCCCCCTCCGTTCTCTCTGTCCTCCTCCTCCCTGTTCTCTCCTTTCCCTTTCTCCACTCCATTCTGTTACAAACACCCATTCTTAAAGTGGAGCAATAATTATACTTAAGAAATTCTTCCTTTGTAATAATTAATTTACACGTTCATGAACAAAATCTATGACTTTCATCTAAAAAACAAATAGATAAACATTTTCATGTGATTTCAATGTTTTCCTATGTAACTAGAAACTTTAATTTTATTAGAAATACTTACTAACGAAAAAAATGATACAGTACTCTGTATTCAGAGGCAGGTAGTCTTCAACTATTTTTGGACCCTGTTACACAATGTGCTTTTAGGATATTTTAATCTAATTCAGTTTTATGTACTCCTTATCACAGCATTTGCAATGCTAACTTTTTTTTTTTGCTTGAATTGCTTTTGTGTATGTGTATGCATAAAGGTGATAGAGAAATATTAAATATATAGGAAGAAATGTATTTCTGATAGGATGCATGTGACTTCTAAAGCACTTTTTTTTCTTTATGGGTATTTTACTACATGCATTTATTATAATTGTGTTACAAGTACTACATCATATAATTGTAAAAAATTATGAAATATATTCTGTGAGTGCAATCTATGAGTGAAGATAAAGCAAACTATTAGAAACACTTATAATGTAATTTTTAGATGGGAAAAATCTCACGATTTCTGGAAAAAAGTCTAATGGTAAAATAACATCGCCCATTTTTGCTGATGCAAAACAGCCTTACAATCAAGTTGTTAAAAATTATAAGATGCAATAATGCTTATAATAGATACTTTGTGACTTTCGGTACCACTCTTTTCAGAAATGTGTACTTTAACTGTTCTAAACATTACAATTTTGAAATAAAATTGTGTAATTAGTGTTTAGAGCAAAATTATTTGTAAGACTTTTCTATTTAGAGAAAGGAAAGGCAAGGGATGTAAATAGGAAGAAGATCCTCGAGAGACAAAATAAGGTATTGAAACATTAGGCCACTAAGAGGGAAGACATGTAAGAAAAAAGGTATCATTGATGCCATGAGGAGTGAAGGATGGAGCAGAAGAGCTTATAGAGATGCCCAGTGAAGATGAGTGATGTACCAGTGGAGACCTGGCTAAAGAGGATTGTCCTTCAGTACTCAAAACTTCTTAACCCTTCTAGCTTAGGGGTGAAGGGAAGTGTAAGGAAAAAGTACATATTCAGTGAGTAGAAACTCACACACTATTTGTATTTGAAAGAAGAGACTCATCTTTCTCTCTAGATGCATACATTTTTTGTAATACATTTTTGAATGGAAGGCCTATTTGTAAGAGTGTCATTGACACTTTTCTTTTCCAGCATACTAAACATTTCTTCCCATCTCTCAAATCATGTAGTGGAAGAGGAGTCTTGATTTAGGGTATTTTAATTTGGAATGCTTCCTACAGTGTCCTAGAATATAGAAAATGAACTGTTTTCAAACTGGTCATTTTCAAGGACCTTGAGTTACTGCCACTAAGTGATATTTTGATTCTGTTTAGTCAGTGGACATTTTTATTAATGTTCACTAAAGCAAAATGAATGAGTAATACATATACATGATTGTTTCTGTGATGGTACTGAAAGTCATAACAACTTTACCAGTGCCTTATATGAATTATTCTGTTGTTAGTCAATTATGCAAATCTTCAAATATTTGAATATTTGTCTTTTTTTGTCCTCCCAGAAAAGTGGGGAAATAATACCTGGTTCAATTACTTAAGAATAGTAAGATTAAAACTCTTCACAATTCATTGTTCTATTAAATAAGTTGAGCTTTACATCACTGCTGTTTCAAAGGGCTATACAGTATTTTCTCTTATGATCTTTAACTTCAGAAATTAATTTTAGGAAAATTATTTGGACAATTATTAAGAAAACATGGTGATAAAAGACTAAAAAATAGGAAAAAATATTATGTTGTTTTAATTTTTTTTAAAGCACTATGACTGTTGTTTCACTTCTTGTAAATGACACTTGGAGTTTTTTGATTTTAGAGCGAGTAGGCAGATTCAGAAAACAAATGCCAGAAATTCTCACTCTGATGCAATGGAGTTCCCTCATCTAATTCTCAAAAGTTTAATGTAGCAGAAAAATATTAAATTACAAATTAGTTTTACTAAATATAAAAATCAACCAACACATTTTAGTGCTATCTCTTTTTGTTTACCTATGATTATATATAAAAGTAACATTGTAAGATTTTATGATCGGCATTTAATTTCATTTGAGGATCAACTGATTAAATGTTATTTAGTCATTTGAATATAGTTGCATGGATGCTTGAAAAATGATGAATATAGGATTAAGAAACATTTTTATAATGTATTTGGAGATATAATTCAGTATATAGTCAAATGAATAAAATTTAGTTTTTAAAATTAAAATTCAAAATGGTGCAATTGTAGTTTGTTGTTATTTTGAAGGTATGTACACATAATATAAATATGGTTTGACATTAGAATGACTGTATGATTTGTAATTACGCTTACAAAATTTTAAAACTACTTTCAAATACTAGAAATTATTGTAAGCAGTCAATGAGTTTGGCTTTGTATTCACACTTGAAGAATACTTTATAATTCATCATCCATATAGAGTAACAATTTACTTTAAAAATGAATGTTTTGCATTTATAATAAAGTTAAGCAACATTAAATTTTTGAAGAACTTGTATAATTTTTCTGAGCTAATATTTTGTATGATTTACATTTTTCAGGGACAATAAAGGGTATCAGGAATGATCCAGGAAAGTATATTTCATAGGATGATAAGAGGATAGTCATATTGTCTGTTAAAAGCAGTCACATAATCAACAATTCTCTTTTACTAGAAGAACAGTGCCAAGGTTATAATTAAAGCAATATGGTCATATGCCAATGTACAGAATTTCTACATGTACATTCATTTAGAATGTGCACTTTAGCATACTCAACAATTTTTATATTTATCTTACTACTTTAGTTGGTATTCATATTTGCCTCAAACACTCATTTGGTGATGGATACTATATTAAAGAAATGATCCATGACATGATGGAGTACATCCTTGGATTTTTATGTATGATATTATCCCCAATGTATAGCACATGAATGCCAATAAATAATTAGGATATGATGGTCTTCAGACATTATTGTCTTATATGATTTTATAGAAGAACTCTCTGATACCTGTAGAAGATATAAAATCTGAATTATTTGACGCTTTCTTAAGCAATCTTTTTTTGTCTTAATGAAATTCCTATGTGTTTTTTAAATGCTTCCAGCAGACCCTATAATTGTGAGAAGCCCTAATCACGATATATTACATTGCAGTTGGCAATCTAGATCTTCAGTGGCAGTTTCTCTTGAGCATTTGAAGATAGAAATGAATTAAGTTTATCCACTCTATACATTTCAAATGTTTATTAAAACCATCCTAATTGATCCCAAACTGAAAATATTATGTTTCTGGAGGAAAGACACCCAACCTTTCCCCAAAAGGAAAACAATTAGGTATTAATGATATTCTTGTTGCATATTCAAAAGGTCTTTGGTAGCATTTATTTTCCTCCTCCCTTTCTTCCCTTTCACCATCTCAACCTGCAAAACTCTTCACTGTCACTTCAGATCACACAATTCTAAAAAGATAAAACAACATTTAAACGCATTTGCTTTGGAAGGGAAATTGAGCATTTGCACCCAATAAGCCTGATTGTGGAACTGCATGCAAATTGTGTTTTGATTTATCTCTTTTACACTTTTTTCCATTTGAATTGGTCTTGCATTAATTTCACCAAGCGGCTCTGTGAGGCTGCAGATGTTGCCCTGTGTTTAATAAATCAATGAGACAGATCTGAATGAATCACTTCAGATGGATTCTCTGCTCGGTTTGATGTCTAGATGTTATTCTTAGCTTGTTATCATGACAGATGCATTAATGTTCCCATACACTGCCAGCAATGTCAAAGAGATTGAAGCTTTTAAAGTGGCGGCATCCCTTTTTCCATTTTCTGTTAGAACAAATACATTTATTTTATTTAGGAATCAGAAACATATCAAACCAGTCATAAGGTTCTTCATGGGAAAGATTCTTAATAATCATGTATATTGTTAACTATTCAAAAATGGTGGAAATCAACATATTAAAACCTAAATATAGTGTAGCTGCTTAATAGTGCTTCCACATTAATATTTAATCTTAGGAGGAAAAATGAGAATTAGTAATATATGGTTGGGACACATTGAAAGTGTCACTATAAATAGAATAATACTGTATCCAAATTGATTACAGAAGGGTGTTAGTTTTTAAATCCTTACTAATAAGCTTTTTGTTGGCTTAATTCAGTCGCAATATGCTCTTACCAAGGGATTTAGAACCCCTTCAGGATTTAATATATATTTTTATTTTTAGTAGGAAGGAGATAGCCTGTCCATTGTGTATTCATCATTTCCTCACTTTGTAATGCTGAAAGATCTTAGAAAAGTTTATTTCATTTTAGTATATTTCAGTTATTTATGTTCTGGGTAATTCTAAATCATAAATCACTCAGTAAAAGTAAATGCTACTTTACAGTTTAATTTCTTATACTATAGAAAAGCATGTGCACACCACAAAAAACTTGGATATAACTCTATTGTAATTTATTATCTACCTCTATTAAATATCATAACTATCATAAATTTATATAATTTATCCCACAGCTTCATTACTTGAGTTTTGTGAGAGAACTCCTGCTATCAATTACTATGAAATATTTTTAATTTAATGTTCTAGGTGATATGACTTTTTAGTTACTGTCTGATATCTGAAAATGCAAATTTTAAAAAGGAGGTTCAATTTTTCTCTTGTTCAACTTTCTGAAGAATACATGTTTTTAAAAACCAACTCAAGTAGAACTTCTTTACAGGTCTTTACAGTATTTGTTAGTCTTAAGTTTATTGTTACTTTTATTAGCATAAGAAAACAAGAAACATTGTTATTTAAATGATGCTGTTTAGATCTTAGATTTTTCAGGAAAAATGTATCTCTAGTGTTAGGCTAATATTGGAAGTTAAAGATTCTTGCTATGACCTACAGTGGAATTAAGAGAAGTTATAATAAACTTTAATAAAATTATGGAAAACAGTTGACCTATTTTTTCAAATTTTGTTTAAAATGTGAGGCTTCATTGTGAGCTTTCATCATATCCTTCTTGAACATTAAATTTATATATTATAATTGGTGAGATTATATTGATACCATAAATATAAGATGTAATCCAAATTCTTATACAAAATATATTTGAAGAGCAAATTGATATTTTTATTAGTTCCTATCCTGATATCTTTAAAAGAGAATTGAATTTGTTAACATAAAACAAAGTCCTGGATTTACAGTAATTATTTCTAAGAAGTCATTTTTAACTCCAGTAATATTCATTGTAAAACTTCATTAAGTCTAATATTGTGAACATATTAGGAAACTAATCATAGTTGTTCAATGAATACAATCATACAAACACACACACACACACACACACACACACTCACACACACACTCATTCTTTCCTGTTAGAATTCTTTGTACCAATTGTTGCTTCTTTAAAAAGCTAAGAAGAGTTACATAAAGTATGCAGTGATTAAAAGACATTAATCCTGAAATTTTAACTCCAATATAAAACCACTTGTAATCATGCTATAAACCTTTTACAAATACGCATGTAAAAGTATTAAAATCTAATATCTAAAGTTAGAATATTTTAAATGAAGTCTCACAACTAGGAAAATATGACTTCTTGATATTCCCTTTTAGTGAAAATATAAGGGAGATCTTCTAATATTATGAATAGCCAAGAATTAATAAATAAAACAAGCTTTAATACCATAAAATAATTCTCAATGATTTAGATTTATACTACTTGATATCAGCACTAATCCTTGTGACAGCTGATTTTTGATCCTGCTTTCAAACGGTAAATGCATGTTTATCCAAAATGGGTCGGTAAGAAGAGTTTTCCCCCATTCTTTCTAGAGCCTGTGAATAGAAACGCAAATACATATTAAGAAGAATGATTAAATTTTTTTCCTAAATCGTGTTAAAATCCAATACATTAGAAACTCAAATATGCATGAAGTATCTCACCACCACCCATTTAAATCAGTAACTTAGTTTTTTCAGATGTGATTAATCTTGAAAAGTAAAATTTCCTTTCATCTTGGACCCCTGAGATTGAAACTACTTATATCTATGTAGTATTTTAACCCATTACAGCTACTTAGTTTATTGGAGCAAATTGCGGTGAAAACTTTGTAATTACAGTCCTGGAAAAATAGTGCAGGAAAGTTAAAAAAAAATAATGAACCACAGTATTTTTATTGCCATACAACCTCCTTTACGTTTAAACAAGTTGACTGCTTAATAGTGTATAATGTAGTATGTATGTTAAGGTATAAAACATTCAATTGCAATTGTGTCCAGTGATCTTATCAGGTTGCTGGCAACTGCTAGCTGGTAACAGCATTTAGACTACATCTAGTCTATCTGCTATTTATGTGATGGGTTAAAAAAAAAAAGTAATATTGATCTGTCTCTGGATTAAAGTTTGAAATGGGCAACAGCCTGAACACAAAAGCCTTTTTTTTTTTTTTTTATGATTTCTCAGCTTGCCATTGATCTCCTAGTTTTATTGCATTCATTATTTATTAAAAGAATTTGCAAGCTAAACATAACGTTAAGCTAGTTTGCACACAGGGACCGCACTTAGGAAATTGAATGGAAATTGCATTAGAGATGAACATCTGTGCTATTTTTCCACTCATGTGTTTATGGGTTTGTATAAAAGGTGTATTGGATTAACAGTTATAACCACTATAGCTTACAGCAATATGTTAGATTCTGAGCTTTTAGTTATTTTGGAAGAAGTCTGTCTCTCACATGTTTCTCTGAAAAGCATGATACTGTTATCACGAACAATATTTAGATAAATATATTCTTATTATACTGTTAATTCATTATCTACATTATGTATACATTGTGAGATACTCTGCTGAATTGAAGTAAAAACATTTTTTATAACATACTTAATTATCATATAAGTCTATACTATCTCTTAATGGCTTTTGGTAGTCGGATACATAGCTGTAACTTACATAGTACATACCTATTTTAAAAATCTTGAATTTAATGCCATATTAAAGCATACTAAATTCACAGAAACTATATAAAAACTTTAATATGACCATCCATAAAATGTTTTCATATATGTATTTTAGATCTTGATCCTTCTGAAAAGATAATAAATATACAGACACCAAGACTTGCTCTATATACTACTACTGACAATAGGATGGGGTGCTTTTTATTTTAGCTTCCCTCTTGAATTCAATCCAGAGAAGTTTAATTAAAAAGCTCAACTTCCTCACCTTGAACAAGCTTTCCTGAGGACATAAGTTAGACCTCAGTGAGTATATTTTTGCTGTATTGTCTTTAGTCTAGACAGTTGGAAAATTCATTCTATCCACTTAATTATTGTGATTGAAATAAATAAAATGAAAAAAAAAAACTTCTTCAAACATTTTAACTTCTCGTGACTAAATTTGTTATGATAGCATCTCTGTGTGTGTGTGTGTGTGTGTGTGTGTGTGTGTGTACATCCAATACTCAGAGTACTTCATGTGGTGCCAGGCAGTGATCTAGGTGCTATGAACCAAATAAATAAAAAAATAGTCTCTCTTCTTTTGTGGAGCTTACATTCTACAATCATGCTGTCATTAGCGTAGGGTGTATAAAGTATATCTTCCCTCCATTATTTAATATTTACTAAATTATGACATTGTTGACATTGCAAATTTTTGCCATATTTATTGTTGAATAATCAACTTTCTTTCTCCGCATCTCCTTCATGTGTTGTATCAATAAACACTGCATTCTTTTTAAGACTAGAATTATTCCAGAGAGGCTCAACTAAAAAGTTATTAAAATATAAAACAAGATATTTTAGTCTTATGTGTGTAGAGAGTGTATTCCTGTTATAAATAAAGTACACCTCAAGAGGAGACTTGAACAAAACAGGTATTTCCACTTAAGAATGACTGTAGTTAATTGACCTTTCTCTTATATATTTTTGTTACAAGGGATATGAGCCCTTAAAATTTGTTAAATTAGTGCATTTGTAACAAAATGTGCAACTGTGAATTTACATTTTTAATGTTTAAAAATGCTTACATTATCTTAAAGTTTTAAACTAATCAAAAATCCTCACTCTTAGAGCTTCATTTGCTTTGCATGTGGCCCTATACAATATTATATGCCAAAGATTAAAACGGAAATAAAAATCAGTTATTTGTTCAGAATACATTGATCCTTAAATGTAGTAAATTTAAACGTAAATAAATTTGCAAAACAAGTCTACTTACAAACATATAAAAGTTTAATGTTAATATTAAACTTGCTGCTCTGAAAATAGGTTATACTCTGCTAAACTTCTAAATTTATTTTGTAGAGAATATTTGTTAGCATCCTCTAGGTTTTTATTTGAGGAAGACGAAAAGCATGTTCATTCCTAGAAAAAAAGTTGTTGCATAGTACATTTTATGTATAGTATATAAGCTTTAGGTTTCACTTTATTGGTCAATTAAAATATTCAGTTTCAGGGCCAGCAGGTGGCATGCTGGTTAATGGTGCTAGACTCCTACGTTTGACTATGGTTTAAGACCTGGACCCGGCAGCTTGCATGCTCTCTCTCTTTCTCTCTTTGGTAAAAATTGAAAACTAATGATGATAAATGATTATTTAAAAAATTCGGTTTCAACATATGTTTATATTTATATATATGTGTGTGTGTGTGTGTGTGTGTATAAAATGATATTTTCCAATTCAATTTGTCTCTTAGTCTCAATGAATATTTAATAAGTACCTACTATGTGCAAGGCCACTTATCAAGGAGAAAGTAGTGATCCTAAGCATTATTCTTCAGGCTCTCGTCACACCATGATCCCTTTCCTCCAGATCTCTAGCCTATCAGATCTTGGGCATCCCCTTGTGGTGCTGAGTGTGTTTCAGACTGACAGAGCTGGGGATTCAAACTGTGATTGCCGTGTGGGATCCAGCTTCTCTTCAGAAGTGCATTACTACTGTACCATGTTTCTGACCTTGAATAATTGGGTTGTTGGCAAAGTCATGAGGCATATTTACATAGAAAAAAATATGTCATGATTGTCCTACAACCTAATATCTCTCTCTCTCTCTCTCTCTCTCTCTCTCTTTTAGAAGTTTTTGCTATAGGGCACGTGCGCTTGCCAGAGAGACAGAGAGAGACAGAGCAACAGAAAGCAAGAAATCACCTCCCCAGGGGGGATGGCCACACCACAATCCCTTCGCCTCCATTCTCCTCTCAGGATCTTGGACACGCACACACGCACATGCACCTGGCGTGAGTTTAAGCCACTGGGTCTGGGATTCGAACTATGGTCGACTACAGTTGAGTTCAGTGACATAGCCATTACGCTAACTGCTAGTCCCCCTAATATCTCTTTTAATTGTCTTAATCTTATTTTAGTGGTTAGTCTAAGCAGATTCATGAACAGGAACAGAGAGATAAAAAATAAGACCAGCAGTTGGCGTAATGGTTATGTCTCTGGATTCCCATGTAAGTCAACTGCGGTTCGAGTCCTGGACCCAGTGGCTTAAACTCACACCAGGCACGTGCATGTATGCCCAAGACCCCGAGAGGAGAATGGAAGAGAAGGGATTGCAGAGTGGCCATTCCCGCTGGGGCGTGATTTCTTGCTTTCAGTCTCTCTCTTTCTCTCTGTTTTTCTGGCGAGTGCACGTGCCCTATAGCAAAAACCTCTCAAAAAAAAATTAGTAGAATAAAAATAAAACACTAATGGCAAAATGAGGAAATGTTATTCCATTTGGAGTAAACTGGTAGCATTAAAATAATATTCCTTTAATATTCTTGTAAATTTTTTTTTATTATATGGTGTCCATTTATGTATATATCTTTGGTAAATTTCCTTTTGATACCTGGTCTGTTCGCTTGATTCTAGCTTGCTATAACACATTTTTTAAACACATGTTGAGTATAAACTTTTTAAAAAGGGCTATGTTTTGCCTCAGGGTAACTGTGTGAAGTTATTGTATTCAATAGTAACTAAGTCTGCATTTTAGGGACTAATCTGTACCACTTCACTCAATATTACTACACTCAAGAGTTAACACACACTAAAATTTGACTTAAAGAAATCAAAGTGGAATTTTTGTCTTTTTTGGTGTTTAATAAGTACAGTAAAGTTTAAAAAGTTAGCATATGTCTTTTGCCTGAAAAAATAGATCAAAGTGTAGAATTACTACTAGTAAGGTATACATAAAAAGCCTTATATGTATGTACTGGTTTATCGTTTATATAGTTACTCATTTGGTCCATAGAAGAGCCTATTTTTATAATTTTGTTGTGAAATTTTTAAATTTTTATAAACAGATGGCTGATCACTTTATAACATGGTACTTCTGGGGATCACTTATTCCCATTTAAAATTTTTTTTCACTCAATACTAAATCAGCTCAATGCTAAATCAGCATCATCCATGGTTATAATGAAACTTAGAACAATTCCAGGGAATAATAGTATTTTATGTTTGTGCAGCAGTTTATAGGCTTCAAAGCTTGTTGGTATACTACATTAATTCTCACAGCAATTATATAAGGCAGGTCATCTGATCTCAAATTTAGGTGAGAATGGAAATGTAGAAAAGTAAAAGGAGTTACCTAAGTTCACATGGTCTAGTGCATGCAGAGTTAATTCATGAATCTACACCTTCTATTGTGCTTCCTCTGTTACACTGTGAGTTTTATGCTGTCCCCTGAAGTGTCTCCTAAAGTCTTGGATGTTGGGTTTGAGCAAACAAGTTTAGTTAGGTGGTGAGTTGTTACATGTAATAAGGGAATTATGGAACATCTAGTGGTGGGAAGTAGAGATAAACTAGAAGGAGAAAGAAGCACTACATAGGTGCTTCACTGTAATGTCTTCAGCATGCGTGCACTGATATACTGCCTTTTGATGATGTCTTCAAAAATACGGTAACAAACCTCCCTTGAATGGAGACTCAAATCCATATGTATATGCAGAAAGGTTTTGGGAATCAACAAAAACAATATTTTCAGTGTAAAAGTAAAAGGAATAATAATTCAAGAAAGTTGTAGCGATGACAGCAGTTCATCAAAGCATAAAAAGACTTTATGAAACTGGGATCTAGTTACTAACAAATATGAATTGTCTCTTGTGTCCAAAATACTATGCCAGGATCTGTGGATGCCTTCAGAGAGCTTTAAATCTTATTGTACAGACAATACATCCACTCATTAAAAATGATTACTGGGACCAGCAAGTGGCATGGTGGTTAAGGTGCTAGACTCCTACATGGTCAACAATGATCCAAGTCCCAGACCTGGTGGCTTGTTTTCTCACTTTCTCTGTTTCTTTCTCTCTGTCTCTCTCCAGAGGATGCAAGTGCCCTGTAGCAAAATTAATAATCATAAATATCATTAAATGAAAAAATTTAAAAACATTTGCAATTTATTCATATATCAAATAACTACTGAGTGTCTACTCTGTGCCAGAAACTCTTATAGGTGGTTGGGATACATCTGGTAAAGATAAATAGGCAAAGGGGCTGAACAGTGGTGCAGCAGTAAAATGCAACGCTCTGAGAGGCTGACCAAAAGGAATAGCTCTGGGTTTGATTCAATGTTGGCTGAGACTGGGAGAGGATTGCAGCTTTGATACCCTTTCAGTGGTTTCGTTTCTTTGTTTCTTTCTATGTGTCTCTCACTTGTGAAAGAAACAAATAAACTTAATTTAAAAATAGAGATTTCAGCCATTGAAAAGGAAGTTACATTTTGACATATGGTATAAGGGAAGAAAATGAACAATCAATATGCATATAAAGAAGGAAATTGCGTGTTAGAAAGTGGAAAAAAGTGAGCAAGCAGAACAAGATAAGGGTATATCTAAAGTCAGTTGCAGTTTTAAATAGGATGGGCATCATAGACCTCTTTGAGAATGTGAGGTGTTTTGTTTGTTTTTGTTTTTTCTGGACTTTGAAAGGGAGGGGAGTTAGCTAAGCAGAATCTGAGGAAAGAGTGTCTTGAAGGGCTGAGGACACAGTTTGATCCAAAGCCCTAAAGCAGGGGCATCTTGGCAGGTACGAGGAAGATTAAGAAAGTGAGTATGGCTATAGTGGAGTGATGAGAGAATAGTAGAAAAAGATTATAATGGTAATGTTATGGGGTTCATTTAGGCCTTTTAGGCCATTTAGAGGACTTTGGTTTTCACTCTGAATGAAATGGGGAGTTATTGCAGCATTTTAAACAATGATATAAGAGGATCTCACTCAGATTTTTAAAGAATTATTCTGGCTGCTAGGTTGAGAATAGGCGACAAGTAGGGTACAAGTATTACAGAAGCAGTTTGGATGCTATTGTAGTGAACTAGTAGAGAGATGATGGTGGCTTAAGGATTAGTGATAGAGTAGAGGTAGTGAGAATTGGTCAGATTCTGGACAGGTTTTAAAAATAGACTAAAAAGACTTCCTGATGGATTAGGCACTGTCTGTGAGAGAAAGAAAAGAACCACAGATAATTCCAGGATTTTGGCATAAGCTACTGGGAGGATGAAATTTTCATCATTTGAGAAGGGAGGTGGAATAGGTTCGGGAAAGAGGAGAGTTCAAGAGTTCAATTTTGTATGTTAGTTTTTAGGTATCTTTCAACCTTTTAAGCAGTGATGTCTTATAGGCATTAGAAACACAAACTGGTGTTTCGGAGGGTCACCTGGCCAGGAGACATACATTTAGGACAGGAGTGACTATAAATGAGAAAAATGAGAGTTTCAAGGACTGAGTCCTGGGTCAAAACAACATAAAGAGATCTGGGAGAAAACGAAAATTCAGCACAGAGCCTGAAAAGTATCCAGTGAGGTAGTAAAAAAAACCAAAAAAACAAAAAAACAAACAAACAAACAAAAGCAGTGTTCTGAAAGCTAAGCAAAGAGAATGTATCATCAAGGACGGCTTGGTCAACTGTGTAAAATGCCGCTACCATGTCAAAGTACATGATGACTGATGATTGGGTGTTACAATATAAGTTATTGGTGATCATGATGTGAGCAAGTTTGGTAGATGAATCAGAATGAAAAGTCTGAGTGGCATGTATATAAGAGAGAATAGGAGAGAAATTGGAGACAGAGTATAAGCAGCTCTTCCCCAAGATTTGCCACAAAGACAGCAAGTAACTCAGGATAGGAGGAAATAGCTTGAGAATGATGTGTGCAGGAAGAGTAGGTCATGAGGTTATTTCTTATTAAGATGGAAGACATAGGGACCAGCAGTTAGCGTAATGGCTATGTCACTAGACTCCCACGTAGTCGACCGCGGTTCGAGTCCCAGACTCGGTGGCTTAAAACTCATGCCGGGCACGTATGTGTGCATGCTCAAGATCCCAAGAGGAGAATGGAGGAGAAGGGATTGCGGCGTGGCCATCCCCCCTGGGGGGTGATTTCTCGCTTTCTGTATCTCTGTCTCTCTCTGTCTGTCTGGCGAGTGCACGCGCCCTATAGCAAAAACCTCTAAAAAAAAAAGATGGAAGACGTAACAGTACATTCTTTTATAAATAATTCAGTAGAAATAAAGTAAACTGAGCAAAGAGAGAAGTGTTGCTAAAGTGACATTCTTGAGTAGGTGAGAGTAGGTAGGATGTAGCAGGAAGGCTGAGCATGTGGATGGAAATTCTAGTTGATGTGATATAGGGGCTCCATGGGATTCTGCTTTTGATTGTTTCAATTTTCTCAGTGAAGATGGAAGGAAGTTCATTTGGGCATGAGGACTGACAAAGGAGGTGTTGAAAATTAGAGGAGAAAGAAAAAGTTTGAAATAGTCATCTGGGTAAGTAGTTGAATAAACTATTGAAAGACGCTCAGTATGATTGCCAGGCAACATTAAATGCCCACTGAGGTTTGTGGTCATAAATTCAAAATGGTCAGTGTGCTTATGTGTTTTAATTTCACCATGTGGAGCTGCATTAGTACTGGTGCTGAGCATACAAATAATTAGATTTAACAAGAATTGTGGCTTTGCTAAGAGGTATGAGTATAATAAAGCAAGAGGAGCAAGAGACTTGAGGATTTATGCAAAAAGTGATTATGGATTTTCAACTTTTAGGTGGAAAGAGAATAACAAGGAGGTGAGAGAGAGTGAAAGAATGTTAGTTTCACTGAATAAGAGGTTCGAAGGAGGAGTCAAAGCATTGTCAAAATTGGAATACTAAAAGGAATGACTTAGAAAAAGTGTCAAGGGCTGCATAGTGGTACAGTGGTAAAAGATAATGCTCTGTGAGGCTGGCTGACATAGGAAGGTTCTAGGTTCTCATCTAGAGGCCTCCATGAGTATACTGTGAACCTGTGTGCACATGATGTAGGGCTTTCTGAAGGCTAGAGGTGGATCATGGGTTCAAGACCCTGTTGGGATACACACACACACTCTCTTGATCACTCATGGAAAAAGGAAGCTTAAAAAAAAGACTGTGTTGGAGGTAGTATTTTTCTCTCTCTCTTTCTCTCTCTTCTTGCTCCTGGAAGAAATGGGTAAATAAGCTTTAAAAATAATAAGAACAGAAAAAGGCCTAAGGATTAAGAGAGGATCTTAGTGCATTTTATTTAAATTTTTGTGCTATGTAGAGTATGCTATCAGAGTTTGCATTGTCAAAGAAAAAAACCTATTTTTAACAATTTCTAAAATTTTAGAATGAAAGTTATTGGCATTAAGAACTCTGAGACCTCAACTTGACTAAAGGTATAGTTTTAAAGTAATCCACATTCACTATATTATGAAAGTTTAAATAATTATGTTCACAATTTGATTTTTCATGGGCATGCTATACTTCATCTAGGCTGTCTCTGAAGAATATGGTGAAAAATAACATTTCTCAATACTCAGAATTCAGTTTAATTAATCTAGCATTAATATAACTTTCAATGGAAGATGTGCTTCATTTTATTATAAACTAATTTCATACCAGAAACATTACTGGTCTCATGATGTGTGTCTGTTGATATTAGTATGTCATATATTCATGAAGGGTAAATTAAGTACCTACATTCATTTCAATGCATTGCTATTTTGCAAACAGTTCTACAAATCTGTTAGATACAGTGCAGAACTATGAAATAGTCATGAGTATTTACCTATAGATGGTTCATAATGCATTCAAAGTGTCAGAAACCAAATCAATATATCTTTTAACACCTGCTGTTTTCTGATTTGTACATTTGTTTGAGAGATTTTTGCTATTGGGTGCATGTACTTGCTGGAGAGACAAAGAGAGACAGAGACAGAAAGCAAGAAATCACCCCCTGGGGGGATGGCAATGCCACAATCTCTTCTCCTCCACTCTCCTCTTGGGATTTTGGACATGTATGCATATACGCCCTGAGTGAGTTTCAAGCCTCCAGGTCAAGGATTCATATATTTTTAACCTCACCTGTAAGCTACATAAGCAGTTCTTGTTTTAGTCAGCACTTCTCACACCTACTCTCCCACTACTCTCAGGATTTCTGTGACCTTGGAAGTTTGGTGACTTAAAATTAAAATTTTTTAATTAGTTAAACTTTAAATCATATTCTCATAAGAAATCATTGCAGCCAAAGCTAAGAAGTTGTTGATTTCAATCTTAATTCTTTGCTAATTACTTAGGAAACAAATTTTCTCTGGTGGAGCTTGCCCAGCCATTCACCTGGCATCTTAATAGAGTAGTTGGGAAGAAGGGTTTGGTCAGCATTTGTAACTCCCATTAGATCCTGTCACTGATTCTGAGTGAGTTTTAATTTCTGCAGCTGGAAAACGGTAAGGGAAACCAGATGTAGTAACATCTGCTATTAAGACTCTTTTTTGAGGGGAGGAGGGCAGATCCATTGTTAGAATTTAAATTTATCTCTGTTGGGTTGATTAAAAAAATCTTGTTTCTCCTCTTTATTTAGCACTGAAAAGAGACATATGTATGCACTAAACACTAGGTTATCTCAATCAGTATAGGCTCTCCAAAGTGTTGTATAAAAGAATATTTTAGGCACTATGACTTTAATCTCTACTATACAAAAGCAAAGTAAAGAAACAAGTGATTACTCATCCTTCCTGATATTTCAAATCTGATGAGATTAGAACTTCAAATGAATATTTTATTCAAGCATGAATCATTGGCAGGTTTGTTAAAACTGAATGGAAGTGCACTGATGTAATGTAAACTGCCTGAGGAAACTGATATCAGAAAATGATGAGGTTGAGATTCCTTTCTAGGAATAATTGCCCTATTCAAGGTCTTGTTGAAAACAACCATCTTTAAAGATCTAGCTGAAGTCTTACCTCCGCTATGAGTACTTTCCTCATCACAGAGTGATCTCTTGCTTCTCTGAACTTATATCTGCAGATAGCCTCTCTTTTTTGTGAATATAAATTGTTAAATTTTTAGGTGTTTTATGTTTTTTCTGTCCCCAAACTAGTTTTACATTTCTCAGCTTCAGGAAAGTCTAATGTGTAATTTTATCATTCACAGTGCCAAACATAGTACATGAATTAAATACTCAAAATGTTTTCAGTTTTTTTATTTTGTTTGACAGCATAAGTATAATTTATTATAATTAAATATATCTACTTTTGAAAACGTTCATATTTTAAAGAAATTTATTACTGTACTTTAGGGGTTCATTTTTCTGATTCTGACAGCTACTTTTGAAAAATAGAAGTCAAGGGAATTACTACTGTTCTATCTCAGATAGACATGCTTATGTTGATTCTGAAGCTTCTAGACATATGACTATCTAAGCCTCAATTTTTCCATCTAAAACTGGGGATTTTAGTTGTATAACTCATGGGATTGTTAAGATTAGTTGAGAACATGTACTTAAAGTGCTTAGCACATAATAAGAGCTTAATAAATGCTAGCTCTTATTAATGACAGTAGTGCTCCCACTAATAAATGTAAAAGTACACCCACACAGACACACACACCCATAATCAGAACACAAGAAAAAGAGCAAATTTCAGAGTAAAATGAGCTAATTTCCAGAAATTTTTACAACCAGGTCTAAATTAACTGGTTGGCTGTCAGTGACACGGCATGCATTTGATTTTCCAGGAAATTCTTGTATGTTGACTTTCTAGGCTGATATGGCAGCTGGTAGGCCATTTATTACTAGTTCTATTTTGGTGAAAAATTCAGCCTTGTGTGTCATTTAGAGTTTGTGACACATGTACCCTCCCAAGGCTTAATGAGTTGTCTGCAGATGGGCTGTTATTTATTACAGTCATGTAGAATAAAATTGATTGTCTTCTAAAATTAATTTTTCATTTGCCTCCAGCCTTGCTTTAATAGAGGACACACAGTTGCCTGTTTGCAGAAATACTGTTTAATCACATTAATATCTCAGCCCCCCAGGCTGAAGAAGATAATTGTACAAACGAACAGCAAAATCTGTATCTTTAACTTCTTTTTATGATTAAATTATGCAAATGACTTATCTCCTGCCCTTCCAAGCACTAATCATCTAATTAGGAATGATGTGTTAAAGGGATGGT
Source organism: Tupaia tana (assembly GCA_026018925.1). Classification (NCBI taxonomy): domain Eukaryota; kingdom Metazoa; phylum Chordata; class Mammalia; order Scandentia; family Tupaiidae; genus Tupaia; species Tupaia tana. Next base: position 70,930,382 of record JAKSZU010000009.1, on the reverse strand, counting down.
TTTGAATCAGGAGAGGGAAGAATGCAGGAAGCAGAAAATGGGAGCTGACAATGAAACCACTGAAGGTACAGTAACATGTAGTAGATGAGTTTATGAATTTGGTACAAAAAGAGATAGAAGCTAATGTATACTGTCCGTAGACCTGAAATGTGTCACCTATTTGAAGGAAATATAATTCTTTCTCTATGATGACATCTTTTTGAGATTAACTTCAAATTCTTAGTAAGGCAAATACTAAATTTCTTGTATTCTTGAACACTTAAGAAAACCAGCTTTTTATTAGATCATCAAATGAAGGAATTGGTTTCTTCTTCTAATCCGTGTAGGATGATCTACAGTTATAAAACTGTACCTTGATCGTAAACATGCATTATGTTTTTCAGAAGACTCCTCATTTTACATTTGCTGGAAGGCATGTATGCTTGCCACAGAGATATAGAAAGGCAGGGAGACAGGGGACCAGCAGTTATCGTAATGGCTATGTCTCTGGACTCCCACATAGTCGACCGCGGTTCGCATCCCGGACCCGATGGCTTAAAACTCACGCCAAGAGGGAACCAGCAGTTAGCGTAATGGCTATGTCGCTGGACTCCCACGTAGTTGACCGCGGTTCGCGTCCCGGACCCGGTGGCTTAAAACTCACGCCAGGCGCGTGTGTGTGCGTGCCCAGGATCCCGAGAGGAGAATGGAGGAGAAGGGATTGCGGCGTGACCATCCCCCCTGGGGGGTAATTTCTCGCTTTCTGTCTCTATGTCTCTCTCTGTCTGTCTGGCGAGCACACGCGCCCTATAGCGAAAACCTCTCAACAAAAAAAAAAAAAAAAAAAAAAAAAAAAAAACTCACGCCGAGTGCGTGCGCGTGCGTGCCCAAGATCCCGAGAGGAGAATGGAGGAGAAGGGATTGCGGTGTGACCATCCTCCCTGGGGGGTGATTTCTCACTTTCTCTCTCTATGTCTCTGTCTGTCTGGCGAGTGCACGCTCCCTATAGTGAAAACCTCTCAAAAAAAAAAAAAAAAAAAAAAAGAAAGGCAGGGAGACAGAGAGAGAAAGAGAAAACGAGAAAAGAAAACACCCCCATGGAGTATAGTCATGCTACAATCACTTTTCCTTTATTTTGCCTTCCTTTCAGGACTTTAGGCACTCATGCGTGCACACATGCCTGGCATTTTTTTCAGCCAACCTGGTTTGGGACTCAAACCTTGCAGTTGTCAGTATGGGATCCAAGCACCTTAAACACCAGGTCATGAGTGACACCTGAATACTCTTTATCACAAAAGCAAACTTCTTTTTTTTCCCTTGAAAATTAAACAACGTTAAAGCATACAAACTCAGAACAAGTATAGTTTCCATTCTGGGGAACTCAGGACTCAATTCTAAGCAGCTGTCCAACATGTATTTGCAAGATGTTACCTCTACTTCTCCCTCCACACATTGGTTGTGAAGAGCTTTTAGTACAATAGGCCTACTTAGTTGTGAACATAATTATTTCATATAATACAGATATTGTCTCGTTACCTCAATAATAAGAACAATAGTAATGCATCTTAACAAACAAGTCAAATTTTATACATGAATGTGGTTCTTAAAATAATTTAAAACAGTGGACCACCAGATGGTATAGTGGTTATGTCACTGGACTCCCACATTGCCAATCATGGTTCGAATTGTAGACCTGGTGGCTTGAAACTCACTCCGGGTGCGTGTGCGTATGTGCCCAAGATTCTGGGAGAAGAATAGAGGAGAAGGGATTGTTGCATGGCCATCCCCCTAGCGGGTGATTTTTCACTTTCCCTCTCACTGTCTCTATCTCTCTCTCCAGTGAGCCCAAGTGCCCTAAGGCAA